>BQMB01000599.1:0-589030 GCA_027943415.1 Closterium sp. NIES-67 | reverse complement strand
GAGAGAGAAATAGAGAGAGAGAGAGAGAGATGAGAGAGGAGAGAGGGAGAGAGAGGTGGGAGAGAGGAAAAAAAAGAGGAGAGAGAGAGAGAGAGAGAGAGAGAGAGAGAAGAGAGAGGAGAGAGAGAGAGGAGAGAGAGAGAGGAGAGAGGAGAGAAAAAAAAAAAGAGAGAGAGAGGAGAGAGGGAGAGATGAGGAGAGAGAGGAGAGAGAGAGAGAGAGGAGAGGGAGAGAGAGAGGTTGGAGAGAGAAAGAGATAGAGAGGAGTGGAGAGAGAGAGAGAGAGGAGAGAGAGTTTTTGAGAGAGAGAGAGAGAGAGAGAGAGAGGGGAGGAGAGAGGAGAGAGAGAGAGGAAAGAGGGAGAGAGAGAAAGAGAGAGAGAGAGAGGGATAGAGAGAGAGAGAGAGAGAGAGAGAGAGAGAGAGGAGAGAGAGAGAATGGGCGAAGGGGATAGATTGCGAGGGGGAATGGGGTTGCAAGCGAGAGGATACACGTCCCGGGTACGGGGAGATAAATGCAGGGTGGAGGCGTAGAGGATACGAGGGGGACACGGAGGCGGACACGGAGAGGATGTGAGACGGACTGGGAGAGGATGCGAGGTGGACTGGGAGAGGAAAGAGCATGCAGGGAGGAGAGGCATGGGGGAGGAAAGAGCATGCAGGGAGGGGAGGCATGGGGGGAGGAAAGAGCATCCAAGGAGGAGAGGCATGGGGGAAGGACTGAGCATGCAGGGAGGATAGGCATGGGGGAAGGACGGAGCATTCAGGGAGGAGAGGCATGGGGGGAGGAAAGAGCATGCAGGGAGGAGAGGCATGGGGGAGGACGGAGCAAGCAGTGAGGAGAGGCATGGGGGAAGGAAAGAGCATGCAGGGAGTAGAGGCATGGGGGAAGGACGGGGCATGCAGGGTGGAGAGGCATGGGGGGAGGAAAGAGCATGCAGGGAGGAGTGGCATGGGGGAAGGACGGGGCATGCAGGGAGGAGAGGCATGGGGGGAGGAAAGAGCATGCAGGGAGGAGAGGCATGGGGGGAGGAAAGAGCATGCAGGGAGGAGAGGCATGGGGGAAGAGTAGGACTGGGGGAGGAGAGTCCGCAATATTTCCCAGCCTCCAGTTCCTACCGCATACCCTTCTCATACTTCCCCAATACGTGCATCACAATGTCTGTGCCTCTGCCCCTGCCCCTGCTCTTCTCCTCACCATGTGTTACAGTTACCGAGAGGTATGACATTGCTGCCAGAATTCCGTGGGTTCATTCCAGACCAGAACTACTATCACCTACTGCCTGGGCCTAGGACACTAAGGAATGCGAATGGATGGGTGGTGATACTCAGTTGAAAGGCACCAGCTGGGTTAGCTGTAAAACTAAATGTACAAAGTGAGGTTTGAGATTACAGCTCACATGCAATGCATCAGCTCACATGCAATGCATCAGCTCACATACAATGCATCAACTCACATGCAATGCATCAGCTAAGATATTTGCCTGTAAAATTTCAATTACAATGGAGATGTATGGTGGTTGGACATCTTGCACGCGCCACGGGCTGGGAAGATTGTAATGACACGTGTGGGATTCGTTACCAGGGTGTGATATAGTTGGCAGGAACCACAACAGGGGCAGTTTAGGAGCTACAAGCACAAAGGGTTTCGAACAGTTCAGGAGGAAAGGTGGAAGAGCAACGTCCCTCATCCAGGGGGCCATGGGATCAGGGCTCGTAGGTGGAGGCTAGGTGAGAGGGCGACGGGAGCTGCGTGCTCCTGATGGGTGAGAAACTTGCAATAGGGATGAAAGGACACACTGGATCTGCAAACCAGGGGGGGGAGGAGGGTGGGGGGGAGGGTAGGGGAGGGGAGAGATACAGGGGCAGGCAGGGGGTAAATCAGGTGTGATGGGATCAAATACTAAGAAGGGCATGAGCTTACGAAGGGTGGGGGATGCACGCGGAGTGAGAAGCGGGAACACTGGGCGGCACTGTTATCAGAGCCTCTTGTCCTCTCCCCTTCCCCCTCTGGTCCTCTCCCCTTCCCCCTCTGGTCCTCTCCCCATCCCCCTCTGGTCCTCTCCCCTTCCCCCTCTGGTCCTCTCCCCTTCCCCCTCTGGTCCTCTCCCCTTCCCCCTCTGGTCCTCTCCCCATCCCCCTCTGGTCCTCTCCCCATCCCCCTCTGATCCTCTCCCCATCCCCCTCTGGTCCTCTCCCCTTCCCCTGGTCCTCTCCCCTTCCCCCTCTTGTCCCCGCCCCATCCCCCTCTGGTCCTCTCCCCTTCCCCCTCTGGTCCTCTCCCAATCCACCTCTGGTCCTCTCCCCTTCCACCTCTGGTCCTCTCCCCTTCCCCCTCTGGTCCTCTCCCCATCCCCCTCTGGTCTTCTCCCCATCCCCCTCTGGTCCTCTCCCCTTCCCCCTCTGGTCCTCTCCCCTTAACCCTTTTGGTCCTCTCCCCATCCCCCTCTGGTCCTCTCCCCATCCCCCTCTGGTCCTCTCCCCATCCCCCTCTGGTCCTCTCCCCTTCCCCCTGTGGTCCTCTCCCCTTCCCCTGGTCCTCTCCCCTTCCCCCTCTTGTCCCCGCCCCATCCCCCTCTGGTCCTCTCCCCTTCCACCTCTGGTCCTCTCCCCTTCCCCCTCTGGTCCTCTCCCCTTCCCCCTCTGGTCCTCTCCCCTTCCTCTGGTCCTCTCCCCATCCCCCTCTGGTCCTCTCCCCTTCCCCCTCTGGTCCTCTCCCCTTCCCCCGGTCCTCTCCCCTTCCCCCTCTGGTCCTCTCCCCTTCCCCCTCTTGTCCCCGCCCCATCCCCCTCTGGTCCTCTCCCCTTCCACCTCTGGTCCTCTCCCTTTCCCCCTCTGGTCCTCTCCCCATCCCCCTCTGGTCCTCTCCCCTTCCCCCTCTGGTCCTCTCCCCTTCCCCTGGTCCTCTCCCCTTCCCCCTCTGGTCCTCTCCCCTTCCCCCTCTTGTCCCCGCCCCATCCCCCTCTGGTCCTCTCCCCATACCCCTCTGGTCCTCTCCCCATCCCCCTCTGGTCCTCTCCCCTTCCCCCTCTGGTCCTCTCCCCTTCCCCTGGTCCTCTCCCCTTCCCCCTCTGGTCCTCTCCCCTTCCCCCTCTTGTCCCCGCCCCATCCCCCTCTGGTCCTCTCCCCATCCCCCTCTGGTCCTCTCCCCATCCCCCCCTGGTCCTCTCCCCATCCCCCTCTGGTCCTCCCCCCTTCCCCCTCTTGTCCCCTCCCCATCCCTCTCTGGTCCTCTCCCCATCCCTCTCTGGTCCTCTCCCCTTCCCCCTCTGGTCCTCTCCCCATCCCCCTCTTGTCCCCTCCCCATCCCCCTCTGGTCCTCTCCCCATCCCCCTCTGGTCCTCTCCCCACCCCCCTCTGGTCCTCTCTCCTTCCCCCTCTGGTCCTCTCCCCTTCCCCCTCTGGTCCTCTCCCCTTCCCCCTCTGGTCCTCTCCCCCTAACCCTTCTGGTCCTCTCCCCATCCCCCTCTGGTCCTCTCCCCTTCCCCCTCTGGTCCTCTCCCCATAACCCTTTTGGTCCTCTCCCCATCCCCCTCTGGTCCCCTCCCCATTCCCCTCTGGTCCTCTCCCCTGCCCCCTCGTCCCCTCCCCATCCCCCTCTGGCCCTCTCCCCATCCCCCTCTGGTCCTCTCCCCTTCCCCCTCGTGTCCTCTCCACATCCCCCTCTCGTTCTCCCCCCATCCCCCTCACGTCCATTTTTTAGGTGCCTAAAAAATAGCCCCCTCTCGTCCTCTCCCCATTCCATCACTGCTATCCCTGTTGTCCCTGGGTATCCCAGTTTTTCACATTCCTCCTATCCCTTCTGTCCCCAATTTCCCTCCTCTCCCTGCCTTCTTTGCATCTCTGCTATACCTGATATCCCTCCTAGCCTCCTATCTCTCCTATCCCTCCTAGCCTCCTATCTCTCCTATCCCTCCTAGCCTCCTATCTCTCCTATCCCTCCTAGCCTCCTATCTCTCCTATCACTCCTATCCCTCCTAGCTTCCTATCTCTCCTATTGGGCCGATATGGCTGCCCAGGACCCGCAGACCAGAATTGCAGAAGGGGATGTAGGGGGTAGGACGGAGGCAGGGGGCTGGGACGGGGACCAGGCCGCGCACTTGGAGGGGTTGTGTGTGAGGCCCAGGGGGCTCAGAGTGTTGGTGAGGTGCGTGAACGCCGCTGTGCACGCTGCCGGCTCGCCCAGCAGTGTGATGTCGTCGGCGTAAGCCAGGCAGAGGATGCTGGGGTACGCCGCGGCGGTCGTTTGCAAAGCAGAGTGCATGGCGGCGGCGAAGAGCAGCGGACCCATGGGATCCCCTTGCCTGACGCCCCGCGCACTGAGCAGGGGCTGGCTATTGAATCTGGCATCGAGGTACAGCAGGGAGGGGGCGCCGCACGAAAGCTGGACGAAAGGTAGGAGAGGGCGGAAGGGGGAGTTATAAATGCCCGTGACGATGGCGCTACGATCGACACTATTATAGGCATTGGTGAGGTCGATCTGCAGCAGGAGCGAATTAGGTCGTTTGGTGGCGAACGCGCGGGCACCGTGGATTATTGCCTCTCCGCCGGCCTTTGCCGCTACGCCAAACTGCAGTGGCAGGAAGTGGTCGCGCGCCCGGTCCACCATCGAGATAAGGCCCGCTTTGGCGGCGAGGCGGTGGAGGCACTCGCCCACGGCAATCGGGTGTGTGCCTCCTTCAGGTTTTGGAAAAGCGAGTAGGCAGCTGGCTGTGAGGAGTGCTGCTACGTCAGGTGTAGAGTCGCTCCGCATCAGTCGAGTAATGAGGTCGTGAAGTTTGCTGGCGATGGTGCCGTTGGCGAGGGCTGCATCGCGAATGTGCTCGAAACACATTCCCGAGGGGCCCGCGCTGACCCCATTTTCACTGCGACTCAGTAACCTGGTGAACTCCGCGAGCGTAAGGGAGGGAGGGGCCTCCGAATCGTCGATGTGTGGCCATGCAAAAGACTCCGTCAGCAGGGCTGGGTGCTTGGATCTCAACGCCACGAGGACTTCTGGGTTTGACTCGCTGACTGGTGTTGAGTCCAAGGCCAGCAGGGCTCGTCGCAGACTGCCACGGCGGACCAGCCCCTCGGCTCGCGATATTTTGCTGAGGGCGTCCCCCATGTGATGTGGCGCAGGTGGGTCATGAATGGCATCCCCTGCTGCCAGGTAAAGCTCGTGCCAATCGCCCGCCAGGAACTGCTGCAGCCTTTTCTCCACGGTGGGCTAATCAGGGTGCTTTGGCGAGTTGAGGCGGAGTGTCAGCCGAGGTGCAAAGAGTAACAGGCGCCAGCCTGACAGGCTGGTTGGCTGGGCTGCGAGGTGGAGTAGGGGTGTCAGCAAGACGAGGGCGAAAAGCTGGCAAAGTTTGGGGGGGATCCTGCGGGAAAGGGGGGGCTGACGACTGTCGCACAGGAGCCCAATATCCCAGCTGGCCACCCCAGCGAAAAGCTGCTCGTTGGTGGCCAGCTCTGCTGGCGAAAATTGTCGCTGGGATTGGCTGGGCTGCTCCGCGCTGGCCTGCTGGTTCCGCTCGTTCGGCATGCTTTCGGCCCTAGCAGCTGGGGCATTTCGTGCGCGGCGTGAGGCGTGCCTCCAAGGTGCTTCGTCTCGATCGTCTCCTTCGGATCCCTCTGTGCTTGATTCGTCACGTGTTTCCTCTCTATAAGTTGCGTCTCTCCTCTCCACCTTGTCAGTTGTATGTTCCATCCCTTGGGCCCTTAAAGCCCGTCCTACAGCCCTCTGGAAGTCGTTCACTGCCCCCCCCCCCCCCAGCCATGAGCTCGACTGCCTTGCCGCGCCTTCTCCCCTGACCTCCTCCCCGGCCCCAGCCTCTTCATGGCGTTTGGCACGTCGGCGCGAGACGCGTACCCGCACCTGCTGGAGTGCGGTGGATGGTATTTGATGGAGGGCGAGGGGGGGTTCCGCGCCCGTCGGGAGCGATCTGTCGAGCACGGTGGATAGCGGGCGCCCCCAAGATGTGGCGAGCCTGTCCACCCGCTCCACGCGGCTGTGGGAGCATTGTGGAGATAGATCTAGTGATACATAACACTGGATTAGTATGATCCCCCCCCATGCGTCACCAAGCCACCAACTTTGATCAGGGTTATGCTCCTAATGCCAATCCCGGAAAGGGGTGAGAGAGAGGAAGCGAGCAGTCGTGGGGGAGAGAGAGAAACAGGGGGGGGTGTGGGAAAAAGAAGTATACACAGTCCCTAACATTAACACCTAAACCCCTCTCACAACAACCAATCGCCCCCCCTATACTGACAAGCAAGGAGGCGGGCCTGCAGGAGCCTTGGTCCACACGGTCGCACCCCACCAGGCACAGAAGGCCATCGATGATGTGGAGAGAGGTGTTGTCAACCTATCCGTCCATATGGCTCCACAGGTAGCCTTGTGGCGTATTGGATTGACATTGAAATCCGGGATGGACAATAGGGTGGCTACCATCGATGACCTGCTACATTTCCTTGCCAAGCTACAGTAGCAGGTGATGCTGTGAAGGGTTTGGAGGCCGCAGCTCTTGCAGCAGGTGAGACACAACACTGCCGTCCCCGTGTCGCATGCGGACGACCATAACAGCATGTCCCATGGCAAAGAACACACCACTGATCTTTCGGAAGTGTGTTTTCCACCCCGTCGTCCCTTAGTGTTTCCGGAGGATGCGGCCGCAGTGGCGAAGGTTGTGAACTCGCATTTGAAGGCTTGTGAGCAGAACTTCCAGAGTCACATGGGTGGTGTGGTCGACTCGGATGCGCTCCTGGCATGCGACAACCGGCGTCTGTCGGGGGTTTGTTTGGACTTCCCCATATATGTGGAGCGTGGAGACGGCAAGGTCCGCTTGCGAGAAAGCCCGGTTTGGGGGGGCAAACGCCATGGGCAATCCCGCAGCGGGGAACAAGGTAAGGTAGTCAAGGTCCGCAGGACGCTGTCGGGAGCATAGAGGCATATGGGAGGTGGAAGTTTGCGTGTGTCTGCATAGTTGGCGTTATCTTCCCATCGCGTTCCTCCCAGCCCCTCGTCTAATAGAATTCCCTTCCCCCTAACCCCCTCCCCCCGACTCTAGGAATCTTGCGTCGGGGAGGGAACTGCAAACAACCCATGAGCACAACGTCGGAGACCACACATGCCCAATGCATACGCAATGTGGACCTCTAGGGAGAGCGAGTCCCACCCCATGGTGGACCATCATCAGTGTCTGTGGGTGTTGGAGTGGAAACTGGGCTACCGATGTCCCCTAGATAAGGTGTGGAATGTGCGGAGGCTGTTCGGGACCAAGCATGGCCGAAAACACAGCTGCACCCCCAGACTTATTAACCTTCCTCTACCGTCCCCCAATACCACTTGTCCACACGTGGTTTCCACCCCCTAGGGCCGGCGTGCTATGTGCTTCTGCAGAGGATGCACCTGGGAGCTTTGGGCCGTCCACCCCTATCGTGCCTGCACTGGACATGGGCACACCGACCAGGTGAGACAATATTGGTGTTCCATCCCAACTACCTAACACATACACGATTGTTCCTACGACCAACAAGAGTACGATTCCCGTGGATGTGACAAACACCCCACTATCACTTTCCTGCCCTATCCCCTCCACAGGCCGATCCGAACACCCCAAAAGACCCCCCCCCGTGCCTAGGAAGCGGAAAACTCTACCGGAGGGATGGAAGACTGCACAAGATATCACGCACCAGATATCACGCCTGCGCGATCTGTCCTGCCGTTTTCGTCCCCCTCTCATCATGAGGGAGCGGGGCGGGGCGGACGCGGTGTGTCGGCGAGTGTCGTCCGCCCACTGTGGGGTACGCTTGTGTGTCCGCTTGCGGTGTAGGTTTTGCTAGACGTAAATCTTGAGCATGTACATGACTGTATTGACCACGTTCTATCCCCCCCTGTGCGCCCCCTTGGACAGCTCACCCTAACTCTTATGTCCCCTTGTGTGCCGTGTGTTACTTCTTTTCACACGCCACGAACCATCTGCGGTAAAACGGATGACAATTGGCCCTCGGTGCGATGACCATTCAAACCTCCAAGATGTGCTGACTCGGGTGGCACGCAGGTATTGCTCCCGGCCATCAGATCCCTTAGTCCTCCCACGCTCAGCTTCGATGTTGCACTTACCACCCCCTCACACCCCCCCCCAACTCACGGCAGTACTGCATGTTGCACAACACTGTATGATGCACCCCATTCCGTCATGCACCCTACTGCATGATGCAACAAACAGCAGCATGATGCTCCCCACTGCTTGCTGTCCCTGTGTTCATGGTGAAGCATGCTGCTTGCTACACATTACCGCATGATGCACCAAGCTGCGTCATGCTCCCTACCGCATGATGCACGCTCACGGCATGGTGCACCCCATTGCGCACTGCACCTTACAATATGTTGCACCCCACTGCATGCTGCCCCCTACTGCATGGTGCACCCTACCGCATGATGCACCAAACTTCATCATGCATCATGACTGTATGTTGCACCAAAATGCAAGAGGCATCAAACTGCACGATGCTCCCCACTGCTTGCTGCCCCCGTGTTCATGGTGAAGCATGCTGCTTGCTGCACATTACCGCAGGATGCACCAAGCTGCGTCATGCTCCCTACCGCATGATGTACCCAACTGCAGGGGGCATCACACTGCGTGTTGCACTCTACTACATGTTGCACCCTACTACATGATGCCCCATTCTGCATGATGCACTCAACAGCAATATGCACCCAACAGCATGCCGCACCAAGCTGTATGATGCACACTTTTAGTTGGGCCATCTGCACAGCCACGTACAAATGAGGTGCCCTTGCCTGTGTGTCTCATGGCTGGGTGGCACTTTCCCGTCGTTTTTTCACCGAACCCCACCCTTATGTAAATGTGCAGGTGAAGGCACCACAGCTCAGCCTCAACTAGCGTCACGCGCCCTCAGCCCTCGCCTCTGCCGCGCTGTCAGGCCTCTCAGCACCACTGCGGGTGCCTGAGCGAGGTCTGGTGTTTAGGGACGACGGCACATGATGGGCTGAACATGCTCGTGCGGTAGTTATTTCCTTGCGAACGCCGCTGCTATGCAAACCCATTAGAAATCAATAGTGGTCTATGCGCCTTTTGTAAGTTGTATAATGCACAGACTAGCATATGCATGCATTGGCCGCACGTGCAACTGGTCTCAAGTACGAATATGCATTGCAACAAAGCCATGTGTCTTTGACATCCAGAGAAACTCCGCATACTGAAATCGATACTGTCACGTACCTCCCATTGTCTGACGAATTCCGTCACATCCTTTGCCTCACAGTTCTCATAAACCACCCCCGGGGGTTCCTCGTACAACGAGGAGATGACAACATGGTAAATCAACCACGGGAGAGGTTCCTGAGCACGCTCCCCGCATAACAGCTCTGAATACCAGACATATACCCTAAACCGGTGGTTCCTGGGCGGCATTGGTCGGCCCTTGCGTCCTTGGTCGTGCTTTTGCCGCAGCACGCCCTCAAGATGTCCTCAATAGTGCAACGCTGTTCGCCTGCACCCTTCTCGTCTATTGCCCATTGATCAAGGACATTGTAGTGTTTTGGAAATTGCTTTGTAAAGTCATCAGGCTCCCATTGCTCGCGTGCTTCAAAAATAGCAGGGGGCTTGCCTGTGCACAACCTAACCCTTTTCACTACCCTGCGGTCCTGGGCAAGGGGAGGAGTATGGCGCCTAGGCGAGGGTGCGCGCCGTGCGCCAGCAGATCCCTGCGCCTCGTCCTCCTCATCACTAGGGGTGGCATAGCGGATTACGCGCCGCGCAACACGACACCTATCCCGCTGTAGACGTTGCATGGGAGCTGTCACGTTTGGGGTAGGTGCAGACAGGGTCGGGGGGCATGGGTTTGGGGTGGAAAAGCTGAGAGGTGTGACGACCATCGCTCCATGGTGCGGCAATGTAAACGATCTCCTTCCTCACGCCCCTCTCCCCCTCTTTCCCTCTCCCCCCGCTCTCTCACTCTCCCACACCCAGCTGCCCCCCCAATGTCTCCCATCCATGTCACCCCCCCCCTATCTGTGGTATCCCATTTCATCCCCCCCAACTCTCCTACCCCTGCCATCCCCACTTACCCTGCCATCCGCCCCCTCTCCCCTATCCCTGTCATCCCCCCAACTCTCCTACCCCTGCCATCTCTCTTTCCCCTGCCATCCGCCCCATCTCCCCCATCCATGCCACCCCCCTATCTCAACCCATGCCATCTCTCCTTCCCCTGCCATCCGCCCCATCCCCTCCATCCATGCCATCTCCCCAACTCAACCCATGCCATCTCTCCTTCCACTACCATCCGCCCCATCTCCCCCCTCCATGCCATCCCCCTAGCTCCACCCATGCCACCTCTCCTTCTCCTGCCATCCGCCCCATCTCCCGCCTCCATGACTCCATTCTATCTCTACCCATGCCATCTCTCCTTCCCCTGCCATCCGCCTCATCTCCCCTATCACTGCCATCCTCCTATCTCTACCCATCCCCCTCTCTTCCTCTCCCCATCCCCCTCTCGCTCTCTTCCTCCCCCCCCTCCCTGTCATCTCCCCATCCCCCTCTCGTCTTATATCCACACCCCTCCCTTCCTCTCCCCACCCCCCTGCCGTCCTCTCCCCATCACTCTGTCGGTAAACCCGCGCCCCGCACTCGTATTATCCCCACCCCCCTCCCGTCCTATCGGCATCCCATAACCTCGTCCTCTCCACACACCACTCTCGTCCTCTCCACACACCACTCTCGTCCTCTCCACACACCACTCTCGTCCTCTCCACACACCACTCTCGTCCTCTCCACACACCACTCTCGTCCTCTCCACACACCACTCTCGTCCTCTCCTCATCACCACTCTCGTCATCTCCACACACCACTCTCATCCTCTCCACACACCACTCTCGTCCTCTCCACACACCACTCTCGTCCTCTCCACACCACTCTCGTCCTCTCCTCATCACCACTCTCGTCCTCTCCACACACCACTCTCGTCCTCTCCTCATCACCACTCTCGTCCTCTCCACACACCACTCTCGTCCTCTCCACACACCACTCTCGTCCTCTCCTCATCACCATCTCGCCTCATCCCCATCCTCCTCCCGTCATCTCGAGATCCCCCTCTCGCCCTCTCTCCTTCCCCTTCCCGTCCTCTCCTCATCCCCCTCCCGTCCTCTCCCTTTCCCGATGTTGTCCTCTCCCCATCCCCCTCTCGTCCTCTCCCCACCTCCCTCTCGTCTTGTCTCCATCTCCCTCCCATACTCCCCCCATCCCCCTATCGTCCTCCCCTCATCCCCATCCCGTCTTATCCACATCCGCCTCCCATCCTCTCCCCAGCCGCCTTTCGTCCTCTCCTCATCCCCCTCACCACTTATCCACATCCCCCTCCCGTCCTCTCACCACAACCCTGTCGTCCATCCCTCAGCCCCCTCTCGTCCATATCCCCATCTACCTCTCGGCGTATCTCCATCCCCCTTCCATCTCTCGTATTATCTCCATCCTTCTCCCATCCTCTCCCCATCCATCTCTCGTACTATCTCCATCCTTCTCCCGTCCTCTCCCCATCCATCTCTCGTATTATCTCCATCCTTCTCCCATCCTCTCCCCATCCCCATGTCGCCTTATCCCCATCCGCCTCCCGTCATCTCCTCACCCCCTTCTCGTCCACTCCTCACCCCCCTCTCGTCCTCTCCTCAACCCCCTCCCGCCCTCAAATCCCGTTCTCCTCCTCTCCCCATCCCCCTCCTGTCATCTCGGGGTCCCCCTCTCGTCCCCTCTCCATTCTCTTCCCGTCTTCCCCCCCTCCCCCTCGCGTCGTGTCGCCACCCCCCTCTCGATGTCTCTCCATCCCCCTACCGTCGTCTCCCCAGCCCCATCTCGTCCTCTCCTCATCCCTATACCGCCCTATCTCCATCCCCCTTCCGTCCTCTCATCATCCTCCTCCCGCCTTATCCCCATCCTTATCTCCTTCCTCGCTCCTCCCTCCTCCCGTCCTCTCCCCATCCCCCTCTCATCCTCTCCTCACCTCCCTCCAGTCCTTGACCCATCCGCCAAACGTCCTCTCCTTACCCCCTTCTCGTCCACGCCTTACCCCCCTCTCGGTGTCTCTCCATCCCCCTCCCGTCCTCTCCTCATCCCTCTCCCGCATTATCCTCATCCCCCTCCCGTCCTCTCATCATTCTCCTCCCCCCTAAATCCCCATCCTTATCCCCTTCCTCTCTCCTTCCCCCTCCCGTTCTCTCCCCAACCCCCTCTTGTCGAACCCGCATCCCCCTCTCGTCTTATCCCGACCCCCCTCCCGTCCTCTCCTCATCCCCCTCCCGCCCTCTCACCATTCCCCTCATGTCCTCTCCTCATCCCCCTCTCTTCCGCCCCTCATCCCACTCTCGTCGTCTCCTCATCACCCTCTCGTCCTCTACCCAACTCACCCTCGTGTTCCCTCCTTCCCCCTATCGTCCTTTCACACTCCCCATCCCCTCTCGTCCTCTCCTCATCTCCATCTCGTCTTATCCACTTCACCCTCCCGTCCCATCCCCATCCCCCCCTCGTTGTCTCCTCATCCCCCTCCCGTCATCCCCCCTTCCCCCTCTCGTCCTCTCCCCATCCCCCTATATTCCTCTCCCACTTCCCCTCTCGTCTTGTCTCCATCCCCCTCCTGTCGTCTCCCCATCCCTCTCTCGTCCTCTCCTCATCCCCATCCTGTCTTATCCACACCCGCCTCCTGTCCTCTCCCAGCCCTCTGTCGTCCTCTCCTCATCCCCCTCTCCACTCGTCCACATCCCCCTCCCGACCTCTCACCACAACCCTGCCGCCCTCTCCTCATCCCCCTCTCGTGCTCCCCCCATCTCCCTCTCGGCGTATCTCCATCCCCCTTCCGTATTATCCACTTCCCCCGCTCGTCCTCCCCTCATTCCCCTCCCGTCCTCTCCCCATCCCACTCTCGTATTATCTCCATCCTGCCCCCCCTACTCTCCCCATCCTCCTCCCGTCATCTCCTCATCCTCATCCCGTCGTGAGAGATGTATCCCGGTCGTGTCTTATCTCCATCCTTCTATGCCCTCTCCCCATCCCACTCTCCTCCTCTCCACATCCCCCTCTCGTCAAACCCTCATCTCCCTGCTGTCTAATCTCCATCCTCCTACCGTCATCTCCCCATCCCCTTCTTGTTCTCTCCTCATCCCCCTCTCGCTATCTCCCAATCCTCCTTCCCATCCTCTCCCCATCGGGGCGTTTTATCCCCCCCCAGTTCTCTCCCCATCCCCCTCTCTTCCTCTCCCCATTCCCCTCTCGTCCTCTCTCCTTCCACCTCTCGTCTTATCCAAATCCCCCTCCCGTCCTCGTGCCAACCCCCTCCCGTCTTTTTCCCATCCGCCTCCCGTACTTTCCCCATCACCCTCCTGTCCATACCCCCATTCAGCCCTCGTTGTCCCCTCATCCCTCTCCAGCCCTCTTCTTTTCCCCATCCCCTCCTCTCCCCATCCCCTCCTCTCCCCATCATCTTCTCGTATTATATCCATCCCCCTCCCCTCCTCTCCCGATCCCCCTCCCGTCCTCCCATTATCCCCCTCTCGCCGTATCCCCTTCCCCCACAAATAACCCTCTTTCCCCCTCCCAATCCACTCTTGTCCTCTCCCTATCCCCCTCTTGCCCCCCACCGATCCCTGTCTTACACGCGCCTGTAGTTGAAGCGGACGGAGTGTCGACGCTCGTTGCGACGGTCGGCGGGAGGTGAGTGGAAGGCGGCGTGGGGGGATGGCACCCACGGTCGTGGCGCCGATGGACTGGCGGGCATGCGCTAATCGGCGCCTTGTTGGATCGGCGCCTCGGTGGATCGGCGCCTCGTTGGATCGGCCGCCGTTTCGTAACGCGCTTGCGCGAGGCGTCTGGCTTGCGCGCAAGCCTGGCGGAGGCGAGCGTCGCGAACTAGCAGCGGGTGATAGCGGTTGGCGCACTTATCGGGGGCATCGTTACTGGGGGCTCCGCGCAACGGGGTAATGGAAGATTGCTAGGGGGGAACGCGTGCAGATGTTCCCTAGGTGCTCAAGAATCGGCGAGTAGGACTCCAAGGATTGCGCGTGGGGGGCGGACGCTGAGAATGTCGAGAGTGCACTCAAGGTCGCGCTTCAAACGGTGTTGTCGCTGCTGCTCGCCTCGTCGTCCGCTCGAGCTTACAATCGTCATTCTCCGCCGCTCAACGTGTTGCAATGGCGGCTTTCGCCTCCCACTCGCGACTCGATCGTCTCGTGGTGTTTCTGGCCCTGCTTCTTGGCATGGCAGGTAAGCCATCGTGCCGCGTTTTGAAGCGTTTCAGAACAAGCTCAGTTGAATGAATGGTTTTTGGTCCCTGAGAACAGAGAGTCTCTGAACCATCGGCCTTGCTCTGAAACGGGGAGTTCAGAACCAAAGGCTCTGAACACGGTTTGCCTTTCCTCCTCCTGACATACTCCTCTTTCCCTCCCTCCCTCACTCACTCATTCACTCCCCCTCCCTCCCTCGTTCCCACTTATCTCCCACCCCTCTCCCTCACTTCTCTATCTCAATCTCCCACTTCCCTCGCGCTCGCCCGTCCACTCACTCCCGCGCCAAATGCGTTCCTGTCTCCACATCCGCATACTCCCCCTAACTTCATATCACCTCTCTGCAGAGCCTACCTCTGCCACAATTGCCTTCTGGCCATTTCCCTCTCCATTTCCATCTCCATTTCCATCTCCATTTTCATCTCCTGTATTTTCATCTCCAATTTATTCATTTCTCCCCTCCCCATATGCTCCCCTCCCCGCCATGCCTCCCACGTGGGAACTCTACTCTTCCGCATTCCCACGCTTCCATTCGCTGCTGTATTCCGCTGTTCTGGTGTCTCTTCTCTGCAGTCCCCTCAACCACCAAGGCATGTTATTCTCATCTCTGCAGTCCCATCAACCACCAAGGTATGTTATTCTCATCTCTGCAGTCCCATCAACCACCAAGATATATTATTCTCATCTCTGCAGTCCCATCAACAACCAAGATATGTTATTCTCATCTCTGTGGTCCCATCAACCACCAAGGTATGTCATTCTCATCTCTGCAGTCCCATCAACCACCAAGGTATGTCATTCTCATCTCTGCAGTCCCATCAACCACCAAGGTATGTCATTCTCATCTCTGCAGTCCCATCAACCACCAAGGTATGTTATTCTCATCTCTGCAGTCCCATCAACCACCAACGTATGTTATTCTCATCTCTGCAGTCCCATCAACCACCAAGGTATGTTATTCTCATCTCTGCAGTCCCATCAACCACCAAGGTATGTTATTCTCATCTCTGCAGTCCCATCGACAACCAAGGTATGTTATTACCATCTATGCAGTGCCATCAACAACCATAGGTTGGTGTTATGTTTGATTTTTTTTCCTCGTTATAGGTTGGTGTTGATGCCTGCTCTTCCTCCTCTCCCCCTCCCCCTCCCCCCCCCCCCCTCTCCCTCCTCGTCCCTCCCTCTCTCCTTCTCTCACTCTACCTTGCTCTCTCATTGCCACACCCTCCAAACAGGCTAAGACAGTGGTGGTGGGAGGGGGGGGGCGTCAACTCATGGAGCGAGTGGCGCATGAGGCTGTGGAAGAAGCCAGTGCTGCGAGGTGGCGACACTCTCAGTGAGGATTGCTGTTGGGGATACCCCTGGGTAAACTTTGCATTCTATAGGCCTGGCTGTAGATTGTATGTCGTATGCCTGGCCGGGCAGTGATCTGACATACTTACAGCCTTGACAAGAGCCTAGCCTCGGTTATTCCTTCCTGGGGCGGAGTTGTACACCGCAGGTCAACACCTACCCTTGTGATGTTGTCCAAACGTTTGGCTGATCTGGATATGTGTGTCTATGCTGCTGTTGCATGCGCGGCTGGCAGTGTTCAAGTGGTGGGGCTCCCCTAATGACGTTGTAGCTTCAATCACAAAGAGCCAGTTCGGTACATGCAACTTCACTGGGTGGATCATGCTCCACAGCACCACGTGGGTGGGTCGCTACAAGCTCGTGCTCCCATCCGGAGCGAACTGGGTTTTTTTTCGCCAGCAGCTTGAAAACAAGGTGCCATAGGGATCTCAAATACGATACCGGTACCATCTTGCCATGAGGAGTTCGGTATGAGGCGAACAGATACAGATTTGCCATGGCCAGCCGTTCTAGGAGAGTATCAACTGTTAGTGGTGACAATGGTTGGCTTGGCATTGGCACCATCTGTGCTTGATGTGTTGGTTGGGGCTGTTTGTGGATGTAGAAAGCATGGCATGCATTACTTCGCAGCCGCTTTGCAACGCAAACCCTTCTGCCATCTATGTGCAACCATCTGTGCATGCCCTGCTTGTAGAATAAACAGCTAGCATCCCATCCGTCACTCAACCTCTGTTCCTAAAATCTGTCACTGTACAAATTCCTCTGTTGAAAATGAGACTTATAGCATGACCAATTACATGTTTTCCATCCGCTATAGTCTAGTCGCTTAGGAAATTTCTGCTCTCAACTGAAAGATCCAGGTTAAAGTGTCAGCGCCGGAATGGTTTTGTTCAGGACTTGCCTTTTCAAAGCAGCCACTCCCCACTCCCTCCCCCCAGTCATGGAGAGTGGTGCAGGGCGGTTTCGAGCTCAAAGTTGTTGCTTGTGTGCGTTTCGAGGAGGTGCAATGAGGCGACGTCGTCAAGTTGCCCTTGCCTTTCTTGCATCTCTAGTCGCACGTGCATCTCGTCTCTTCTCTTGCTCCTTCACCTTCGCCCTGCCGCCACATGCCAGCAGCTCGTACATGCCGCCATCACCAGCTACGCATCCAATTGGCCCGCCGCTCGCCGACTCCGCCGACCTTGTTCCATCCCTCGTGCGCTCTGATGCCCTCTCAGCTCAGCCTCTCGCCCGGGGTCCTCCTCGCGTGCCGCGCTGTTACAGGCCTGCATCAGCCTCTCCTTGAACCTGGTTGTCTCATATCGCCGCCGCTCGTGCGCTCGCACGCCTGTGCTCTCTGCGCTCGGTCAAGCAAAAACGGCTCTTTGTGCTTCGTACTAACCATCCGAGCGCCACGAGCAAGGCTAGAAAAGACGGGAGTGGGAACGTGAATGTTCGCTGACACACAGTACCAAGCCGAAATATGGGCGCTTGACTCGCCAGGGCAAGTCAAGTTGCACAAAAGACGAGGCGTCGTACCGCGATGGCGCCGACTGCACCGAGCAGACAAGCAGCTAGTGCACTCGCTGCCACCTATTCCCCCTCGCAGCGGATAGCCCCGGTTCCACTCTCTCCCCCAGCATCAGGTTCAGGCACTGAGAGGTCGTTGGTGGGCCCCTCGCGGACTGTATTTAGGGCGCTGCTTTCCGCTGTCAGGCGCTGGTACCATACCAGGCGAGTCGCAATCTCTGGAGCTTTTGAAGCGCTTTGAAGTTCGCAATCTTTCTGCGGCGTGTAGCCATTTTTCAACGTGTCGCGCATACCGAGACAGGCGCACGTGGAAGGCTCGTAAGGAGGCTCTGTTACAGTGTTACGTGCTCCTCTCGTCCTTCAAGGGTGCGCGCTTCGACTCTGGTGAAGCGTTGCGATGGCGGTCTTTTTCTCACGGACGCGACTCGATCGTCTCGCCATGATCTTGGCCGTTCTTTTGGTCATGGCTGGTGCGCCGATGGGCCATTGCCTTCTGAGGGGATGGGACGTGGGGCGTTGTACAAATTCATGAGCTACGCTTTGTCGCCAAGTATCACAGGAGTACTTGAGCCTTCCCAGCTTTCGTACAGAGTACATACGAAACGAACTGGTAGATACTCTCTTCTCCACCTACTAATTTCGTTTCCTTCTCTCCCCATGCGTCCCTCCCTCCGCCGCCCCTCCCATGCGGCCATGCTTCCACTGCCACGCTGTTCCGCTCTTTCTGCTCGCATTCTCTTCGTGACGCTGTCCACTCTGCAGTGCCATCAACAACCAAGGTATGAGCATGGTAACGGTGGGTTCACGTGGAATGCTGAAACGTTTCGTTTACTGTCGACAGGTTGGCGCTGACATATTTGATAAATTGATACTCATAATACTGTTGTATGTAATCTTCTCATTGTGGCCTGGTGTTGACAGCTATTGCGCTCGTCCTCCCTCCCTCTCTCACCTTTCCCCCCCCCTCACTCCATCCTTCCCCACCGCCATCCCTCGCCCTCTCCTCTCTCAAACCTCCCCCCCTACCCAACCCACCCCTCTCTCCCACCAGGCCAAGATAGTGGTGGTGGGAGGAGGGGGCATCAATTCTTGGAACGAGTGGAGCATGCGGGTTTGGAAGAAGCCAGTGCTGCACGTTGGAGACACCCTGGGTGAGATTCGTTTTTTTTGGAAAGTTTTGGGGTGAAGGGCATCCTGTGTGGGAATCGTCTGCTCTTTGGCATGCTAAATAGCAGTCTCACATTCCTGCAGGCGCAAAGAACTCTTGGAGAGATCCGTTTGGTATTTCACAAAAGTGGTCAGGTCCGTCTGTGCCTCTATTCCGCCTGCCAGTCTTGGTTCTGTGCCTCCTCTGTTTTCCTGACCTGCATGTCCCCCACTCTTCCTCTCATGCTGTGGCATGCCTGGCAGTGTTCAAGTGGTGGGGCTTCCCCAACGACGTATTGGCAGCACTCAGTAAGAAGCAATTCGATACGTGCAACTTCACCATAGCGCTCTTGCTGCACAGCACCACATGGGTGGGCAGGTTCAGGATCATGGTACCAACTGGCACCACTCGAGTGCTCTTCGCTAGCAGCATGCGCGAAAGGTGCAGGAGGGGACTCAAGTATGACACGGGTACTATTTTGCCATAACTGAACGCATGGGTGCAGCAGCCCTCCACACCACCCATGACGGAGGGACCATCCATGAGAAGAGTAGTTTTTTAGGTTGTTCCTAGAGCAGCAGTAGACATGTACCTGAAATATTGGCAGTGAAGTGGATGATTAGAGTGGTGTTGCCTGCAGATTAGGTGGAATAGGGGATAGGGTTTGACATTTGTAAATATGTCTGCCTAGGATTATGCCACTGTAAATATGCATGCATTGTTACGACATGGTCCTGAATCTCCCAACTTCGGCCCTTCTCTCAACTTCGGAATTTGAGACGACGCCATCTCCTGAGTCTCCACAGATGTTCGCTGTTATTCCAGCTTGAATTCCAACCACCCACTCCTGCTTCGCTATCGAGACTTCAAGACCCGCCCACGCTAGAGAACGATTCACTTCTCACGGCAGTGCCTGTCGAATCGAAGACAGATACTGTACCGTAGTCGGGAGTCCTTCTACTTCTCGCTATAGACTGCATCACCACTAAAAATTGGCATTGCTGGTGTACGTCTGCCCGCCTCCCAGCCAGTCCGCGCCGATGACATTCTTGAGCTCCACCTTCCGCCCACCCAGCCCCGTCACTCGAACGCTTATCTTCTTCCCAGGAGCCACCACAGCCGTAGCGGGCTTTAACTCCCATTGGCCCGTGTCGTACATCCGACTCATTTTCGTCCAGCTGGTCGCACCATCCCTCGCTACCTCCACACCCGCCACCCCTCCGCAATTCGCGACGTTCAGAATCTGGATCCAGAACCACGACGGGTCGCTGCCGGACATCACCAGAACCGCCATGCCGCCGCTCCTAGCGCAGTTCACGCGACGGGCAGTAACATCCACCTTTTGCGTTGAGCGCTCTTTCACGATTTTGTCCCACGCCTCGGAGGAGAGGAGGAAGCCGTTGCCCGCATCGTCGATGGCTGTGACATTTACGCCGCCGTTTCGGCAGCTCTCGTGGTTCGTGCACCTGATCTCGTAGCACGTGCCGCAGCCCAAGCCGCGCTGGAATTTGTTACTGGGGATCTTGGCGACGAGCCCATTGTAGGGAGTATCCGAGAGGAAGATTCCTGAGAAGCACTGACCGCCGTAATAGCTGAGTGCGTCGTTGTAATTGGCGCTGTAGGTGGCGGCACTGGCAGGAGCAAGCAGCCCGAGAGCTCCTATCATAAGAATTCCGAAAGGTAACAGAGGGGTGACGTTGAAAACGGGAGCCATCGAAGAAAAGCTTGACAGGCGACTTGCAGATATATTGCTCGCGGAGCTGAATGATAGCTGGGAATTGAGAGACTTTGGAACAGGAATCAAGACTGTATACTGAGCATCTAAAAGTGATCGATGGTGTAAACGAGGAAAGGAAGGCGTTTAAATACTCCATCCTCACGCACGGTGCGAGCAGCTTATAGAACCCAGACGGCTGCGCCTTCTCGAGCTCAAGGAAGGCAATTATCGAGGTCCGAGAAAGGCGGCACACGATTATTGAATTCTGAAAATGGTGTGAAGGGTTTGCAACACTAAGTGCGTCGAACAACGATTATTGTGCACCGTTCTTCCTATTTAGTCTTACGTTTTTAGCACGCGGCCTGAGCCTGTAAGCAGGAAATGGTAAAACACGGGCAAACGGGATCTTGACATTTGTTACAAAGTCTCGCTCATGCACTGGACTTGCCCGCGCGATGTCCCAGCCCCGAAACTCGCAATTGTCGATATTCGACTTGGCTGTTCGCTATCGTTCAGACTGCAGCCAATCAGGTTCAGTGTCAACGCGAGTCATGCTGAGAACCTGGTGGGTGGGATTTCAATTTGGACTTTTTGGGTAGACTGATAGAGGAGAACACGTGTACTTGTGCCAAACAATTGAAGGCTGAGTGAGAAACAAATTCCCGCGCGGACTGCTGTACGAGCTGGGCTCCAGGGCTGGTCCGCAGAAAGTAAAGCGGGAGGTAGCTCGATTGGCGAACTGTGTTGCGACCAGATTGCGGAGGCTGATTGGTGTTGGGCGACGGGCATTCTAGTTGTTGTAGAAGGGAAATGCGAAGTTTTGCATACACATGGGGCATTGCAGGGGTGTCGCCAATGAGCCCGTGATTTGAGGGAGCGTGTTGACCACGCCCTCGTCGTTCGTTCTGGAATTTCGGGGTGTAGGGCCTAGTAAAGAGGATGAGCTAACAGAAGAAGGGAATCAAATTTTTGTTTAGCTAAATGCATGCAAACCATATAGGGGAAATGCGCTATGGGTAACGTCTAGTGATGTGGGCAAGATATTTAGCTAGTGTGCGAGGATGGTCAGTGGCTCTACAAGCTTATATGGCAAGTGACTCGGCAGTGCTGACGTGGGGTGGGTCGACGAAATCTGCAACGTGCGAACAAGTGGTAACCAGGTAGGGCCGATGTCAACGGCTGTACACACTAGTGCGCATGATGCACATTAAGGAAAGTGTTCTCCATAGACTTCCTTTTCTTAAAAAAATCCCCATTGAGAAAGCTTGCTTCTTGTTAGTGCAATTGGCATTGTTCTCATTTCACTGGCATCAAGTAGAAAGAGTTTCCAAAATATCAGTATATCAACCTAGATAGCTACATTGAGAAGGCTATGCCTATGCTGATGACGATCCACGGGAGCACTACAGGTTGCCGGGGACGGGTCGACGAAGCCAGATGAAACGGGTTGGTGTGTCACAAGAAGGGATTTCATCAGGAGGGTTAGGCTCCATATATCCACCTTCCCCAGGGAAAGCCTCCCCAGTACCCTCCCTAGAGAGCGAGAGAGGATCGACAGGGTTATCCCACTCCACGACGGGTGGGTGGGAATTGGAGTTGAGCTGTGAAGAATGAAAAGACGTGGGTGGAGGGAGAATGACCTCCAACCACATTATATAGTCGGAGAAGGACGAATAGCGCACTTCGACAATGCAAAAAATTGCATTACAAGCAGCTCCGCGTTCACAATACGCAATTTTAAAAGTCTAACACTAAAATGTTACATATTGAGAAAGCTTGCTTCTTGTTGGTGCATTTGGCATCGTTCTCATTTTACTGGGCTAAGCTGAGATATGGGTAGGGACGTTCGCCGGTATCGAGCTAGCGCTCGAGAATGTTCTGTAGGTGACAACGCCGACGCGAGGGTCTGTACCTCGTAGAAGGCCGACACTAGTTGGTCAGCAGCTAGCGTGGCGTACATCTCTTTCGCCTTGTCACTGCATCATTTGCCAAGACTTTTGAAAAGCCGGTCCACTATGCATCCGTGGGCAGTGACAGTCGCGACACCTTTGCGGAACGAATGGGTGCCGAGATGGTGTTCGCCGGGGCCAATAGTGTGAAATGCCTCCTTGCACCAGTAGCGCATCATGGTGTATGATGGTGGCTTGCTTGTGCCGGCGCCACCAGATGCTGTTCTGAACACTCGGATTAAGGGTCCCGGGATGCAGGGTTCGTAGCCCGCCAAACGGATGAGACGCTTAGTGCACCGCACAGGGCAAACGGGTCTTGGAACAGCAGCAACTGGAATCCAAGAGCCTTGGCCTGACTAGTCCATCTTGGAGCACGGGATGAGCAACCATATCACGTCATCCTCCAACTGAATGTCCTACCAGTTGATGGCCATGAGGTCGGAGTAGCGCAAAAATCCCGCATACATGAGGAGTGGAATGAGACCTTTCAGAAAAGGTAGATGGGTCATCAGCACTGATGAAGTGAGAAGCCATCGCATGCACTTGGTGCAGAGAGACCGGTTCCTTAGTTCGATTGGGTCGGAAGCATCGCCGCTTTGTAGACTCTCAAACTTGTGTCCTGAAAGGGACCGGTACTTGGGCAAGGTGCACCAATCATGCGGTGTGCAAAGCTGACGGCGAGCAGGGAAGTTGGATCACAGAAAGAGTGGCCATATTTTGTATGGCGTAGATGAGGTACAAGGCGAGTATCATGTCCGACGATGGCAGGAACGATAAGGTAGCCTTGGTATTAAAGGAACAAAACCGCTGCGAATAAGGTTCGTAAGTTCAGATTCTAGATCATACGCGTGTGTGTGCCTTGCAGGGTTGGAATGAGGTCTGGTTGGAAGCAGCTGAGGGAGGTGCATTTGGGGAACACGAGTTGCAGAGCAAGCATGATGATATCAGGCAGACTGGAGCCGGAAAAGGCGCTAGTATGAGAGCTTGGCGTTAGGCATTGACTACAGTGCGTGGGTCGGATGTGAGATTTGATGTGGCAAGCCCAGGCGGGAGGTGAGGGTTGGAGGAGCGGCCACCAACTAGAGAGAGAGAGCGGATCGGCAAGGTTATCCTAGTGCCATGACACACCCCCCCGTTGGGATAGTGCGTATACCAGGAATTGAACCTCGGATGTCACAAAGTCACCAGACCTAACGTCTCTGCTGTTGTTGCTGAGACCGCTGCTGCGGCCTCAGCGCAAAAGCGTCCAGGTAAGGGTCGCCGCCCTAAAGGGGGGCGTGGTGGGGGGAAGGGGGGTGGCGGTGGGGAGGATGGCGGCGGTGAGGGCGGTGACGGTGGTTCAGACGAGGGGATTGGGGCTAGTATCCCAGAGCAGCCGGAATCGCAGACGCAGCCTCAGTAGCAGCAGACGCAGCCGCTGCAGCCGCCACTGTCGGCGCAGCAGTAGTAGTTAACGTGGGGACCCCCGCCGACATGGTGGACTGGCGGTGCTAGCGGCGGTGGTTGTGGGGGGGGCGGGCGCAGCTCTGTGTCGGATGGCAGCTCCAGTGTGGTCACCTGCCAGTACCACCTGCAGATCGGCCCTCGCCGCGACATTGTCTGCCTCCGGTCCGGCCACACCGCCGACCGCTGCTACCACCGCCTAGACGACCTGTTCCGCCACTGCTTCGGTCCTGCGTCGGACTCTCCGGGCTGGTACGCCCTAGCACGCCGTCGTGTGCCGGTCTTTGAGCTTGGCATGGATCTGATTAGGAATGCTATGTCTATCATGTATGCTGATGACTCTTAGTGTGACTGGATCCTGTTACCAGGTGTTGCCTAGCGTAGGTGTGTCCACCGTGTGTAGTCTAGGCTCCCCTGCTGTGTCCGGCGTAAGATCCACTGCCTTATTTAGCCTAGGCTCCACACTAGGCCCTCCGCCGGCAGCCGCTAGCGCTTCGCTCTCCTTCACACTCGACTCCGGTGCGTCCACCTGCTTCTTCCGCGACCACACTTCAATTACGCTGCATGTCGCCCCTGCCACCGTCGCACTTGCAGACCCCTCCTCTGGTTCGGTAGTTGCACGTAGCTCCACCACCCTTCCCTGTCCGGCGGGCGCCTCGGGCACTCGTACAGGCCTGCACTTCCCTTCGTTCTCTAGGAACCTAGTTGGTGTCGGCTGTCTTCAGGACCTCGGCGTCACCACCACATTCCTCAGACATGAGCGGTACGCGGTCTGTACAAAAACCGCCTTAGGTGCCCCCCTTGCGACGTTCCCCCGGGACCCTGTGCCCGGCCTATTTACGCTTGACACTGCGTCCCCCCCGGTGAGGGCGTCCCCCCAAGTAGCCGCGGCTTGCTCGTGTCGGTTGCTCACTAACCCGTCGCTGCTGTGGCACCACCGCCTAGGTCACCCTGCACTCCCGCGTCTGTATCACGTGTCCCAACACGGTCTTGTCCTAGGTCTCCCTACATTGCTCCCTTCCCTCCCTCCCTCGCCTGCGCCGCTGTGCACGCCCTGCGTTGAGGGCCGGATGTGCCGTGCTCCTCACTCCTCCTCGCTTCGCCCTGCCACCGCGCCACTCCAGACCCTGCCCCTGGACGTCAGGGGTCCAGCCCCTGTCCCTGGGCCGCGTCGAGAGCGCTACTTCCTGGTGCTTGTCGACGACTACACGCACTATACCACGGTGTTTCCTTCGGAGCGGAAGGCCAACGTGCCTGACGTTCTTATCCCATGCGCAAGTCCGCCGAGGTCTCCCCGTGCTGTATCTCCACTCCAACCGTGGCGGGGAGTTTGCCTCCGGTTGGCTTGGCCGGTTCTGTCGTGCGGAGGACATCACTCAGTCGTACACCCTGCCAGACTCCCCACAGAGTAATGGGGTCTCTGAGCGACACATCGGCTTGGTCATAGAGGTGGCCCGTACCTCCATGATCCATGCCGGTGCACCTCATTTTCTATGGCCGTTCGCTGTTCGCTACGCCGCTCACCAGCTGAACCTGTGGCCCCACTCCCAGCGGCCGCAGGTTTCACCGACCCTCCTCTGGACTGGGTCCCCTGGTGACGCGACTGCGTTCCACGTCTGGGGATGCCTCGCTCACGTTCGTGCCATTGGCACGGACAAGCTCACTACCCGCACTGTCCTCTATGTCTTCCTTGGTTTCCCTCTTGACTCATCTGACTAGCACTTTTACCACCCGCCGTCTCACCGCTTCCTTCACTCGCGTGACGTGACTTTCAACGAGTCTGTCTCCTTTTACCGTCACTTTCCCGACCAAGGTCTCCTAGTTTCACCACCTCTGTTTCTGGTTCCCACTCCCCTGGTAGCCCCTGCTCCCTCGCGCCACGTCCTGCTTCGTCTCGCGTCTCTCACGTCACGTGGGTTGTCCCGGTTGAGTAGTCGGCTGACTCTGATGGTTCTGCTGCGCAGTTCTTGCCGTCTGCCTCTCCCCCGGTGTCCCCTCCCCCGTCGTCGCTGTCGCCACCGCTGTAGTCGTTGCAGCCGCAGCAGCAGCAGTCGCTGCCGTCGCCGTAACAGCTGCTGCCGTTGCAGCAGCAGTAGTTGTTCGTGGACTCTAGGGGTGCTGGCGTTGAGGAGGGCTCTAGTCCTGGGGTTCCTGCCATGGCGTGTCCCGGCAGGCTCGGGAGTGGCACCGGTGCTGGAGAGGGTTCTCGCTCTGGGGGTGCTTGGTCTGGGGGTGCTGGAGTGGAGTGTTTCGAAGGTAGCCGCGGTGCAGCTGGCGGTCCAGGTGTTGGCGCCGAGCAGCAGCAGCAGCAGTCGCCGCCGGTGTCAGCCCTTCGCCTGCTCGGCCTTCCCTCCCCTAACCGCTCGCATGCGCCTCCCCTGCCGCCTCCTACCCTTCCTATCCACGGTCCGGTGTTTCCTTTGCCGGACTTGTCCCCGGTCCGTTTTCCACCTCGTTCCCCCCTTGTGTCTCCTCCACTGTCTCCTGACGTGACGCCTCCATCTCATGTTTGGGCTCGCCGTCTCTATCGTGCTCGTCGTGTCTCCCCTGTTTAGAACTCTTACCCTATGTTGGTTTGTTCCGACGCGTCTCATCCTCCCCTCTTCCCGTCTCCTCCTCCGTCGTCGCTCGCTATCACGCCTCTCCCTCTGTCTGAATACCTTCGTGCTGTTCGTCCCCGTGTTCCATGGGTCATTGCCTCCCTCGTTACCGACCCGTCTATCCATATCTCGAGTCTTGCCACTCTTGTCGCTGCTGTCGCTGACTTCGCCTTTACCTGCTGCCTTGACTATGCCACCGCTTTGGTTTATGGCCGTGCCTGCCCTCCGTCCATCGGGGGTGCTCCTGCCCTTGGCAGTGACGTCATGGAGGATAGACAGTACGAGCATGCTTTCCTGTCGGAGGCTGCTCCCCATCTCTACTCCATGCTGTTAGTCCCTAAGGGTGACCCAGACGCCTTAGACATCCCGACCCCTTGCACTTATGCTGAGGCGACCTCGGGACCCTGGGCCTCTCAGTGGATAGCTGCCATGGAGCAGGAGATGGCATCTTGGAGATCGATCAGCATCTACGTCGACACAATTCCCCTGTTGGGGTGAACGTAGTTGATGGCCGTTTGCTCTTCAAAGTGAAGCGCCCCCCTGGAGAGCCGCCTGTGTTCAAGGCGCGCTATGTGGCCAGAGGCAGTCAGCGCGAGGGGGTGGACTTCTTTCAGACCTTTGCCCCGACCCCGAAGATGACTACTCTTCGGGTGCTACTATACGTAGCAGCACAGCGTGACTACGAGCTCCACTTTCTCGACTTCTCCACTGCTTTTCTTCAGGGCAGCCTACACGAGCAGGTTTACCTGTGCCATCCATAGGGCTTCACCGGTACCTTCCCCCCCGGGACCCAATGGCTCCTCCAACGCCTGGTCTACGGCCTACGACAGGCGCCCCGTGAGTGGCACGACACATTGCGTGCTGCACTTGCTGACCTGCAGTTCTTCCCGTCCTCTGCAAACCCCTCGCTCTTCGTTCGTGCTCGCCAGAACACGTGCTACATCCCTGTCTACGTAGACGACCTGGTCTTTGCTGTTGCGAAAAGAGATGCACTGGCCTCTGTGAAGGCCAAGCTCCTGAGGAGGCATACCTGCACTGACCTAGGAGAGCTGCGCCACTACATTGGCCTACAGATCCCCAGGGACAGAGCAGCGCGCACCATCAATCTCACACATTCACACTTGGTGCGTCAGGTCGTTCAAAGGTTCGGTCTTCAGTTCTCCTAAATACAGCCTACACCTATGCCAGTTGACCTTACGCTCTCCGCTCGTGTTCCTGAGGAGTCAGTAGAGCCTAGTCGTCCTTACGCAGAGCTGGTGGGTTGCCTCATGTACCTGATGACTTGCACTCGTCCAGATCTTGCATACCCTCTCAGCATCCTGGCTCGCTTTGTGGCCACAAGCAGACACCGACCACAGCACTGGTCGTTCGCTAAGAGGGTTTTGCGTTATCAAGCAAGTACATTGGGTATGGGGCTAGTGCTGGGAGGATGTAGGTCAGTGGTCCTTACTGGGCACACTAACGCTTCTTGGGCAGACGACGCTGAGAACCTCAAGTCCTCATTGGGCTACTGCTTCAGCCTTGGTGCAGGCGCGGTCTCGTGGAGGTCCACCCGTTCGTCGTCTGTTGCACAGTCCAGCTGTGATGGTGGGATCTACGTTGGTGCCATGGCGGCACAGGAACTCTGTTGGCTGACTTTCTTGCTCACAGACTTAGGTGAGCGGCCTAGCTCTGCCCCAGTTCTATACGCTGACAACAGGGCCATGATCCTCCTGTGTCAGGAACCTTGACTGGAGGGCAGAGCGAAGCACATCCAGCTGCGGTACTTCCTCCTCCGCGAGTTACAGCAGCGTCGCTAGGCCTGCGTAGTACACTTGGCCTCAGGTTCCAATACAGCTCTTTACTAAGGCGGTTGCGCCTAAAGATCATCAGCGGCACTGTTTGCAGCTTGGTGTAGTTCCTATAGCTACTCACTTGCTAGGACCTGATTATGTACTTCTCTTTATATATACCTTTCTGACTGGCCTTGTGGCTTCTCTTCCAGTGGTCGGACTAGTAGTGCTGCCTTGGTTTGCTCTTGTCTTGTTTGTACTCTTGTTGACTGGTTTTTGGACCCTTTCTTCAGAGGCTGGACTAGAAGTGCCACCCTAAGCTATGTGTCATCTCCAAGCACAGCCCCTCATCTGGCCTAGGGGGTGTGTAAAACATATTTGTATTCGTTATAATAGGCTAGATAGGTGCATGCTCTTAGAGGATACAAACATTTGAACAAAACCAACCTTTATGCCTCATTCTAGTTAACTAATTTACTCTGAGAGCCGACACTAGTTGGTCGGCAGCGAGCGTGACGTACATCTCTTTCGCCTTGTTACTGCGCCATCTGCTAAGAGGTTTGAAAAGCCAGTCTGCTACGCTTCCATGGGCGGCGACAGTCGCGGCACCTTTGCGGAAAGAATGGTTGCCGAGATGGTGTTCGCCGAGGCCAATAGTGTGAAATGCCTCCTTGCACCAGTTGCGTATCGTGGTGTATGATGGTGGCTTGTTTCTGATGGCGCCACCTAATGCAATCCTGAACCTTAGATTAAGGGTCCCGGGGTGTTGGGTTCGTAGCCCGCAAAATGGATGGGACGCTTGTTGCACCGCACAGGGCAAACGGGTCCTGGAATAGCACCAACTGGAATCCAACAGCCTTGGCCTGCCTGGTCCGTTTTGGAGCGCGGGATGAGCAACCACATCACATCGTCCTCGAACTGAATGTCTTCCCGATTGATGGCCTGGAGGTCGGAGTAGCGCAAAAATCCCACGTACATGAGGAGTGGAATGAGACCATTCTGAAAAGGCAGCTGGGTTGTCAGAGCTGATGAAGTGAGTGGCCATAGCGTGCACTTGGTGCAGAGAGACCGGTTCCTTGTTTCGATTGGGTCGGAGGCATCGCCGCTTTGTAAACTCTCTAATTTGTGTCGTGAAGGGACCGGTACTAGGGCAATGTGCCCCAATCATGCAGTGTGCTAAGCTGACAGCCGAGCAAGTAAGTTGGATCACCAAAAGAGTGGACTTATTTCGAATGGCGTAGACAAGGTACAAGGCGAGTGTCATGTCCGATGATGGCAGGAACGATAAGGTAGCCTTGGTAATGAAGGAACAAAACCGCTGCAAATAAGGTTCGTAAGTTGGGATTGTAGAGTCTGTGCGTGTAAGTGCCATGACGGAAAGCAGTTCGCGTTGTAGGATTGGAATGACGTGTAGTTGGAAGAAGCTGAGGGAGGTGCATTAGGGGAACACGAATTGCAAAGCAAGCATGATGTTATCAGGCAGACTGGAGCCGAAAAAAGGCGCTAGTATGAGAGCCTGGTGTTAGGCATTGACTACCGTGCATGAGTCGGATGTGAGCTTTGATGTGGCAAGCCCAGGGGGGAGGTGAGGGTTGGAGGAGCGGCCACCAGCTAGCGTCGGGCCAGTGGGGAACGACGAGAGTAAGATATGCGCGCGTGTGTTGGCATGATGGAGGACTGCGTGAATTACTTGGGGCGGTGGGAATGCGAAACTAAGTTCGTCCGTCCAAGAAATCATGTAGGCATTGATTACTGTGGCCGTGGGGTGTAGGTGTTCATAGAAGAAACGACTCAGCTTGGCATTGCTAGCGTTGGCTAAGAGGTCAAGAACGGGGACCCAAGCACCGTTCCAGAAGGTTGAACCATGGCATCTTCAAGGTGTAATCATCGCGATTGAGTACTTTCAAGAGTTCGTCCGCGTCCATGTTGAGTTCGCAAGGGATCCATTCCATGATGAGGCGGACTTGGTAGGTAGTACACGTGCGGATGATCAATTTGCAGGAGAGGGTGAGATCAGGGCTGCGTGCGCCACCCTTCTTCAAGATGAAGAAAACTCCCTGATTGTCCATGTGCACGAGCACATGTTTGTTCCGGAGTAGGTCACTATATGTCTGCAATGCCCACAGTACCCCTCCAAGCTTGCGACGAGTGCTGGAAGTGTTTCGCAAATCGACTGGCATGTTCATGCTGGCTTTGCGAATGTTGCCGGAGAATGTGTCGATAGTGGCCCCCCAACCATGGCCGCTTGCATCAACGTGAATGATATCATCGTAGCTATATCGCACATGAAAGGGGGCGCCATTGAAGTGGTCAAACCGATTTGACCAGAATTCTAGCTCCTCGTTAGCGGAAGGCGACAGCAGGACATTGTTGTTCCATGAAGAAGCGTCATTGATGGTCTGCGATACCACGTGGCTGAAAGCCTGAGCAGTGGCCTCGAGTGCGAGCGCCATTGAAGCGTGCCTGTAACACAGGCGACATGCCAGACGGGGACCTTGGACTGGTTGCGTCCTTAGAATTGGAAACCCAAGAATTTCCAGCATAACAGGTGAATGTCGATGTGGTGATACCCGGACTTCAGGTCGATTGAGAACATCCAATCGCCCGCGCGCGCCAAATCGGCAACACGAGTGAGTCCCTCGTACTTGAATGTAGGAATTTGTAGTTCCTCGTTGACTTTGCACATAAGCAGACATTTGTTGCGCTGTTCTATGACGTTGAGAGGGCTGACGCATGTAAGTGCTGCTTTTGGCACCTCCGCTGCCGCACCGGTTTGGAGGTATGCAATAGCCAACTTTGTAAACTCCGCATGAATTTTTGCTCCTCCATGGTTGGAGTTCTGAAACGGTTGTGGGGGCCCATGTTTCCAGGGCATCCAGTAGACTCTGTCAATGATTGACAAGATCCAGCTACTGTACTGGTGCACCATGAACGCCACCAGGTTTGCGAATTTCACAAGCGCCCGCGCATGGTGGAGACCGTCTGGTCGGTAACGGCGTATTCAATGAGATCTCCGATGTGTTCTGGATTGTGCACGAACGTATCTGCCATGGGAATCCAATAAAAGGGGAAAACGTATCGTAAGCACTAAGGAAGGAGCGCTAAGTGAACCCCACGCTGACGTGTAAGTGCCTTTGTGTTTTTGTTGTTTTGCTTCAAGGCCGGTGCCTCAAAATATGTGGGTGCAGTTGACTAGGCCATATCAACTTCGTTGTGGTTGCCCACCTACTGTGCCACCGCTTAAGTCCTCCCGAGCATTCGCATCATTGTTCATAAGCTTACGCAAGCTCGGGCCGTCCAAATTCCCCCTCGTGTTCCCTTTCTCTCTGTTTCTCTCTCTCTCTCTCTCTCTCTCTCTCTCTCTCTCTCTCTCTCTCTCTCTCTCTCTCTCTCTCTCTCTCTATTTCTCTCTCCCTCTCTCTCTCTCTCTCTCTCTCTCTCTCTCTCTCTCTCTCTCTCTCTCTCTCTCTCTCTCTCTCTCTCTCTCTCTCTTCCACCTTGCTCATTCTCGCTTTCGCTCTCACACCCGCATGGTCCCTAACCATATTTTTTCTCATTCATTCTCGTGCTCGCATGGGTGGGCATGCATGGTAACAGATGCCTCTAAAGGTCTTTGGCATCATACAAATGGCCAAAGGTTTTTTAGGGCAGGGGGTTGGCTGCATGCCTTGTTTCTCACCTCATAACCCGAGCTGTGCTTGCTTGATTAACTTTGGACGATAGCGCCGATCGACGTGCTTACCTTTGTTGAGAGAGACATTTTTGTTATTGATCGTGAGTACTCGCATGAGGGCCATGGTGGGCTAGCAGCTCCTGGGGCTTTGATAATTCTCATATAAAGAATGTCAATGCCCAAAATCAAAGGCGCAGCACGTATTGCAAGGGCCTTGGGAAAGGAGCATTCTTGTACACGTATTCAGAAACCCTTCTTATGAAAATGTCAATGTATCTTAGTTTGCCCACCACATGAGCTTCTAGAGTAGGCCTTACAATATGTCCTTCCCCCACCGGGGTTTTATCACAACAAAAAAGAGAATCGGCACCTCAAAGGGTTGCCACTACTAAGGCTCCTAGGCAAGGACTATAAGTCCAAGCATTTCCCCCTCTTGGGGCTAGGCCCTTGGCTTACACCCTTCCCCATCTTGGGGTCTGGCCAGCGGCCTTACAATCTACTCCCCCCTTGGGGATGGCCAGCGGCCCTACGCACCAAACGGTGCCGTGGCACCTATTCCAAGGTCCACCTTGTGCTCTGCATGCTTCAGGTACGCACGCATGGATTCGAAGAACTCTGCTTGTTCGCGCACCCCGGCGTTGGCGAAGGAAGAGGCTGGGATGGTTGGGTTAGAGGAAGGAAGGGGTGGGAGGTGCTCTATGGGTGCGAAAAAAATATTGTATGCGGGAGCCTCACCAGCCTCGTCTTTGGAGTCACTGTCGTTATTGGCCTGCGACGGCTTCTTTGTCGGCGCGGGCGACCTTGGGGGATCGAGCGTGGTGCGTTGACTCCTTTTTTGTTTCTTCATTTTTAGTCGAAGTAGAAATCGTAGTCGCAGTTGCCGTAAGTGCAGGCGTTTGCTGCTGTAACAGTGAGGAGCCCGCCCGTCGGTTCGGCACTTTCTCGGTGCTGACATCAGCGGGTGGCGCGTCAGCCGCTACTTGCGGCTCCTGCTGCTGGTTGGCGCATGGCTCCTTGGGGTCAATAAGGTTGACCTCGGCACTGTGCAGCAGCAGCTCGAGGGCAGATGGGGAAATTTCACCCTTGTCTGCCTGACGCTTGTTGATGCGATCACCCGCGATTTCGCGGGCGTGATTGTTGGGCACCAAAATATTTGGGACGTTCGCAGGAGAATTGGACTTGAGCTGTGAAGAATGAAAAGACGTGGGTGGAGGAAGAATGACCTCCAACCACATTATATAGTCGTAGAAGGGCGAAAAGCGCGTTTCGACGATGCCAAAAATTGCATTACAAGGAGTTTCGCGTTCACAATACGGAATTTTAAAAGAGTAACACTTTAACCATTTACATGACTACGAGTCTGAGTACAGAGTCTGCTAAGGGGTTTTCGAAGCAGGGTCCTCTAGGCGTGCGAGGCAAGATCGAGAGATACAGGGTGGAACAAAGGGGAACTATCGAGAGATTGAAAGGGCGTTGGAAATCGAGTTTGCAGGGGCAGAGGGAATCGAGCTGGCAGGGGAGGTCGACACAGTAGGGGTGGGGAACGGGAATCTTGCACTCCCCTTGCAAGCACACGTTGGCCCCAGATATGGTGAAGGGCCCAAGACGCCCTCACACAGCCAACAGTGCATCTTGCTCGACCCCTAGATTTGGTGAAAGGCCAATCAGCACCCTCACATGATATTGGGAAAGGGGCATTTCGCCCCCTCACACAGCCTCAAGCACAGACCAGACGATGATTTCGCTGGTGCGTGTGGCATGACACGTTCTACGGGACACAAGGGCACAGCTATAGGGGCAGGGACGTAATCAGAGATATACGGTAACCCCCTCTATACACGGACCATCATAGAAACCGAGTAAAATCAGAGAAAATATATATATATATATATATATATATATATATATATATATATATATATATATATATATATATATATATATTGCTCAGGGCCCCTAGAGAAGTTTCAACAACGACTCTGATTTTCAAAGAAACCAAGTAAATTACTCTGATAGAATAGGCCCTGGCATGGACCTATCTAGCCAATAGCAGCTACATATCTAACATACAGTATGTATAAGTAGAAACACCCCCTAGGCTAGATAAGGGGCGGTGCCTAGCAAGAGACACACAGCTTAAGGTGGCACAACTAGTCCAACCACTGAGGCACGGGTCCGAAGACCAATCAGCAGGGGTGCGAAAAGCAATCAGCAGGGGTCCGAAGACCCGTCAGTAAGCGTACTACCTGAACAAGAGTAACTCAGGGCAGCACTATTAGTCCAGCCTCTAGAACAAGGGCCACAAGGCCAGTCAGCAAGAGAAAGCAGACAAGCCAATATAATAAGGAGTACCCAAGTCAGGGTCCTAGCAAGTGTGGAGCTACTGGAACTAGACCAAGCTATAAACAGTGCCGCTGATGATCTATGAGCACAAGCACCTTAGTAAAGATATCAGCTGTGTTGGCACCGGAGGCCAAGTGAACTACGCGTGCCTGGTAGCGCTGCTGTAGCTCGTGCAGGAGGAAGTACCGCAGTTGGATGTGCTTCACACTGCCCTCTAGTCGAGGCTCCTGACAAAGGTGGATCATGGCCCTGTTGTCAGCGTACAGGACCGGGGCAGAGCTAGGCCGCTCACCTAAGTTAGTGAGCAAGAACGTCAACCAGCGGAGCTCTAGAGCCGCCATGGCACTAGCGTAGATCTCAGCCTTACAGCTAGACTGTGCAACAGACGAGGAGCGCCTGCACCAAGGCTAAAGCAGTAGCTCGAGGAGGACCTAAGCGTCTCAGCGTCGTCCGCCCATGAACTCTCTGTATGCCCTGTGAGAATCAATGGCCTGCGTCCTCCTAGCACTAGCCCCATGCCTTATGTACTTGCTAGATAATGCAACACCCTCTTAGCGGACGGCCAGTGGTGTGGTCGGTGTCTGCCTGTCGACACAAAGTGAGCGAGAATAGTAAGAGGGTATGCGAGATCTGGACGATTGCAAGTCATCAGGTACATGAGGCAGCCCACAAGCTTTGCGTACTGACCACTAGGCTCAACTGACTCGTTAAAGACTGGAGTAGAGAGCCTGTGATCCACTGGCAGAGGGGTGGGTTGTGCGGAGGAAAACTGAAGGCCGAACCTCTAAAGGACTAGGCGCACCAAGTATGACTATGTGAGAGTGATGGTGCGCGCTGCTCTGTCCCTGGAGATCTGCAGCCCAAGGTAGCTGCGCAACTCTCCTAGGTCAGTGCAGGTGTGTCTCCTCAGCAGCTCAGCCTTCACTCAGGCCAGTGCATCTCTGTCTGCAGTAGCAAAGACCAGATCATTTACGTAGACTAGGATGTAGAATGGAGTCTGGCCTGAGCAAACGAAGAGTGACGGGTCAGCAGAGGACGGAAAGAATTGAAGGTCTGCTAGTGTAACACGCAGCATGTCGTGCCACTCGCAAGGCACTTCCACTCCAGGGGAAGCACCGTGGTGTAGCTTGTGTAGTCGTCGACAAGCACGAGAAAGTAGCGCTCTCAACGCGGCCCAAGATGGGGGCTGGGTCCCAGACATCCAGGTGCAGGATCTGGAGTGGCGCGGTGACAGGGCGAAGCGAGGGCGTGCACGGCGGCACAGGCGAGGGAAGAAGGGCAGGGAGCGAGGGCAGCAAGCACAACACTGGCAGGGGCGGCAAGCGGCGTGAGCGCATTGTGGTCGCGGAAGAAGCAGTCAAACGCACCAGAGTCAAACGTCAACGAGAGCGAAGCGGTAGCGGTAGCCGGCATAGGGGCTAGCATTGAGCCTAGGCTAAACATGGTAGAAGGTCCTAAGACTGACGCAGCAAGGGAGCCTAGACTACACACAGGAGGCACACCTACACTAGGCAACACAGGGTAATAAGATCTCGTCACACTGGAGTCATCAGCATACATGGCCTACAAGGTAGAGCAAAGCTGATCCATATCCATCTCAAAGACAGGTACGTGACGCCAAGCTGCGAGGGCCGCCACCGCGGCCACCATCACCAGAGGCACCGGGCCAACCCGGCGGGAGGCGGCCCCAGTGCAGATGCTGCTGCTGGGACTGTTTTGGTGGCTACTGCGACTGCTGCTGCTCCGGGTGCTGAGGCTGCTGCTGCTACTGCTTCTGCTCCGGGGGACCAGACCCGGTGCCCTCATCGGAACTATCGTCCCCGCCCCCACGCCCACCATCCCCACCACCCTTCCCCCCGCCACGCCCCCCCTTGGGGCGGCGGCCCCTACCCTGACGCGGCTGCGTTGAGGCCACAGCAGCTGTCTCAGCAGTAGGGGCTGTCTCAGCGACAGCAGCAGAGACGTCAGAGTAAGTACACTAGGAGGGAGCACAGCCCTGAAAGATAGGGACCACCGCAGTACTGCTAGACTGAGCGATAGTGCGCTGGCGGGTCTTTATCTCAGACAGGGCGGTGACAAAGGCGGTAAGGTTGAGGTTTCCTGGGTGCTGACTAAGGAAGTGGTCGCGAGCATTGGCTAGGCGGTCCGGGAGGCGCGTGGCAATGAGGTAAAGGGTAGCACAAAGCGGCGGAGGGAAGGCAGTGAGCAGGGCCGCAGTGCTAGTAGCGCGGTAGCTAGCCTCAAGTGCTTGGAGGTGAGTGGCTAGATCAGCGACAGTGGGGAAAGCCACAAGATCAGGGAACAGCATGGGGAGGATCAGGCGGCCAACTGAGGCTAAGGCGGGCATAGAGTAGCGCGCAAACCTGCAGATGAGAATTCCTTGGTGTTCGCTACAGTGGTAAAGCAGGGACAGTCAGACATGGGGAGAGTGTGCTTAATGGCAAGAGCGTCCATCACAGCTATCCACTGAGAGGCCCAGGGTCCCAATGTTGCCTCAGCATTGGTGTGAGGGTTTGGGATATCAAAAGCGTCTGGGTCACCCTCAGGGGCTAGCAGCATGGAGCAGAGATGAGGAGCGGCCTCAGACAGGAAAGCTAGCTTGTACTATTTTTCCTCTAGGACGTCACTGCCAAGAGTAGATGCACCCCTGGCAAACAGAGGACGGGCAGGGTCAAAGACCAGAGTAGTGGCATAGTCAAGGTGGCGGGTACGTCACCACTACGTTCCCTAGACACGAGCAATACGCAGTCTGTAACAAGTCCGCCACTGGTGCCCCCCTTACCATGTTCCCTCGGGACCCGGTGTCTGGCCTGTTCACGCTGGACACCGCGTCCCCCCCGGTGGGGGCGTCCCCCCAGGTGCCTGCGTCTACCTAGGTCGCTGTAGCTTGCTCGTGTCGGTCGCTCACTCACATGTCGCTCCTGTAGCACCACCGTCTAGGTAACCCAGCACTTCCGCGTCTTTGCCACATGTCTCAGCACGGTCTGAAATAAAGTCTCCCTGCATCACTCCCTGCCATCCCTCCCTCACCCGCGCCTCCGTGCACGCCTTGCGTCGAGGGTCGGCTGTGCCGTGCTCTTCACTCCTCCTCGTTTCCCCCCCACCACTGTGCCACTCCAGACCCTGCACGTGGATGTCAGGGGCCCAGCCCCCGTCCAAGGGCCGCGTCGAAAGCGCTACTTTCTGGTGCTCGTCGACAACTACACGCGCTACACCATGGTGTTTCCCCTAGAGCGGAAGGCCGACATGCCTGCCGTTCTTATGTGGTGGCTTGTAGGTGTACGCGTCCACCGTGCCCTGCCAGTGCTCCGTTTGCACTCTGACCATCGTGGTGAGTTTGCCCCCAGTCGGCTTGGCCAATTTTGTCATGCGGAGGGCATCACCCAGTCGTACACCCTGCAGGACTCCCCACAGCAGAATGGGGTCGCTGAGTGACACATTGGCCATGGAGGTGGCTCGTACCTCCATGATCCATGCTGGTGCACCCCATTTTCTGTGGCCGTTCACAGTGCGCGACGCCGCTTACAAGCTTAAACTGTGGCCGCACTCCGAGCAGCCACACATTTTGCCGACCCTTCTCTGGACCGGGTCCCTTGGTGACGCGTCTGCATTTTACAGCTGGGGCTGCCTCACTCACGTCCGTGCCTCTAGCGCGAACAAGCTCACCGCCCGCACCGTCCCCTGTGTCTTTCTTGGTTCCCCCCTAGACGCTTCTAACTAGCACTTCTACCACCCATTGTCTCACCATTACTTTCACTCGCATGACGTCGTCACCTTTGACGTCGTCCTTCTACACTCGCTTCCCCCACCGTGGTCTCTCGGTTACCCCGCCCTTGTTCCTTGTCCGCACTCCCCCGGTATCTCCCGCTCCCCGTCCTGCCCCGTCTGGTGTGTTGCCCCCCCCTTCTCCCGTCGCCTCCTCAATCGTCTCTCACTGTCTCCCCGCCTCCTTTTTCTGACTTCCTCCATGCTGCTCGCCCTTTGGTTCCTCGTTTCCCCGTCGTTCTTATTATCGACCCATCTGTTCCTGTCTCCAGTCGCGATGCTCTTGTCGCTTCCGTCGCTGACTTTGCCTCTACCCGCCGCCTTAGCTATGCCACTGCTCTGGTCTCTGACCCTGCCTGTCCTCAGTTCGCCAGGGGTGCACCTGCTCTTGGCAGTGACATCCTAGAGGACAAACAATACAATCGAGCTTTCTTGTCCGAGGCCGCTCCTCATCTCTGCTCCATGCTGCTAGCCCATGAGGGTGACCCATATGCTCTTGACATCCCGACCCCTCGCACCTACGTTGAGGCGACGTAGGGACCCTGGGCCTCTCAGTGGATAGCTGTCATGGACGCTCTTGCTATTAGCATGCCCTTCCCCCGTCTGACTGTCCCCGCTTTAGCACTGTAGTAAACCCCAAGGAATCCTCAGATGCAGTCACTGCGCGCTACTCTATGCCCGCCTCAGCCTCAGCTGGCTGCCTTATCCTCCCCATGCTGTTCCCTGATCTTGTGGCTTTCCCCACAGTCGCTGACCTAGCCACTCACCTCCGAGCACTTGAGGTTAGCTACCGCACCGCTAGCACTAAGGCCCAGCTCACTGCTTTCCCTTCGCCGCTTTGCGCTACCCTTTACCTCATCACCACGAGCCTCACGGACCACCTAGCCATTGCGCGCGACCACTTCCTTAGTCAGCACCCAAGTGACCTCACCCTTACCGCCTTTGTCACCGCCCTGTCTGAGATAGAGACCCGCCAGCGCACTATCGCTCAGTCTAGCGGTACTGCGGCGGTCCCTACCTTTCAGGGCTGTGCTCCCTCCCAATGTTCTTACTCTTACGTCGCTGCTGCTGACACTGAGACAGCCCCTACTGCTGAGACCGCTGCTGCGGGCTCAGCGCAGCCGCGTCAGGGTAGGGGCCGCCGCCACAAGGGCGGGCGTGGCAAAGGGAATGGTGGTGGGGGTGGTGGGCGTGGGGGCGGGGACGGTAGTTCCGATGTGGGGATCGGGTCTAGTGCCCTTGAGCAGCAGCAGCAGCACTAGCCTCAGCAGCAGCAGCAGCACTAGCCTCAGCAGCAGCAGCAGCAGTAGTCGCAGCAGCCGCCGCAACAGTCGCAACAGTAGCAGCAGCATCCGCAGTGGGGCCGCCTTCTACTGGGGTGGCCCGGTGCCTCTGGTGGTGGTGGCCGCGGTGGCGGCCCTCGCAGCTCAGCATCGGGTGGCAGCTTCGGCGCTGTGGGTTGCCAGTACCAGCTCCAAACTGGCCCCATCCACAGCACTGTGTGTGGCCGCACCAGTCACACTTCCGCCCGCTGCTTCCGCCGCCTCGACAACCTCTTCCGTCTCCACTTCGGCCCTGCGCTGGACCTTCCCCACTGGCCGAGTCTGGTGCGTTGCCGTGTGCCTGTCTTTGAGATGGATATGGCACTGCTTTGCTCTGCCTTGCATGCCATATATGCTGATGACTCTAGTGTGACCAGATCTTATTGCCCTATGGTGCCTAGTGTAGGTGTGCCTCCTGTGTGTAGTCTAGGCTCCCTTGCTGCATCAGGCGTAGGACCTTCTGCCTTGTTTAGCCTAGGCTCTATGCTAGCCCGTCCGCCAACTGCCGCTACCGCTTTGCTCTCGTTCACGCTTGACTGTGGTGCGTCTGCCTTCTTCCGCGACCACAATGTGCTCACGCCGCTTGCCGCCCCTGCCGGTGTCATGCTTGCTGACCCCTCCTCCAGTCCGGTAGTTGCCCATAGCTCCACTACCCTTCCCTCTCCGGCGGTTCTCTCGGGCTCCCTTACAGGCTTGCACATCCCCTCGTTCTCTAGGAACCTAGTTGGTGTCGGCTGTCTTCAGGACCTCGGCATCACCACTATGTTCCCTGGCCACGAGCGCTACGTGGTGTGTACCGAGGCTGCCACAAGTGCCCCCCTCACCACGTTCCCCCGGGACCCGGTGTCTGGCCTGTTTACGCTCAATACCGAGTCCCCCCTGCTGAGGGCGTCCCCCCAGGTGCCTACGTCTACCCAGGTCGCTGCGGCTTTCTCGTGTCGGTCGCCCATTCACCCGTCGCTTCTGTGGCACCACCGCCTAGGTCACCACGCGCTCCCGCGGCTGCGTTACATGTCTCAGCATGGTCTTATCCTAGGTCTCCCTGTATCGCTCCCTGCCCTCCCTCCCTCGCCAGCGCCACCGTGCACGCCCTTCGTTGAGGTTTGGCTGCGCCGTGCTCCTCACTCCTCCTCGCTTCGCCCTGCCACCGCACCACTCTAGACCCTGCACTTGGATGTCTGGAGCCCATCCCCCGTCCCTGGGCCGCGTCAAGGGCGCTACTTTCTAGTGCTTGTCGACGACTATACACGCTACACCATGGTGTTTCCCCTGGAGTGGAAGCACCTTGCGAGTGGCACGACATGCTGTGTGCTACACTAGCAGGCCTTCAGTTCTTTCCGTCCTCTGCTGACCCGTCACTCTTCGTTCACTCAGGCCAAACTCTGTTCTACATCCTAGTCTACAAAGATGACCTGGTCTTCGCTACTGCAGACAGAGACGCACTGGCCTCAGTGATGGCTGAATTGCTGAGGAGACACACCTGCACTGACCTAGGAGAGTTGCACCGCTACCTTGGGCTGCAGATCTCCAGGGACAGAGCAGCACGCACCATCACTCTTACACAGTCATACTTGGTGCGCCAAGTCCTTCGGAGGTTCGGCCTTCAGTTTTCCTCTGCACAGCCCACCCCTCTGCCAGTGGATCACAGGCTCTCGGCTCCAACCTTTGACAAGCTAGTTGAGCCCAGTGGTCAGTACGCAGAGCTTATGGGCTGCCTCATGTACCTGATGACTTGCACTCGTCCAGATCTCGCATACCCTCTTGGTATCCTCGCTTGTGTCAACAGGCAGATACCGACCACACCACTGGTCGGCCGCTAAGAGGGTGTTGCGTTATCTAGCAAGTATATAAGGTATGGGGCTAGTGTTGGGAGGACGCAGGCCATTGATTCTCACAGGGCACACAGCCGCTTCGTGGGCGGACGACGCTGAGACGCTCAGGTCCTCCCAGGGCTACTGCTTTAGCCTTGGTGCAGGCACTATCTCGTGGAGGTCCACCCACTCGTCGTCTGTTGCACAATCTAGCTATAAGGCTGAGATCTACGCTGGTGCCATGGCAGCTCCAGAGCTCCGCTGGTTGACGTTCTTGCTCACTAACTTAGGTGAGCGGCCTAGCTCTGCCCCGGTCCTGTACGCTGACAATAGGGCCATGATCCTCCTTTGTCAGGAGCCTCGACTAGAGGGCAGTGTGAAGCACATCCAGCTGCGGTACTTCCTCCTGCACGAGCTACAGCAGCGCTACCAGGCACGCGTAGTTCACTTGGCCTCCGGTGCTAACACAACTGATATCTTTACTAAGGTGCTTGCGCCTAGAAATCATCACAACACTGTTTACAGCTTTGTCTAGTTCCAGTAGCTCCTCACTTGCTAGGACCCTGACTTGTGTACTCCTCATTATATTAGCTTGCCTGCTTTCTCTTGCTGACTGGCCTTGTGGCCCTTGTACTAGAGTCTAGACTAGTAGTGCTGCCCTGAGTTACTCTTGTTCAATTAGTACTCTTGCTGACTAGTCTTCGGACCCCTGCTGACTGGTCTTCGGACCCCTGCCTCAGAGGTTGGACTAGTATCGCCACCCTAAGCTGTGTGTCTCTTGCTAGGCACTTCCCCTTATCTAGCCTAGGGAGCGTTTCAACTGATACATACTGTGTGTTAGATATGTAACGACTATAGGCTAGATAGGTAAATGCCAGGGCCAATTCTATCGGAGTAATATGCTCTGTTTCTCTGAAAATCAGAGTCGTTGTTGAAAAATACTCTAGGGGCCCTGAGTAAACCTTTGTAGCACTCTGATGGTCCGTGTGTAGAGGGGGTTACCGTATATCTGTGATTATGTCCCTGCCCCCTATACCTAGCTGTGCCCCTGTGTCCCGTAGAACGTGTCATGTCACACGCACCGGCGAAATCATCGTCTGGTTAGTGCTCGTGGCTGTGTGAGGGGGCTAAACGTGTGTGTGAGGGCGTCTTGGGCCCTTCACCATATTTGGGGCCAACGTGTGCTTGCAGGTGGAGTGCAAGATCCCCCTTCCCCGCCCCTGTTGTGTCGACCTCCCCTGCCAGCTCGATTCCCTCTGCCCCTGCAATCTCGGTTTCCAACGCCCTTGCAATCTCTCGATAATTCCCCTTTGTTTCACACCCTATCTCCCCATCTTGCCTTGCACGCCTAGAGGACCCTGCTTCGAAAACCCCTTAGCATTGTCAGTGTAAACTTTTGAGAAATACAAAAAAACCTTGGAAAATTAGAGAAACCATTAAGAGCATTCTGATTTTCTGAGTGATGAAACAAGCCACTCCCTTATTTCAGAGAAGTAAAAATCCAAAGTAGGCCTGGGTCAATGCTCTTAGAGAGAAGAACCCAAATCTGTATTTCTCCCATGTATCCCTTCTTCTCAGCCAATTCACTACGCTAAGACTCTTGACACAGACTCGAAGAGATGTAAATGTTTAAAGTGTAACACTTTTAAAAATTCGTATTGTGAACGTGAAACTGCTTGTAATGCAATTTTTGGCATGGACGAAGCGCGCTTTTCGCCCTTCTACGACTATATAATATGGTTGGAGGTCATTCTTCGTCCACCCACGTCTTTTCATTCTTCACGGCTCAAGTCCAATTGAGTTCCCATCCCGTTTTTTTCGCTCCACCACTCTGGCGAAGTTGAAAACTCTCCCTCACAGGCAATCCCCCTCTATGCTCCTTGCCGATATTCTTAAGCATAACCTAGCTGCCATGGCTCCCAACAACCCCGCCAACAATTCTCTTGCCAACGTCCCGAATATTTCGGTGCCCGACAATCATGCCCGCGAAATTGCGGGTGATTGCAGCAACAAGAGTCTGGCAGACGAGGGCAAAATTGCCCCCTCTGCCCTCGAGCTGCTTCTGCGCAGTGGCGAGGTCAAACCTGTTAACCCCAAGGAGCCACGCGCAAGGACCCCAAGGACTCCGAAGACGAGGCTGGTGAGGCTCCCGCACAAAGTATTTTTTTTCGCACCCATCGAGCACCTCCCACCCCTTCCTTCCTCTAACCCAACCATCCTGGCCTCTTCCTTTGCCAACGCCGCGGTGCGTGAACAAGCAGAGTTTCAGGAAGCCATGCGTGTGTACCTGAAGCATGCAGAGCACAAGGTGGACCTTGGAATAGGTGCCACGGCACCGTTTGGTGCATAGGACCGCTGGCCATCCCCAAGGGGGGAGTAGATTGTAAGGCCACTGGCCAGACCCCAAGGTGGGGAAGGGTGTAAGCCAAGGGCCTAGCCCCAAGAGGGGAAAATGCTTGGACTTATAGTCCTTGCCTAGGAGCCTTAGTAGTGGCGACCCTTTGAGGTGCCGATTCTCTTTTTTGTTGTTTTTTGTTGTGATAAAACCCCGGTGGGGGAAGGCCATATTGTAAGGCCCACTCTAGAAGCTCATGTGGTGGGCAAACCAAGATACATTGACATTTTCATATGAAAAGTTTATGAATACATGTACAAGAATGCTCCTTTCCCAAGGCCCTTGCAATACGTGCTGCGCCTTTGATTTGAGGCATTGACATTCTTTATATGAGAATTATCAAAGCCCCAGGAGCTGCTAGCCCACCATGGCTCTCACGCCAGTACTCACGATCAATAGCAAAAATGTCTCTCTCAACAATGGCAAGCACGTCGATCGGCGCCATCGCCCAAACTTAATCAAGCAAGCATAGCTCGGGTTATGAGGTGAGAAACAATGCATGCAACCAACCCCCTGCCTTAAAGAAACCTTTGGCCATTTGTATTATGCCGGAGACCTTTAGAGGCATGTGTTGCGAAGCATGCCCACCCGTCAGGCACGAGAATAAAAGAGAAAAAACTGGTTAGAGACCACCCGGGTGTGAGAGCGAAAGCGATTACGAGCAAGGGCGGAAGAGAGAGAGAGAGAGAGAGAGAGAGAGAGAGAGAGAGAGAGAGAGAGAGAGAGAGAGAGAGAGAGAGAGAGAGAGAGAGAGAGAGAGAGCGAGAGAGAGAGAGAGAGAGAGAGAGAGAGAGAGAGAGAGAGAGAGAGAGAGAGAGAGAGAGAGCGAGTATATATACAGCCCAGAGAACATTCTCTCCTCAGAGGTGGACTAGTTGTGCCACCCTGAGCTGCATCTTCCTTGCTCTGCACTGCCCCTTATCTAGCCTAGGGGGTGTGTCAACTTATACATATGATTATATGTAGAAGTTTTAGACTACATAGGTTTGTGTTCTTAGAGGGTACAACTCCAACCCTATATCTCCCGTGTACTCACTTGTTCTAATTCATTCTCCTATTCTAACATTCTCTACATGATGCTGTCAACTCTGTAGTGCCATCAACAACCAAGGTATAAGCATGGTCACCGTGGGTTGACTTGGAATGCTGAAACGTTTCTTTTGCTCTTGACAGGTTGGCGCTGACATATTTGATAAATTGATACTCATAACAACTGTTGTGTGTAATCTTCTCATTGTGGGCTGGTGTTGACAGCTAATGCGCTTGTCCTCTCTCCCTCTCTTACCTTCCCCCCCCCTCACTCCATCCTTCCCCCCCGCCATCCCTCGCCCTCTCCTCTCTCAAACCCCCCCCCCTACCCAACCCACCCCTCTCTCCCATCAGCTCAAGATAGTGGTGGTGGGAGGAGGGGGCATCACTTATTGGAACGAGTGGAGCATGCGGATTTGGAAGAAGCCAGTGCTGCACGTTGGAGACACCCTGGGTGAGATTTGCTTTTTTGGAAAGTTTTGGGGTGAAGGGTACCCTGTGTGGGAATCGTCTGCTCTTTGGCATGCTAAATAGCAGTCTAACATTCCTGCAGGTGCAAAGAACTCTTGGAGATCCGTTTGGTATTTCACAAAAGTGGTCAGGTTCGTCTGTGCTTTATTCCGCCTGCCAGTCTTGGTTCTGTGCCTCCTCTGTTTTCCTGACCTGCATGTCCCCCACTCTTCCTCTCATGATGTGGCATGCCTGGCAGTGTTCAAGTGGTGGGGCTTCCCCAATGGCGTATTGGCAGCACTCAGTAAGAAGCAATTCGGTACGTGCAACTTCACCATAGCGCTCTTGCTGCACAGCACCTCATGGGTGGGCAGGTTCAGGATCGTGGTACCAACTGGCACCACTCGAGTGCTCTTTGCTAGCAGCATGCGCGAAAGGTGCAGGAGGGGACTCAAGTATGACACGTAATCAGAGCCTAAACGCGTTTAGCGACCGGGGCTTCGAAAATCGCACGGGTGAGCCAGTTCAAGCCGAGGCTGACAAGTAAGTACGGAATCCCCTTTTGGCAACTGATCCCTCGTCTAATTTTTTCGATGCCGACCTGGGCACAGGAAGCATAACAAAATGCGCTTTTAGAGGAGATCGCACAGTTACGTGCCGAACTCGCTCAAGCGCGCCAAGCAGCAGTGACGACATCGCAACAGTCGTCAACGAGCCAGTCCGAGGCTCCTCATTTCGCGCACCTGAACTGTTCGACCCCATCGACAGATCGTGTGACGTTCGTCGATGGATCAGAGCCATTGAAATATATTTCGCGGCGATGAGATGGTCAGCGATGACTCACAACAACAAAATGGTTCAGTCGCACCGACGCTCATGCGCGGCCTGGCTCTCGAATGGATCTTCAACAGCAGTCAGCACCTACAGTCCAAGCCACGTGGAATTAGTTCCGTGACGGACTACTTGCCCTTTTTGAGCCCGTAAATTCGACCTACATCGCGCGGGAAAATATTCATCAGCACCAACAATATTTTAGTGTGGCGCAGTATACGCAGCAGATGGAGCTATTTTACGTGCAAATACATAACATTACAGATGGCGAAAAAGATCATTCGTACCTGGCGTGACTGAAACCAGACGTGCGACGACAAGTGGCGACATCGAACTACAGTTACTACCACGACCTCGTCTCAACCGCTTAATTCCCGACAGAAATGTTGCATATTGATACTGTTGAGGTTGGTGGGCCGGCAGCAGCTTATTGGCTGACGAGCAATAGGTGGGGCAAAATTTTGTGGCGAGGGTTTGCATTCGCTAAGGTACCTGCTTGCGTATGAGTGTCGAGAGGTTTGGAAACTTGGCACTATTGGTGCAACCGTATGGCTTGCACTCGACTTGTCGTCCTTGTTCGTGTGTGTGCATGCATGGCATGGAATGACTTATGAGTCTCTTTCATTGCTATCTAGTGCTTGTGTGTGTGCTTGAATGGTGTATCACAATGTGGTTTGTGTCGGTCAAGACATTACCGAGCTTTTACAACTCGCATGTCAAGTCGTCGTTTGCGCGTCGCATGTGTTTTTCTATTTTTGTGAAGTGTGAAGTGTCCATTGCATTGCAGGTGAGTGCAGCAAGCCCTCATCAACTTAAGAAGAATTTATCTTGCAGAACCAAGACCAAGAGCTCAAGATTTCAAGACCAAGGGACGCGGATAAATATTAAAATAGTGAAAATAGTAATGCAACTTTGTGTAGTGTTACATTTCATTTGGTGTAGCCCCTTCTTGGGTTTTTTTCGAGTCTCTTCATGGTTGGGGACTTCGTGGTAGTGTACCACCAACCTGGACCTCGGCTCTTGGGGTATGTAAAGGCTGGGAACCATCTCAATCTCGATTCTTCTTGCTCAGTTTGTACTTCTAATTGTGGCTGCTATACCTTCTGCCAGTCAAGCCGTCATAGCGCCGTCAAATCTTCATGGAATTTCATGACTTAATTTGCTGCTGATAGGCAACGGCAACGCGCTCGAGATCCAACTTAAAGATCACCGTTTGAGTCAGAGATCAGGTCGTTATCAATATTTCAAGCCGTCTGACGAAAATCCGACTGTGCACTCTATCTCTCATTTTAGGCACATCTGTGCCTATTGTGATTATAACAAGTGGTATCAGAGCCCCTTGGAGCCATTTCGACCATGTCTAGACCTGAGGAAGGGGGTGGCAGACGTGCTGGAGACAGAGAAGATGCCCAAGTACAAGGCCAACACCAAGATCCACCCATTGCTCCCGTGCAACCTAGCCTTGGCCTCTCTAGGGATGAGCCTAGAGTGTTTGGCCTTGACAAGTTCAACGGTGACAAATTTGTTGAGTGTTCTTTCAAGATATAGAACATCTTTGACCACTATAATCTGCTGGAGGTGTGGAAGGAACAGAGAAGCGCACCGAGAACGACCCAGAGAAGAGCCCGTGGATGCGGAAGAGCGCACAAGGCTATCTTCTACTTGGGCAAGCGTTGGGAAGCAGCCAAATCCGTCACATCAAGCCTTTTCAGCGTGAACCAGCAAAGGGACCAAAGGCATGGGCTGCTCTCAAGGGTGTACACGCTCCTGCAAAAGTGGCGGTGGCTGTGGTTTTGGAACGGCAAATGGTGGCACTTCGAATTGACGAAAACGAACCGGTGGAGGAAGGAGTGCAGAAATACTTCGACTTGTTGACACGGCTCGAAGGAGCTGACCTGAACTACAGTGACCTTCAAAAGAAGACCAAGCTACTGGCCTTACTTCCTGACTCATGGTCCTCGCTCATCATCAACCTAAATCGAGATCTGCCCCGCCTCTCGCTCGAAGATGTGAAGCGGGAAATCTTGCAAGAAGATTTCCGCCGTCGTGAATTGGCGGGTCCCGATGGTGCCAGAGTTGCAAGCATGGGCCATGGGCACGGCCGTGGAAGGGGCAGAGGGCGAGGAGGAAGATTTGGAAGCAGCTACTTCAATGGAGGCCGTGGTAATAGAGGATATGGCAGCAACAACAACAACAATGGCTACGGGCGTGGGCGCGGTCGATTTGATGGCGAATGCCACTTTTGGCACAAGACCGGCCACATGTGGAGAGATTACTTCAAACTGCCTGATGGTTTTGACCCCTTCTCAAGGCCAAGAGGGCAGAGGAGTAAGGGAAGGAAGAGGCAGAGGTCGTGGAGGCCGTGGTGGTCGTGGAAGCGAAGCGGCAAGCATGAAAGGTGGAGACTACGAGACGGGCCCGAGTGAAGATCGATACCCGGGCCAATTCTTCTTTGTCTCCACGCAAGTAGCAGCAGCAGCGGGAGCTCTGGAAGGCTTTGAGGAGCGAGCTACTGTGGGAAAGGTCACCCTTCACTCTCTGGACTTTTGGGTGAAGGGTGCGGACACCTCGTGTGGACTTGCTCACCGAACTCGAACCGTCGCCGGTCAAGCATGTTACATCGGCTTTGGGGCAGCGAGCAGAAGTGAAAGGCATGGGCTAGGCCATGTTCAAGGGTGCTTATGGGAAGATGATGGGCCTCAAGAACGTGCTTTGGGTGCCCAACCTTGCAGCCAACCTGATTTCATTGCGGTGTTTGCAAAAGGCCGGCATGGACACATCTTTCAAGGGATCCAAAACTTACACTGGCGGAAAGTATTGCCCGGATAATTGCCTTAAAACATTTCTCGTACTGGTTTGGTGCCTTCTTTGTCATGTTACGAATCAAATTTCGGGGTTGGATGTAAATTAGTACTGTACTGTATGTGAGGGATGCTAGTTTCAGTTTGATAGGGGTCGATTTTTTACCGAGGACGAGATTTCATTCGCGTGGGTGCATCCGGACAGTTTAGGCCAAGCAGCGTAGTAGATCTATTTCCTAACCTCGCTATTTCTTCTTACTTGCCCTCGCGACTATCGAGTAGTCAGGAGATAGGCTAGGACCGATGCGACGATTAGGCCGTCATGAAACCGTTGGATGAGGCGCTCTACGCATAAATCATTCCCTTGTTGTGGAGGGGGTATAGCAATCGTTGACTCGCTAAACAGCTAGGCATAGGGAAGAGTTCGGTCCATCAAGGCGATTGTAGAGTCTAGCCGCGATGACGTGCGTCCTACGATGCCCTCAGCCGGTCGCCCTCGCTTAGTGACAGAGAGAGTTCGCCGCGGCATAGTTCGGTCGATCACCAGCGAGGAGGCAGAAATCTCCTCTCACGTGGCGAAAATCGTTGAGAAGCAGCACGGCATCACGTTGCATCCTAAGACATTGCGTAACGCTTTGAATGGGAGCGGACTTGTCGCAATCAAGCATCCCAAGAAGCCGCGACACTCTCGGAAAAACATATGCGATAGGCTGGAATGGGCGCGTGCCCACGCAGACTGGACGGTTGACGACTAGAAGCGAGTGATCTGTTCGGATGAGACCAAGATCAGTCATCTTGCATCCGACGGACTCTTATACGCCTGCGTTCACGAAGGGACTGCCCTCCAAAGACACCAAATCAAGCAGACCGTCAAACACGGGGGCGGTTGCTTGATGATTTACGACTGCATGCCGTAAAAGGGAGCAGGTTTCATGAGCAAAACATATGGTAGGATGGACGGACTGCTCTCGCTGAGTATACTGCAGGACGATCTCAACAGTACGATTGAGCTTTACCAGCTTACACCCTCAAAAACTATCTTCCAGAACGATAACGACCCGAGCACAAGTCGCGTATCGTATAGGAGTGGCTTAGAGAGCAAGATTTTGGGGTGCTAGAGTGGCCGTCTTCCTCACCCGACCTCAACCCAATGGAGCATTTATGGGCTCATCTCAAGAGGCAGCCGGCCAAGCCTTATAAGCCTCCCACTGGTATGCTGGACCTTTGGGAGCGGGTGCAGGAGGAATGGGAGAAGATCCCGGCGGATGTGTGCACCCACCTGGTGGAAAGCATGCCCAGGAGGGTGAGGGCGGTGATTAAGGCGAAAGGGCGGTGGATTAGGCACTAGTTTGGGGTTGATGTAACTTGCTGCTTGCGCCTGGCAATAATTGTCCACAAGTACCAAGATTGTTATTTTCTAGTATTTGTTGTAAACATCATTATACTTGTGTGATGTAAGGCATGGGCGTAGAGCCTTACCCCAACCTTCATACACTAGGAACACCAGAAGATTAAGGCTTAATGTCCACGACCCCCTAAAATGGCAAAATTCCTCTAAGTCACAAACATGTGGACATTACTTTCCGTCAGTGTATACCGCGAGGCTTGGTGAGCGGAAGCTTTGGGACCTTCATGAGGACAGGGACATCTACAATGAGATGTGGCAAATCCCAGTGGTCCCCATGGCTCAGGGGAGGCAGGTGGCAGCAAGTGTCAGTACCAAGACTGAAGTGGTTAGTGGCGGTGATCACGGAAAGCAAAGTGACACCAAGAGTGACTCGATGGAGTGCAATCTTGGAGGGACCAGCAAGGCGTGTGAACCCAAGATGAGTGGTGCAGAAGCTAAAGAAGGTGGAAATGAGGAGGAGAAAGCTAAGATCAGCAAATTGGCAGTGGCAAAGGAGAAAGGAGAGAGCTTGTGGGGCATAATTGTGAGTGCCGCTTTCTCCAACCCGACTTCCGCTACGGGAGAATGTGATTGGCTGACCTTGCATTGGCGAATGGGGCATGTGGCATTGCCCATTTTGCAGCAGATAGTTAAGCACGAGATGGTCAGTGGGATATGCGTCAAAGAGGAGCCCAATGAGGTGCTTGGCTGTCCAATATGCATGCAAGCCAAGTTCACCCGCTATCTGTTCCATAGCTCGGAGACAATGACTAAGGCACTACTTGACGCGGTGGTGATGGATTTGGTGGACCCCTTGAAGCTTGGAGCTGCTCAAGCAGAGTACCTCACCATTGTGGATGTCTACACTCACATGACTTGGGTGTATGTGCTGCCCAAGAAGAGTGACGTAGCTGAGACGGTGAAGACCGATTGGTTGCCGATGATGAAGACCGATTGGTTGTCAATGGTGGAACGGCAACAAGACCGGCTTGTTAAGGCGATTCGCACTGATCGTGGAGGAGAGTTCCTGAGCAAGGAATTCTCAACTTGGTTGAAGAAGCAGGGCATAAGGCACTCTCTTACCATGCCCTACTCTCCTGCAATGAACACATCGCCGAGAGTGCGAATCGGACACTCACGGAGACGGCTCGGGGACTTCTCATTGATGCTGGTCTACCCAATTACATTTGGCCGGATGCACTGCGGCATGCTTGTGTGGCCAAGAACAGAGCCCTGACTCATGTGGGAGAAGAAAAATGGGTGCCCTATGTGGAGTGGATTGGAAGGAAGCCGAAGGTGGATATGCTTCGGGTGTTCGGGTGCATGTGCATGGCACTTGTGCCTAAGAAACGTTGGCACAACAAGCTTTATGCCAAGGCAACATGGGCCGTGCACCTGGGCATGGCTCAAAACAGCAAGGGATTGCTTCTTTGGGACCCATTTACCAAGAAGTTCTTGGTGAGCAGAGATTGCAAGTTCATGGAGAACTTACCGTACAAGGAGTGGAAGGCAGAGAACCAAGCGAAGATTGGTGTGCGGCTTGGAGAGGTGAAGAGTACCGGCTTGGAGCATGTGGAGCTGCCCTTGGAGCTGAGTAGCAGCAGCACAATCACGAGGCAATCTCCTCAAATGAATGGGGGAGAAGAGGAGGAGGAGGTGCAGCAAGGTGATGAGCATGCACCGTCACTTCCGCCTCGAGCTACAAGTGCTCGCGGGAACCGACCAGATTTGCAGCAATGTCATGAGAGCATCCAAGTCCCTACAGCAGAGGAGGAAGGAAGGGGTAGAAGGAAGGCTCAGCCCCCCAATAGGTTGAGCTATGACCGGCTTGGAAGACCAGCCAACTCAACCTTGACCGGTTCGGCTCTCATGCTAGGCGATGATGCGGAAGATGAAAGCGAGGAGTGCGCTTTTGCCTTCTTCTCTCCGGTGGAGATGCCGGGAGAGCCTACAAATCCCAAGGATGCTTGGGAGGGCCTGAATGGGAAGGAGTGGAAGAAGGCCTCAGATGAAGAAATGGGGAGCATCATAGAGAACAACACATTTGACTTGGTGAATCTACCTTCGGGGTGGAAGGCGATCTCTTCCAAGTGGCTCTTCAAGCGCAAGACCAATGCCGACAGCAACATTGAGCACTACAAGAGCAGACTTGTAGCCAAGGAGTACAAGCAGCAAGAGAAGAAGGACTACAATGAATTATATGCTCCAGTGGTGAAGGGTACAACCCTTCGAACTCTCTTCGCCGCGGCGGCCATCAAAAGATGGGTGGTGAAGCAAATGGATATCGTAACGGCCTTCCTCAACAGAGTTTTGGAGGAAAGGACCTACATGGAGTAGCCAGAGGGATACAATGATGGGATTGGCAGAGTGTGGAAGCTGAAGAAAGCACTCTATGGCCTCAAGCAAGCCCCTAGGCAATGGTACATCAAGCTGCGGGAAGTCTTGGAGGCGATCGGCTTCACTCCCTCAACGGCCGATCAATCCTTGTTCATGCTTGGCGAGGGGGAGAAGAGGAGCTTCATGGTGGTTTATGTGGATGACATTCTCATATTCTCACCCTCCTCTGACCTTGTGAAGGAGGTGATGCTGAAGCTTCAAGACAAGTTCAAGTGCAAGACCCTTGGTGACGTCAATTACTACCTTGGGCTTCACATTGAGCGAGATGTGGAGATGCGGTGGATGCGAGTGCATCAGAAGAAGTACTTGGAGGCCTTGGCTGCAATCTTTGGGAAGAGTGAAGTTCATGTGGCTACTCCTCTACCCTCGGGGTTCAAGTGTGTAAAAGGACCAGCGGAGGAAAGTATTGATGAAGAGGAGAGGCGCCGTTTTCACTCCTTGGTGGGCAGCCTCATCTATGCGGCCGTTCACACAAGGCCGGATGCAGCCTTTGCAACCGGGCAGCTGGCTAGGGGTGTCCAATGCCCTTATGAAGAGCAGGTGGCAGCTAGAGAGATAGTGGCCAAGTACCTTGGCCAGACAGCAACTGTTGGACTACAATACTCCGCGGCGGCACAAAGGCGTCAAAAGGGTGCGGATGGAGTCGAACCCGGGAGGCTCTTTCTCAACGCCTTCTGTGATGCATCTTGGGCATCAAAACCAGAGGACATGACAAGTGTGGGAGGCTTCATCTGCTGTGTTGGTGGAGGACCAACAGCTTGGGAGAGCAAGAAACAAGTGGACCAAGCATTGAGCTCGGTGGAGTCCGAGTACATGGCACTCTTCCGTGCCATAAGAGAGGTTGTGTGGAAGCGGCGTTTGCTAGCTGAATTTGGGGAGGAGCAGCAAGGACCTACCCCACTCTATTGTGATAGCCAGGGTGCTATTGCATTGTCTAAAAACCTCGTACTTCATGGCCTTAACAAGCACATGAAGGTGAAGTGGCATTGGGTGAGGAGTATGGTAACCTAGGGTGAAGTGGAATTACACTACGTCAAGACGACGGCGCAGCCAACTGACATAATGACCAAGAGGCTGGTTGAGCAGCATCATTGGAAGTGTAACAAGCTTGCTGGGATGGCTCTGAACTAAGGGGAGCAGATTCTAAGGCCAACAATCCGAGGGGGAGTTTGTTGGTGCAACCCTATGGCTTGCACTCGGCTTGTCGTCCTTGTTTGTGTGTGTGCATGCATGGCATGGAATGAATTCTGAGTCTATGTCATTGCTATCTAGTTCTTGTGTGTGTGCTTGAATGGTGTATCACAATGTGGTTTGTGTCGGTCAAGACATTACCGTGTTTTTACAACTCGCATGTCAAGTCGTCGTTTGCGCGTCGCATGTGTTTTTGTATTTTTGTCGAGCGTGAAGTGTCCATTGCGTTGCAGGTGAGTGCAGCAAGCCCTCATCAACTCAAGAATAATTTATTTTGCACAACCAAGACCAAGAGCTCAAGATTTCAAGCCCAAAGGACGCGGATAAATATTAAAATAGTGAAAATAGTAATGCAGCTTCGTGTAGTGTTACATTTCACTTGGTGTAGCCCCTTGTTGGGTTTGTTTCGAGTCTCTTTGTGGTTGAGAACTCCGTGGTGGTGTACCATCAACCTGGACCTTGGCTCTTGGGGTATGTAAAGGCTGGGAACCATCTCAATCTCGATTCTTCTTGCTCAGTTTGTACTTCTAAGACTATAGTGGCTGCTATATCTCGTGCCAGTCAAGCCGTCATAGCGCCGTCAAATCTTCATGGAATTTCATGATTAAATTTTCTGCTGATGGGCGATAGCAGCGCGCTCCAGATCCAACTTACAGATCACCGTTTGAGTCAAAGATCATATCGTTATCAATATTTGAAGCCGTCTAACAGGAATCCGAGTGTGCACTCTATCTCTCATTTTAGGCACATCTGAGCCTATTGTGATCATAACAGGCACATGTGCCGAGATTTGTGCCTCTCAATTGGCAGGGGTTCAACTCGGCAGCAGCGCTAAGTTTCGCCCCTGCCTTGAAAGTTTTTTTTCCGATGCTTGGCAACCTCGCTTTCTTTCCCCAGCGCCAAGTTTGCTACAGTGAATTCCGTTCAGCGGTTCAAATTTCGCAAAAAAACTCGCAACACTGGCTGTGTATTCGCACGTTTATGCCTTGAAATTGTCTAACACGTGGGGAATTACTTTCTACTCATAGCCATGTTTCTTGCCCTCGGGACTTGGCAGGGATGTCATACTGCCTAGTTTACTGAGGATTCTGCTTGAGCCAGCTTGGCCAATTCAGACAGTTCGTCTATTGCTTCCCTGTAACACGTATTCAAGATAATGCATCTTGAGTTGAACTGACTTGCAACCTGCCGGTCGGGCTTATATCATCCGGGAATTCGCCCTGATTTCACTAAAATTATAGGGTATTTTTTATGAGGACCTTGAAAATGTCAGGGACTTTTTTGTCCCAGCCCTAAGGAATTCATAGGAAATTTTTTTAGGACTCTGAACCCAGCGAGGGCTTTTCTGTCGGACCCTGATGCATACGAGAAGTTTTAGGGGGCGCCTGGAGCCAGCCACAACCCCACTCCCCTGTTTCCCATTTTCCACCCTTCCCCCTCCGTCCTCCCTTTACTCTTTGCTCACCAAGATTTCCTAATTCTGACCCCACTTTTAAATAAAAACCTTTCGCGCTCTCCCGGTCTTGTCTTATCTATACCGAACTTGAGTGCGGGCTTGGCATCAATATACAACATCTTAGGCTTAGCTCTGTTGTTAGTCAGTTTACCTTGGATCTAGGCTGCTACTTAGAGTTTTTGTGCTTAGCAGCCACAAATTTACCCTTCAACGTCACAAACCAGTGCTGCCTTTCTCTTATCCCCCCCTCCTCCTCGTTGCCTGGACTGCATGTCTCTAATGCGTACTCTGTGCTTAACAAATCAGGTTATTATGTAAATTCCTAGCACATCAGGCCCATGTGTGTGAAGGCCAGGCTACAGTGACGGAATTAATTGGGCTTGAAAAGTTACACATGTCTAAAGATTGTATATTTTAAGCATGTTTAGTGTACATTCATCCCCCAGTACCCATTGTATCATGTGACTAAGGAATGAAGCATCCTTATGCACAATGGTATTACAGTGACGGAAAAAACTGTCCATGTCTTGACCCTTTGAGAGGCTAAAATGCGTGTGTATTTTTCATACAAAGTCTTAAAAATAGGGGGCTTTAATATACTAGTATAATGCCTCATGAGCAAGAAGAGCACATGTCATGCAGCCTGAAAGGGCATGTTTATAATGCCAAACCAACAACCACATTCACCAAGCACCATTCGGACACTTTTGGCCAGATTTGAAGAAAGTGTTTAACAATCAAAAATCAGTACCTAGTCCACCTCCCCTTAGCCCTAACCACTGCCTTCACCCTCCTAGGCATACTGTTGATGAGGCCCCTGCACACATCCGCCCCAATGCCATCCCATGTTTCTTGCACCCGCTCCCAAGCTTGGAGCATCCTTGTGGGGGGGTGCTCATACTTGGCAAGCTCCCTTTTCAGGTGTGCCCACAGGTGCTCGATGGGGTTGAGATCAGGGGAGGAGGAAGGCCACATGAGGACTGCATACGGCTGCTCAGCCAGCCATGCTTGCACACGGCGGCTCTTGTGCTTGGGGTCGTTGTCATGCTGGAAAATTACATCCGAGGGGGTTAGACTATAGAAATCGATAGTTTGAGCAAGCTCATCATGTAAAATGCTTCTGTACAGCTCCCCATCCATGCGGCCGTCAATCTTACACATATAGCCCGGGCCATCATAAGTCATGCATCCCCATACCATCAATGACACGCCCTCATGCTTGACGGTTTGCTGAATGTGGTGACGTTGCAGAGCCGCCCCGTCGCGTATCCACGCGTACTTGCGGCCATCACTGGAAAAGCGGTTGATCTTGGTCTCGTCGGACCAGATAACCCGCTTCCAGTCTTCAATGGTCCAGTCAAGATGCGCCCTGGCGAAATCGAGTCGGTCTCTGATATTTCTGGCAGAAAGTCGCGGCTTCTTCGGTTTCTGCACGGCTACTAAACCGGAGTTCTTCAGGGCATTGCGCACGGTTCTAGGGCATATCTTGATGCCGCGCTCCGATTCTAGAAGTTTCGCGGCTTCTATGCTAGTATTCGCTCGGCCAGAAGTGACGGCTCGGACCAGAGAGCGCCTATCACGAACCGAGAGTATGCACGGTCGGCCGTTCCTAGCAACATTAGGCCTTACCGCTAGGCTGCTCGAGCGCTGGGAGGCTTCGTGAGCATATTTCTGTACCGTGCTTTTTCCTATTCCTAATGCTTTAGCGATTTGTCGAATACTCTGGCCCTGTCTAATAAGTGTCGCGATCCTATCTTTCTGGCTCGAAAGAAGCGGTCGCATCGTCGCTGGGGGCTTGGCGTAGTTGCCGCTGGACTATCGAGAGAAAAATGGCAGCGTAGGTTGTGAGGTCGCGTAATGCAGGCAGGAAATAGATCTGGACGCGAAGTGGGCCTAAAGTGTCCGCATCGAGTAACGAACGCTTATTATTGTACTCTTTACAATAAAATCGATAAAAGTTACAACACCCAAGTGCATTGTGTAGCTGACGTCAAGGGGCACAATTTGCAATATGTTATGGTTGGGTTATAACAACATATCATGCCAAAATCACATAGTCTATGTACTGCAGTGGATTAATAAGCCCACTTATTTCCATCACTGTATATGTTTTATCGAACTGTTTATAGTGAGTCCACCACTTTGCTAACGAGACTCGATGCGGACAATTTGCTCCCGATTCGAGTCTAGGTCTATTTTCTCTTGGCATTTCACGATCTCGCAAACCTAACCTCCTAGTCTTTATCGACAGCATAGCGTGAACCCCGTCAGGCTCCTAGCAATGATGCGGCCTCTTTCTTCGCGCCAGAAAGATAGGATCGCGACCTTGCTTCTGTCAGTACGTGACAGGCGCATCTTTGGTCGCGTTGTGACTTCTGGCAAGGTGAAGACTAGCGTAGAAGCCGCAAAGCTACTAGAAACAGACCATGGCATTAAGATCTGCCCCAGAGTAGTCCGCAACGCCCTCAAACTGTACGGCCTAGTCGCCGTCCAACAACCGAAGAAGCCACGTCTCTCCGCGCGTAACATCAGAGACAGACTGGATTTCGCCAAGGCCCACCTTGACTGGACCTTGGACGACTAGAAACGGGTGGTCTGGTTTGATGAGACCAAGATCAACCGTTTCTGTAGTGACGGCCGGACGTATGCATGGATTCGCGACGGGGCGGCTCTTCAAGGGCATCACATAAAGCAAACAGTAAAGCATGGGGGTAGGTCAGTCATGATATGGGGGTGTATGAAGTACGATGGCCCTGGGTACATGTGTAAAATCGACGGCCGTATGGACGGGCAGCTGTATCGAAGCATCTTGCAGGATGAGCTTGCCCAAACTATTGATTTTTATGACCTTACCACCTCTGATGTCATTTTCCAGCATGACAATGACCCCAAGCACAAGTCCCGCCTTGTGCAGGAGTCGTTGTTAGAGTAGGAATATTCAATCCTGCTGTGGCCCTCTTCATCCCCCAATCTCAACCCCATCAAGCACTTGTGGGCCCATCTCAAACGCGAGCTGTCCAAGTATGAACACCCCCCCTACGGAATGCTCCAGACTTGGGAGCGGATCCAAGAGACCTGGGAGGGGATAGATGCTGATGTGTGCAGGGGGCTCATTGATAATATGCCTAGGAGGGTGAAGGCGGTGGTTAGGGCTAAGGGAAAATGGACTAGGTACTGATTTCTGGGTGTCTTTTGCATACTTTGAACATGGTACAAACTGTCCGAGGGTACTTGTGTGTGTATGGATTTTCCCCAGGCACATTATACTGAATTATCAAGGCTGGTTCCCATGAGACATTCTTGTATAGGCATATGTCTAGCTCTGCCTTAAAACCTGGCATTTAGTAAGCTGCATATCTAAACACTACACACGATTATTCGCCTAGACAGGCTGAGATGTGGACAATTTCTTCCGTCACTGTACATAGCCAACAGAGTGAAAAATTAGCCGGCCCTGATTTTTCCTAGACGTTTTTGCCACAGTCCTGAAACATCAGGTAGGCGCTAGGATTGACCCTGGCTTTCCAAGGCAAATCTGGAGGGCTGCCCAAACCATTCGGGCTGTCCCAAAACCTAACATAAGCTCTGGTCACGAACACGACGCTCGGGCAAACATGGCCCTCAAAACCACGACCGACACGAACGCTTGGCTTATTCCACGACGGTCGACCCTGTCAAGATCGACCGTTTCGACGCACATTTGCATAACGTCAGAAAACAAAAACTATTTCTGTGGAGCGAACGGGCACGAGATCGGTCAATGCAGCAGAATGATTGCAGCACGAGTAGAATACAGGCAATGTGCGATTCAGTCACACAAGATGTGAGGGTGCCGATGATTCAAACGAGCTGGCTCTTCGCAAGCCTTCGCCACAGGCAAATGGGATTCCGGAGTGAGCAGGGAGGTTACATGTTTGACTGTAGTGGGGTGGGTTTGTGTGGCGGGGTTTGTTATATTACTGTGGCTGAAGTTACAGAGTCACGTTCCGCTCTTTGCACGAGGATGGCATGAGGGCGACTCAAGCAACATTACAATGCATCACAAACACCCTGCTACCCTAAACGCAGGTCATGCTGGCACGCAGTTGAAACCGCCCGCAGCCTGCCCTCTCATCTCCCTCATTCCACATTTTTTTCGATTGCAAAACAGCATTGACATCATGTTGCTTTCTCCGCATGAACCTTAGCTGACACTATCAGAGGAACATTTGAACCAAGTAATGGAACTAACGCAGCGTTCCTTGGCGTGGCACATTCACGCGCCACCTCAGATGTGGCGCATCCACTCTGCCGATGACGGGAAGCCGTCCATCACGGCATTCACGCCGTGGCGGGCAAGCTCCTCGCGGCGGATGCTCGCCGCGATGGAGAACGGCAGTGCCCCGCTCTTGGCGGCGGGGCATTGAGGTCGGGAAGAGGGCTGGCGCGCTCCAGCCTCTCGATGACGACCGGGTTCTGGATGTCGAAGAGAACCCGGAGGTCGTGGGGGGCGATGTTGGTCGCGCGCGCGTAGCCGACCAACATCTCGGTAGCCGCGCGAGCGGCGCGGCGCATCCCACGGTCGCTCGCGTCGCCAAAACTGCCCGCATCCTCCTGGGCCGGTGAGACCCATGCGCTGGGCCGGGCGGGCACGCGGGGCTCGCGGGCGAGGGGATCGTCGCCCGCGACGGCGCAGGTGGGGCACGGGTCATCGATGGTGACGTACTGCTCCGCCACCATCGCGCTTGGGCTGAGGCGGAGCGACGCAATTTGCTGGTCCACCGCCGCCACGTGGCACGCGAGGGTCTCCTCTGGGTCCTCATCGTCTGCCTCCTCCTCGCCCTCGTTGGCAGGGAGAACGTCGCACGGGAGCGGTGGCAGCGCTACATGCTCCATCTCTGCCGCCCACTCGAGCGGGAGACAACCCGTTCGCCACCAGCAGCGCTGGATTGTCCGGGCTCCGACACTGAGGCAGGCGTCGTACAGCCACTCGACCACCTGCCTCATATTGGGGCGCCATCGAGACATGCGGCGTGCGGCGCCGGACTCCCCCCACACCCGGATCAGCTCTGCCAGCCACATGCTGCGATATCGGGCCTTGACCATGGCGATGATGCCCTGGTCAAGAGGTTGCGTGAAGGCAGTGGTGTTGGGCGGAAGGTAGACGACGCGCAGGTGGCTGAGGCTCCTCGTGCGGAACCCAAAAAGGTCCTCTGTCTCGGCATCTGGCGACTGGAGAGCATGCGAGCTGGCGTTGTCGACCAAAACGATTAGGCGCCGCCCCTGTGCCATCATCACCGCGTTCAGTTGCTCCATATAAAGTATGAAGAGCTGGACGCGCTATCAATCCAGCGTGCGACAAGGTCTTCGAGATCCGGATGCTCCCCGATGCGCATGCGAACCCTCCGACCGAGGGCGTGGTCCGCATCCCATCGGTCAACGTCCTTCAGCACCTTGCCTATCGTCGAGCGTTCGGGGAGGATCCCAAACCGCGTGTAGCACCAGCGTGCTAAATCCTCATGGCGTAGGTGAGGATAGAGGGTATGGTGGGCGCAAATCGCACGCTTAACTTCCAGGGGGATCTGAGCCCGTCGGTGAACACGAGGCATGTTGACGAGACACCAAGGGACGGGCTAGGCGACTGCCTAGTTCACCTGTGACGCGCGCATGTTTTTACACCGGGCCTTTCGTAGGTCGCGGCCCAATGTGCGCCATTTGGGAGTGTGAAGGGAGCGGATTGAATGTGGGGTTTAGGGCGTATTCATCTTCAAAGTTCATGGAGATCACTTACATCGTTCTGGTCGCTCGTCCAGGATTGTGCATTTCTTTCGCATTAAGCGTCGTTGGTAATTGCGGGACTTTTGCGCTTGAGTCCGAACGCAACCCTATTGAACTCGGGGCCCTATCTTCACGTTTGACACGTTGGCAATGGGGTTCCGTTCGGCGCACTACACGTGTTGCTGAACGGTTGCCGACGTGTCCAACTACACAGACGCACATTGAACACTTGGTGTTTACGACATGTGCGATTTCCAGCGGCGACAACGGTGCACAGTTTTGGGGCGAAACAAGAGCGGAGCCATGCGGCTTGTCTTCTGCCTCACGATTCCAGCCGACATCATGATGACGTGTCATATTGCGTGTCATGATGGACTCAAACGGATATCCCATTGCCCGTATATCGAGGGTTTTGTGAAGCGATTCTGATTGGGCGCCAGGTTGAGCCGCGATAAGGTTGGGCATCGCCTGTATCGAGCCACGCGTGGCAGCGCCACCCTTCCGATTTCGGCGAATCAGAAGCGAAAAAATGGTCGCCGCCAGTGATTGTGGATCAGGGCTTGAGCTAGGTTTTTTGGTAGCTCGGACGATTTGGGCTCCTTTGAAAACACCCCTATAAAACACGAGCCGAACCGAAAATTGCTCGGATGAATCAGGGTCCGAGCCAAAAAAGGCCTCAGCGCTACCATTTTTTTGCGGGGTGGGGAAATGTACCCACGACATTACTTTGGTATGGCTATCAGGTTTGGCCTCGCTCTTGCGGCACCACGGCCGTGGGGAAGAGGGGGGAGAAGGGAACTCACATACCTAAGAGGGTGAATCAATCTGTAAGTAATACAGAATGACATAGCCCAGGCTTCCAGCAAGTGGGGCTCCCAAATGTACTCAGCTTTGAGAGGTGTGGGGTGAGATTTGGGGGAGGGAATTGGGGAGCGTGGTGGCGAGGCGAGTTTGAGCGGGGGTGAAAATTGAGGCCCAAAAGGTGGGGGAGGTGGGGGGGAGACGGTTGAGGGAGGGGGGGGTGTTAATGAGGGAGGGGGGGTTAGGAGGGAGGAAAAAGGTCCGAGTCGCCCTGGAATTCCCCCGGATCAGTACGGGTCCCGCGAAATTTCCTTATGTGTGAATCCGGCCTGGCTGGAAAAAAACCTATGCGAAATACAGGCTAGGCTAAAAAACACATTGGATTTCAGTCAATACAGGGTGATTACCCTGTTATTTTCAGCCCTGTTGCGGATCTACCTGGCAGATCGGTCAAGATTCAGTCAAGGCAAAAATCAGCGGCAGCAGCATGACTGGGCGCTGACGAGGAGAAATCAAGACGCTAATCTACGTGCCAAGGACCAGATTTTGTCAAGGGAATTGCCGAGGAGCAGAAACCTCCGTGAAACTACACTCGACTGATCTGGAAAACCATGGGGAAGACCCTATTTCACCTGAAAATAAGCCTTTTATATCCTATAACGAAGCTTTACTTCAGAATTAAATTAAGGGCTCTACGGCGATCAGAAAATTCTGGGATGGACTCCAATTGAAGCAGGAACCTCTGGAGATGATTCCAGTGCCGGCGAACTTTGGAGGGAAATCAAAAAAGCGGTCGAAGCCACTCGACCCTTTATCGAAGTCAATATCATTTCCCAGAACCAGCCTTCAATGCCACCACAGACCCTACGCGGAGCGGCTACACGGCTGAAGGAGCTGAGGGGGAAGCTGGAGGTCCAAAGGAAGTTGCAACGACCTCGAATCCCACCTTCGACGTCGACACCAATGGCGGCACGGATGCGTGCCAACCCTACACCAACCAATAGGCCAGGTGAGGATCCGTCCTTCACACACCACTTGCCTATCACACCTACTATAGCAGCTGCACCATTAGAATCTAGTGGATCCATTTGGACCCATAAGTCCTCCACCTCTCTACCCTTTGACCCTCTTAGTGGAAAGGTTCTCAACTATACAGGGGAGTCCAAACCTCCTCTACTCTTGACAATAGTATGCAACAGCCAGAGACTTAAAGCCTTAGTGGATAGATGAGCATCACACATAGTCTACTCCGACACCACCATCAAACGTCTCGGCTTCAGCAGCAAACCTTCCCCCTTTACGGCGACTATGGTGGATGGCACGGAGTTACCGGTACGTGGCGAAATGCGGCTGCAACTCTAAATTGGACCACGTTGGGCACCCGTTGCACCAAATACCCGATTACAAAGAGTGGACCTTATACTCGGGAGGGATTTCTTAAAGCAGTTCAACTCTACAATCAACTGGCAGCAAGGGACGGCCACGTATAAAAATAAAAATCAGTCTATCAAGTTACCCACTTGGGATGACACATGAGACGCACCAACTACAGTATCTCGTGGGTACGATTCTTGAAGGAGCTGAAGAAAGCAGAGCAGTGATACAAGGTGCTAGTTACTGAAGCAGACGACACCGAATTGGAGCTACCTGAGGAACTTCCTAGTGCCATCAAAGGGGTTCTCCAGGAACTCAAGGACGTGTTACCCGGCGACCTACCGGCGGGTGTACCACCAGCACATGCACAGCAGCACGAGATTGTGGAGGAACCTGGTTCTAAACCAACCTTTCGACCTCCGTACCGCCTCAGTTCACCTGAGCTAGTGGATATAAAGAAGCAGATTGAATACCTGTTGGAGAAGAAGCTGATCCGACCATCAACATCACCTTACGGAGCACCTGTACTGTTCATACCAAAACCCGATGGATCGTTATGGATGTGCATCGACTACATGGCGCTCAACAAGCAGACCGTCAAGAATAAATATCATATTCCAAGGATAGAAGACCTGCTGGAAATAGTCATAGCTTCGAGGGGCCATAGTCATTTCTAAACTGGACCTCCGATTACGATATTGGCAAATTCGGATGGCGGATAACTCGATCCACAAAACCACCTTTCAGACGCGCTATGGCTCCTACGAGTATTTAGTGACGCCGTTCGGACTCACGAACGCACCCGCCACGTTCCAGGCCAAGTTGAACCATATTCTCCGCCCTCTACTTGACGAGTGTGCCGTAGTGTACCTGGACGATATCCTAATATACTCCAAGATGATGGACGAACACATACGTTACCTGCGGCAAGTGTTCGAGATCCTTCGGAAGGAACCATTCTACGCCAAACTCTCGAAAAGCGAGTTTGCATTGAATCAAGTTCCCTTCTTGGGACACGTCGTCAGAGCACGCAAAGCCACGTGGATTCTGATCGAAGCAGTGAAGCAGTGGAAGCAGCCCAATAACGCGAAGGAGCTTCAGCAGTTCCCCGGCTTTGCCAACTACTACAACCGCTTCGTCCCCAACTATGCCGAGATAGCAGTACCGCTCACGGAGTTACTGAAAAAAGGTGTACCTTTTCGGTGGGGGGAGACGCACACGCAAGCTGTGGAGAAGCTGAAACAAGCCTTAATTTGGCACCCGTCCTGATCCTACCTGACCCAGATAAGGACTACGTTCTCGAAGCAGACGCCAGTGAGGCAGCTGTGGGAGCAGTACTCATACAAGATCATGGCAAAGGGTTGCAACCTATTGCATACCTTAGTAAGAAATTGCACGGAGCGCGGCTGAACTACCCCATACATTACAAAGAGGCTTTGGCCATTATCCTCGCCTTTAAGAATTGGCGTTGCTACCTGGAAGGAGCGACAATGGTCTATACCGACCATTGCAGCCTGAAGTACCTAAAAACACAACCGACCCTATCACGACGTCAAGTTCGGTGGGTGGATTTCATGGAAACCCACTTCAACTACGATATAGTGTACAAGCCTGGGTTGCATAACAAGGCTAGCGCACTTAGCAGACCGCCAAACCTCGCCTCCCTCCAAGTGCAAGAGATGAACTATCTCCTCAAAGGCTCCAGCACGGCTACAACTCTGACCTAGAGATCCCAGCAGCAGATAGACACAGACTCCTACTATGGGACCAAGGGCTCGCGTACAAGAAGGGTACAAAGAAGTTGTGGGTACCTAATTACGAACCCTTGAAGTAGCTACTTCTAGAGGAATATCATGACACTGCGTTTGCTGGAAACTTTGGCAGCAACAAAACCCTGACAGGCCTTGCCAAATATTACTACTGGGCGAATATGGCGACAAGCGTCCAGGAGTTCGTTACATCTTGCGACACGTGCCAGCGAATGAAGAGCAGCAAGCTGAAGAAGCTTGGCCTCTTCCAACCACTGCCCGTTCTTGAACAGCCTTGGCATACAGTGAGCCTGGACTTCATCACCGGACTCCCGCATACGGCAGCAGGACATGATGCAATCATGGTGGTCATCGACAAATTCTCAAAAATGGGCCACTTCATCACTACGCACGCGAACGCCACTACCGAAGAGACATCTCGACTGTTCTTCCACCGAGCCGCATCCCCTCACTCCACAATAGCCTCTCGTTCCTGCTCAAGTCCAACCGGCACACGACTTCGTCGCTGCCATGCATCAACCTTGGGATACTACGCATGCAGAAGATGCAAACCTCCCAGAAAGGACAAGCAGTTACTGTAAGAGCCGAAGGGACCATCAGATACAGATTGGAGACTCTGTTTTGTTGGACACCGGGAACCTTGACCTTAGCCACATCCCTTCTAAGCTTCGGCCTCGGTTCTGTAGACCCTTCATCGTTGAGGCACAGGTCACTCATGTAACCTTCCGCCTTAAACTCTCAACCACATGGAGGATTCGCAATGCCTTCCATGAGCAATTCTTGAAACCCTACAAGGACCCGAATCACCTCTACTCAGGACGACAGCTTCCGCCGCCTACTCCTATCATCGTCAACGGAGAACCCAAGTACGAGATCGAGTATGTACGTGCTCATCGACGCCGACGTCATGACCACATCGAATTCCTCATTCGTTGGAAGGGCTATGACCCGTCCGAGGACAGTTGGGTTAAGGAATCCGATATGGGAAACGCTACCCGTGCTCTCCGACAGTACAGATACCACCCAGCTTTGAGGGGGGAGAGTGTGAGAGCAGGATAGGTTTCTTAGGAGAAAGGACTATTTCTATATTTTCTAGGACATTACTGATTACCTAGAATACTCATTTTGATCACTCATATTATTTTATCCAAAGTGGTTATGTGGATTATTCTCGGTTATCATAAGTGTGTGTTATCTATATTAGCTGTTGCGTGCACCGGTGTTCACCGTATTTCGACGAATCCTCTAGTGCATCTAGAACAATTGCTTCTAGAGGGAAATGGTTCCTTTCTGGAACATTCACGTTTCCGCTAGACTCACGCCTCGCTTGGAGGACCTCGCGAATGCTCATCAATAAATTGTGTTGTTCCTCAGGATTGTGATTCAACATTCAATATTCATTCTATAGTTTACATTCTCTTCCGCACTACGCATAGCGCATTCAATCCTGTAACAGTTGCACATCGCAGCCAAGTTGCGCAACAAAGACTAGTCACAATTCTCGTCAATCTTCGCTGTACCTCAACATTTGAACTTTAGATAGAAAATGAAATGTAAACGTCTCATCCTTGTTCTCGCGCGAGGAATTTTGTAAGAACATGAAACTCAAATATGAACCCTGAGAAGACACGCGTGCGACCTGCTGAGCGACACATGATCGCAGTATACACCAACACCGCCGACCATGAACAGTTCAGAAAATAATAAGGATGAAAAAATCATTGTCAACTCCATAGTCACGTCTGCCCATAGCGTACCGCCATTACTCCATGTAAGGGAAATGTCTCAAGTCGCGCAGCGGGTCTTAGGGGAATGTGACCTGTACATGCTCAATAACCAGTGTAATCGTGTGATGGATTTGAAATGGTCCATAGTAGTGGGTCGTAATTTTGGCACGACCGGCTTTCTCAGATTCTTAGTCTTGAGCAGTACTAAATCCCCATTGTGATATGCCATAAATTGCCGGTTTTGCTCGGCGTTTCTTTGTTCGACCAACTTTGGTTTCCTGATAGCCTTAGTAGTGCAGCCCTTTAAATGCTTAATTAACCATTGCGCACGTTGTACACTGGACTCCGGATCTGACGTGAGGGGCGTCACTGGATCTTGACTGTAATTCAGGAACAACGATGACTGTTGGGTTGTGGCTGGGGTGGCATTCTTGTACATGAACTCCATCCTTGGCATGAATTCCTCCCAGGTTGCTGAATTGTCGCACATAGTGCAAATCAGCTGCTAGGTTCACTATGTCTGACCATCAGTTTCATGATGATACGCCGACGTGAACCGCAGGTGGGTGCCAAACTGGTCCTAGCGTATTTGCTAGACGTTACTAGTGAACTTGGTCTCACGATCATTGATGAACCACCATAGCCATGAAGAGCTTCGATAGCGCTTGGAAACTCGTATAGGGGAACCAATGTAACCATGAAGAGCTTTGATGTCTGCTCGGCAGTGGTGCTTTGCGTGCACACTGCGAAGTGCGTTATTTTTGTCTACCGATCGACCACAATGAAAAGTGCGACGTTACCGTTCGGTCCAGCTCGTAACCCTGTGATGAAGTCCATCATCACCTATTGCCAAGGTCGTTTGGGAGGCGGTATTGGTTGAAGCTGGCTGGTGGGCTTCGTACGAGGATTCTTTCTAGCTTGGCACTCGCCACATGATAACCAAATTCGGCCAAGAGTATTACCAATGCAACTGCCAGTTGGCCAATTGATACAGGGGTTGAATCTTGCTAGCCAATCCCAACCCAGGAGCACGTCCATGTCGTCAAGTTTTGTGACAAGCATTTTGTGCATGAACCGAAATCCCCCTCCCATTAAGAGTCTAACATGCGGTGTCTTTCCTTGATGGCGGGCGGTGTACCATCCACTAAGCACGTGACAATCTCATGCAAATACCGATCCAGGGTCGATTGCGCTTTCTTTACAGTTGCAATGTTCTACACTGTGGCTTGCTCCACAATCTACGAATACTTTTACTTTTGTTCCATGTTTATCTATTACCAATACAGGGACATCTGCCAGTTTGCCTCCATTATACGGCCGGGTGTGGTCAATGGCGTGAATCGTCACTACCATCTGGTGGGAATAATTGCATTTGGGTGAGCCATGCCCTTCTTCAACAAGTTGCCCATTTGCACGTGATTGCTTTCATTTCCCTGCTGCTAATTCTTGCCATTCTGCTCGTTGCGTTCCTTCTTCGCCAGTTCATTGCATTTAGACTCACGATGCCCAAGTTGATTGCACTCAAAATAGTACCCTCAACAGCTCCCTTCGGTTGTAGTTTTAGCGATCACAGTATGCATCGAGGCTTGTTCGTGCGGTCCCCGAAGCTGGTGACCCTGATAGGTCCCTGTGCTCGTGGAGCAATACTGATAAAATATCCCGGCTGTGAGTTGGATTTTATCACAAACTTGAATGTCGTGCATCGCAATGTCCTATGCAATCTCCGGCTTCGGTCTTTCGATGTAACGATCTTATTTTTCGGTAATGTACATGTAGTCGGCCTGATCGCATAGTGCCAAGAAACTCAATGTACTGTATACTCCTGAACCAAACCGAGCTAGCACTTATTGCTACCATGCACCAGCTTTGGGATCAGACTCATCAGCACCTCATCAACATTCAGCAGCAACAAAAGCGTCAAGTCGATCGCCATCGCAGTGACCACACCATTACCGTGGGAGACCATGTTCCACTCCACATCCGCAACCTCCACATCAGCCATCTTCCATCCACACTACAACCTCGCTTCTGCAATCCTTTTTCTAGTTGAAACACACGTCACCCCCATAACCTTCCGCTTACGCCTGCCGGCCACTTCGAAGATCCGCGTCGCCTTCCATGTCCAACTTCTGAAGCCCTACCGAGATCCCAACACTATCTTCACTTGAGGTCAACCGCCACCACCGCCGCTCATCCTCACCCATGATGAACCCGAGAATGAGGTCGAGTCCGTGCTTGCACACTGCCCGTCGTTGGCATGGCACCTTGGAGCTTCTCATCCGTTGGAAGCATTATGATCCTTCCAAGGAAAGTTTGGTCTCTGAATCCGACATGGTTAACGCCCGTCATCCTCTTTGCTACTACCTTGTCAAGCAGGGTGTTACTTCTACCACCCAACTTTGAGAGGGGGGGTGTGAGAGTACGACCCCATTAAACTTCTTTCTCATTTCTATATTTCTTCTCTATCTCATTCTCCTTTTTATCTTCATTCATTTGGTCTTTATCTCATCATATTTGATTTCCTATTCCTCATTTTCCATTATCCTTTGGGTTATCGTACTATTATAAGTATATCACCGACGATGCTCGTGATGTACTGGCGCACTATATCTAGCGTAATCATGTCGTAATCCCTTAAAGCCAATAGCATCGCATGGCTATATGCAGGGTGATTCTATTCCTAGAATTGTCTATTCCATTTGGATAGGATAAACCCGGTTACCTGATCTACTTTGGACGTATAAAAACCCCTTGTATCGATCGATAATGCAACTTTCTCTCGACCTATTCGGTCCTGTGACAGGGAGAGTGCCTTTGGTGATAGTGTCTCAAAGGGAGAGGAGGATGAGGATGATGCGGAGTAAATTATGCTTTGTTATGTTGTGAAGTGAGACATGCTTCTATCGGACCAACCTGTTAATTATGTGTTTCTCATGATGCACCATACTACATCAACACAGTCTCTCGTAAAATTTCCCTCTACCCTAAACCCAGTATAATTTTTTCATAACTTAAAAAACCTGGCAAATCAGAGAAGGTGTGGGGGTGCCCTCTGGATTTTGAAGTACTTCGAAATGCCTCCCCAATATCATAATAGTAGTAAAAATCAAAAAGTATCTGCCGCCGATGTGGATGGCTGTTGAAAAGGCTAGTCGATTAGGGAGGATTTTTTTCTTGCTATGATAAAGAAGGCTTGTGCTTTTTTGGGTTGCAGTTGCTGAGCAACCTACTGCAATCAATCGGATTAGATTTTGTCGGAGTTAGAAAAAATCAGAATAAACCACAAAGACATAAAAATAGCATTAAACCTTTGCGAATTTCAAACTATTGCTCAATGCACAGCTTTATGATACTCTACTTTGTGTGTGAATGTACTTTGAGCAACAATCATGATTCGCGCACACATGCTGCCTATTCTGATGCGAGGGAACCTTCTGTTGCGTCTAACGCAAGGTTAGTCTGACGCGAGGATAGGAATTCACCATTAGAGCGTATTACTGCATCCTTTTTCATGGTGAAGCTCTTCCCAGACTTGCATGCTACAGTGTCAAATATTATTGACGCATGGTGTGACGCGATATAAGATTTGTCGAGATTCAAGGCAAATTTTCAAACCTCGTTTCTGCTGCACATTTTTTCATAGGTGCATGAATCTTTACTGTGCAACTTATAGGCGAGATACTCATTGCGGCTGAGAACATGATTCTGAAACAAATTAGCTTAAAAGGGGTCCTTCGAACACGCTCTCAATCGATGGCCGGGTCTATGAAGGGGATAGCCTAGGAAGAGGTTTGTAAGAACACGCTCTTATTAGCCCTGGTGGTGCTATTGGTGGAACCTTCTGAAGAAACATGAGCACTAGATTTTCACTGACATGGTACATATGTCAAATAAGGGAAATGATGGAAAACAAATCACGTACTGTATCTGTTTTCCCTCGTTTTGGATCTAGCATCCTCTGTTGTCACAGTATGCTCCATCACCCACCCTCCTTACCTTTCCCCCACATCTCCTCCCTCCATCGAGCTTAGCTTCCCACCCACCGTAACGCCAAGCCTTCAGTCCGATTTATCCGTAAATTTCTCTCACTATGCCAGCTTGACAAGGCACCTCATCCAATCCTGGTCAGCATGCACCTTGCTGTGCTAGCTTGACAAGGCACCTCGTCTTATCCCGGTCAATAGCAGCCAAGCCAACACCTTTATCTAGTACCCGTGTTTTCCGCGTATTTCTCGCTTTAATCTTTCTACACTAACAACAAGGACTTAGCATTCTGAAAAGATCCTAGGGCTATTTTCAACCCAACAGGTGGTACTGTAGCAGTGTTGACTCGGTGATCCTCGTTGTTGCACTCGTCACGTATTCGTACACTCACACGAGACTACGGAAATGTCTTACGTTCTTTTATCATTTCCAACAGCCACCATGGTCATGAGTCCCAAGTAAGTCCAAGGCACTTTGAGTCTTGATCCACCCTCCCATCATTGCTGGTTGCAGGTGCGACGCTCGCAGTCATACCCCAGTGGTGGTTGGGCGCTCGACCAATCACTTTTCATCGTTCAAGGTTTACCTCTCATTGTTTCAGGGTAACCGTGTGTTGTGTACTCGGGTTGGAATTCACGGGCGACCAAGAATCGGACACTTTGAGTCGTGGTCGTTCTTGGGTCGCGTGCTTTAAGTAGCGGGTCAGTGCGCCCATAGCCCCCCAGGCATAGAGGCCTGTGGCCCTTCCAAGGATCTCTAGGTCAACCCCAGCATGTCACCAGGGCTCCCGTTATCAGAACAAATCGGTTTGATATTTCACCTGATTTTTTTACAAGCCAAATATATTAGTCTGATCGTTCATACAAGTTATAAGGATTCGTCCGAAACATCAGACTAGGTGTACACATTCATCTTATTTATCAGACCGTCCGTTATTTTTCGTCTAAAACTGACAAACCGTCCTTCTAGCAGCAGGGCCACTAGTCCACATGCCCACTCGGCCACTGCGTGCCACCCAGTCCCATGTGCACTGCAGCATGCGCATTCAATTCTACACGGAGCGCGGCAGCAAAACAGTCCAGCGCACATATTTTTATAGGTTGCTGATGCAAGCTGCTCCCCCACCACTGTCTTGTTACGGGCACCGTCGCTGCCAGCCAGTTCCAGGCAAGCAGCGCTGGGCAGCAATGTGTCAGCGCATTTCCCAATGAAACCGCAAGCCACGCTCGTTGTGCCATCACGACGAGGGTTTCTTGTTGAATATGCAACCCCAAGCCGCTCTTCGTCAAGCCGCCATGGTGTATAATCAGCCCACAGAAGCCCCCAACCTCAGACCACCACATCTCAGAGACAAACTCCCCGCAGCCATGAGTGCTCTCTGTGGTGTCCTCGTCCTCCCCTCGTCCTAATGCTTCATTCTTGGCTGGCTCTCCCACCTACAGTGACGGAACGATCTGTCCACAAAATGGCAATGTTTAGCAAGTTCATGATGTTTTACCAAGTATAAATGAATTATTTACAATCTGGAGCCTGTGGACATTATGCATAAACAATTGATGCACCTCCAGATATAACAAACTCTAGCCAATATCGAATTGCTAATAGCAAGTACAAGCTTTAACGCTCGACGGTCGATGTGGACAACTACTACCCGAGTAGAGACTAGATTTGTTTCCGTCGAGCATTCTTTGCACGAGCTAGCAAAGTCGCTCGGACTTTCGCTAGCGCATGCCCCTTACCCCATGATCCTCCAGTAACCACGCGCCTCCTTGCTTCGCGTCAGAGATACCAGATCATGAGCCTCTGTCGCCAGGGTCTGAGTTTTCGACCGATCACACAAACGCTAGGAATAGGGTAGAGAATCGACCAAAAAAACACTCTGAAGGCTAGTCGCAGCAGTGGTTGTCTAGCAGCTAGGCCAAATGTCCACTCTTCAGGTCAACCGCGACTGCTCTCAGCGTGATACATGTGCACTTTCATGTACACCATCATGTTAGGTGCCACGTTGACGAGCATTGAGGCTGCATAACCACTGGAATCGAATCACGTTGTTAAGGTCCACCCTCACACTGTACGAAATGCCCTCTAGGTGACTGGGTTAGTCGCTGTACAACTATTGCGCAAGCCTCAACTATTAGCGCGCAACATGTGCGACTATACGGAATTTTGCCAGAGCCCACCTAGACTGGACTCTAGACGACTGGAAGCGGGTGATCCGGTCGAACGAGACTCAGATCACTCGATGTTGCTCGGATAGCCACACCCACGCATGGATTCATGAAGGCGCTGCTCTCCAGGGGCATCAGGTGAAGTAGACTGTAAAGCATGGGGGTGGGCCAGTCATGGTTTGAGTCTGTATAATGTCTTATGTGCCTGGTTACATGTGCAAGATTGATGGCCGCACAGATGGCCAACTCTATCACAGCATATTACAGGACGAGGTGGCTCAAGCTCTTGATTTCTATGATTTGACTGTCTCTGGCATGACGTTCCAGTACACTGTATGACCCCAAACCCAAGTGCAGGAACGTTTAGGAGTGGCTAGCTGAGCAAGATTTCGCGGTCCTACAATGAACCTAATCCTCCATCGACCCCAATCCCATCAAGTAGCTCGCCAAGCATGAGCAACCCCCCACAGGCATGCTGCAAACTTGGGAGCAGGTGCACGAAGCATGGGACAGCATTAGGGCTGGCATATGCAAGGCTCTGATAGACAGTGTGCCTAGGAGGATCAGAGAAGGAAGTAGGGCTAAGGGGAGATGGACCCGGTATCGATATCGATAATTTCAAATGTCGCTCATCCCGGGAACATTCTGTCCGAGTGTACCATTTGTGATCATCATTGTGCTATGTTCTATTTTGGTGTGTTTTTTTTACAAGATGTCATTTGCCACACAAGCCTATAACAGTGGCAAATAGAACCTTGAAACCAGGAAATATAAAACCTGATCGTTTTCTCGTGGGCCCTGATTTTGTCCAGTTAATGGCCAACATGCTTCGGTAACGACCCGCGCCGCCTCCCCTTAGCAGTGAACCGCATCAGAGGCGTATGCCCGTTGAGCCTACTCCGCCTGTCGAACCCCCACCGCCTCCTTCCGCCACTTGACATACGACTAGTCGTCCAGAGGCTAGTCCTCGCACAAGTAACAAGCAGGCGTCGAGTTCTCCACCCTCGGCTCGCTCTCCCGCCGCTAGTCCGCCTCCTGCGGCGCATGCACGATCGCGTAGCCCATCTCCTGTTGTCCACTCACCCGTGTTCTCCCCCTACAGTGGCTCCTCTAAGCCCATTGCCTCCGTTGGAGATGGAGCCATGGATCATCTTTGGTGCTGAAGGCTCCGAGCTCGACTCTGCTACTAGAAATCCTCGTCCGTCGTCACCTCCAAGGCAAACCGTCTCTGCCGTCCTTCCGCTACGCATCTCTGGAGGGCCCATCTTGCCCGCCCGCAAGCCTGGCAAGGCGAAGTACATCCAGCGCAAACTCAGCTTCGGTCAACATGCCTGCACCTCCACTGTGGCTACTCCTATCCAGCTCGGCAGCAGCAGCGGCGATCCTGGTCCAAGCTCCCCGCCGTCTGACGACGACTGACCATTCTTCCTGACAGTGGAAGAGCTCCAACTCAAAGCGAGGGAGCAGTGGTTGCGTCGCTTTCCATGATTGGTGATTTCCGAGACGAAGGAGGGTCGCCCCTGCATGAAGTGCAGCATCTGCATGGCGTTTGGCAATGACCCGGACTATCAGTACGGCCGCAACGGTAAGGGCGGCATCGACATTCAGAAGCAAACAATGTGTAAGCATCATCACAGCCTGAAGCATGAGGCTGCCGTGGCAAAGAATCTGCAGCGCGACAGGAAAATGAAGAAGCAGAAGTCGATCGTCGATTTTGAGAATGGTGACAACGAGGCTCGACGACTCAAGCGCCTCATGGCCATCGTGCTTTTTATTTGCAATTCAGATGCACCTATTGTTCTATTCATCTCCCTTGTCTAGTTCATGGCAGAACAGGGGACGCCTAATCTGCCCTTGAAGGAATGAGGAACCAACCAGAGCGAGTAAGTGTCCCACTTTTTTAAGGCGAAGCCCTCCTCATCCGAATTCCTCATTTGCCGGTTATGATGTTTCTTTGAACTTACCGTCGCTGTTTGCGCTACTCCTCCCCTACGGTGTTACCCAAATGGCAAGTGCGGCTTCATCCAGCTTGTCGAGAACCTGCGGGCGAAGCAGATGGTCCACATCAAGGCGAGCCCCTTTCTCGGGATCCAGCTCGACGAAAGTATGGACCGACACTGAGGGAGGCACGTGATCGTTTACCTTACCTTCCTGCGTGGTACGGAGTTCGTCACGGAGTTCTTCGCGCACCTCACGGTGAAGAAGTGCAACGCTGCCTCCTTCCAAGCCGTGCTTCAGCCTCACCTGGATTCATGCGGGGTCGACCTCAACAAGATCTGCGAAATCAGCACCGACGGCACCTGCGTGATGACAGGAGCGCAATTGGGCCTTGTTGCCCATCTTCGCACTCAGATTCCGCATCTAGTATTGTGCCACGCATTGCTCATAGGTAGTCATTTGTTAGGATTAAGGACGGAGTCTAGGTGAACTTAGGAGCTAGAATTACTCAAAAAATATAAATCCGAAATTCTGGACAGAAAAGTCGTCTTCACAAGAAACGACGTCGACAGAAAACTAGCCGTTGGAATGTCGCGAAACTTGGATATGTTGTAGCTCTTAATCTCAGCTACCGTTCCCAATTTGAATCATGTTGATTGATGAAGTATTCGCGACGCTATGGCTTTCGACGCATTAGGGGGTAAGCTGTAGGAGGAGAACTTAACTCAATCTCAAAAGTTCAATCAAAGTTCAAGAATCTCACAAGGAATTAGAGGAGCAAGAGAAAGGTTGGGATAGAAGAGAGGGATGAGAGGAAAGGTCCCAAGAGAGTCCCCAACCAAGGAAACCCCATAAGCACAAAGATTCCCTCCCTATAGGAACCTCAACTTTGACCTTTGTCCCTTCCCAACCAATCCATCCAAGTTGGCCACCCTTGCCAACCTAGCTTGGTTGTTCCCAACCTATTTGCAGCTGTTACAGTAGAGTGACAAGTTTACCCAACCCCAAAGGTCCCAACTCCATATAAAGTCACCCCACAACTTCACTTTGTAACCGCCGCAATTGTAACGCAAGCTCATGAACTTTGAATCTTCATAGCTTTCGCGTTCTTGCTCCGATTGAAGGGATTCTCGTTGCGTCGGAAAGATCTTCTCAAGATCTATCATCACAAATACCTGCTCAAACAAAATAACACAAAACACATTCCCAAACTCCAGAACACATCACACACAAATTCTTGCACACGTTCAAACCACACATGCAAGTTGAAAAATATGGGATGGGAGGCAGACAGAATGTGATAGCATATGATGACATCACACAACAATCTCCCCCTCTGGCTGCCAACCATCATCCACCATACCAACATCTCAAGCATGCATACTCAATGCACACTCATCCCAGCAAGCTTCATGCCCTTCCAATGATCCGCCTCCGCCAGACGCTTAGTGAAAATATCTGCTGCCTGCTGATGGGTCTTCACTATCTCCAGCCGCACCTCCTTATCAAGGATTCTCCTCACCCAATGCCACTTAGGCCTTATGTGTTTTGTCAGCCCATGCAGACAAGCATTCTTGGCGAGCTTCACAGCGGACTCATTGTCACAAAACACAACTGTCGGCTTCTCCTGACCAACTCCCAACTCCTCCAACAAACGCCTTAGCCACACTACTTCCTTGGCCCCATGGTGTAAGGCCATGTACTCAGTCTCACATGAGGACAATCCCACCTCATTCTGCTTCTTGCTGCGCCAGCTCACAGCACCACCTCCTAGCAAGCACACATAACCCCCAATGCTGGTGCCATCCGCTTTCACTGAGTTGAAGCTAGCGTCAGTATAGCAACTCAAGAGCATCTCTCCACTCTTCACATCTGCAGCACCTCTCTGCAACCGCTGCCTCACTCCACTGTACTCCAATCCCACTGATGCCGTAGCACTCACATAGCGGACCAACCTCTTGGCCGCTTCCAGCTGCTCATGACTAGGGCGTGAGACCACACTAGCCAACCGTGATGCAGAAAATGCAATGTCAGGCCGTGTATGATTTGCAGCATAATTCAGCGACCCAACCATCGAATGAAACAGCTTCCTGTCACTCTCACCCACTACCTCCTCATCAGCACATGGCTCCACAGTAAACCCTGAAGGTAGTGGTGTTGCTGGCTTTCCCCCATCTTGCAGCCCATACTTCTCAGCCAGCCCCTCACAGTACTTCCTCTGGTGCAACCTCAGCACACCCTTTTCCACATCTCTCTCCACGTGCATCCCCAAGTAGTACTTCACCTCACCCATCTTGGAGCACTTGAACTGCATCTCCAGCATCTGCTCTGCGCTGTCCAGCAAAGCAGTGGATGCAGAAAAGAGAAGGATATCATCCACATACACCAAGAGCATGAGGATTTCATCCTTCTCCTGCAGCAGGAACAGGCTGGGGTCACACTCACTCTTCTTGAAACCCCCAGCCAACAGCGCCTCCTCCAACTTGTGATACCATGCACGAGGCGCCTGCTTAAGGCCATAGATGGCCTTCTTCAGCCTGCAGACCCTGCCGCTCCCGTCATCCAGCACCTCTGGCTGCTTCATGTACACCTCCTCCATAATGATCCCATTCAGAAAGGCTGTCACAATATCCATCTGCCGAATCTTCCATCCCAGGAGTGCAGCTATCGCCAACAGCACCCTCAGTGTTGTTCCTTTCCCCACAGGAGCAAACACCTCATCATAGTCCTTCCCCTTTGTCTGCTGAAACCCCCGTGCCACAAGCCTAGACTTGTAGCGGGTCAGCTCCCCTTCAGGTCCATACTTGTGCCTGTAGATCATCTTGGAAGTGATTGCCTTCTTCCCAGGAGGCAAGTCACACAGGTCCCATGTCTCGTTCTCAATCAGGGACCCGAACTCCTCATCCTCACTCGCCTTCCACTTCTCCCCATTTGGTCCATTCAAAGCCTCCTCTCGAGTCTTGGGCTCAGGGATTGGTGCCCAGTAGCAGTGAGCGATCTCATCTTCCTCAATCTGCTCAACCACACTCCCAGCCTGCACCACATTCGGCTTGCCTCTTCCCCCATAGGTCAGCCTCACCGGAGGGCGCACATCCCTCCTAGGTCGCTCAGGCGGGTGTGGAACTGGAGGTGGAGACTCATGCTGTTGCTGCTGCTGCTCCACCTCAGCTGCTCCCCCTTCCTCAGTCACCCCAGACATCTCCTCCTCAGACACTGCAACCTCCACCTGTCTTGAAGGCCGCTGCACCTCATCTGCCTCCACAATGAGCGGTGTAGATGGAAGCTTCTGTTGCTGCTGCTTCCATTCCTTGTAGTACAGGGACTCCAGAAACTTCACATCCCTTGACACTGTCAGCTTCTGGGTGGTCAAGTCCCATAGCAGCCAACCCTTGTGATCCTTTGCAATCCCCAAGTGCACACCCCATCTTCCAGAAGCCTCCAACTTCCCCCTTTTCTCCTTAGGCACATGAAACACCACCATGCACCCAAATTCCCTCAGCATGTTCACAGCTGGAGCACTCCCATACCACTTAACATATGGGATCCACTCCTTATCCCCAACTGTAGCCAGCACCCTATTCTTCACAAGGGCGACCTGCCTCAGTGCAGACACCCAAAATGGACCAGGCAGCCCTGCACGCCCAAGGAGAGTGCGTGCCCCCTCCTGCAGGGTCCTGTTGAACCTCTCAGCCACGCCATTCTGCTGTGGGTTGTAGGGCACTGTCAGTTGATGCTGGATCCCCTTCCTCTTCAACTCCCCCTCAAAATCAGCTCCAATGAACTCCCCACCATTGTCACTGCGGATCACCTTCACCTTGTGTCCGCATTCCCTCTGAGCTCTAGGCATCCACTCCTTAAGGACAGCCGCTACCACCTCCCCCTTGCTCTTCAAAGGGTAAACCCACACTGCCCGAGTGTGGTCATCCACAATTGTCAAGAAATAGCGGCTGCCTGAGAGGGAAGGGGCTCTTGTGGGCCCCACCACATCCATGTGCACAAGTGCAAGTGGGGTCTTGGCTGGTCCTGTAGTGCTGTTGAAGGGGAACTTGGAGAACTTGGTCTCCAAGCATGTAGGGCAGCTCCCAATCTCCTTCACTCCCCCTTTCACCTCCAAGCCCTTCAGGCTCCCATCCTTCACCAACTTCTGCAGCATAGGGAAGTTCACATGACACAGCCTCTCATGCCATGTCTCCCAATCAGCCTCTCCACTCTTTGATGAAGCCTTAGCCCATGCCGCACTCGCATCCACACCAGCAAGCACCTCACCATGTGTCTGCTGCTGTTGCACTTTCTTGACTGCTTCCAAGACCCCATCAGTTGGTGCAGTTGCATCTCCTCCTGCAGTTGCCTTTGCCGCTGCTGCCGTTGCTGCTGTTGGAGTCTTCCCATTCCATGGGATGATGGGCAGCTGCCACAGGTCCTTGATGCAGCTGGTCTCCTCTTCCAGACTCCACAGCACCTTCTTCCCAAGCTTAGCATGGCAGCTGGTTGGTCCAAAGGTCACTTCGGCCTTGCTCTTCTGCAGTCGTCGCACAGAGAGAAGGTTAGCAGACAAGCCTTCAACCAGCAGAACATTCCCAAGCCCCACAAGCTCCCCATTAGCTCCCTTAACCTTGGCATTTCCAACACCAATGACAGGGAGCAAAGCACCTGACACTGCTGCCACATACTTGATCTTCCCAGGGGGTTTTACCTCATCAAGCAAATCTGCCCGTGGGGTCATGTGACTGGTGCAACCCGAATCAATCACCCAGTGCGTGAGAGGGTGCATCACAACCTTTCCCACAGATCCCACATCACCCTCATGCCCATGCACATCCTCAACCATAAGAAGCAAACCAGGATTGGCATTACCTTGTGCACCTTCACCTTGTGCACCTGAGCCTTGCACAGCGCCACCTTGTGCGCGTTCACCACTGGGCGGCTTCATGCCTGGAGGTGCCCATCCCTCCGGCCTGCTGAAGCACTTGAACCAAGGATGCCCGACCTTCTTGCAGTACCAGCAGGTGCCCTCCATTCTGGTACTCCCCCTGCCACTGGAGCTCCCATGCCCCTCATTATAGTCACCTCGGCCTCTACCTCTGCCAAAGCTCCTCCCACGGCCTCGGCCTCTCCAACCCCCTCTTCCTTTGCCGCGCCCTGCAGCTCCATACCCCTCAGCAGTCTTCGTGGCAGCACCGCCTCCCACATGGCGTCTACGGAAGTCCTCCTGCAGAATCTGCTGCCTTAGCCACTCAGGTGTCCATTGATCTTGCTGAGAGTTGAGGGTGGGGATGAGGTTGTCCCAAGAGTTGTCCAACACCGAGATGATCTTGGTGCACTGCTGCAGCTGAGATACACTGCTGCCCGCTGCTGCCATCCATGCATAAGTGTCCTTGATCTTGTCAAGGACCGGCTTCACATCATCCCCTGGTCGCATGGAGATGGCAGCAAGTTCCTTCTCGAGCACGATCACCATTGGGAGAGTGTTGGGCTGAATCACATCACGTAGTAGTTTCCACGCCCTTGGACCCGAATCATCCGCTTCCACAAGATCCTTGATGTGCTCGAACATCTCCTTGTTGACCGATTGAAGGATGAGGTCGAAAAGCACCGCGCTTTTCTCAATCCACCGTTCGCGTGCTTCGCCTTCTTCCGGCATCTTCTCTTCCCCAACAGCAATCTTCAGTAGCTTGTAGCGTTTGAAGGCACTCCTCATCCGCCCGCTCCATTCCTCATAGTTGGAGCCATCCAAAGCTTCAACTTTTGATGGCGGCGGCTCACTTGCCTTCTCAGCTACAGCTCCTCTTCCATTAGCATCTCCTCCTCTCTCATTCATCTTCTCCTTGAGAAATGACGAATTTCAGCTCCCCTTTGCTGTCCACACTCAGCTCCCTCGATATTTTCACAAGTGTCGGCGTCCACGAAATTTCGGCAGAGTTTCCCCTTAGCGGAAGACACATCCAACCTTTAGAACACCACTTAGGCACACCCACAGGCCATGGTGGGTCTAGAAGGGTCTTCAAACTTCTGTAGACTCCTCTCAATGTCCTTAATATGGCTCTGATACCACTTGTTAGGATTAAGGACGGAGTCTAGGTGAACTTAGGAGCTAGAATTACTCAAAAAATATAAATCCGAAATTCTGGACAGAAAAGTCGTCTTCACAAGAAACGACGTCGACAGAAAACTAGCCGTTGGAATGTCGCGAAACTTGGATATGTTGTAGCTCTTAATCTCAGCTACCGTTCCCAATTTGAATCATGTTGATTGATGAAGTATTCGCGACGCTATGGCTTTCGACGCATTAGGGGGTAAGCTGTAGGAGGAGAACTTAACTCAATCTCAAAAGTTCAATCAAAGTTCAAGAATCTCACAAGGAATTAGAGGAGCAAGAGAAAGGTTGGGATAGAAGAGAGGGATGAGAGGGAAGGTCCCAAGAGAGTCCCCAACCAAGGAAACCCCATAAGCACAAAGATTCCCTCCCTATAGGAACCTCAACTTTGACCTTTGTCCCTTCCCAACCAATCCATCCAAGTTGGCCACCCTTGCCAACCTAGCTTGGTTGTTCCCAACCTATTTGCAGCTGTTACAGTAGAGTGACAAGTTTACCCAACCCCAAAGGTCCCAACTCCATATAAAGTCACCCCACAACTTCACTTTGTAACCGCCGCAATTGTAACGCAAGCTCATGAACTTTGAATCTTCATAGCTTTCGCGTTCTTGCTCCGATTGAAGGGATTCTCGTTGCGTCGGAAAGATCTTCTCAAGATCTATCATCACAAAAAACCTGCTCAAACAAAATAACACAAAACACATTCCCAAACTCCAGAACACATCACACACAAATTCTTGCACACGTTCAAACCACACATGCAAGTTGAAAAATATGGGATGGGAGGCAGACAGAATGTGATAGCATATGATGACATCACACAACATCATTCGCACTCCACCCGTCTTTTATCATGTTGTTTCTCCGCGCTTTGCTAACCATCCCTCCATGGCCATGCATGCATGGGAGACCCTGGCCACCAAGGACGCGGCAGCGGAATTTCCCGACCTCGCTGTGGTCGATAAGGTGGTCCGCTCCTTGGCAGACATCCTCGGCCGTTCGATCATCGTCCACAACCGCTTCAAGCAGTTGCAGGAGGTGGTGATCGAGACCAACCTCGAGATGCAGCAGATCCATCAGATCCGCTGGCTTTCTCGGGATGAGGCCATTCAGCGGGTGGTCGAGGTCTTCCCAGCTGCTATCCTCTTGCTGTGGGAGTATGATAGTCAGATGTATGCTGTTGTCATTAGTCTGAAGTTCCACTTCCTTCTGTACTTCCTGGCTGACGTCCTCACGGAGCTCAATGCATTGAATCTGAAGTTCCAGCGTCGACAGGTGCGTCCTTCTTGCCATGATTTCGGTTTACAAGCCTGAATACTTTCTAATGTTTTCTTTCTCTTTGTTCGCACCCCTCCCCCAAGTCGACGTGACTCAAGTTCTTAGGATGGTGGACAACACCATTGTCAGCTTGCGCATCCGGTACGTCACCTACGGCTCGCAGTTCGGCCCGACCTCGGGAGACTTATTCGATTTTCTGCAACTACACGCTGGCGGCAAGGACGTTACTATCTCGGGCACAGATGCAAACGACACTCCTCTCATCCACACGTACCAGCTTCATGAGCGACCGATTGAAGGCCAGCAAAGCAGAGGGGACATGGATTCACTCCAGAAGCTGGCAACTGCTATAGTGCTGGGCATGATCGGCCATCTGCGTGGCCGACTCCACGACTTGTCCTCCCTCAACGGCACTCGCCTCTACAAGTGGAGTTTGTATCCTCGAAACGCGTCAAGGCGCGAGCGTAAGTTTGTGGAGTGGCTGGTGTCTCCGCGCAACCTATGGAAGTGCGACCCCACAGCCCCTGACACCCTGCCCAGTAAGGCCGCTCCCTCGTCGTCGCATCTATAAGTGGCTGCTCTCTCGCGTGTATAACCCTGCTTTCAATTGTTGCCCATTCCTGACTTATGTTTACCCACCCTTCCGCCGACCCCTCCCCCACCCTCAGGTGTCCATTGGGGCAAGGCCAAAAAGGAACTCACCAGCTTCACCACAATCATGTCAACGCACCATGACGACCTCGACTTCCATGCTGCCATGAAGCACATGCTCTCAAGCGACGACTGGAAGACAGCCTACCCCAACATTGTCCTTGTGTGGATTGCTATCGTCGTGCTGCCTCTGAGCACGGTGGAGTGCGAGCACGGCTTCAGCCTGCAGAATGTGATTAAGAGCTGGCATTGCAGAACCTCCATGATGCGCGCCTGAGCGACCTGATAACCATCTTGCTGCTGGAGTACGAGATGGAGGGGACGAACTAGTGACCATGTGGCGCGGGGAAGTCAAGAAGCGGCGCCCTGCCAAAGAAGTTGTAATGGCATTGGGCTCAGGGCCGACGAATAAGCCGAAGAGGTCCGATGCAGTAAAAGCAGCAAAGGCAGCAGCAGCAGCAGCTCGAGAGGCAGAGGCATTGGCTGCAGCGGAAGCAGCACGTGTGTTTGAGGAGGATGCCACAGTAGGCCCTGTGTGGAGGAGGAAGGGCAAGGGGAAGATGATTGCCATTGAATTTGACTCTGAGGAAGAGGAGGAGGCCCCTGTGGAAAGCGACATCGACTCTTACTGAAGGCATCACCATGAGAAGCAGGCAGCCTCAGCAGCAGTAGCAGGCAGCAGTAATAGCAGCAGCAACAACAGCAGTAATAGCAGCAACAGCAGTAGCAGCAACAACAGCAGTAGTAGCAGCAACGGCAGTAGCAGCAGCAACAGCAATAGCCGCAGCAACAGCAGTAGAAGCTGCAACAGTAGTAGCAGCAGCAACAGAAGTGTCAGTAGGGATATCAGCAGGAGTAGCAGCAACAGCAGTGTTGTTAGGAGTAGTTTGTGAGCTTAGTTGAACTCACCTCTGCAATACCCTGTTGATTATTCCTGATATGGTAGAAGCTGATGATTACTCCTTGTATGGTAGTAGTTGCAATAGTCTGACTTTTGACATAATGGTCTATGTTGGTAAAGCCGTAATCCCCCGGATATAGGCACATAGGGGCTTATAGGGAATACCTGGCAAAGGTGGCATGCGCTTGTAATCGAATAAATTTTATAAGCCCAGGGCTTAACTAGGGGATTGTTAAATTATATATTTAATATATACAATGGTACGCTTGGTAGGTGTTACTGGATCCTACTGTAGAGGGTATCCCTCTCTCTTCTATTCCAAAATTTCTCTCTCGTCAATTCTCTCCCACCTAAAACCTCTCGCCATTTCCATGGCTTCCCTAGCTACCTAGCTTCTTTTAACATCGTATCAGAGCACGTCCGTCCCTGCTCGGGCCTGCTCATCACGCTTCCGCACATTCTGCTCCTCGCTCCTATCCTTTCCGCGCCGCCGCCACGGCCATGTCGTGCTGCCGTGATCGTGCCGTCGTGCCGTCATAGCGGCGTCTACGCGCCAGTGCGCGGACGGCATGGACGGCAGCGGCCAGCGCCCGGTCTTAGCGCTGGCCAACACACTCGCATGCAGCCAGTGCGCCACACGGAGCGGCACGCTCCCAGGCTCCACTGCTGATGCCCCGCCCCCTTCCCATGCGTCCCCTCTTCCTCGCCGCAGCCGACGGCTGACTTGCGCCAGCCGTCCCACCGTCGCGGAGCCCGGCAACGCCGCCGAGTGTTGCGAGCTCTGCCGCCGCCGCAGCTGTCGTCGAAGCCGCCGCCACCGCAGCTGGTGCCGATGGCTACGCCGCCGTTGCCGCCACTTTCGACGCTGCCGCCGTCGCCGCCGTTGCAGCCGCTGCCCTCGCTGTCGACGTCGCTGCCTCACGCGCGGAGGGGTTGACCATGCTGGGGTAGCCGTCGCTGCTGCTGAGTATGGGGGTGCAAGGCTTAGGGGATGTGTGGCTTAGTGTGCTGTGTTTGTGGTGTGCTTTCGGCTACCAAGCCTAGGGGATGTGTTAAATTATGTATTTGATATATATAATGGTAGGCTTGGTTGGTGTTACTGGATCCTATCGTAGAGGGTACAACCCCCATTCTTGTATCCCTCTAGCTTCTTTGAACAGGGAATTTATGGAAAACGAATTTGAGCACATAAAAATGTAGCTCTTATTATTTGTGTTCTAGCACGTTTCTTTCTGTTGGGTGGCATGTTGAAAAAATGTGAGGAAATGGCTGACACGTTTCTGCCAGAAAATCCACCCCGCGATGGATGAATTTTCCAGCCAATCAGAGCCAAGGCAGAGGGCGAACATTGCGCTTCTTGTTCGGGAGGTGCTAGGGGGGTTACGGCTTAGACTTCGATATGAAAAATCCGCATTTCATCGATTGTTTTACAAAAATAAGATGCGCCTATACGAAATACATTTCAAAAATATGGGTGCGCTTATAATCAAATAACGGATATAGGTGCACTTGCACTCCATAAGCCCAGTGGGCCAAATAAAGGAATGCACCTATATCCAGGAAATTACGGTATTGGTGAACGCTAATAAAACCATTTGTCTGAATTCTCAGACACGTGCTTGCATTTCGTCTGAATCGTAAGACAACCCAAGAAAATCTGTCTGACGGTCAGACGAAGCTCTAAGACCCCATCTGATTTTCAGACTGCCCTAAAAACTACCGTAATCCCCTGTATAACACCCTATGGTGGATATAAACATTCACTAAAAAAATGAGTGGGTGTTAACTGGGGCCCGGAAAAATATGACGCCCATGTGTTATGTAAAATGCAAAATAAATTTGAGTGTTCCAGGCCCTATAAAAGGGTGCGGAGCAGCTGCTAACGAGGCAAGAAAAATTCATTTTTCCGTCTCCCCCACAATATCGTAACCCCCTGGCCCAACGGTTTCAGTTCCCCCCCTTCCCCAACAATTTTGATTCCCCCTTCATCCACAATTTCGATTCCCCCTTCCACTGACAATTTCGAATCCCCCTTTCCCCTACATGTTCGATTCCCCTTCCTCCCACAATTCGATTCCTCCTTCTGTTAGAATAGCAGAATGAGTAGAAACAAGTGAGAAAAACGGAGATATAGGGTTGGAGTTGTACCCTCTAAATGACAAAAACATTTCTAGCCCATAACTTTTACATACAAATGTATGTATAATTTGACACACCTTTTAGGTAAGATAAGGGGCAGTGCTTAGCAAGAAACAGGCAGCTCAGGGCGGCACTACTAGTCCAACCTCTGAGGCAGGGGTCCAAAGACCAGTCAGCAAGAGTACAAACATGAAAGGAGCAAACATGGGCGGCAAGACTAGTCCGGCCTCTACAAGCGAAGCCACAAGGCATTCATAAAGGTATATATAAAGAGGAGTACACAATCATGGTCCTAGAAAGTGAGTAGCTACAGAAACTAGACCAAGCTGCAAACAGTGCCGCTAATTATCTTTAGGCGCAAGCGCCTTAATAAAGATATCAGCTGTGTTGACACCGGAGGCCAAGTGTACTACGCGGGCCTGGCGACGTTGCTGTAGCTCGTGCAGAAGGAAGTATCGCAGCTGGATGTGCTTCGCTCTGCCCTCAAGTCGATGCTCCTGACACAAGAGGATCATGGCCTTGTTGTCAGCATACAGATTCAGGGCAGAGCTAGGCTGCTCACCTTAGTCGGTCAGCAAGAAGGTTAGCCAGCGGAGCTCCTGTGCCGCCATGGCACCGGCGTAGATCTCACACTCACAGATAGACTGGGAAATACACGAGGAGCACGTGGACCTCCACGAGATGGCACCCGAACCAAGGCTAAAGCAGTAGCCCTGGGAGGACCTGAGGGTCTCAGCATCGTCTGCCCAAGAAGCGTCTCTGTGCCCAGTAAGGACCACTGGTCTGTGTCCTCCCAACACTAGCCCCATGCCCGATGTACTTGCTAGTTAACGTAAAACCCTAGCGGCCGACCAGTTCTATGGTCGGTGTTTGTCTGTGGCCACAAAGCGAGCTAGGATGCTGACAGGGTATGCGAAATCTGGACGAGTGCAAGTCATCAGGTACATGAGGCAACCCACCAGCTCTACGTAAGGACCACTGGGCTCTATTGACTCATTGAGAACTGGAGCTGAGAGCCTGTGGTCTACTGGCAGAGGTGTGGGCTGTGCGGAGGAGAACTAAAGGCCAAACCTCTGAAGGACCTAGCGCACCAACTGTGACTGTGTGAGAGTGATGGTGCACGCTACTCTATCCCTGGAGATCTGCGAGCCAAGGTAGCGGCGCAGCTCTCCTAGGTCAGTGCAGGTGTGTCTCCTCAACTGCTCGGCCTTCACGGAGGCCAGTGAGTCTCTATTTGCAGTAGCGAAGACCAGGTCGTCTACGTAGACAAGGATGTAGAATGGAGTTTGCCCAGCAAACGAAGAGCGAGCAAAGGACAGAAATAACTGTAGGTCAACCAGCGTAGCACGTAGCATGTCGTGCCACTCACAATGCGCCTATCGCACGCCGTAGACCAGGCGCCAGAGGAGCCATTGGGTCCCAGGCGAGAAGGTACTGGTGAAGCCCTGTGGATGGCACAGGTAGACATGCTCGTATAGGCTGCCCTGAAAAAAAGCAGTGGAGAAGTCGAGGGACTGGAGCTCGTAGTCACGCTCTGCTGCTACGTGTAGCAGCGCCCAAAGAGTAGTCATCTTCGAGGTTGGGGTGAAGGTCTGAAAGAAGTCCACACATTTGAGCTGACTGAAGCCTCTAGCCAAGTAGCGTGCCTTCAACACAGGCGGCTCTCCAGTGGGGCGCTTCACCTTGAAGAGCCACCGACCATCGATTACGTTCACCCCAGGCGGGGGAACTGCATCGAGGTAGGTGCCGGTAGATCTCCAAGATGCCATCTCCTGCTCCATAGCAGCTATCCACTGAGAGGCCCAGGGTCCCGAGGTCGACTTAGCGTAAGTGCAAGGGGTCGGGATGTCAAAGGCGTCTGGGTCACCCTCAGAACTAGCAGCATGGAACAGAGATGGGGAGCAGCCTTAGACAGGAAAGCAATCTCGTACTGCGTGTCCTCTATGACATTACCGCCAAGGGCAGGAGCACCCCCGATGGATGGAGGACAGACAGGGTCACATACCAGAGCGGTGGCGTAGTCAAGGCGGCGGGTAGAGGCGAATTCAGCGACAGCAGCAACAGGAGCGTCAAGACTCGAGACAGGTACAGACGGGTCAGTAACGAGGGAGGCAAGGACCCGAGGAACAAGAGGACGAGCGGCACGAAGGTAGTCAGACAGAGGGGGGGGCACGACAACAAGCGACGACGGAGGAGGCGAAGACAGAAGGGGAGGATGAGACGCGTGGGAATGAAACAACATGGGATAAGAACGCTGAACAGGACGAGCAGGAGAGGGACGGCGAGACCAGACGTGAGACGGAGGCATTTGGTCAGCAGACAGAGGAGGCGACACAAGAGGGGAACGAGGGGGAAGACGAGCCAAAAATGAGTCCGGTGGAGGGAACAGAGGGTCGTAGACAGGAAGAGGAGGAGGGGCTGGGGGAGGCATAGGCCAGCGGTCAGGGGAGGGAAGGCCGAGCAGGCGAATGTCTGACACCAGCGGCGACTGCTGCTGCTGCTGCTCCAGGCCGACACCGGGATCGCCAGCTGCACCACGGCTACCACCGGAACACTCCACTCCAGAACCCCTAGAACAAGCACCCCCAGAGCGAGAACGCTCTCCAGCACCGGTGCCACCCCCAGGTCTGTCGGGACAAGCCACAGCAGGTACCATAGGACGAGCACCCTCCTCAACGCCAGCACCCCAAGAGTCCACGGATGGCTGCTGCTGTTGTGGCGGCAGCGGCGGCGGCTGGTGCTCCTGCGGCTACGATGACGGCTGCGGCGGCTGCTGCAGCGGCGACTGCGACGGCAGAGGGGGAGACACCGAGGGTTAAACAAGCGGCAAGAACTCTGCCGCGGGGCTACTAGAGTCAGCCGACTCTTCGACCGGGACAACTGACGAAAGGGGGGTGACGTGAGACACACCAGATAGAGCAGGACGGAGAGCGAGGGGAGCTGCAGCTACCGGGGGACTGGGAACCAGAAATAGCGGAGGGGAAACCGGGAAACCTCGGTGGGGAAAGCGGTTGTAAAAGGAGACAGACTCGTCGAAGGTGGCGTTACGGGAGGGAAGAAAACGGTGAGACGGCGGGTGGTAAAAGTGCCAGTCAGACGAGTCAAGGAGGAAACCGAGGAAGACACAGGGGACAGTGCGGGCAGTAAGCTTGTCCGTGCCACATGCACGAACGTGAGCGAGGCAACCCAAGACGTGGAATGCGGACGCGTCACCAGGGAACCTGGTCCTAGGAAGGGTGGGCAAAACCTACGACCGCTGGGAGCGCGGCCACAGGTTAAGCTGGTGAGCGGCGTAGTGAATGGCGAATGGCCACTGAAAATTGGGTGCAACGGCATGAATCATGGAGGTACGAGCCACCTCCATGACCAAACCGACACGCCGCTCAGGGACCCCATTCTGCCGTGGGGAGTCCGGTAGGGTGTACAACTGGGTGATGCCCTCCGCACGACAGAACTGTCCAAGCCGACCAGAGGCGAACTCGCCGCCATGGTCGGAATGGAGACACAGCACAGGGAGACCGCGGTGGAGGCGCTCAGCAATGACCCACGGGATAAGAACGCCGGGCACGTTGGCCTTCCGCTCCTGGAGAAACACCGTGGTGTAGCGCGTGTAGTCATCGACAAGCACGAGAAAAGAGCGCTCGCGACACAGTCCGGGGATGGGAGCTGGGCCCCAGACATTAAGGTGCACGGTCTGGAGGGGTGTGGTGGCAGGGCAAAGCGAGGAGGAGCACAGCGCAGCCTGCCCTCGACGCAGGGAGTGCACGGCGGCGCAAGCGAGGGAGGGAGGGCATGAAGCAACGCAGGGAGACCTAGGGCGAGACCGTGCTGAGACATATGACGCAGACGCGGGGGTGTGGAGTGACCTTGGCGGTGGTGCCACAGAAGCGACGGGTGAGTGAGCGACCGACACGAGCAAGCCGCAGCGACCTGGGTAGACGCAGGGCCCAAGGAGGACTCGCCAACCGAGGGGGAAGCAGTGTCCAGCGTAAACAGGCCAGACAATGGGTCCCGGAGGAACGTCGCAAGGGGGGAACCTGAGACGGCCTTGGTACAGACAGCGTACCGCTCGTGACCAGGGAACGTAGTGGTGACGCCGAGGTCCTGAAGACAGCCGACACCAACTAAGTTCCTGGAGAACGAAGAGATGTGCAGGCTTGTAAGGGAACCCGAGGTGATCGCATGATAGGAAAGGGTAGTGTAGCTGCGAGCAACGACAGGACCACGCAAGGGGTCAGCAAATGCGACAGCGGCAGGTGAGGCAAGCGGCGTGAGTGTGGCGTGGTCGCGAAAGAAGTAGGCAGATGCACTGGAGTCAAGTGTGAAGGAGAGCGAAGCAGTAGCGGCAGACGAAGGAGGAGCGAGTGTAGAGCCTAGGCTAGACAAACCAAACTGTCCTATGCCTGATGTAGCAGGGGAGTCTGTACTAGAGAACGTAGGGTAATAAGATCCCCGTACACGTTAGAAGTGTCAGCATACAGAGAATGCAAGGCAGAACTAATCTGATCCATGTTTAACTCAAAAACAGGCACACCATGGTGCAACAAACTAGGTACTGATGTGCCCGGTCTGGAGTTGGTACTGGCAGCTTACAGCACCAAAGCTGCCGATAGACACCGAGCTGCGAGGACCGCCTCTTGGGCCACCACCTCTAGAGGCTCCTGGCCACCCCGGTGGCAGGCAGGCCCACGGCTGCTGCTGCTGTTGCTGCTGCTGCTGCTGTGGCTGCTGCTACAGCTACATCGGCTGCAGCTGCTGCTGCTCCTAGACACCAGGCCCAACACCCTCGTCAGAACCCCTATCCCCGCCACCACCACAAGCACCACCACTACGACGGCCCCGACGCTTTTGCTGCTGCGGGAACACCGCAGCAGCGGTCTCAGCGGCAGGGCAACCGTAGCGACAGCGGCAGAAACTTCAGCGTACATGCACTGGGAAGGAGCACAGCCCTAAAAGATAGGAACTGCCGCAACACCGCTCGACTGAGCGATAGTGCGCGGGCAAGTCTCTATCTCAGATAGGGCAGTGACAAAGGCGGTCAGGGTGAGGTCACCAGTGTGCTGGCTAAGGAAGTGGTCGCGGGCAGTGGCTAAGCGGTCAAGAAGGCGCATGGCAATAAGGTACAGGCTATCGCAGAACGGTGGCCGGAAGGCAGTGAGCTGGGCGGCAGTGCTAGCTGCGCGGTAGCTAGTCTCTAGTGCACGGAGGTGAGTGTCAAGGTCGGCAACAGTGGGGAAAGTGAAAAGATCGGGGAATAGCATGGGGAGGATCAAGCGGCCAGCAGAGGCGGAGGTGGGTGTGGAGTAGCACGCAACTACTGTTCTAGGAAATCCTTGGCGTTCGCGACAGCAGTGAAGCGCGGACGCTCAGACAGGGGAAGAGCATAACTAATGGCGAGCTGTGCTTCAGAATCGCGGGAATCCCAGATAGCGCGAGCAAGCGCAGCAACAGAAAAGACCTCACGCTCAGCAGTGGTGGGGTCAGCAGGGAGGGGATCAGGCGCGGGGGGGCGTGGAAGCAAGCCATCAACATGCATAGCCAGGGAGTGCCCATCCTAGCGCTGACCTGTCAGGTGACGGCGAAGATCGACAAGCCAGGTGTCGAAGTCGATTGTGTGCCCCTCCATGTCCAGGCGGAGTACGGCGTCCGACATCATGCAACCTCAGCGTCACAGCTCCACGGCGGCACAGGGATACGACGGCACATTGGAACGGCGGCACAGCGGCACAGGGACACGGTGGCACAGCAGCATAGATTCTCCGCGGCACGGCGGCACAGCGGCGTGGCGGCAGCATTCTCCGGCGGGAAGACCGGGCGGAAGGCGAAGCAGGGTGCACAGGGCCCGAGGCGCGCAGCAGGTCGGTGAGGCGCGATGAGCCGGCAGGGCGCAAAGGGCCGGCGGAGCGCTAGGGCCAGGTGGGGCGCTAGGGCTAGTGGGCGCTCGAGGGGACGGCGGGGTGTCTAGGGCCGGTGGGGCGCAAAGGGCGAGTGAGGCGCTAAGGGCCAGCTAGGCGCTAGGGGTTGGTGAGGCGCGAAGGGCCGGCGGGCACGGGAGGGGCCGGCGAGCACGTGAGGGGCCGGCGAACGCGAAGGGCCGGTGAGGCGCGCGAGGGGTCGGGCGGGTGTGCGAGGGGCCGCCAGGGTACGCGAGGGGCCGGCGAGCACGCGAGGGGCTGGCGAGGCTCCAAGGGCTGGCAAGGCACGCGGGGGGGCAGGCAGGCACGCGATGGGGCCGGCGGGGTATGCGAGGGGCAGGTGGGCACGCGAGAAGCAGGCGGGCACGCGAGGGGCCGGCCGGGCGCTAAGGGCCGGCAAGGCGCACTAGGGGCCGGCAGTGTACGCAAGGGGCTGGCGTGGCACTAAGGGCCGGCGGGGCACTAAGGGCCGGCGGGCACGCTAGAGGCCGGCGGGGTGCGCGAGGGGCCGGTGGGGCGCTAGGGGCTGGCGGGGCGCTAGGGGCCGGCGGGGTGCGGTAAGGCTAGGGTACGACGGGACGGTAGGCTAGGGCGAGGGGCGTAAGCGGGTGGGTGGACCTAACCTACTATGATACCAGGTTAGAATAGCAGAATGGGTAGAAACAAGTGAGAACAAGGGAGATATAGGGTTGGAGTTGTACCCTCTAAGAACACAAACCTATCTAGCTTATAACTTCTACATAGAAATATATGTATAAGTTGACACCTTCCTCACAATTTGATTCCCAACAATTTGATTCCCCATTTTGATTTGGGCGGTCAAGATCCTCTCGACCTAGCTGATGTTTCTGCGCAGCGACTTGTTGATGTTTCTGCCCGGTTTTCCAGTGCTAATGGTTGTTGACGCGCGATTTCATCCTTCTTGGTTTTTGCAGCTGAGTGGACAGTGTAGTACAAGAACAAATACAGTTTTTTAACGAATAAAACGAGGGTGGTGTTATGCAAAATTCAATGTCAGAAAAACGTGTGCTCTAGAAAATCCTCCGTATCATAAGCTTGTTAAATTATGTATTTGATATATATAATTATTGACTTGGTAGGTGTTACTGGATCCTACTATAGAGGGTACAACCCCCCTTCTTGTATCCCTCTCTCTTCTATTCCAGACTCTCTTCTCTCTCGTAAGTTTCCCGAGCCTAAAACCTCTCGCCATTCAATGGCTCCTCTACCCACCTAGCTCCTTTGATATGGTTTCAGAGCAGGTCTGTCTGCTCGGGCCTGCTCATCACGCTTCCGCATATTCCGCTCCTCGCTCCTGTCCTTTCCGCGCCGCTGCAATGGCCATGTCGTGCTACTGTGACAGCGTCGTCGTGCCGCTGTGGCGGCGTCTACGCGCCAGCGCGCGGACAGCACGGACGGCAGCGGACAGCGCCCGGTCTTAGCGCTGGCCAGCACGCCTGCATGCAGCCAGCACGCCACACAGGGCGGCACGCTCCCGGGCTCCACTGCTGAAGCCCCGCCCCCCTTCCCCTGCGTCCCCACTTCCTTGCCGCAGCCGACGGCTGACTCGCGGCGGCCGTCCCACCGTTGCAGAGCCCGGCCACGCCGCCGAGTGCTGCGAGCTCCGCCGCCGCCGCCGCCGCAGCTGGTGCCGCTGGCCACACCGCCGTCGCCACTGTCGACGCTGCTGCCGTCGCCGCCATTGCAGCCGCTGCCCTCGCTGTCGACGTCGTTGCCTCACACGCCGAGGGGTTGACCATGCTGGAGTAGCCGTCGCTGCTGCTGAGTATGGGGGTGCTAGGCTTAGTGTGCTGTGTATGTGGTGTGCTTTCGACTACCAAGCCTAGGGGGTGTGTTAAATAATATGTTTGGTAGGTGTTAATGGATCGTACTGTAGAGGGTACAACCCCCCTTCTTGTATCCCTCTTTCTATTCCAAACTTTCTTCTCTCTCGTAACTTTCCCTAATCTAAAACCTCTCGCCATTCAATTGCTCCTCTACCTGTCAGAAACGATTCTAGCTAGGAAGAGACGCCATGAATGGCGAGAGGTTTTAGGTGCTAGGAAAATGTCGAGAGAGAAGAGCCTTTGGAATGGGATACAAGAAGGAGGGTTGTACCCTCTACAGTAGACTCCAGTAAGACCTACCATACCTACCATTATATATGTCAAATATATAATTTAACACACCCCCTAGGCTTGGTAGCTGAAAGCCCACCACACACACAGCACACTAAGCCACACAGTCCCTAGCACCCCCATACTCAGCAGCAGCGACGGCTACTTCAGCATGGTCAATCCCACGGCTCGCGACGCAGGGCGACGTCGACAACGAGGGCAGCGGCTGCAACGGCGGCGACGGTGGCAGCGTCTACAGCGGCGGCGGCGTGCGGTGTGCGGCGGCGTGGCCAGCGGCACCAGCTGCGGCCGCGGCGGCTTCGACGACAGCTGCCGTCGGCAGCGGAGCTCGTAGCACTCGGCGGTGTGGCCGGGCTCCGCAACTGTGGGACAGCCGGCGCGAGTCAGCTGTCGGCTGCGGCAAGGAAGAGGGGACGCAGGGGAAGGGGGCGGGGCTTCAGCAGCGGAGCCCGGGAGCATGCCGCCCCGTGCGGTGCGCTGGCTGCATGCGCGCATGCTGGCCAACGCTAAGACGGGGCGCTGGCCGCTGCCGTCCGCACGCTGTCGCGTAGACGCCGCCACGGCAACACGACGGCGCCGTCACGGCAGCATGACATGGCCGTGGCGGCGGCGCGGAAAGGACAGGAGCGAGGAGCGGAATGTGCGAAAGCGTGATGAGCAGGCCTGAGCAGACGGACCTGCTCTGATACCATGTCAGAAACTATTCTAGCTAGGAAGAGACGCCATGAATAGCGAGAGATTTTAGGTGCTAGGAAAATGTCGAGAGGGAAGAGCCTTTGCAATAGAGAGAGAGGGATACAAGAAGGGGGGTTGTACCCTCTACAGTAGAATCCAGTAACACCTACCAATCTTACCATTATATATATGTCAAATATATAATTTAATACTACCAACCTACTGTAGCCAGGGCCCCAGATATCAGACAAAATCGGTCTGATGGTCTAAAAAACAGACTCGTTTTTTAAGGTTCATCTAATTTGTTAGACCACCCGTTTTATCTCGTCTGAACGTTAAGGCGGCTATTGAAATTTTGTCTGAAAAAACAGACACTGTGTTATATTTCGTCTGAGAAATCGGACAACGCGTACATTTTCGTCTGAAACCGACAATTGTGGTAGACCCGCGAAAACTCTGGTACAGGCAAATTGTACTTGTTTGCCCACAACCCTGAAATTTCGGCCAAGTCACCAAACGCCAGAGAGTTTCCCCCAACACACCCTGCAACCTACCAAAATCGGCTAAGTCATTTTGTACATACATCCCCCCCACCCACCAAGCAACCTACCAAGCAACCTAAAAATATAGGATAAGTCTTCTTATACAGACACTCCCCATACACACCCAACAACAAAATACAATCGGCTAAGGCCTACTATACAGACGTTCCCCCTCCCACACAACCCAAAAAAAATAGCTCAACGGCATCCCCTAATATCCAAGATGTTTTTGCCTCTAAACGGGGGAGAGATGTAACAAATATTTTCTACCAGCAGTTGATCCATTAGGGGAATTTTTGCCAGTTGCCCGTGTGGTCAACTGAGAGTCCATAAAATTCTGACGGTCACGATCGATTGCGATCGTTTCGACAATTATCAGCCGTTCGACTAAGATGGCGATTAACGGCTCAGATTTCCTAACCATTTGAATCACTCCCACGTTAACAGTTCCTAGGCCATTAGCCAATCACATCGAAAGGGGTTTGCGACGGCTCTGTCTCCACCTCCATCTCGCTTCCCCCCTCGCCAAACGGCAGTCTCCAAACAGGGCAATCTTGTTAAAGTAAGAACTGAATGATTGACTAGAAGGAGAAACCTAGAACAAATACTAGTTGGTTCTACTCACTAGTAGCATACCCCAGTCTAGCCTATAACTTCTACATAACTAATATGTATAAGTTGACACACCCCTTAGGCTAGACAAGGGGTGAAGCTAAGCAAGAAGCAAACAGCTCAGGGTGGTACTACTAGTCCAACCACTGAGGCAGGGGTCTGGAGACCAGTCAGCAAGAGTACAAACGAGACTAAAGCAAGCCAGGGCGGCACTACTAGTCCGACCACTGGAGGTGAGGCCACAAGGCCAGTCTGACATGTATATATAGTAGAGAGTACACAATCAGGGTCCTAACAAGTGAGAAGCTACGAGAACAAGACCAAGCTGTACACAGTGCCGCTGATGATCTCTAGGCGCAAGCGCCTTAGTAAAGATATCAGTTGTGTTGGCACTGGAGGCCAAGTGAACTACGCGAGCCTGGAGACGCTACTGTAGCTCGCGCAGGAGGAAGTACCGCAGCTGAATATGCTTCCCTGTGCCCTCAAGTCGAGGCTCCTGACACAGGAGTATCATGGCCCTGTTGTCAGCGTATAGGACCGGGGCAGAGCTAGGCCGCTCACCTAGATCAGTGAGCAAGAAGGTCAGCCAGCGGAGCTCCTGTGCCGCCATGGCACCAGCGTAGATCTCAGCCTCACAGCTGGACTGAGCAACAAACGACGAGCGAGTGGATCTCCAAGAGATAGCACCCGAACCAAGGCTGAAACAGTAGCCCTGAGACGACCTGAGAGTCTCAGAGTCGTCTGCCCAAGAAGCGTCTGTGTGCCCAAGGAGAACCACCGGCCTGCGTCCTCCTAGCACTAACCCCATGCCCGATGTACTTGCTAGATATCGCAAAACCCTCTTAGCGGCCGACCAGTGCTGTGGTCGGTGTCTGCCAGTGGCCAAAAAGCGAGCCAGGATGCTGAGAGGGTATGCGAGATCTAGGCGAGTGCAAGTCATCAGGTACATGAGGCAACCCACCAGCTCTGCGTAGGGGCCTCTGGGCTCTACTGGCTCCTCAGGAACGGGAGCAGAGAGCCAATGGTCTACTGGTAGAGGAGTGGGCTGTGCGGAGGAGAACTGAAGATTGAACCTCTGAAGGACCTGACGCACCAGGTATGACTGTGTCAGAGTGATGGTGCGCGCTGCTCTGTCCCTAGAGATCTGCAGGCCAAGGTAGCGACGCAGCTCTCCAAGGTCAGTGCAGGTGTGTCTCTTCAGCAGCTCGGCCTTCACAGAGGCCAGTGCGTCCCTGTCAGCTGTAGCAAAGACCAGGTCGTCTACATAGACAAGGATGTAGAACGGAGTCTGGCCTGACAAACAAACAGCAACGGGTCAGCAGAGGACGGAAAGAACTGCAGGACTGCTAACGTGGCACGCAGCGTGTCGTTCCACTCGCGAGGAGCCTGACGCAGGCCGTAGACCGGGCGCCTGGGAAGCCACTGGATCCCAGGGGGGAAGGTACCAGTGAAGCCCTGTGGTCGGCGCAGGTAGACCTGCTCGTGTAGGCTGCCATGAAGAAAGGTAGTAGAGAAGTCGAGAGAGTGAAGCTCGTAGTCGCGCTGTGCTGCTACATGTAGCAGCGCCGAGATGTTGTGATGTTCTATGCTACAGTCTGTCCCCATGTTTTCAACTTGCATGTGTGGTTTGAATGTGCAAGCATTTGTGTGTGGTGTGTTCTGGAGTTTGGGAATGTGTTTTGTGTTATTCTGTCTGAGCAGGTATTTGTGATAATAGATCTTGAGAAGATCTTTCCGACGCAACAAGAATCGCTTCAATCGGAGCAAGAACGCGAAAGCTATGAAGATTCAAAGTTCATGAGCTTGCGTTACAATTGCGGCGGTTACTAAGTGAAGTTGTGGGGTGACTTTATATGGAGTTGGGACCTTTGGGGTTGGGGAAACTTGTCACTCTACTGTAACAGCTGCAAATTGGTTGGGAACAACCAAGCTAGGTTGGCAAGGGTGGCCAACTTGGATGGATTGGTTGGGAAGGGACAAATGTCAAAGTTGGGGTTCCTATAGGGAGGGAATCTTTGTGCTTATGGGGTTTTCCTTGGTTGGGGACTCTCTTGGGACCTTCCCTCTCATCCCTCTCTTCCTATCCCAACCTTTCTCTTGCTCCTTCTAACTGAGAGTGGTCATCTTCGTCGGCAAGGTCTGAAAGAAGTCTTTTTTTTTTTTTTTTTTTTTTTTTTTTTTTTTTTTTTTTTTTTTTTTTTTTTCATCTTCGGGGTCGGGGCGAAGGTCTGAAAGAAGTCAACCCCCTTGTGCTGACTGAAGCCTCTGGCCACGTAGCGCGCCTTTAAGACAGGCAGCTCTCAAGGGGGGCGCTTCACCTTGAAGAGCCACCGACCATCGACTACGTTCACCCCAGGCGGGGGAACTGCGTCGACGTAAGTGCCGGTGGACCTCCAAGATGCCATCTCCTGCTCCATGGCAGCTATCCACTGAGAGGCCCAAGGTCCCGAGGTGGCCTCAACATAGGTGCGAGGAGTCGGGATGTCGAAGGCGTCTGGGTCACCCTCAGGGACTAACAGCATGGAGCAGAGATGGGGAGCAGCCTCGGAAAGGAAAGCGAGCTCGTACTGTCTGTCCTATAGGACGTCACTGTCAAGGGCAGGAGCACCCCCGACGGACGGAGGACGGGCAGGGTCAGAGACCAGAGCGGTAGCATAGTCAAGGCGGCGGGTAGAGGCGAAGTCAACGACAGCAGCGACAAGCGCATCAAGGCGCGAGACAGGAACAGAAGGGTCGGTAACAAGAGAGGCAAGAAGCCGAGGGACAAGGGAACGAGCGGCACGGAGGTAGTCAGAGAACGGAGGAGGTGCAACAGCAAGCGACGAGGGAGGAGGTGACGGTAGGAGGGGAGGACGAGACGGGTGGGAACGGAGCAACATAGGGTGTGAGCACAGGTCAGGAGAGGCGGGACGGGCACATGAGGGACGACGAGACCAAACGTGGGACGGAGGTGTAGGGTCAGGAGACAGCGGAGGGGACACAGGAGGGGAACGAGGAGGAAGACGGGCCGGAGACGAGCCCGGCGGCGGAAACACAGGGCCGTAGACAGGAAGGTGAGAGGGCGGTGGGGGAGACACCGGCGAGCGGTCAGGGGAGGGAAGGCCGAGCAGGCGGAGAGCGGAGACCGGCGGCGACAGCTGCTGCGACGGATGGGGCGCGACCCTCGGACCGGCAGAACTCTCAACGGCAGCACCCCCAGAACCTAAACCTCCAGAGCGAGAACACCCTCCAGCACCAGCGGCACCCCCAGGCCCGCCGCGACAAACCACGCCAGGAGCCGCAGGACGAACACTCTCCTCAACGCCAACACCCCTAGAGGCCAAGAGCGGCGGCGGCAGCGGCAGCGACGGCGGCGGCGGCAACGACGGCGGCGGCGGCAGCGACGGCGGCGACTGCGGCGGAGTCGGCGACTGCGACAGGGGAGGCATAGACACCGGGGGAGGGGGACGCGGCAAGGACGGGGCGGGGGTACCACCAGAGTCAGCAGACTCCTCAACTGGGACAACCGACGGGAGGGGAGTGACGTGAGAGACACCAGACGGGGCAGGACGAGGCGGGGGAGGAGCAGCGGCGACCGGGGGAGAGGGAGCAAGGAACAGGGGCGGGGCAACCGGGAGACCTCGGTGAGGGAAGTGGCGGTAGAAGGAGACTGACTCGTCAAAGGTGACGTCACGAGAGTGGAGGAAGCGGTGTGACGGCGGCTGGTAGAAGAGCCAGTCAGACGAGTCCAGGGGGAAACCAAGGATGACACAGGGGACAGTGCAGGCAGTGAGCTTATCCGTGCCAGAGGCACGAACGTGAGCAATGCAGCCCCAGACGTGGAACGCAGACGCGTCAGCAGGGGACCCGGTCCAAAGGAGGGTCGGCAAAACCTGTGGCCGCTGGGAGCGGGGCCACAGGTTAAGCTTGTGAGCAGCGTAGCGAACAGTGAACGGCCACAGAAAATGGGGAGCATCGGCATGAATCATGGAGGTGCGAGCAACCTCCATGACTAAGCCAATGCGGCGCTCAGCAACCCCATTCTGCTGTGGTGAGTCCAGCACGGTGTACGACTGGGTGATGCCCTCCGCACGACAGAACTGTCCAAGCCGACCAGAGGCGAACTCGCCGCCACGGTCAGAGTGGAGACACAACACGGGGAGACCGCGGTGAAGACGCGCAGCCACAACCCACGGGAAAAGAACGTCGAGCACGTCGGCCTTCCGCTCCAGGGGAAACACCATTGTGTAGCGCTTGTAGTTGTCGACGAGCACAAGGAAGTAGCGCTCACTTCGCGGTCCGGGGACGGGGGCAGGGCCCCAAACGTCCAGGTGCAGGGTCTGAAGGGGGGCAGTAGCAGGGCGCAGCGAGGAGTGAGGAGCACGGCGGAGCCGGCCCTCGATGCAAGGCGTGCACGGTGGCGCAGTCGAGGGGGGAAGGGCAGGGAGCGATGGGGGGAGACCTAAGACAAGACCGTGCTGGGACATGTGATGCAGACGTGGGAGAGCAGGGTGACCTAGGCGGTGGTGCCAGAGAAGGGACGGGTGAGTGAGGGACCGACACGAGCAAGCGGCAGCGACCTGGGAGGACGCACCAACCGGGGGGGAAGCGGTGTCGAGGGTAAACAGACCGGACACCGGGTCCCGGGGGAACGTCGCAAGGGGGGAACCGGAGACAGCCTCAGAACAGACAGCGAACCGCTCGTGCCCGGGGAACGTGGTGGTGACGCCGAGGTCCTTGAGACAGCCGACACCAACCAGGTTCCTCGAGAACGAGGGAACGTGGAGGCCTGTAAGGGAGCCCGAGGGAACTGCTGGACAGGGAAGGGACGTAGAACTGCGAGCGACGACAGGACCCGCAGAGGGGTCAGCGAGAGAGACAAAAGCAGGCGTAGCAAGCGGCGTGAGCGCGGAACGGTCGCGGAAGAAGCAGGCAGAAGCACCGGAGTCGAGAGTGAAGGGCTGCGAAGCAATGGCGAAGGCCGGGAATGGAGCCGGTGCAGAGACTAGGCTAGGCAAACTAGGAAGTCCTACGCCTGACGCAACAGGGGAGGCTAAGCTACACAACGGTGCAACACCTAAACTAGAGTACACAGGGTAATAAGATCCAGCAACACTAGAAGCGTCAGAATACAAGGCATGCAAAGCAGCACCTAGCTGTTCCATGTCTAACTCAAAGATCGGCACGCCCTGGCGGAGCAGGCAGTGCCAGTCGGGGAGGTTCGGGGCCGGGCCAAAGCGACGACGAAAGAGATCGTCACGGCGACGGAAACAGCAGGCGGTCGGGTGCGGGTGGCGGCACAGAGTGCCGCGAAGAGGCCCGGTCTGAAGCTGATACTGGCAAGTGACAGCACCGGAGCCGCTGGTAGACACCAAGCTATACGGGCTGCAACCACGGCCACTACCTCCGGAGGTGCCGGGCCAACCAGGCGGGAGACGGGCCCACGGCTATGGCGACTGCTGTTGGGACGGCAGCTGCTGCTGGGATGGTGGCTGCTGCTGGGGCTGCTCCTGCTGCGGCTGGGGCTGCTGCTCCTGCCCACCGGTGGTAGTCCCCTCAGGCGGACTAACGTCACGACCACCACCACCACCACCTGCGCCACCACCCCTACCTCCCTGGCGACCACGGCCACCGCGGCGCGAGTGCTGCTGCGGGTGGACCGCAGCAGCCGTCTCGGTGAGAGGGGTCGCCGTGGCGACCGCAGCCGAAACGTCAGAGAACGTGCACTGGCAGGGGGCACAGCCGTGAAAGATAGAGATTGCCGGCGCACCGCTTGACTGAGCGATAGTGCGCTGGCGAGTCTCGATTTCGGTGAGGGTGTCGACAAAGGCGGTGAGGGTGAGGTCACCCGAGTGCTGGCTAAGGAAGTGATCGCGAGCACTAGCGAGGCGGTCTGGCAGGCGCATGGCGATAAAATAGAGCGTCATGCAGAGGGGGGGGGGGAGCGCAGTGAGTTAGGCAGCAGTGCTGGCAGTGCGATAGCGGGTCTCTAGGGCACGCAGGTGAGTGGCAAAGTCTGCGACGGTAGGGAAGGCTGCAAGGTCTGGGAACAGCATCGAGAAGAGCAAGCGGCCAGCAGAAGCAGACGCGGGTGTGGAATAGCGAGCAATAACAGCGTCTAAGTAAGCTTTGGCCGTCTCAACAGTAGCAAAACGTGAGCGCTCAGACATAGGGAGGGCGTGGCTAATAGCAACCTGAGCGACTGCATCGCGGGAGTCCCAGACCGCACAGGCAAGCGCAGCAGTAGAGAAGGTGTCACGGTCATCAGAGGAGGGGTCAGCAGGGAGGGGAGCAGGAGCGGGGGGGCGGGGGAGCAAGCCATCGACATGGACAACCAAAGAGTGGCCATCCTGGCGCTGACCTGTAAGGTGGCGGCGAAGATCGGAGAGCCAGGCGGGGAAGTCAACCGCATGGCCCTCGGCGTCCAGTCGGAGCACGAAGTCAGCCATCATGCAGGGTCAGCGGCACAGCTCCACAGCTCCGCAGGAACACAGCGACGCAGAGACACGGCGGTAGCACTCTCCTGCTCGGCAGCCGTGAGGCGCCCCAGCACTGGCGAGCAGGGTAGACGGGGCCCGAGGTGGCACGGCAGGGCGAGCAGGCACGAAGAGTGGTCGGGCGAGCAATGGGAGAGGCCAGGCAGACGCGGCAGGGCCAGGCACGCGCGGAGGGGCTAGTCAGGCGCGGCGTGGCCAGGCAGGCGCGGCGGGACCAGGCAGGCGCGGCGGGGCCAGGGAGGCGCGGCGGGGCCAGGTAGGCGTGGCGAGGCCAGGCAGGCCCGGAGGGGCCAGGCAGGTGCGGCGAGGCTAGGCAGGCGCGGTGGGGCCAAGCAGGCGTGGCAGGGCCAGACAAGCGCTGTGGGGCCAGGCAGGCGCGGTGGGGCCAGGCAGGCGCGGCAGGGCCAGGCAGGCGCGGCGGGGCCAGCCAGGCGCGGCGGGGCCAGGCAGGCGCGGCAGGGCCAGGCAGGCGCGCAGGGGCCAGGCAGGCGCGACGGGGCCAGGCTGGCCGCGACTGGGCCAGGCTGGCCGTGACGGAGCCAGGCGGGCGCGACGGGGCCAGGCAGGGCACGACGGGGCCTAGCGGGCGCGACTGGGCGCGGCAGGGCGCGACGGGGCCGTAGCGGGCGCGACGAGGCCTAGGAGGCACGACGGGGCCCAAGAGGGGCGCGACGGGGCCCAGGAGGGGCGCTAGGAGGCGCGACAGGGCCCAGGAAGGGCGCGACGGGGCTAGGAGGCACGACGGGGCCCAGGAGGGGCGCGACAGGGCTAGGAGGCGCGACGGGGCCCAGGAGGGGCACGACGGGGCCCAGGAGGGGCGCGACGAGGCTAGGAGGCACGACGGGGCCCACGAGGGGCGCGACGGGGCTAGGAGGCGCGACGGGGCCCAGGGGGGGCGCGACAGGGCCCAGGAGGAGCGCGACGGGGCCTAGCTAGGGTACGGGCAGAAGCGGTAGGTGGGGGATTCTAACCTACGCATTATACCATGTTAAAGTAAGAACTGAATGATTGACTAGAAGGAGAAACCTAGAACAAATACTAGTTGGTTGTACTCACTACTAGCATACCCCAGTCTAGCCTATAACTTCTACATAGCTAATATGTATAAGTTGACAAATCTTTCCTCAGCGGCCCGAGAAAAACTTAGGCGAAAGATTAACTCAAGAAGAGCGATACCCTTTGACACGTTGCAATAACGTACGCGTCCACGCATTTGCAATTACAACTCAGACGAGCGATTTTTTTTCGTCTGAAAAACAGACTGCGAAGAAAAACTTCGTCAAAAATGTCAGAATGAAAACTGAATAATGAGTAAGAGAGAGTACAGGTGAATATACCTTAGTGTTGTACCCTCTAAGAGGTGGCCCTATACAGTCTATGCAAACATAGGAGATACACATGTTTGACACACCCCCTAGTCTGCATAGGGGCATGTCCTGAACAAGCAGCTCAAGGCGGCACTACTAGTCCAGCCTCTGAGACAAGGGTCTAAAAGACCAATCAAAAGGAGTACAGACAAGGCACGAACAAGGCCAGGGCGGCACTACTAGTCCATCCACTGGGAGAGGACACAAGTCCAGTCTGAGTACACATATAAAGGACAGTACAAAGCCAAGGCCCTAGCAAGTGAGAGGCTACAGGAACTAGACCAAGCTGTACACAGTGCCGCTGATGATCTTTAGGCGCAAGCGCCTTCGTAAAGATATCAGTTGTGTTGGCACCTGAGGCCAAGTGTACTACGCGAGCCTGGCGTCGCTGCTGTAGCTCGCGCAGGAGGAAGTACCGCAGCTGAATATGCTTCGCTCTGCCCTCGAGTCGAGGCTCCTGACACAGGAGGATCATGGGCATGTTGTCAGCGAACAGGACCGGGGCAGAGCTAGGCCGCTCACCTAAGTAAGTGAGCAAGAAGGTCAGCCAGCGGAGCTCCTGTGCCGCCATGGCACCAGCGTAGATCTCGGCCTCACAGCTGGACTGGGCAACAGACGAGGAGCGGGTAGCTCTCCATGAGACGGCACCTGAACCAAGGCTGAAGCAGTAGCCCTGGGTAGACCTGAGTGTCTCGGCGTCGTCTGCCCAAGAAGCGTCTGTGTGTCCAGTAAGGACCACTGGCCCACGTCCTCCTAGCACTAACCCCATGCCCGATGTCCTAGCAAGATAACGCAAAACCCTCTTAGCGGCAGACCAGTGCTGCGGTCAGTGTCTGCCTGTGGCCACAAAGCGAGCCAGGATGCTGAGAGGGTATGCGAGATCTGGGCGAGTGCAAGTCATCAGGTACATGAGGCAACCCACCAGCTCTGCGTAGGGGCCGCTGGGCTCTACCGACTCCTCAGAAACTGGAGCGGAGAGTCTGTGGTCTACAGGCAGAGGGGTGGGCTGTGCAGAGGAGAACTGAAGGCCGAACCTCTGAAGGACCTAGCGCACCAAGTGTGACTGAGTCAGGGTGATGGTGCGCGATGCTCTGTCCCTGGAGATCTGCAAGCCAAGGTAACGGCGCAGTTCTCCAAGGTCAGTGCACGTGTGTCTCTTCAGCAGCTCTGCCTTCACTGAGGCCAGTGCGTCCCTGTCTGCTGTGGCAAAGACCAGGTCATCCACGTAAACAAGGATGTAGAACGGAGTCTGGCCAGCACGAACGAAGAGTGAGGGGTCTGCGGAAGACGGAAAGAACTGCAGGTCAGCAAGGGTAGCACGCAGCATGTCGTGCCACTCACGAGGAGCCTGGCGCAGGCCGTAGACGGGGCGCCGCAGGAGCCACTGGGTCCCAGGAGGGAAGGTGCCAGTAAAGCCCTGAGGGCGACGCAAGTAGACCTGCTCGTGTAGGCTGCCCTGAAGGAAGGAAGTGGAGAAGTCGAGGGAGTGAAGCTCGTAGTCACACTGAGCAGCTAGGTGTTACAGAACCCGAAGAGTAGTCATCTTCGGGGTCGGAGCGAAGATCTGGAAGAAATCCACCCCCTCACGCTGACTAAAACAAAGTCAGCGACCGCAGCTACAAGAGCGTCAAGGCACGAGACCGGAACAGACGGGTCGGTAACGAGAGAGGCAAGGACCCGAGGAACAAGAGGACGAGCGGCACGAAGGTAGTCAGACAGCGACGGGGGTGCAACAACAAGGGAGGACGGAGGAGGCGACGGGAGAAGGGGAGGACGAGACACGTGGGAACGAAGCAACATAGGGTGGGAGCGCAAGACAGGGGAGGCAGGACGAGCACGGGAGGGACGGTGAGACCAGATGTGAGACGGAGGAGTCGGGACAGGAGACAGGGGAGGGGACACAGGAGGGGAACGAGGGGGAAGACGAGCCGGGGACGAGTTCGGCGGAGGGAACACAGGTTCGTAGACGGGAAGAGGAGGAGACGGTCAGAGAGGAACAGACGCAGGGTCAGGGGACGGAAGGCCGAGCAGGCGAAGGGCTGACACCGGCGGGGACTGCTGCTGCGGCGGCACAACGCCGACACCTGGACCGCAAGCTGCTCCTCGGCTACCACCGGCACACTCCACACCAGCACCCCCAGAGGGAACACCTCCATGGCCCGAAACCCCTCGAGGACCGGTACCACCCCCAGGGCTACCGAGACTAGCACGCACTCCAACGCCAGCACCCCCAGAGTCAACGAACGGGTGCTGCGACGGCGGCGGCGGCGGCGGCAGCGACAATGACGGCTGCGGTGGCGGCAGCGGAGGTGACAACGGCTGCGACAGCAGAGGCGACAGTGGCGGCAGAGGCGGTGGAGGAGGGGACGCCTGGGGAGGGGCGGCCGGCGAGGACTGCGCCGCAGGACCACCAGAGTCAGAAGACTCCTCAACCGGGACCACCGACGGAAGAGGGGTGACGTGGGACACACCAGAGGGGGCAGGACGGGGAGGAGGAGGGGGAGGGGCAGGGACTACTGGGGAAGGAGTGACTAGGAACAGGGGGGGGGTAAACGGGGGAACGCGGTGGGGGAAGCGACGGTAGTAGGAGACGGACTCGTCAAAGGTGACGTCGCGAGAGTGAAAGAAGCGGTGAGACGGCGGGTGGTAAAAGTGCCAGTCGGACGCGTCAAGGGGAAAACCGAGGAAGACGCAGGGAAGGGTGCGGGCAGTGAGCTTGTCCGTGCCGGAGGCACGGACGTGAGCAAGGCAGCCCCAGACGTGGAACGCAGACGCGTCACCAAGAGACCCAGTCCAAAGACGGGTCGGCGAAACCTGCAGCTGCTGGGGGTGCGGCCACAGGTTAAGCTGGTGAGAAGCGTAGCGCACAGCGAACGGCCACAGAAAATGGGGTGCACCGGCATGGATCATGGAGGTGCGAGCCACCTCCATGACCAAACCGATGCGTCGCTCAGCGACCCCATTCTGCTGTGGGGAGTCCGGTAGGGTGAACGTCTGGGTGATGCCCTCCGCACGACAAAAGTGACCAAGGACACCTGAGGCAAACTCGCCACCACAGTCGGAGTGAAGGCGCAAGACAGGGAGACCTCGGTGGACACGGGCAGAGACAAGCCAGGGGATGAGAGCTGCAGGCACGTCGGCCTTCCGCTCCAGGGGAAAGACCGAGGTGTAGCGAGTGAAGTCGTCGACAAGCACAAGGAAGTAGCGCTCTCGACGCGGCCCATGGACGGGGGCGGGGCCCCAGACGTCCATGTGCAGGGTCTGCAGCGGCGCGGCGGTAGGGGGAAACGAGGAGGAGTGAGGGGCACGGCGAAGCCGACCCTCGACGCAAGGCGTGCAAGGTGGGGCTGGGGAGGAGGGAAAATCGGGGAGAGAACCAGGGAGACCAAGGACGAGACCGTGCTGGGACATGTGACGCAGACGCGGGAGCGCAGGGTGACCGAGGCGGTGGTGCCAAAGGAGAGTCGGGTGAGTGAGGGACCGACAGGAGCAGGCAGCAACAACCTGGGTAGACGCAGCCACCTAAGGGGGCGCCCCAGCCAGGGGGGTCACGGTGTCCAGAGTGAACAGGCCGGACACCGGGTCCCGGGGGAACGTGGACAGGGGGGCACCAATGGCGGCCTCGGTACAGACATCATACCGCTCGTGACCAGGGAACGTAGTGGTGACGCCAAGGTCCTGGAGGCAGCCGACACCAACTAGGTTCCTGGAGAACGAGGGGATATGCAGACCTGTAAGAGAGCCCGAAGGAACCGCCGGACAGGGAAGGGTGGTGGAACTGCGGGCGACTACCGGACCGCCGGAGGGGTCAGCAAGAGAAACGGCAGCAGGAACAGGAAGCGGCGTCAGTGTAGTAGAGTCGCGGAAGAAGCACCGGGAAGCGCCAGAGTCCAAGGTGAAGGAAAGCGAAGCAGAGGCGTCCGGCGACGGGGCGACGGCGGAAGCACCAAGGCTAAACAAAGCAAGGGATCCTACGCCTGACGCAGCAGGGGAGGCTAAGCTAGGCACACCTACACTAGGCAACAAGGAGTAATAAGAGGGGAGCACACTAGAGTCATCAGCATACATCACATGCAGGGCAGAAACAATGGCATCAATGTCCATATCAAAAATCGGAACTCTACGACTAAGCAGACTGTGCCAGTCTGGGAGGTCTGGCGACGGGCCGAAGCGCTGACGAAACAAGTCGTCCAGGCGACGAAAACAGCGGGCAGTGGCGTGACCGATCTTACCGCAAACGAAACCGCGGCGAGGACCGGTCTGGATCTAGTACTGACAGCGCACGCCTCCCGCACCGCCACCCGGCACACCACCACACGTACGACCACCACCAGCGCCAGGCCACCCGGGCGGGAGGGCATTCGCCTGCCTCGTCTGCTGCGGCTGGGGCGGCTGCTGCGGCTGCTGCTGCTGCTGGGGCGGCTGCTCAGCTGGACCTGGTAGGGTCCCCTCGTCCGCTCCACCACCGGACGACCCGACTCCACCACCACCTCCACCTGCACCCCCACCTCCTCCGCCGCGCCCAGCCTTGGGGCGGCGACCCTTCCCCGGACGAAAATGCGCTGCAGCGGCGGTCTCAACCACAGCTGCAGAACCATCGGAGAAGGCACACTGAGCGGGGGCACAACCCTGAAAGATAGGGACCGGCACGGTACCGCTTGCCTGGGCGATGGAGCGGTGGCGGTCTCAATAACAGTCAGGGTATCTACAAAGTAGGTGAGGGTGAGCTCACCGGGGTGAATGCTAAGGAAGCGGTCGCGGGCGGCGGCAAGGCGGTCAGGGAGGCGGGTGGCAAGCAGGTAGAGGGTAGAGGTAATGGGCGGCTGGTGGGCTCTAAGCTGTGCGTTAGTGCAGGCAGCGCGCCACGTCTCATCTATCGAGCGCAGGTGGGCAGCTAGGTCAGAGACAGTGGGGAAAGACGCAAGGTCGGGAAAGAGCATCGGGAGGATCAGGCGACCCACCGAGGCAGCAGGAGGGGTGGAATAGCGCTTGATGACAGCATCTAAGTAACCCTGGGCGGTAGTGATGGACCTAAAGCGAGGGCGCTCGGACGGGGGAAGGGCATTGCTAATGGCAAGCTGAGTGACAGCGTCTCGAGAAAGCCAGACAGAGTGCGCAAGGGCAGTGGCTGCAATAGACTCGCGCTCAGCGGGTGTGGGGTCAGCGGGCAGAATAGCAGGGGGGTCTAGGTAGGGGAGCGTACCGTCAAGGTGTGCGGAAAGTGGGTGGCCATCCTGCCGATGGCCAGTGAGGTGACGACGGAGGTCGGCGAGCCACGCCTCGAACTCCAGAGGCTGGCCTTCAGCGTCGAAGCGAAGCTCCGCCGCCATCAGGAGCAGTGCAGGACTGTACAGTGCGGTACAGTGCGGTGCAGCGCGGTGCAGTGCGGTGCAGGGCGGTGCAGTGCGGTGTAGGGCGGTACCGCGCAGTGCAGTGCCGTGCAGTGCGGTGCAGGACGGTGCAGTGCGGTGCAGGGATGGGGAACCGTACCAGGGAGGATGCAGGGCCGGGGCAGGGACGACGAGCGGGCCACACACAGCTCGTGCCAGAAGCAATGGGCACTAGGCCGACAGGACGGGCGCGAGGCTGGCTGGGACGGGCGCAGGGGCCGAGCAGACGGGCGCGGAGGTCGCGAGGGCGGGCGCGGGGCCGGCTGGGACGGGCGCAAGGCAGGCGCGGCGGGGCCAGGCAGGTGCGGCGGGGCCAGGCAAGCGCGGCGGGGCCAGGCAGGCGCGGCGGGGCCAGGCAGCCGCGGCGGGGCCAGGCAGGCGCGACGGGGCCAGGCAGGGCGCGACGGGGCTGGGCAGGGCGCGACGGGGCCAGGCAGACGCGGCAGGGCCAGGCAGGGCGCGACGGGGCTAGGCATGGCGCGACGGGGTCAGGCGGGCGCGACGGGGCTAGGCAGGGCGCGACGGGGCCGAGCGGGCGCGACGGGGCGAGGCAAGCGCGACGGGGCCGGGCAGGGCGTGACGGGGCGAGGCAGGGCACGACGGGGCTAGGCAGGCGCGATGGGGCCGGGCAGGGCGCGACGGGGCCGGGCAGGGCGCGACGGGGCTAGGCAGGGCGCGACGGGGCCAGGCGAGCGCGACGGGGCCAAGCAGGGCGCGACGGGGCCGAGCGGGCGCGACGGGGCCAGGCAGGGCGCGACGGGGCCAAAAGGCGTGACGGGGCCCAGGAGGGGCGCGACGGGGCCCAGAAGGGGCGCGACGAGGCTAGGGGGGGGGCGACGGGGCCCAGGAGGGGCGCGACTAGGCTAGGGGGTCGCGACGGGGCCAGGAGGCCCGACGGAGCCCAGGAGGGGCGCGACGGGGCCCAGTAGGGGCGCGACTGGGCTAGTGGCGCGACGGGGCCTAGGAGGGGCGTGACAGGGCTAGGAGGCCGCGACGGGGCCAGGCGGGGGCGCGACGGGGCCCAGGAGGGGCGCGACGGGGCTAGGGGGGCGCGACGGGGCCAGGAGGCGCGGCTGTCAAAGTGAGAACGAATAATGACTAGAGGTGGAAACCTAGAACAAATACTAGTTGGTTGTACTCACTAGAAGCATACCTCAGTCTAGCCTATAACTTCTACATAGATAATATGTATAAGTTGACACACCCCCTAGGCTAGACAAGGGGTGAAACTAAACAAGAAACAAACAGCTCAGGGCGGCACTACTAGTCCAACCACTGAGGCAGGGGTCTAGAGACCAGTCAGCAAGAATACAACCAAAACTGAAGCAAGCCAGGGTGGCACTACTAGTCCAGCCACTGGAGGAAAGGCCACAAGGCCAGTCTGACAAGCATATATAATAGAGAGTACACAATCAGGATCCTAACAGGGGAGCAGCTACAGGAACAAGACCAAGCTGTACACAGTGCCGCTGATGATCTTTAGACGCAAGCGCCTTAGTAAAGATATCAGCTGTGTTGGCACCTGAGGCCAAGTGAACTACGCGGGCCTGGCGGCGCTGCTGTAGCTCACGCAGGAGAAAGTACCGCAGCTGGATATGCTTCGCTCTGCCCTCAAGCCGAGGCTCCTGACACAGGAGTATCATGGCCCTGGGGCAGAGCTAGGCCGCTCACCTAAGTCTGTGAGCAAGAAGGTCAGCCAGCGGAGCTCCTGTGCCGCCATAGCACCAGCGTAGATCTCAGCCTCACAGCTAGACTGAGCCACAGGCGACGAGCGAGTGGATCTCCAAGAGATAGCACCCGAACCAAGGCTGAAACAGTAGCCCTGTGACGACCTGAGCGTCTCAGCGTCGTCTGCCCAAGAAGCGTCTGTGTGCCCAGTAAGGACCACTGGCCTGCGTCCTCCTAGCACTAACCCCATGCCTGATGTACTAGCAAGATAACGCAAAACCCTCTTAGCGGCAGACCAGTGCTGAGGTCGGTGTCTGCCTGTAGCCACAAAGCGAGCCAGGATGCTGAGAGGGTATGCGAGATCTGGGCGCGTGCAAGTCATCAGGTACATGAGGCAACCCACCAGCTCTGCGTAGGGGCCACTGGGCTCTACTGGCTCCTCAGGAACGGGAGCAGAGAGCCCATGGTCTACGGGTAGAGGTGTGGGCTGTGCGGAGGAGAACTGAAGACCGAACCTCTGAAGGACCTGACGCACCAAGTGTGACTGGGTCAGAGTGATGGTGCGTGCTGCTCTGTCCCTGGAGATCTGCAGGCCAAGATAGCGACGCAGCTCTCCAAGGTCAGTGCAGGTGTGTCTCTTCAGCAGCTCAGCCTTCACAGAGGCCAGTGCGTCCCTGTCAGGGGTAGCGAAGACCAGGTCGTCTACATAGACAAGGATGTAGAACGGAGTCTGGCCGGAACGCACAAACAGTGAAGGGTCAGCAGAGGACGGAAAGAACTGCAGGTCTGCTAACGTGGCACGTAGCGTGTCGTGCCACTCGCGGGGAGCCTGACGCAGGCCGTAGACCGGGCGCCTGAGAAGCCACTGGGTCCCAGGAGGGAAGGTACCAGTGAAGCCCTGTGGTCGGCGCAGGTAGACCTGCTCGTGTAGGCTGCCCTGAAGAAAGGCAGTAGAGAAGTCGAGGGAGTGAAGCTCGTAGTCACGCTGTGCTGCTACGTGTAGCAGCGCCCGAAGAGTGGTCATCTTCGGGGTCGGGGCGAAGGTCTGGAAGAAGTCAACCCCCTCGCGCTGACTGAAACCTCTGGCCACGTAGCGCGCCTTGAAGACAGGCGGCTCTCCAGGGGGGCGCTTCACCTTGAAGAGCCACCGACCATCGACTACGTTCACCCCAGGCGGGGGAACTGCGTCGACGTAAGTGCCGGTGGACCTCCAAGATGCCATCTCCTGCTCCATGGCAGCTATCCACTGAGAGGCCCAAGGTCCCGAGGTGGCCTCAGCGTAGGTGCGAGGGGTCGGGATGTCGAAGGCGTCTGGGTCACCCTCAGGGACTAGGAGCATGGAGCAGAGATGGGGAGGTAGTCAGAGAACGGAGGAGGTGCAACAACAAGGGACGAGGGAGGAGGGGACGGGAGGAGGGGAGGACGAGACGAGCGGGAACGGAGCAACATAGGGTGGGTGGGCAGGACAGGAGAGACGGGACGAGCACGGGGGGGACGGCGAGCCCAAACGTGAGACGGAGGGGTAGGGTCAGGGGACAGCGGAGGAGACACAGGAGGGGAACGAGGAGGAAGACGGGCCGGAGACGAGTCCGGCGGCGGGAACACAGGACCGTAGACAGGGAGGTCAGCAGGCGGTGGGGGAGACACCGGCGCGCGGTCCGGTGAGGGAAGGCCGAGCAGGCGGAGAGCAGAAACCGGCGGCGACGGCTGCTGCGGCGGCGACGACGGCTGGGCCGGAACTCTCGGACCAGCAGAGGCAGAACGACCGTCGGCAGAACACTCAACAGCAGCACCCCCAGAACCAACACCCCCAGAGCGAGAACCCCCTCCAACACCAGCGGCACCCCCAGAAGCCGCAGGACGAACACCCTCCTCCACACCAGCACCCCCAGGGGCCAAGAGCGGCGGAGGCAGTGGCGGCAACGGCTGCGGCGGCGGCGACAGCGGCGACGGCTGCGGCAGCGACAGCGGCGGCGGCGGCGACGGCTGCGGCGGTGACGACAGCGGCGACGGCTGCGGCAGCGACGGCGACGGCGGCGGCAGCGGGGTCGGCGACTGCGACAGTGGGGGCGGAGGCACCGGGGAAGGGGGACGCGGCAAGGACGGACTGGGGATACCACCAGAGTCAGCAGACTCCTCAACGGGGACAACCGACGGGAGGGGAGTGACGTGGGAGACACCAGACGGGGCAGGACGAGGCGGGAGAGGGGCAGGGGCTACCGGGGGAGAGGGAGCAAGGAACAAGGGGGGGGCAACTGGGAGACCTCGGTGAGGGAAGCGGCGGTAGAAGGAGACGGACTCGTCAAAGGTGACGTCACGAGAGTGGAGGAAGCGGTGAGACGGCGGGTGGTAGAAAAGCCAGTCACACGAGTCCAGGGGGAAACCGAGGAAGACACAGGGGACAGTGCGGGCAGTGAGCTTGTCCGTGCCAGAGGCACGAACGTGAGCAAGGCAGCCCCAGACGTGGAACGCAGACGCGTCACCGGGGGACCCGGTCCAAAGGAGGGTCGGCGAAACCTGCGGCCGCTGGGAGCGTGGCCACAGGTTAAGCTGGTGAGCAGCGTAGCGAACAGCGAACGGCCACAAAAAATGGGGGGCATCGGCATGGATCATGGAGGTACGGGCGACCTCCATGACCAAGCCGATGCGGCGCTCAGCAACCCCATTCTGCTGTGGCGAGTCCGGCAAGGTGTACGACTGGGTGATGCCCTCCGCACGACAGAACTGTCCAAGCCGACCAGAGGCGAACTCGCCGCCACGGTCGGAGTGGAGACACAACACGGGGAGACCGCGGTGGAGACGCGCAGCCACAACCCACGGGAGGAGAACGTCGGGCACGTCGGCCTTCCGCTCCAGGGGAAACACCGTGGTGTAGCGCGTGTAGTCGTCGACGAGCACAAGGAAGTAGCGCTCACCGCGCGGTCCGGGGACGGGGGCAGGGCCCCAAACGTCCAAGTGCAGGGTCTGAAGGGGGGCAGTAGCAGGACGCAGCGAGGAGGAGTGAGGAGCACGGCGAAGCCGACCCTCGACGCAAGGCGTGCACGGTGGCGCAGTCGAGGGAGGAAGGGCAGGGAGCGACGCAGGGAGACCTAAGACAAGACCGTGCTGGGACATGTGACGCAGACGCGGGAGAGCAGGGTGACCTAAGCGGTGGTGCCAGAGAAGGGAGGGGTGAGCGAGGGACCGACACGAGCAAGCTGCAGCGACCTGGGAGGACGCACCAACCGGGGGGGAAGCGGTGTCTAGGGTAAACAGACCGGACACCGGGTCCCGGGGGAACGTCGCAAGGGGGGAACCTGAGACAGCCTCAGAACAGACAGCGAACCGCTCGTGCCCGGGGAACGTGGTGGTGACGCCGAGGTCCTGGAGACAGCCGACACCAACCAGGTTCCTGGAGAACGAGGGAACGTGGAGGCCAGTAAGGGAGCCTGAGGGAACTGCCGGACAGGGAAGGGACGTAGAACTGCGCGCGACGACCGGACCCGCAGAGGGGTCAGCGAGAGAGACAACAGCAGGTGCAGCAAGCGGCGTGAGCGTGGAACGGTCGCGGAAGAAGCAGGCAGAAGCACCGGAGTCGAGAGTGAAGGACAGCGACGCAGTGGCGGAGGCCGGGGACGGAGCCGGTGCAGCGACTAGACTAGGCAACCTAGGCAGTCCTACGCCTGACGCAGCAGGGGAGGCTAAGCTACACAGTGGTGCAACACCTAAACTAGAGTACACAGGGTAATAAGATCCAGCAAAACTAGAAGTGTCAGAATACAAAGCATGCAAAGCAGCACCTAGCTGATCCATGTCTAACTCAAAGATCGGCACGCACTGGCGGAGCAGGCTGTGCCAGTCGGGGAGGTCCGGGGTCGGGCCAAAGCGACGACGAAAGAGATCGTCGAGGCGGCGGAAACAGCGGGCGGTCGGGTGCGGGCGGCGGCACAGAGTGCCGCGAAGAGGCCCGGTCTGAAGCTGGTACTGGCAGGTGACAGCACCGGAGCCGCCGGTAGACGCCAAGCTGCGCGGACCGCCACCACGGCCACTACCTCCAGAGGTGCCGGGCCAACCAGGCGGGAGACGGGCCCACTGCTGCGGCGACTGCTGCTGGGACGGTAACTGCTGCTGGGGCGGCGGCTGCGGCTGGGGCTGCTGCTCCTGCCCACCAGTGGTAGTCCCCGCAGGCGGATTACCGTCACCACCACTACTGCAACCACCACCCCTACCCCCCTGGCGACCACGGCCACCGCGGCGCGAGCGCTGCTGCGGGTGGACCGCACCAGCCGACTCGGTGAGAGGGGCCGCCGAGGCGACCGCAGCCGAAACGTCAGTGAACGCACATTGGGAGGGGGCACAACCGTGAAAGATAGAAACTGCCGGCGCACCGCTCGACTGAGCGATAGTGCGCTGGCGAGTCTCGATCTCGGTGAGGGTGTCGACAAAGGCAGTGAGAGTGAGGTCACCCGGGTGCTGGCTAAGAAAGTGATCGCGAGCACTAGCGAGGCGGTCTGGCAGGCGCATGGCGATAAAATAGAGCGTCATGCAGAAAGGGGGGGGGAGCGCAGTGAGCTGGGCAGCAGTGCTGGCAGTGCGATAGCGGGTCTCTAGGGCACGCAGGTGAGTGGCAAAGTCTGCGACGGTAGGGAAAGCTGCAAGGTCTGGGAAAAGCATAGGGAAGAGCAGGCGACCAGCTGAAGCAGACGCGGGTGTGGAATAGCGGGCAATAACAGCGTCTAAGTAAGCTTTGGCCGTCTCAATAGTAGCAAAACGCGAGCGCTCAGAGACAGGGAGGGCGTGGCTAATGGCAACCTGAGCGACTGCATCGCGGGAGTCCCAGACCGCACGGGCAAGCGCAGCAGTAGAGAAGGTCTCACGGTCATCAGAGGAGGGATCAGCAGGGAGGGCAGCAGGTGCGGGGGGACGGGGGAGCAAGCCGTCGACATGGACAACCAAAGAGTGGCCATCCTGGCGCTGACCTGTAAGGTGGCGGCGGAGATCGGAGAGCCAGGCGGCGAAGTCAACCGCATGGCCCTCGGCGTCCAGTCGGAGCACGAAGTCCGCCATCGTGCAGGGTCAGCGGCACAGCTCCACAGGAACACAGCGACAGCCCCCTCCAGCACGGCGGCCGCGAAGCGCCTCAGCACGGGCGAGCAGAGGAGACGGAGCCCGAGGCGGCACGGCAGGACGAGCCGGGGCGAAGGGGTCAGGCAGGTGCGGTGGGGCCAGGCAGGTGCTGGCGAGGCCAGGAAGGCACGGCGGGGCCAGGCAGGCGCGGCGGGGCCAGGCAGGCGCGGCGGGGCCAGGCAGGCGCGGCAGGGCCAGGCAGGCGCGGCGGGGCCAGGCAGGCGCGGCGGGGCCAGGGAGGCGCGGCGGGGCCAGGCAGGCGCGGCGGGGCCAGGGAGGCGCGGCGGGGGCCAGGAAGGCGCGGCAGGGCCAGGCAGGTGCGGCGGGGCCAGGCAGGCGCGACGGGGCCAGGCAGGCGCGACGGGGCCAGGCAGGGCGCGACGGGGCCAGGCAGGCGCGGCGGGGCCAGGCAGGCGCGGCAGGGCCAGGGAGGCGCGGCGGGGCCAGGCAGGTGTGACGGGGCCAGGCAGGGCGCGACGGGGCTAGGCAGGGCGCGACGGGGCCAGGCGGGCGCGACGGGGCCAGGCGGGCGCGACGGAGCCAGGCAGGGCGCGACGGGGCCAAGCGGCGGGGCCAGGCAGGTGCGGCGGGGCCAGGCAGGCGCGACGGGGCCAGGCAGGCGTGACGGGGCCAGGCAGGGCACGACGTGGCTAGGCAGGGCGCGACGGGGCCAGGCGGGCGCGACGGAGCCAGGCAGGGCGCGACGGGGCCAAGCGGGCGCGACGGGGCCAGGCAGGGCGCGACTGGGCTAGGCAGGGCGCGACGGGGCCAGGCGGGCGCGACGGGGCCAGGCGGGGCGCGACGGGGCCGAGCGGGCGCGACGGGGCCAGGCAGGGCGCGACGGGGCTAGGCAGGGCGCGACGGGGCCAGGCGGGCGCGACGGAGCCAGGCAGGGCGCGACGGGGCCGAGCGGGCGCGACGGGGTCAGGCAGGGCGCGACGGGGCCAGGCAGGGCGCGACGGGGCTAGGGTGGCGCGACGGGGCTAGGGTGGCGCGACGGGGCCCAGGAGGGGCGCGACGGGGCTAGGAGGCGCGACGGGGCCCAGGAGGGGCGCGACGGGGCTAGGGTGGCGCGACGGGGCTAGGGTGGCGCGACGTGGCCCAGGAGGGGGGGGGGGGGGGCGACGTGGCTAGGAGGCGCGACGGGGCTAGGAGGCGCGACGTGGCCTAGCTAGGGTATGGGCGGAAGCGGTAGGTGGGGGATGCTAACCTACGCGTGATACCATGTCAAAGTGAGAACGAATAATGACTAGAGGTGGAAACCTAGAACAAATACTAGTTGGTTGTACTCACTAGAAGCATACCTCAGTCTAGCCTATAACTTCTACATAGATAATATGTATAAGTTGACAGCGGCAGGGCCCAGGAGGGGCGCGACGGGGCTAGGAGGCGCGACGGGGCCCAGGGGGAAGCGGCGGGGCCTAGCTAGGGTATGGGCGGAAGCGGTAGGTGGGGGATCCTAACCTACGCGTGATACCATGTTAGAATGAAAACTGAATAATGAGTAAGAGAGAGTACAGGTGAATATACCAAAGTGTTGTACCCTCTAAGAGGTGGCCCTATACAGTCTATGCAAACATAGGAGATACACATGTTTGACAGACTCATCCGAAAATTTCAGATGATCGTCAGACGGGCGCCAAAAATTTAGTCTGATGTTCAGACAGCCTCAAATCCTAGCGAGAGCCCTGACTATAGCTCCTTTGACAAAGCTCCACCCATGGAATGACTATTTAGGAGGGTGTTATATACGGGGGATTACGGTAGCAGGAGCCCTGCGTATCACTCAACAGGTATTGCTTGCTTCTTCTCTGCTGCCCATTGCCCAAGTGTTCAACATGTGGGACAGGCCGGTTGGTGAGAGTACGATACCATAGAACTCTTTTTTCTTTCCTCCAAGGCCAGCTGTCCCTGCAGAGTGAGTGCCTGCCTGCCTGCCAGGTTGAATTGAAAGGCTTGGTTTGGTTTTGGTTTGGTGCAATTGCATGCTACCAGAAAGCGCACACACTCAGTGGCTAGCAAGTAAACAAATAAGGTGGCACACGAATGCATAGAGAGACGTAGCTCAGCTCAGCTTGACTCGGCTGTGCTCAGCTCGGCTTGGCTCGGCTTCAGCTCAGATCAGCTGGGATGAGGTCACTTCTGGATGGGGATGGCCACTTTCATGTTGCCCGCGCAGTGGCCGTACACGCCACAGCCAAAGTACAGAGTCTTGCCCTTGGCCGTAACTGGCACAGGGAATCTGAAAGGGAGACGACGCCACATGAGTCGCGCGAGACAGGAAGGTGTGCGAGACATGTATGAAGCTCACGGTAGCAGACAGAGCACCTTTCCCTACTCAGGAGCAGCAGCAGCAGCAGCACCAGCACCAGCAGCAGCAGCAGCAGCGGCGGCGGCGGCGGCAAAAGCTCATCTCCCATGCAGTGAGATTCGCCATTGTCGCACGCAAATGAATCGCACACGCACATGAGATTTTTTGTCCACAGCAGATGCCTGCTGCTCACCTGTACTTGCCGCCAAAGGTCATGGGCGCCTTCCTCTTAGCCGTGCCAAAGTTGCACGCCTTGTACGCGGGGGCGTCCTTCATGAGCCACACGTCATGGCCGCCCTTCCAATTGAACACTGCCACGTGTGCATAAGAGACGCATCGGAGGTATGGAAGGTTTGGGCGATTAGGAATACGTGGGGCACGTGGCATGTATGGATTGTGCGTGCAATGACACAGGAAACATCTGCATGAGGAATGCCGCATGGTAAGACCCAAGACCCAAGGCAAGAGGCACGAGGCACGAGGCATGCGCGGTGGTGGGTCAGTGAGTGAGCCACGCCACGCACCGAGAACGTCCCCAGCACGCACTGGCGTATTCGGCTTCCACGTGTTCAGGCCGTACGTCCACCCCTTGGTGCCCCCCACGGCGATGTTGGCGGCCTGAAAGCGTTGGCAGAGGACATTCCAATGAACGCAGTGGGTGTTGGAAGATTCGTTAGGCTGAGTTGAAGGAGCAACGCCTGTACGCCCACCCACCCCTTGGCGCCCCCCAACAGGCGCAATTGCGAAACGACAGGTGCAATCAAGGAACAGCAAGGCGCAATTGCGGAACAGCAAGGCAGTACACGAGGAATGAGGAGAGCAGTGAAGGCGGGAGCAGGAGAGAAAAGACGCAAGGCGCCGTACCTCTGACTGGGCTGCGGCTGGGGAGCGGTAGAGAGGACACGAGGCGAAGAGAGTGGGCAAGGGTAGAATGGAGCAGAAGGGGAGGAGAGAGAACACACGGGTGAGGGGGAGGAGGGAGGATGACACGATGAGGAGGCGAGGACGAGCGGATTGAAGCGGAATGAAGTGACGGGAAGCGAGGAACACCACAAGGAACGAGAAGAGCAGCGAGAGCAGCGGAAGAACAAAAAACACTGGATTGAAGAGAGCGTGGCGTGCGGCGGGGGCATCAGAGCAGAATGTCGCAGGGCGCGACGGGGAGCCGAGCGGAAACCAGCGAGCACGGCACGTGACGAGGGAGCGCGGGACGTACCGAGCAGGACGAGAAGGCCGGCGGCCACGAGGGCGACCGCGGAGAGCAGCGAGCGAGTCATGGCGCGGCCGGGAGGCTTTCCGTGAAGAAATATCAACTTGTCTTGACGACACGGCCGGTGAGAGGAGGATTGCCCCGAGAGGTTAGGCAGGGTCACGTAGTGGGCTCGGGCCGAGATGGGTAAAGGCGCGGAACGAAGGCCGTGGCGGGGGCGTGTAGTGAGTCGGACTCGGAGTCACTTGAGCGGCGAGCGAGCTACGGTTACGGTGTGAGCGGGCTGGGCATATGAGCGAGGAGGCGATTTGGGAGGTTAAATAGTGCTCCATGACTCTGCGCGCTGATGGCGCGATGAACTGGCGGGGCCGCGCGCGCTGGGTAGGCGCGGGGAGGGGACTCGCGTCTGGCAGACGGCCGCGCGTTTCCGAGCTGGCGGACAGCAATTATCGGAGGTCGACAGCGGAGCAGCGCGGTAGTACACCCTTCCCCTCTCCCCCCGAAACAACCGCCCTTTCCCGTTTACGAGCTGGCGGACGGCAATCGTCGGAGGTGGACAACAAAGGAGCGCGAAAGGCTCGTTGTAACTCTAGCCCACTCCCCCGCCCCCGCTCCCCCCAAAACTGAACCCGCCGCCCTTCCCCGTTTCCGAGCTGGCGGACGGCAATGATTCGAGGTTAACGGAGCAGCGCGGAAGGTGGCTAGCAGCCCAACCCCAACTCCTCTCCTCACCCCTGTCCTCCGACCCGCTGCGCCAATACATCCGGCAGGGATTTCCGCGTGCGCGGAGTCCTTGTCTCCTATACAGTAGAAGAATGCGCCGGCAATGCCGTGCCCCGCGCGGTTTGGTCTTTCGGGAGTCCCTTGCCTTGCACTGTATTCCTGCGGGCTGCACAACCAGTTTCAGTTCGGGTCTGTTGGGTGTGTCGGGCCTATCTGGGACAAGGAGGCGGACTGCCCAGGCAACACCTGAACGTGCAGCACGCGGACTATCCGACCTGACCCGCACCCGACACGGATTCCGTCAGGAGGGGCTCCGTCAAAGCAATCTCCGTCAGAAGGATCTGGGATTCTCGGAGGTACAATGCACAAGACGGTCCCTTGATTTCTACCATGTCGTTATTAACTTTAAACATTTTGCCACCTACAATTAGTGTTATAATTGCATATGTCAGGCATTAGAAAAAACCTTCAAAATGTATCCGATGAAACAATCTTGAGGTTCTAAAAATCATGCCATATATAGTATAAACTTTATTGCAAAAGAAACCATCTATGGAATTTTACATATAAGGGTTCCTAAACGTATTCAGCAGATGCGGAATATCATAAGCGAGCATTCTATCCACCTCTTCCACCAGCTTCACGTTGAGCCGCTCAAAGCTCTCAAACGCACACCCGGCCAGCGCACGCTGGAAGAGAGCCACTGGGGGGAGGTCGCCTTCTGCGAGGCGGTGTTCTCGGGCCACCTGGTGGAAGAGGAGCAAGGGGGAGAAATCGGATAGGAATGGGGGAGAACAGTGGTGGGAAGACGCATTGAGACGGTGAAAGCTATAACACGCACACCACTTCCAGAGGGCACTGGACCGTTCCACTGGTGGGAGGTCGCCTTCTGCTGGGCAGTGCTCTTGAGCCACCTGGTGGGATGGAGGGAAGGAGTGGTAGGAAGGGGGCATTGTAATGCTCAAAAGCTCTCAAAGGCACAGCCAGCCAGCGTGCACTGGATGGGAACCACTGGGGGCAGATCTCCCTTTGCCAGGCGGTGCGCCCAGGTCAACTGTGGGGTAAGAAATGGCTGGAGGCGAGTGGTGGGAAAATAAGCTGTGGTCAAGGGGAGAGGTGGAAGGCGGAGTGGATCTGCAGGGGCAAATCTCCCCCTGCCAAAAGTTTCTCAAGAGCGCTGTTGGGCGGGTGGAGGCATCGAGGCAGCAATGTGAGGGATACATTGGAGACAAGGGGAGAGGGAGGCATTTTCGGTCGGCCACAGTGGACGCAGCTGATGATAACACCCTCTCATAGTCTTCCGTTCTTGTTGGGGATTCATTTTTGAGACTTCTACAAAAACTGGGGATTCACTCATTACAACTTCTGCTCTGCAACCCTCGCTGTTCCATTGTGCAGGAAAGGATCAAATACCTTCTTTTGCCCATGATCAGCAGCCCCATCACTTTGTTCTCTCCTCACTCTCCATCCTACTCCTACTATGCCTCAGCCACACCTTCACCGCGTTTCCCACTAGTTGTTTCCCCCACCACGCGTTCCGCCATTCACCATACCGTCCCTCGTTTCACCCTGCCTTGCCCCACCCCTCCTCACCTTCTCCAACTCCTGGGGCAGGTTGTCAATGAGTTTCTGCTGTGCCTTGGCGTGACCAACATGGCAAACTCCCTCCCCACTCGTCCCACCCCTCCTCACCTTCTCCAACTCCTGAGTAAGGTTGTCAATGAGATTCTGCTGCCTTGGCGTGACCAACATGGCAAACTCCTCCCCACTCGTCCCATCCCTCCTCACCTTCTCGAACTCCTGGGGCAGGTTGTCAATGAGCTTCTGCTGCGCCTTGGCGCGGCCAAACAGGGGCAGCTGCGAGCGCAGGTGCGAGAGGATGAACGCATTCACCCTCGCTGCCCTCGCGCGCTTCACGAACTCGTTGATCTGAGCGAGGGACGGGAGAATGGGGAAATGCAGAGATGCAGCGAGAGTGATGAGCGGAGGTGGGAGAGAATGGAGGCATTCACCCCCCACCCACCACCTCCTCACCTTCCTGCCACAGCTCTCTTCATGGGCAGGTGACAGGCGGCACGTGACAGGTGGCAGGTGACAGGTGGCAGGTGACAGGTGGCAGGTGACAGGTGGCAGGTGACAGGTGGCAGGTGACAGGTGGCAGGTGACAGGTGGCATGTGACAGGTGGCAGGTGACAGGTGGCAGGTGACAGGTCCCCTAGGTCAGACAAGACGACGAGTCATCGGGCCAACACCCCCCACATTCCCCTTTCCTCCCTCCCCCCGTTCCACCAAACCCTTCTCACAATTGTGTCGCAGCTCTTCCTGGGCAGGTCCCCTAGATCAAACAGCGGTGCCTATCTCTCGCTCAAACTGCACACCGCCCAACACTCTCACCCTCCCTCATCCCCCCCCCTCCTCACCTTTCTGTCGCAGCTCTTCCTGGGCAGGTCCCCCAGGTCCGACAGCAGGTCGTTCATCTCTCGCTCAAACAGCGCGCGCCCCAGCCGCCCCTCTGCATCATCGTCGCCCTCCGTCTCTGGCTGCTCCTCCTCATCATCACTCTCATCCTCTTCCTTCTCTGCGCCATCCGCACCCTTCCCCACTCCTCTCCCTTTAGCCGTGGCACCCCCATCGCTCGTTGGTGGCATGTTCTCCTTGCCCTTGCTCTCCTCCAATTCCCCTCCACTGCGCCCCTCTCCTCCCTCCTCTCCTCCCTCCACTCCTCCCTCCACAATTTCCTTCTCCAGACCTGCACCCTTCGTGCTCGCCTCCGCACCGCTCTCCTCTACTACTGCCGCACACTCATTCTTCGCCTCCTTCTCACTCCCTCCAGTTCGTCCCGCCTCCTCCACACTCGCTCCCTCGCCTGCCTTGCACACCGCTTTCTCCTCGCGGGGCTTGGCCTCTGCTCCGTTCGCCTGCTGCGCTGCTGACCGCAGCTGGAGGGCCTGCTTGCGGGGTTTCTTTGCAGGAAGCTTCTTGGCATGGAGCTTCTTGGCAGGAAGCTTCTTGGCAGGAGCTGTGTCGGAGAAGGATCTGATGGGGGTGAGGAGAGGAAGGTGAGGAGAGGAAGGTGAGGAGAGGAAGGTGAGGAGAGGAAGGTGAGGAGAGGAAGGTGAGGAGAGGAAGGTGAGGAGAGGAAGGTGAGGAGAGGAGGGAGATGCAGACCAGTTGGCGATGACAGGATTGGCGATGACAGCTTGGCGATGACAGCTTGGCGATGACAGATTGGCGATGACAGATTGGCGATGACAGCTTGGCGATGACAGATTGGTGATGATGAGGATGCGGAGAGGGAGGGGGTTGAGGAGATGAGAAGGGTTAGGCGAAGAGCAAGAGCAGATGAGCATACCATCACTCTGCATGTCAAGAACCACCGTTATTACCACTCACCCCCTTTAAAGCGAAGTCCATAGTCACTCACCCTATGTACACGCGCATGACCTCAGGTGTGTTGATCACTTTCCCCAGCGACCACATGAGCGCACCGTACACACGCATGAGCTGCCGGGTGTGGGGAGGGGCGAAGGGGAGGGGTGCGAGCACATGAGGCTTGTTCATTACCCTTCGCAGCGACCACATGAGCGCACCGTACACACGCATGAGCTGTAGGGGGTGGGGAGAGGAGGTAGGGAGGGGCAAGAGCGCGTGAGGCGCGTTAATGACATTGCCCAGCGAGCACATGAGCGCACGAGCGCACCGTACACGCGCATGAGTTGCAGGGGGTGGGGAGAGGATAGAGGGAGGGGCAAGAGCAGATGAGCGTACCGCCCACACCCTCCTTCTTGTGAGTTGGTTCTTCCGTGTGGGTTCAACACCAGCCTGATCTTGTCCGCGTTGCCACTCGTTTGAACCCGACTTTGAGCTCAACCACTCATGCGCACACAGTAGAATACTAGATTCCTTTACTCACCTGCTGTGTGTTGACCTGGTCCGCCTTGTTCAGGACCAGCCGGATCTTGTCAGCATTCCCATGCAGCGACGTGATCACGCGCTTGAACTCGTCGCTCACGTCCAGCTTGTGCGGGTCGAAGAGCAGCAGAATGAGGTCGCACTTGCTGGCGAACCACTGGGAGGGGCAGAGGGAGGGGAGAGGCGCATTGGAGGCGCATTGGAGGCGCATTGGAGTAAAGTGTGGGGGCAGTCCTGGTCGCTCACGTCCAGCTTGTGCTGGTCGAAGAGCAGCAGGATGGGATTGCACTGGCTGGCGAACCACTGGGAGGCAGGGGAAGAGGAAGGGGAAATTGGAGGTAGAGGAAGAAGAAGAGGAAAAGGAGGAATAAGAAGAGGAAAAATAGAGAAGGGAAGGGGACGCCATAACAGGCGCTGATTGCATGGGTTCATGAGAGAAGGATCACAATAGCAGGTTCACATGGGTCCTCTGCTTCAATCCATATCATTACACATAACAATCCATACGAAACCTCTAATCTCCAAGAAACCCAGATATTGCTCCTCTCCCTCACCTCGGTGACCCCTGTGAAGTCGTAGCTGCGCTGGGTCCTCTGCTTCTCCCCTGCCAGCACCCCCGGGGTGTCCACCAGGCAGATGTGGTCCAGCAGAGGGTGGGGCAGCTGGAGAGGGGGGGGCGAGGGAGCAGGGGGGAAGGCAGGCAGGGATACAGAGGTCCAGTGTTGCAGCAAAAGCCAGCACCCCCGGTGTGTCCGCCAGGCAGATGTGATCCCGCAGGGGTGGGGGAGCTGGGGGAGGGAGAGGGAACAGGCAGTGAGACGGGGTTTCAGTGGTGCAGAGGGGGCCAGCCCTCCCGGGGTGTCCACCAGGCAGATGTGGTCCAGCAGGGGGTGGGGCAGCTGGAGAGGGGGGCTGGGAGGTAAAATCCAGGAATACAGAGATTGCCAGAAATTCTGGTGCTCTCCCCTGCCAGCCCTCCCGGTGTGTCCACCTGGCAGATGTGGTCCAACAAGGGGTGGGGCAGCTGCGAGATTGCAGTGGGGAGGGGGGAGCCGGAGGGTTTAGTGGTCGACAGGGCCAGAGAGATGCAGGGATGGCAGCATCCCTGGCGTGCCACCATGCAGCCTGTGCAACTCGGCAGATGCAGTCCGGGAGAGGATGGGGCAGCTGGAGAGGGAGCAGGGGGGGTTAGTGGCAGACAGGGAAATAGCAGTGTAGTGATAGAGCAACTGCCAGCACGCCAGGTGTGTTCACCAGGCACATGTGGTCCAGTAGGGGGTAGGGCATGTTCTTGCCACTATCACGTGCAGAAAGGAAAGGAGAGGGCGATTCAGAAGTCTCACCTGCGCCACTTCGAGCTTCTCGAGAAAGGCGGATCCGAAGCGGGCGAGGCCGGCAAAGGGCATGTCGGCGCTCACTGCCACCGTGTTGCCGGGGATGCTGCGGTCGTCAGGGCCGTTCTGGTGGGAGGGAGGGACGAGAAAGGGCAGGTAGGGGCGCCATTTGGGCCAGCAGAGGGATCTATGGTGAGTTTGCAGTGACTGCCACCGAGTTGCCCGGTATGCTGTGATGGTCACGGCCGGTCTGATGGGACGAGAGGGAGGCCAGGGAGGGCAAGGAGGGCAGGGTAGGGAGAGGAGGGAGAGAGGGAGAAGAGGGAGAGGAGGCCCAAGCAATGAACCCAAGAAGTTAAGGGCATGCATGCACTGGCTTGCTTTCATACCTGATTCAGATGCTTTGTGGACGGCAAGGGTGACGTGTGAAAGGCGCAACAGCACGTGAGCAGGGATATGGGAGGAGAGGAGGGCAGACAAGAGGCGAGGGGTGGGATATGACATGAGAGGCGAGGGAATGGGCACGCACACACCATGACGACAGGACGTTTAGAGGATCGGAGGCATATAGCAGCCTGCAAAAGCTTATTAGAGGAGAGGCACGCACCATGACGACGACAAAGCGGTCTGTGGTGGGCTCGGGACCGATGTGCGAGCCTGCAGGGAGAGGGAGCGGGGAGGGGAGACAATGCGAGTCGAGCCAAGCCAGTCAAAGAAAGAAGCCTGAGGTGACGATGAGGTGTGACGATGAAGAGAGGTTGGGAACGACAAACACAGGTGTGACTAGGACAGGTGTGACTAGGACAGGTGTGACTAGGACAGGTGTGACTAGGACAGGTGTGACTAGGACAGGTGTGACTAGGACAGGTGTGACTAGGACAGGTGTGACTAGGACAGGTGTGACTAACCAGGGTAGGGGCGGTTGAGCAGGTGGCGAATGAACGTGGTCTTGCCTGTGCTGTACTGTAGTGGGGAATGAGAGGGCATGGGGGATGGTGATAGCACGGGGGGTGGTGAGTATGGGTCATTGTGTCAGCGTTGAGGGGCAGTGGTGAGATGGAGGTGCAGGTGGATGGTGGAAGTGGATATGGCAGCATGGGGAGGTGCAGGGACAGTGGTGAGATGAGATGGAGAGGGATGGCATGAAGTGAGAGGGATGGCATGAAGTGAGAGGGATGGCATGAAGTGAGAGGGAATGGCATGAAGTGAGAGGGAATGGCATGAAGTGAGAGGGATGGCATGAAGTGAGAGGGATGGCATGAAGTGAGAGGGATGGCATGAAGTGAGAGGGATGGCATGAAGTGAGAGGGATGGCATGAAGTGAGAGGGATGGCATGAAGTGAGAGGGATGGCATGAAGTGAGAGGGAATGGCATGAAGTGAGAGGGAATGGCATGAAGTGAGAGGGATGGCATGAACTGAGAGGGATGGCATGACGTGAGAGGGAATGGCATGAAGTGAGAGGGATGGCATGACGTGAGAGGGATGGCATGAAGTGAGAGGGAATGGTATGAAGTGAGAGGGAATGGTATGAAGTGAGAGGGATGGCATGAAGTGAGAGGGAATGGTATCCGGATGAAATAGGGATGAAATTGGGACGGGGCGAGATGACCAGTAGTGGGAACAGGAAGATATGTGCAGAGATGCGATGTAGACTCCCATGCGCAATATGGACTCAGATGTGCGAAATCGACTCATATGCGAATGTTATGGCAACACACACGTGTGAACGATCCAGATATGTGATGCTAGGCAGCTGGTAACCCGCTCACCTGCCCCAGCAGCATGACCATGGGCTCACCTGCCCCAGCAGCATGACCATGGGCTCACCTGCCCCAGCAGCATGACCATGGGCTTGGCCTCAAAGTCGCTTTCCGTCTGAAGGACAGGGGGGGAGAGGGGATGGTGGGAAGGGAGCGAGAGCAGGGAAGGGAGATGCAAGTACTGTCGGGTAAGTGGGAGCAGCCTTTGGGTGAGGAGAAGGGGGAGGAGCAAGCCATGACGGCATGCGGTGAGCGCATGGCATCAGGAGGACAGAGGGAGAGGGAAGTCCCTTGACCCACCAGGATGGGGCTGTGGAAGTCGGCGAAGCGGTACATCTCTTCCAGCGGCCGCAGCTTGCTCTCATACAGGCCCCTCAGCCCGTCCACCACGGATGTTATGGCGGATGGGAACAGGGGCTGCTCGGGGGAAAGGCGGGGGAAGAGACGGAGGAAAGGAAGAGGAGGTCAACTGGAGCCTCAGCTTGCTCTCATACAGCCCTGTCAGGCCGTTGACCACGGATGTTATGGGAAGCGGGGAGGGGCTGCTTGGGGGGAGTAGGGGGGTGGGGGGACCAAGTGACGGTATTGCGGACTGGGATAGAGGCTGCCTGCGGTGCAAAGTGGAGATAGGAGCAACGTGACGCACGAAGTTGCAGCACGCAGGTAGCAGAGGCGGGCAGGTAGCAGAGGCACGTAGGTAGCAGAGGCACGTAGGTAGCAGAGGCAGGTAGGTAGCAGAGGCACGTAGGTAGCAGAGGCAAGCAGGTAGCAGAGGCACGCAGGTAGCAGAGGCACGCAGGTAGCAGAGGCACGCAGGCAGCAGAGGCACGCAGGTAGCAGAGGCACGCAGGTAGCAGAGGCACGCAGGTAGCAGAGGCACGCAGGTAGCAGGGGCGGGCAGGAATAAGAGGCAGTCTCACATGTCATGTCCCCAGACACTCAATCTCTTCAGTCAAGCCATGCAAAACAACATGGTCCAATCTCAGCCGTGCAGTGGTTCAATCCAGCCGTACCTTCTTGGCCTTGGGCTTGGGCTTGAACATAGCCATGAGCGACGCCGCGAGGGAAGGGTCTGGCTCGTCTGCTGCACGGCCGAATGGGAATGACATCGAGGGTAGGGGGGGGGAAAGAGGAGAGGGTAAGGGATGGGCAGGGAACCATGCACGAGGCAGCAAGGGAAGGCCAGGCTCGTGTGCTGCAACGCAGAGCAGGGATGAGATGGAAATAGGGGGCACAGAGGAGAGGAGAGGTGGTGGGCAGAGAGACATGCAGCGCAGCAGCAAGAGAGGGGTCGGGCTTTTCTGATGAGAGGACGAGGGGGGGTGCGAGGAGAGGGGTGCTATCGGGTTACGAGGTGACTTTTGAGTCGACTCGGTGCGAGGAGAGGGGTGCTATCAGGTTACGAGGTGGGGGGGTGCGAGGAGAGGGGTGCTTTTGAGTCGACTCAAAAGTCACCTCGGTGCGAGGAGAGGGGTGCTATCGGGTTACGGGGCGCGAGAAAAGACAGAGGCAGAGGAGAGAGTGAGGCGAGGCGTCGAAGTGGGCAGAGAGTAATGGAACGATGAGAGAGACGAAGGTCAATACAAAGGGCCATTCGAGAGAGGTCGGGCTCATCTGCTGAGAGACCGGTTTGAGATGATGAGAGACCGGTTTGAGATGATGAGAGACCGGTTTGAGATGATGAGAGACCGGTTTGACATGATGAGACGAGAACACAGTCCGTGCACTCGTGAATAGACAGAGGGCAAGAGCGCAGAGTGATTGAATGTGCATATCACGACGTCAGGGCCTCGTTCACAGCATACGGCTCACCTCCCAGGGTGATTTGTGAGAATTCTAAAGTATCTTCGATGCCTTGCAAGTCGACTCACTTCACAGTAACAGCAATCACGCCGAGCACACGGTTTAGAGGACGCGGCTCACCTGCTGTGTCGGACTCAATGGATGCAGTGCACGCCAGGATGCTCTCTGACGCCAGAGCCTCGTCCAGCCCCTTGAGCAAGGGGAAACACGGGTAGCGCGCTGGGGGGAGTGGAGGGAGGGGGAATAAAGGAGAGCGATCTGGGTCAAGGGGCAAGAGAGAAAGGAAAGCGCCTTTCCGACGCCAGAGCCTCGTCCAGCCCCTTGAGCAAGGGGAAACACGGACAGTGCGGTGGGGGAAGGAAGACAATGGGGAGAGGCGGCAAGACGGAAATGGGAAGGCGGAAGAGGCAGTGGAAAATGAGTGAGAAGTGAGGTCAAAGAAAGAGCACATGGGCCTTTCAAGTCCATCTGGATCAGGCAGAGAGCATGCGCAGACAGGAGTGTCAGAATTGGGAGAAGCAGGGAGGGGCGAGGATAGCGATGTATGGGAGAGTGTATGAGGCTCCTTAAAGCTGCCAATCTCTTGCCACCACTGGCGTTCACGATAGCTCCATATAGCAGGTATGCACAACGCACCATCCCCAATCAATCTCACCTGGCATGTCCTCCCCGCGGGACAGCATCTGCTGCTTGGCGATCAGCCGCATGGCCACCACGAACTCCTCGAACCCCAGGTAGCCCTGCATACAGGCACACGGATGAGAGGGAGGGCGAATCTTTCAGTGTGGTGGCAACCAGACAATGTTCTCATGCCAAGCACGAGGGATGCTTGCTAGGCACGGGGGATGCCAAGCACGAGGGATGCCAAGCACGAGGGATGCCAAGCACGAGGGATGCCAAGCACGAGGGATGCCAAGCACGAGGGATGCCAAGCACGAGGGATGCCAAGCACGAGGGATGGCAAGCACGAGGGATGCCAAGCACGAGGGATGCTTGCTAGGCACGAGGGATGCCAAGCACGAGGGATGGCAAGCACGAGGGATGCCAAGCACGAGGGATGCCAAGCACGAGGGATGCCAAGCACGAGGGATGCCAAGCACGAGGGATGCCAAGCACGAGGGATGCCAAGCACGAGGGATGCCAAGCACGAGGGATGCCAAGCACGAGGGATGCCAAGCACGAGGGATGGCAAGCCGGTTGAGAGGAGCCAATAGCCGCATTGCCACCACCAACCCCTCAAACCCCTTCAGGTAACGAGCAGGAACAAGGACGAGAGGGGGAGGTGAAGTCGGCAGTAGGAGATCGGGGGAGAGCGGATGGCAGCCAGGCCAGGAGGAGAATGCAGGAGGAGAATGCATGCAGGGAGGTAGGAACTGCGAAACACGAGTATGCGCAGTTGACCTGTTGGCGTTGCGTTAGTCAGTGGTCTCCGTTCGTACCTGGCGACGGTCGTCTGCTGCAGCCCAGATCTGCACACGCGGGAGGGATGGGGAAGGAGGGACAGACGGAAGGAATGGGGAGGAAGCGGAGGGGGTCAGAGAGAGGGCACGTGGCACGGAATGAGAGAAGGCGAGGGGAAAATGAGGTGAAGTGAGTGAGACATGGGGAAAGAGGCAAGCGGTTACTTACAGAGAAACCATCAGAGTCAGCCTTTGGAGTCTCAGGGACGTCTGCTGTGCTTCCTCTTTACCGAGTTCAACTCATAGCACCGCTGTCAGCGTGTACCCCAGTCACTCGTACCAGTTTCATGTACCAGTTTCTACCGTCGTACAGTTGCATGTCGCTGAAGCATCAGGGCGTACCGCTTTGAGGTCGTACCGCTTTGAGGTCGTACGCGGGGGCTTTTGAGGTCGTACCGCTTTGAGGTCGTACCGCTTTGAGGTCGTACCGCTTTGAGGTCGTACCGCTTTGAGGTCGTACGCTTTGAGTCGTACCGCTTTGAGGTCGTACCGCTTTGAGGTCGTACCGCTTTGAGGTCGTAGTATCGTCCGCTTTGAGGTCGTACCCTTTTCGTACCGCTTTGAGGTCGTACCGCTTTGAGGTCGTACCGCTTTGAGGTCGTACCGCTTGAGGTCGTACCGCTTTGAGGTCGTACCGTTTGAGGTCGTACCGCTTTGAGGTCGTACCGCTTTGAGGTCGTACCGCTTTGAGGTCGTACCGCTTTGAGGTCGTACCGCTTTGAGGTCGTACCGCTTTGAGGTCGTACCGTTTGAGGTCGTACCGCTTTTTGAGGTCGTACCGCTTTGAGGTCGTACCGCTTTGAGGTCGTACCGCTTTGAGGTCGTACCGCTTTGAGGTCGTACCGCTTTGAGGTCGTACCGCTTTGAGGTCGTACCGCTTTGAGGTCGTACCGCTTTGAGGTCGTACCGCTTTGAGGTCGTACGCTTGAGGTCGTACCGCTTTGAGGTCGTACCGCTTTGAGGTGTACCGCTTGAGTCGTAACCGCTTTTGAGGTCGTACCGCTTTTGAGGTCGTACCGCTTTGAGGTCGTACCGCTTTGAGGTCGTACCGCTTTGAGGTCGTACCGCTTTGAGGTCGTACCGCTTTGAAGGTCGTACCGCTTTGAGGTCGTACCGCTTTGGAGGTCGTACCGCTTTGAGGTCGTACCGCTTTGAGGTCGTACCGCTTTGAGGTCGTACCGCTTTGAGGTCGTACCGCTTTGAGGTCGTACCGCTTTGAGGTCGTACCGCTTTGAGGTCGTACCGCTTTGAGGTCGTACCGCTTTGAGGTCGTACCGCTTTGAGGTCGTACCGCTTTGAGGTCGTACCGCTTTGAGGTCGTACCGCTTTGAGGTCGTACCGCTTTGAGGTCGTACCGCTTTGAGGTCGTACCGCTTTGAGGTCGTACCGCTTTGAGGTCGTACCGCTTTGAGGTCGTACCGCTTTTGAGGTCGTACCGCTTTGAGGTCGTACGCCGGCTTTGAGGTCGTACCGGCTTTTGAGGTCGTACCGCTTTGAGGTCGTACCGCTTTGAGGTCGTACCGCTTTGAGGTCGTACCGCTTTGAGGTCGTACCGCTTTGAGGTCGTACCGCTTTGAGGTCGTACCGCTTTGAGGTCGTACCGCTTTGAGGTCCGTTGAGGTCGTACCGCTTTGAGGTCGTACCGCTTTGAGGTCGTGCTGCATGAGGCCCGAGCGCTTGAAGAAGGGAACGGCGTCCGGACCCGTGATGCGACCATCGGCCTCTGAAGGGGTAGTAGAGTAGATGGGTGGGATGATGTTGGAGCTGAATTAAGAGAGAACATCGCGAGGAAGGAAGCGGAGGTAGGAATGTGATGGGGAATCCAGTGCTACTCGCATCATGGTCGAGGGCAGCCGGATGATCTCAATGGATCTGAAAATGAAGCCTTAAAGCACGTCCCTTATTCCAGCCGGATTGCCCGGTAATGTTTTGGAAAAACAAGGGACAGACGGACGGACAGACGATTGATGCAGCTAAAGGACGCCTTTCAAAACGCCACGAAAGCTCGGAATATAAGATTTTCCGAGATTCTTAGCGCTAGTACGTACGAGGCTGGGGGCCTAACACGGTGGATTGAACAACAAGTGACGCGAGAGTTCAAACGGCGTTTGCGCGCGGGAGTGAAGCACGCGGTGACACTGGCAGCCGTACCTGCGTCGACGAATGCGAACCAGCGCGGTAGACCTGCGAGGCGATGGAAATAACGAGAACCGGCACGGGGAACAGGGGAATGGTGGGGAATGGTGGGGAATGGTGAGAGGCAGCTCGTGGAAGAGGGGAACGATATCGCAACAACGAGGCTCGCTGCCGTGACATTGAAGTGCCACAGTTGTTGTAGTGATACATGCCAACGCGTATTAAACAGCAGGGATACATGTCACACTTGTTGTAGGTGATTTTTTAGTTTTCTCAAATGTCACAAGAACGGAAGCGCTTCGTTCAAGCTTATCCATCACCAGCTTGTTGCTGTGCCTCAGCGAAACTGTCTGACGCACTGCTAGCGAGTGCAAGCTTCGATTTGCGAAAAAAAAAGAGCTATGTAACTCAGTTGTTCTCTCCGTCACTGCGACACTCACCCGCATTTCCTCCTTGCTGCATATCGCTGGCTGCGACGCGACGAGAACGTCTCCGCTCGGCATGGCTCCTCGATTCGGTCAGATTGGGGAACAACCGCTGCGTGGTGAACGCAGCTGCGGGCACGCACGAAAGGCTGCGGTTTCTCTTCAAAATGCCGCTGACAACAATTTCTGCGTCTCGGAACGGAATAAAATGGCCAGTCAGGCGTTTGTCGTAGAACTTCGACGCGACGGTAAGTGAACAAAAGCTTCAGGCTGCCGACTACAAAAATGCAAGACCCAGGAAGGGAAGAAGTCGAGTAGCTCTGGCATTTCTGCTGAAGCCTGAAGCATTTGACCGAAGCATGAGGAGGAGCAGCAGGCAGGAGGGGGTGGCACTGCACCAGGAACCTCGGGATTGACGGGGCAGAATCCAGTGAGCCATGGCATGGCATGGCAGGGGAGAACCTCGATGCTTGACAAGGGATGAAATGGAATTCGCTGCTGATTGGACGAGCGCGGCCCAGTCAAACTGAGCCGAACGCGTTCCCCTGCAGCGGATTGGAGGAGGCTTGATGTGGACTCTCGGTGGTTCGCGCTCGCTACGTTTGACATTGTACGCGTCAGAAGCGGGGAACGCGCATTCGGCCAACCTGACGAAAGCCCTGCTTGACGGTGCCGGGAGATGCGGGGTGAGTTTGGCTTTCCTCGATATGTGGCAGTGTATGAGGATTCAAGTTCAACCATAGAAACATCTCCAGTTCTCGAATTACCGAACAGAAACAATGAAAACACAAGAAATGTTGATTGGTTTGACAGTCAGATAAGTGATACACAAGCCACATAGAGCCACTCTGTGTCACAGCAACAATGCTAGGCCTGGCTTCAGCCACTGTCACATGTTTCCTTACATGGAGGTGCAAACCTGAACATATACGGCACCTTATAAAAAAATACTCCGCACAGCCGCCATCCTCATTACCTGTTAACCCTGAGTTCGCCACTTCAAACACACAAAAAATATATTCAACTACACAACTTGGTAGCTTTCCACGCTCATCTGTGTTCTCCCTGCAAACTTGACTGGTTGGCCGCTGCTTGATTGGGTCACAGATACCACCTGAAACAGCCAACCAATGGAAGAGGAAATCCAAACAATGCATAAGACATGCTGCCCGATTGAATGCACTCGCCCATCGCTGTGCCTGAATCATGGTGCTGGGCAAGGAGAGTAAGTGGGGGCTGGGACAAGGCTTGAAGGTTGGAGGGAAAGAAGGTTATGAGAATGCAGGGAGACAAGGAAGGGAAGGGAGGCTGAAACCGAAGGGCAGGGCGGGGAAAGAGGAATCGGAGTGGGCGAGAGGGAAAGAGAGGGGAGGGGGGGGGGGGGGACCAAGACGAGAATGGAGGATGGTGGAAAGGGGGTGAAGGAGCAGGGGTGGGTCAGGGATGGAAAGGTGGTGGGTGGGAGTGGTTTGAGAGAAGAGTGGGTGGGGGGGAGGGGAGAAGGGGGGGGGGGGACAGTCAAGGACGGAAGGGGGGAGGGGGTTTTGCCAGGGGTGGGATGGATGGAAGGGCTGGCGGACGAGGCGACAGACCTTGACATCGCAGAAGGTCTTGGCGGATGTGAAGCGCACTTCAATGGGGAAGAAGACGTCCGGGTTGGTGGCCGGCACCACAAACTCCATCGATCCACTGGGAGCACGTGGGCGCCACACAGGGGACAGGTGGCAACAGATGGGAAACAGGCGGGGAACGGATGGGTAACAAGTAGGGAACAGGTGGCAACAGATGGGGAACAGATGGGAAACGGATGGGGAACGGATGGGGAACGGATGGGGAACGGATGGGGAACAGATGGGAAACGGATGGGGAACGGATGGGGAACGGATGGGGAACGGATGGGGAACGGATGGGGAACGGATGGGAACGGGATGGGGAACGGATGGGGAACGATGGGGAACGGATGGGGAACGGATGGGGAACGGATGGGGAACGGATGGGGAACGGATGGGGAACGGATGGGGAACGGATGGGGAACGGATGGGGAACGGATGGGGAACAGATGGGAAACAGATGGGGAACGGATGGGGAACGGATGGGGAACGGATGGGGAACGGATGGGGAACGGATGGGGAACGGATGGGGAACAGATGGGAAACGGATGGGAACGGATGGGGAACGGATGGGGAACGGATGGGGAACGGATGGGGAACGGATGGGGAACGGATGGGGAACGGATGGGGAACGGATGGGGAACGGATGGGGAACAGATGGGAAACGGATGGGGAACGGATGGGGAACGGATGGGGAACGGATGGGGAACGGATGGGGAACGGATGGGGAACGGATGGGGAACAGATGGGAAACGGATGGGGAACGGATGGGGAACGGATGGGGAACGGATGGGGAACAGATGGGAAACAGATGGGAAACGGATGGGGAACGGATGGGGAACGGATGGGGAACGGATGGGGAACGGATGGGGAACGGATGGGGAACGGATGGGGAACGGATGGGGAACGGATGGGGAACGGATGGGGAACAGATGGGAAACGGATGGGGAACGGATGGGGAACGGATGGGGAACGGATGGGGGAACGGATGGGGAACGGATGGGGAACGGATGGGGAACGGATGGGGAACGGATGGGGAACAGATGGGAAACGGATGGGGAACGGATGGGGAACGGATGGGGAACGGATGGGGAACGGATGGGGAACGGATGGGGAACGGATGGGGAACGGATGGGGAACGGATGGGGAACGGATGGGAAACGGATGGGGAACGGATGGGGAACGGATGGGGAACGGATGGGGAACGGATGGGGAACGGATGGGGAACGGATGGGGAACAGATGGGAAACGGATGGGGAACGGATGGGGAACGGATGGGGAACGGATGGGGAACGGATGGGGGAACGGATGGGGAACGGATGGGGAACGGATGGGAAACGGATGGGGAACGGATGGGGAACGGATGGGACGGATGGGAAACGGATGGGGAACGGATGGGGAACGGATGGGAAACGGATGGGGAACGGATGGGGAACAGATGGGAAACGGATGGGGAACGGATGGGGAACGGATGGGAACGGATGGGGAACGGATGGGGAACGGATGGGGAACGGATGGGGAACGGATGGGGAACAGATGGGAAACGGATGGGGAACGGATGGGGAACGGATGGGGAACGGATGGGGAACGGATGGGGAACGGATGGGGAACGGATGGGGAACGGATGGGGAACAGATGGGAAACGGATGGGGAACGGATGGGGAACAGATGGGAAACGGATGGGGAACGGATGGGGAACGGATGGGGAATAAGAATGAGCAGTGCAAGGAAACAAGATCCATGATAGACAGGGAGCGAGGAGAGTGAAGACGGGTGGATTAGTGTAGTAGAACCACTGTTACCACGTGAACTATATTTGTTGCATAAGTCGGCCTAGGTACTTGCGTGCTGTAACCTGGCCTTGAAGCCAATGCGTTGGGGCTGCCTCAATCTGAACTCATGACCCAAGCTCTTTTCCTCCTCTTCAGATCCGTGGCACGTAATGTTCCATAACTTCTTTCCCCTCCCCTCTCCCTCCCCCCCCCCCCGCCTCACCCACCCCCGCCCCAAAACAAGTGGGAAGAAAACAACCACGGCTACTCTAACAAGACCAGGGCCAACCGGCAAAAATTTGACATGAGAGCTCACTTGCGGTTGGAGTTATCAATGAGGTCGATGCACCACTCCAACACGGATCTCCTTGCATCGTATCTGTATGCATGCACAGGGTCAGCATTGGAAAGACCATCAGGGACCTGGAGGAGAAGCAAGGCTTCACAGCGAAGCTGCACTGCACCAGAACCACAAGGACCATGCCAAGGAACCATACGAGCTCCCAGCCGAGCGGGGGCTCGTGCACAATGCGCAGACGCAACGCTGGTGCATTGACCTTCGCTCTCCAGCATGTACGCTTCATGCACATGGTTGTGCTTGAAGTCGAATTTGAAGAAAAGAGAAGAAAAGAAGACAAACCAACGTTGCACGCACCTCGGCTCGCCGTCATAGTCCTTGAGCGTGGGCGCTTCACGCAGAGCCGGCAGCGGGATCTCCACAACCACGTGGCGCAGGTCAAACGCCTGTGTGGCCTCGTACTCTATGTTCACATACGTGTCCGCGCCAGACACAGACGGCCAGCAGTTGACTGCAGAGAAGGCAACCAAGTGGGATTGCATGCATAAGCCTGAGGAAAGGCAGAAAGGCACGTGTGGCCTCGTACTCTATGTTCACATACGTGTCCGTGCCAGACACCGATGGCCAGCAGTTGACTGCGGGAATGGGCGCCAAGGGAAAGGGGAGGATCGCACACAGGAATATGAGTAAGAGCAGAAAGGCCTGCATGGCGCAGCACTCTACGTGTGGTTTCGTAGTCTACGTTCACGTACATGTCTGGACTAGACACCAGCGGCCAGCAGTTGACTGCGGGAATGGGAGCCAAAGGAGTAAGGAAATGTTGATTGAGCGCCTGAGGATCTATGCTCACATACGTCTCTGCCCAGACCCCGACGCCAGCAGTTGATTGCGGGAATGGTTGCGGGTGGGGAGAGGAGGAGAGGCGGAGAGGGGGAGGGGAGGGGGAGAGAGGGGAGGAGGGGGGTGGAGGGGTGGGAGCATGCAGCAGAATGGGGGCAAGACAGGACCTTTAGATCAGGGACCCACATGATGATCAGGGACCCACATGAAGATCAGGGACCCACATGAACCCACAACGATGCAAAAAGAATAGGGTCGCTCATGATGAAGGAACGCGAGGGCAGTGGAGGGAAGCAAAGCCGCTGAGAGAATGAGAAAGAGCAGCGGCGGGAAACAGGTCGGCTGAGGGAAAGAGAGAGGGTATAAAAGAGGGAGAGAGAGAGGGAGAGAGGGGAGCCTTACTGCTGATGGGGACGACGGTCTCGTCCTTGGATTGCATGCGCCACTTGAGGATGCCGAGCGGGCTGCCGGTGGGGAAGGGCCGGTTGGGGTCCTTGAGCCCCAGAATGTTCTGCCCGCCGTACAGCGCCTTGTCGATGTTCGGATGCGTCTTGAACTGGAAGCTCTTGTCGTGCCCGCCCTCGATCTGCAGGAGGGAGAGGGAAAGAGAGAGGGAAAGGGAGTGAGACTTTACTGCTGACGGGGACGACGGACTCGCCCTTGGATTGCATGAGCTGCCAGTGAGGAAGGGCCGGTGGGGAAGGGGCGGAGGGGAAGGGCCGGTTGGGGTCCTTGAGCCCCAGGATGTTCTGCCTGCTGTACAGCGCCTTGTTGATGTTCGGATGCGACTTAGATTGAAAGCTCTTGTCGTGCCCGCCCTCCATCTGCAAGAGGATCGTCGCCAAAACCAGCCAGGGATACGGAAAGCAGCACCGGGGTAAGCCGTGTGCTGAAAGAGCAGAGCGAAGCCAAAGGCACTCTGCAACACGACTCACAGAAACTCCCCATGTAGCAGCTCACAAACTTCCCGCAGCGCAGCCCAGGACGCTCCTACCCACGTGGATGCGGATGACCGCGTCGTCCCCCTTGAGCAGCGCCATGGTGCCCTGCACCTCCATGATCTCCAGCCCGCAGCCCAGCACGCCCTCCCTTACCTGCGCTTACCTGCGCCCTCTCACTTACCTGCACCCACACGCACTCTTGCTTCCCGCACGCCCCCACTCTTCCCGCACGGCCTCTCTTTACCTGCACTTACCTGCACGCCTCTAACTCCTACCCACCTGGATGCGGATAAAGGCGTCCTCCTCCTTGAGCACGGTGAGCGCCATGGTGCCCTGCACCTCCATGTTCTCCAGCCCGCCGTCGCGCTTCCACGCCACCACCAGCTTCTCCTCCACCAGGATCGTGATGGGGTCCGTCGCCACAAACGCAGGTTGCCCGCCACCACCACCAAGGCCGACAGCGGCGGACGAGGCAGGAGCGGCGTCCTCGACGATGACCTCGCCCTCCGCCTTGAGCGACTCCAGGAACTGGTTCGTCTTGGTGGACTTGCCCAGCTTCATGCCCATGCCCTTAGAGGGTGCGCCCAGGCTCCCGCCGGGCCGACCTGCGGGTTGGGGAGGAATGGAAGGGAAGTGAAACGGGGAGGCGTGGCACGCGAATGAGTGGGGTGACCGATAGAAATCGGCGAGGGATCCTGCTTTTAGCGACTCCATGCCGTTATGAACGGTGCACCGGGGCTTCCACCAGCTTCATAGCCAAGCGCTTGGCCGGCGCGCCCAAGCGTCCACCAGGCCGACATGTGGTTCGGGGGAAAGCGGTCGTGTTGAGGACGGGCGTGGGTACGAGAGAGGGAAGCGCAAGACAGGGATTCTATCAAGGACGACGAGGGATCCGCGGCGAGGGAAGAGCAGTGGAATGACGGATCGCCACGTTAGCGGATAGAGTATCCCAGTGCTAGAGATTCGATCGTCCTCACTATCGCATGTAAACCAGACCCAAACGCCACCCGGTTCACATGCACGTGATTTGAGTGCCGTTTACGATATTAGGGTTGCGCGCGCCTAGTTCACAAGCGCAAACAGGGGTCGCAGTACAGCCTACGCACGTATCAGGATCGAGCATCGCCTACGCACGTCTCAGGGTCGAGCATCGCCTACGCACGTCTCAGGGTCGAGCATCGCCTACGCACATACCAGGATCGAGAGTCGCCGTGACACGTGTCAGGGGCGAGTATCGCCTAAGCCCGTATCAGGATCGATTCTCGTCTACGCACGGATAGGTTCGTGTATGGACTAGACACTTGCCAGGGTCAAAGTAGCGTCTACGCACTTACCGGGCTCCGGACCAGTTGAAACCGGACCTCCGAACCCGCCACCTCCACCGCCTCCCATCCTCCCCATCTCCGGGAAGCCGTTGTTTATGGACATCTGACCTCCCCCGCCAGGACCCATGCCTGACAGCCCGCCTGAAATCCCCCCGCGATCGACTCTCTTGTCCGCCTGCCAACGGCGAATCGGAGAGAGCAAGCGCGAGAGACGCAGAACAGCGTGATCTCACACAATCTCAGAAAGTAATGAAGGACGTAAAAAGGAAGGCGAGCTGCATATACGTCGAGAGATAAGGGTTAGGTGAACGTGGCAGAAGAACACAGGGGGGTTGTTGTACGTACCCGGAGCTTCTCGATCTCCTGCGCCTTCTTCTTCATGAGGTCCTTGGTCTCGTTGATCTTGCTCAGCATGTCCGCCTTGTACTGCTTCTCCGCGCTGCTCTCCATCTCCGTGAACTGCTTCACCTGCGCTATAGTCACGTTCTCCTTGTGGCCCAGCGAGATGACCTCGTCGAACGCGAATATGAGCTCGAACGCCATGTGACACACGGATTCCTCGTCAAGTCCTGGACAGTACTCGGGTACCTGGAAAGCCAGATAGAGAGACGTGATTGAGAAAATATAATGTCGGCGCATGAGAATGAGGAGACAAAAGCACATGGATCGGATCGTGACATGGAAAAGTCAGAAATTAAGATTGTTACGGCATGAAGCAGGGAGCCTTGGGGATTAGGTTAAGCTTACGAGCTTCGATAGTAGGCGGAGCGTCTCGAGATCCTCTAAGATGTTGCTTTGCTTGTTCGTGACCAGCAGTAAATAGAGACCCTCCAGCGATTGATACACATATCGCACATTCTCGGTCTCGACGAACGTGTGCTGCTTCCCGCTTCCGATGAGTTTAGGGAAAGCTGCAAGCAACCCTTCGATTCGAATCCGAGCCATATCTACGAATTGCCGGGACACCAATGCTGCAGCAACCAAACAAAATACCACGCACGTGAGAAAATGACGAGCGCTAGAACATGGTATGTGAATAGGTTCAACCAGGAGATTAATCGCTGGTGATCTAAGGACGACATGTAAATCGATCTGAACATGCCTTTTCCCGTCTTGCTGATGATCGCTGCTGATAGGACCACCTGCAGAAAAGAAACTAGGTCGTCAATCTAATCCGAGTGGAATAAGAAACAACATGGATGCGGAAATAAAGGCGAATCTAACGCACCATATTGCCAGGACCAGGGATGTGAGCTCAGGCGAGTAAAATCGGGATCCAAACCCTTCCTACCGAAATCACACAACTAGAGCAGCAGCAACGGTCAAGGTCCTGAAAGACGCTACGCCCTAATTAGGAAGACGGAAATCGAAGACGAATCTACGCATTCCGCGATGCGAACAACGGCATTCCTAGATCAAGGGTGATTCTAGGTACAGCACAGCTTGGGAAAGGCACAGGGTCAGTGTTGAGGGAAGAGCGGAAACAGGAGTACCAGCAGGCAGATCTGTGATGCTGGGCTCCCTCCCTTCAGGGGCGGAAGGCAGGTAAAACAGCGGGAAGCGGGAAGGCCGACAGAAAGTGGTTTCGCGGATGAACTCGAGGCTCGCGAGAGTGGTAACATGAATTCGTTGGAACGTGCCGTTAGATAAAATGTTAACTAACATTTTATAATCCGCAAGCATAGGTTTCATATGTTTCTAAAAAGGCAAGGACAGCCCGCCTGTTTGCATTCTCACAACTTCCAGGCTTCAATTTTCTCGTCAAGTTAATGTTCGTACAGTAAAAATGGTATGAATACACTGATGATTCACAAACATGCATGTTCACCACAACCTCGCACTCAAGTAAACTACATGCCACCGCGACTTCTGCCCCTTCCCATCTTGCCTCTCCCCCCTCTACCTCCCCCTCTCCCACTAGAGCTTGACTTTCCTCCGCCCCTTCCCCTCCCTCCACTCCCACCCCTCCCCCCACTCCCTCCCCTCCCTCCCCTTCCTCCCCTTCCTCCCCTCCCACCCCTCCCTCCACTGCTTCCTCTCCCGCCACTCCCTCCCCTCCCACCACCCCCTCCTCTCCCCCGCCCCCTCTAGCCACCGCGGTCTGCCGCATCTTCCGCACCTCCTCCACACTCCTCAGCTCATCCCTCACTCGCCCACCCGACCCTCCTCTGCCCGACATGCCTGTAGCAGGGAACCAGGGGGGAACGGAGGTGGCAGGGCGGGAAATATTGGCTCGGAATGCCTGTGCTTAGCTAACCTGAGGGAGAGGTTAGGGCCTAGAGAGTCAGATACCACAAAATGGTGTAGTGTAGTGTAGGTAAATGGTGGTTGGGGGAGTGGGGTAAACAGAAAGAGTTCTTCCTGCTGTGCCTTTCTCTTTGGAACATTGGAGGATCAGCTCCGCTGCCAGGCAGCAAATCAAACCCTCCACAGGGAGCTGGCTAGCAAGCAGTATACCACCTTCTCTCAACATCCTCCTACCCCCTCACCACCACCCACCCCCCCACCACCATCCACTTTCTAATCCCGACAACCCGCTCTTCTGCTCAGCTCACATCCCCTAGTCAACTCCCACTCACCTCCTCGACCGCCTCGTGCTCCTCCCCTCCCCCTCGAGAAACCACCACGACCAGCGCCACCAGCGTCCTCGTCAGCGTCGAATGCGCTGCCGCCACGTGCCCCCCTGCCGCCCACCCTCATGTGCGTCCTCTCCTTCCACCGCTTGTAGATGCCCTTGCTGCCCGCACTCGTCTTGGCGCCGCTCTCCGTGCGGACCTGTAGAGTTTAGAAGGGTGAGGAGGGATGCAGGGAGTCGATTCAGGGGTTTGGATATTGTAAAACACAAGGTGCGTCCTCTCCTTCCACCGCTTGTAGATGCCCTTGCTGCCTGCGCTCATCTTGGCGCCGCTCTCCGTGCGGACCTGAGAGGTTCAGAGGGGTTAAAAGGGATGCAGGGAATGACCAAAGGGAATTCAGAGAGTGTGTGAGTCAGGGGAGTGACTCTCATGTGCGTCCTCTCCTTCCTTCCACTGTGTGTACATGCTCGTGCTGCCCCCACTCGTCTTGGCGCCACTCTCCGTGCGGACCTGAGAGACCGAGGGGAGATAATTTCAAAAGACAAAATATTTGGAGGACTCAGGGCACTTTCCTTGCTGCCCACCACACAGGCTTTGACCCTACCAGCAGGATCCAGGGATTCCAAGGTGTCTCAATCCACGGAATTCCACAATATCGACTTCGTCTAATTTTGAGGCGCCTAAAGAATTGACCCCTTGCTGCGCACACTGGCTTTGACCCCACCTGCAGGGTCCAGGGATTCCAGGGTGTGAGAATCCAGGGGGTTCCACAAATTCGACTCAAGAGGATACAGCAGACTAGGGGCTTCCGAAACTGAGCAGATTCAGCAGTCGAAAGCTACAAATACTCACTTGCCGCAGAAAATGCCATCCAAGGAAAGGGGTGCTACTCATTCCCAGGAGAAGTGAAGGGCTTGCGCTCACCTTGCCAGAAGGACCAAGGGTCTCCCCGGGATTCAGCTTGATGTACTTCTTGCTCTTCTGCTCACACGTGCAAAGGAGTAGCAGCAGGGAGTGGAAACGAAAGGGATGGGTGGAGTGGAGGTTTGAAGAGTCTCAGAACGTCTCCCGGGGATTCAGCTTGATGTACTTCTTGCTCTTCTGCTCACTGAAAAGGAAAGTGGCAGGGGTTGAAGGAGGGAGTGGAAACGAAAGGGATGGGCGGAACTGGAGGTTTGATGTGTCTCAGAACGCCTTCCCCCGGATTGAGCTTGATGTACTTCTTGCTCTTCTGCTCAGTGAAAAGGAAAGTGTGAGGTAGAGGGAAGGGGAAGTGTTGAAGGAAACAGCGGGGGTGTTGCAAGCGAAGGACTTCTTGCCCTTCCGCTCGGAAGGCCTTCCCATGGCTCTCCTTCACAGGATAAGCCACCATTCAACATAAATGAAACTGCACCTTCCAGAATATATATCATATGAAACAATTAAACAAACACTGTACCTTATCCCAGTGGAACACTGCCTTTCTCTTCTGCGCCCCCTCCCCATCATCAGGCGCCAGGTCCAGCACCTCTGCCTCGAACCTGTGGGGGAGGGCAAGGGGAAATGAGGTTACTATAAGGCGCCCATCAGCAGCACCTACTCCCAGCACTGCGATCAGACGCCATTCATGGAAGAGTGTCCGAGGAAGAGTGTCCGAGGTTCCCCATCATCAGGCACCAGGTCCAGCACCTTTGCCTTGAACCTGAAAGAAAGTGAGGGAAACGAAGGGGCGGAGGGAGAGAGGGGGGTGGGAGGGGAGAGCGGAGAGGGGGTGAGGGGGATGCGAAGAAGTGTGCATCATCAGGCGCCAGGTCCAGCACCTATACCCCGAACCTGCACGGAAGGGAGTGAAAAGAAAGAGTGGGGAGAGAATGAGAGGTGTGCATTTGAAAAATCAGGAGCCTCGAACAATGAAGAGTGGGGTGGGAATGAGGCGAAACGGGCGGGCAATGGGGGAAGAGAAGAGAACATCAAAAGGAAACGTCAGTGAAGGGGGTGGGGGCGGAGGGGGTGCGGGAAAAGGGGAGGGAAGGTGACGGTGTCTCTCCCTTACCTGCCATGCCTGTAACATGCCACCTACCTAACCTGCCATGCCTGTAACATGCCACCTACCTAACCTGCCATGCCTGTAACATGCCACCTACCTAACCTGCCATGCCTGTAACATGCCACCTACCTAACCTGCCATGCCTGTAACATGCCACCTACCTAACCTGCCATGCCTGTAACATGCCACCTACCTAACCTGCCATGCCTGTAACATGCCACCTACCTAACCTGCCATGCCTGTAACATGCCACCTACCTAACCTGCCATGCCTGTAACATGCCACCTACCTAACCTGCCATGCCTGTAACATGCCACCTACCTAACCTAATACAAGGACACATTGACGGGGGTGACGCGTGGGAAGGCAAGGGTAAGGGAACGAGAAAGAAGACGTGCAAACATCAGAGGGTGACTAAAAGTCGTGCATCATCATCATCATCATCATCATCATCATCATCATCATCATCATCATCATCATCATCATCATCATCATCATCATCATCATCATCATCATCATCATCATCATCATCATCATCATCATCATCATCATCATCATCATCATCATCATCATCATCATCATCATCATCATCATCATCATCATCATCATCATCATCATCATCATCATCATCATCATCATCATCATCATCATCATCATCATTAGGAACTGGTGCACTTTAAGCTGGAACTCCATTCCGCATGTGTCGGGGGGGAAGTGTGGCGTACTTTTGTACTTCAGCTGAGAATTCGTTCTTGGGCCGCCCGTTGACCGAAAGGCCGCTTTCCCAGTGCTGCACCGGGCAGGAAAAAAAAAAAGAACATGGTGGACAAAAAAGATAGATTGTGCAGAATCCAGAAATCTTGTAATTAAGGGCAACTGAATTCAAAAGCGTCGGAAAGTATTTTATCTTCAAATCCAAACCAAATAGTGTTATGCGTAACAATATTGTAGCCTGCATGCTTGCACTGCTTCCTTCACTTCCACACTGATAACCAAACGCCTCCTTCGCTCACTCAGGCTGAGGGGAACAGAAAGAGACTGGTTGCCTCATTCACGCATGCTGCTTCCCTTCCGGGTCCCCTATCATTCCCTTCTCCCCTTGCTGATGCCTGGCTGCCTGGACCACACATCCTAACCAGCATTTTGCTTCTCTAATCATCTTACCCTGTTGGGAGGAATGCTGTTGATGAAGAATTGATCGTCCTTGAAGCTCGTTGGCTTCTCCCTCTTCCCCCCTCGCCCCTCCCCCTCCTTCCTCTTCCGTTTTCCCCCACCCCTGTCCCCCCCTCCACCATTGCCCACCCCCACTATCAACTCGTCATCCTCCCCCTCTCCCTCCTCCCCATCCTCCCCCCACCCTCCTCTCCCTCCAAAAACCCAGTGAAATCATCATCCTCCCCTTCCTCCTCCTCCTCTCCCTCCTCCTCCTCTCCCTCCTCCCCCTCCTCCAGTACCTCTCCCCCCTCACCCTCCTCTTCCTCATCCTCCTCCTCCTCTCCCTCCCCCTCCCCTTTTAATCCGTTCCCCCACACCTCCCTCCCCTCGCCCCCCAGCTTGTCCCGCCTCTTGCTGATGGCCTTCTGGTGCACCTCCCGCTTCGCCCTCATCACATCTAGCCCTGCAGCCACTGGGCCCTGGGGTGGGGTAGGGGCGCGGGGAGGGGAGAAGCAGAGGACAGAGAGACTAGAACTGGCTGCTGGTGGCTCTCTGGTGCACCTTCCGCTTCGCCCTCATCACATCTAGCCCTGCAGCCACTGGGCCCTGGGGTGGGGTAGCAGCAATGCAAGAGGGGGAGAGGGGAGAGGGAAGAGAGGGCAACAGGGAGAAGGCAGAGGGGAGAGGAGAATGCTGATGGCCCCCTGGTGCACTTCCCACTCAACAGTCATCTCTGATGCACATGCACCTCCCTCTTGAGTCGACTCAAAAGATGCACATGCACCTCCCTCTTGGCCCTCATCACAACCAGCACTCGTTTTTGAGAATTCTAAAAAATGACTACACTGCAGCACTCCAGTCTCCTCTGTCATTTCATCTCTCCCCCATCTCCTCCCCTCACCGCTTTCTTCTTGGCTGTGGCTGCTTCTGCCTCAAGCTCCTCTCCCGCCCCTTCCCTCTTTCTCGACTCGCCTTTACGTTCATCTTTCCCCTCCCCTCTCCTCCACTCACTGCTTTCTTCTTGGCTGTGGCTGCTTCAGCCTCGAGCTCCAGTACCGTCTGCTTTGGCCTGCTCACGTGCAATCATCCATGCACGCACACGCACACACATAGCCCCCCTCCCCTCCCCCCCCCCTCCACACACACAGTACTCCCCTCCCCCCCCCCCCCCCCCCAACACAAACACACGCGCATGCATGCATGCGCATACGTCACAGGCACTCACTCGTTTTGAGTGGGGCAGAAGGAGAGACGGAGGAAGGAGAAGGAGAACGACCACAGACGATATGGGTGGAGAGAACGATAAGCAAACCATAAATACCAGTTACCCCAAGGCAGCATTCTCATGCCCCCCCACTCGGTCCCCCAGTTACCCCCTCCCTCCCAGCCAGCATCTTGCTTCTCCTCCAACGTCTCTTGCCCCGTCAGACAACTGTTTTCCGCATGGCAAGCAGCGTCCCTGCTTACCTCCTCGGTAGCTACCCATCCGTCCCTCCTGCTGCTCCGCTCTCCCCAACGCCCCCTCTCTCTCCTAATATCCTTCAGATGCTTGGCAAACGCCGCAGCAGCAGCAGCAGCAGCAGCAGCAGCAGCAGCAGCAGCAGCAGCAGCAGCAGCAGCAGCAGCAGCAGCAGCAGCAGCAGCAGCAGCAGCAGCAGCAGCAGCAGCAGCAGCAGCAGCAGCAGCAGCAGCAGCAGCAGCAGCAGCAGCAGCAGCAGCAGCAGCAGCAGCAGCAGCAACAGCAGCACCGCAGCAGCAGCAGCACCGCAGCAGCAGCAGCACCGCAGTAGCAGCAGCACCGCAGCAGCAGCAGCACCGCAGCAGCAGCAGCAGCAGCATCCAGGCCGCCCAAACCAGATGCACGGCCTCCCTCCCTGCCTGCCAGCGCGTTGCTCCTCCCACCCACTTCGTACTCACTCCTGTATCCCTCGTACTCAAATTTGCCAACACACAGCAAGCACGGTCAATCCCCATCAACCAATCCCGATTCCCGCCCAATCCCCCCTCCAGAACCCATAAGAGCCCCCCTAGCATCCCCCCAACGCCGCCCTCCCCACCTGAACTTCGTAAGGTGCTCGGCGAATGCAGCAGCAGCGGACTCCATCCCGCCCACGGGGCCCCTCAAAATCAGATGCACGCCCTCCCTAAACCCTACGCCACCCACCACCTTGCCCACCCCGAACCCCCTAACCATCCCACCAGACATCCATCGACCCACCTGAACTTCTTGAGGTGCTCAGCAAACGCCGCAGCAGCAGACTCCATCCCCCCAACTCTGTCCCTCAGCGTCAGGTGCACGCCTTCCCTCCCCGCCAGCGCCTTGCTCCGCTTCGCACTCTCGTTCGAAGCAGCAGGCCGCGTCCTCAGGTAGAGCTTCATGGCCTTTCCAGCCACTTTCAGCAGCATCCCCACCGCCACGCTCGAGCTCTCCAGCTCTCTTAATCTCTCCAAGTACCGGTCTAACTCCGTCTGTATGTACCGTCCGTAGACCGTCTCCCCTCGCTCCTGCGCCTCCCTTGCAGCCAATAGGCTTGCGCCACCTGTCGCCTCGATCTCGTCTTCTAGCGGCGCCGGGCGGATTGGCTTGGAGAGGAAGAGGTGAAGGTCGAGCACGAAGGGCAGCTCTTCTGCTGTGAAAAAAGAATATGCCGTGCCCGAACGGCCCGCGCGCGCCGCACGGCCTGCCCGGTGGACAAAAAGTTTCGGCTTGGGCGGGAAGTCGAAATTTATGACGTTGTCGAGGAGAGGGATGTCGATACCTCGGGCAGCGACGTCGGTCACGATGAGAAGAGATGTTCGGCCTGCACGGAACTTGGCGATGTGGATTTTACGGGCAGTTTGGTCCATGGCTCCATAAACAACCGAAGATGGTAACCGTTCGGATTGTAACACTTCGTGTAACAGCTCCGCATGATGCTTCGTTGCCACGAATATAATCGTCTGCTTCCCATTGCCCCTTCCAGCAAACCCCCTCCTCCTCCCCTCCCTTTCTCTCACCTCATCCTCTCTTTCCTCCCCCAATTCCTCCTCGTCCTCCCCCTCTTCTCTCACTGGCCTCCCCCCTCCACCTGCCCCTGACCCCACCTGAATAACCTCCTGAAGCAAATGCAGCAGGGCAGCCATTTTCTCGTGCGGTCTGACCGTGAAAAAAGAAAGCGCCAGATCCGGACTCAGCTTCGTCTCGGTGTCCAATCGCACCAGCTGCGGCTCCCTCAATCCTGCCCGGGCGAACTCCGCCAGCATCTTGGGCAGCGTGGCCGAAAAAAGCAGCGTCTGCCGTGACTCGGGCATCCCGCGCAAAATCTCCTTAAGCTGGGTAGCAAACCCCATCTCAAAAAGCCGGTCAGCCTCATCAAAAACAACGTACTCCACGGATTTCAGACTCATCCCCTCCACCTCAGCCAGGTGATGCATCAGCCTGCCAGGTGTCGCCACGAGAATGTCCGGGCTGCGCGAGAGCGCCTCGAATTGCCCCTCCATGCTGTCCCCTCCTACTAGCACTGCCGCCCGGAGGTCTGTGAATTTCCCGAGCTCCTTGGTGAACTTGAACGTCTGCAGGGCCAGCTCTCTGGGTGGGTGAGAGGGGGAGGTATCAGAGACAAAGGGGGAATCAGCAGGAACGAATAAACAGGAAGAAAAGGCATTCCTCTCTATGAACTGCCCCTCCGTCCGGTCTCCTCCTACTAGCACCGTCGCCCGGAGGTCGGTGAATTTGCCGACCTCCTTGGTGATTTTGAACGTCTGTAGGGCCAGCTCTCTGGGAGGGTGAAAGGGGGAGGTAAAAGAGACAGAGGGGGGATCAGCAGGAACCGATAAGCGGGAATCAGCAAGAGTGCAGTACGTTGAAACCAGTGAAATGGGTGCTCGCTTACACCCCGCAGCTAGTCAACGTCAAACCCTGAACCCTTTACCATTCACTAACCCCTGAACCCCTAAACTACACTAATCGCTAATGCCTGAACCCTTCGACGTACTAGGTACTAAAGACGGCAGGAAAAGCTACCCCCAGCCTCAATTCCTTCGCTGTTAGAACAAGAGCGCAATGCGTATCCACACAATGAACTCCCTCACGAAAAGACTCAAGGTACTATCCACATGTCCTGCGCTTCTTTCGCCATTTCCTATCCCCTCACCAACCATTCCTACGCCCCCGCGCACCTCGTAGGCGAGAGAATCACGGCGCGGATCCCGGCGGTGTTCGAGTGTGCCTTGAGGCGCTCGATCATGGGGATGAGGAACGCCGCCGTTTTACCGGAACCCGTGCGCGCCATGGCAACCACGTCCTGCCCGGCGAGCACCATGGGCAGCGTTCGCCGCTGGATGGGCGTCGGCACCTGGTAGCCCTTGCGCCGCACGGCGCGATACACGGCGGCACTCAGGCCCATGCTCTCGAAACCAAAAGATTTTGATTTTTTCTTCTTCACTCCTTGCCCCGTAACGGGAGCGAAGCCCATTCCGACGTCTTCTGAAGGGAACATACTTTCCGTTTCGCCCCCGTCCATGGTGCTCTCTGTGTTATACGCTACGGTCTTGCAAGTACTAGCTTGGAGACTAGGAGCAGCGGGAAGTAAGCAGACGTGACTGGAGGGTGGAAAGGTTTTCGCGTGGGAGGGCTAGAGAGGTTTGGAGGTTTGGGTTTGGTGTGCTTTGTTGGGGAGGGGAATTTCCTCCACCGCTTTGGGTAGGAAACCAACTCTGCTCTTTGTCAGAAGTTGTGGCAATTCATAAGGAAATAAAGGCGCGGGTTTGGAAAATTATATGGCACACATAGTAAGCATATCGACGATTGGTTGGTACTACAGCAAGATGCTTTATTGCGAGCCAAGTTGTTGTCCCTTGTCCGCCTCATTCTTTCAGCGAGTTGTAGCTGAAAGCGCGCTCCTAGTCCAAACGAGTCACACCCTAGCGGATATGAGATTTCACAAACCCACCACCACTTGCACCACCCGCCATCTTCCCTCCCTGACTCTCCCTCCTGCTCTTCTTGCTCCCAGCCGCGGCGGTCCTAGAAGCACGGTCAGAGTTGAACGGCCGCCAGATGCGGAGAGACTCATCAGCTGAGATGGAGGCCACTGTGTCACCGTCAGGGGCCTGCCATCAGTGATAAACGAAGCACGACATTAGCGTATGTTAACGACGGCGTTCTGAGCGTTTAAACTAGACCAGCCTCCCTTACCTGCGCGGTTGACAGTACACGCCCAGAATGCCCTTTCAGTCGAGCCAGCGGAACCAGAGAGGGATACTTCGAAACGACCAGCTGGTTCTTGTTGGCTCCTTCGTAGCCATGAGCGCTTACAATCTCTCGCTCTTTCTTGCTCCAGTGCAAGCCCGTGACCTGCAAGTCAAGACGAAAGGACAGTTCCAGACATCGTTTCTCGTGAACTCAGAATTACGCGGAGAAGTGCCCACCTGTGACTCCGCGTCGACGCTGTTCACGCATGCGCCGGTCCGCGTGTTCCAGAACCGGATGGTGCAGTCCGTCGAACCTCCTCCCGTGGCCAGCAGGTGGCTCTGGAAAGGGCACCACGCGAGAGCCTTCACTGCTCCGCGGTGGTCAGCGAATCGATGCAGCAAAGGCACGGGAACTCCAGTAGCGCTGCTGGCCGCAGAACCAACGCTGCTCCTCCGACGGTCTGCTCCGTCGTGACTGTTAGCTTTAGATGCCTGGGACGATGACATCGACGCTGCGTCCCAGATGTGGACGAGGTTGTCGTCTCCCCCGCTGGCGAGCTGGCGTCCAGTCGCCGCCCACTTTAGCCCACATACTCCGTCGCGATGGGCCTTGAATCTCGCGATGATGTGCTCACGGGCGCGCACTATAAAAAAAATGTTTAAGTTCAGAGGTGAGTAGTGAGCAATTCAAAGTGTTGGACTTCACCAACGGTTGGCTGATTAGGAATGCATGGCGGCTCACCATCATGGTTGACGATTGTGCCAGCATGGTCGCCCGTTGATAAGGTTGTCTTGTACCAGTCCATTGCACCAATAACTGCTGAATGTCCCTTGAACGTTCGGACCTGCAGTTTATGGTCAAGCGATGTCAGTTAGGACTTCCATGGATATACATCTTACAGATGTACTGACACATAGATGCAGAAACGTATGCTTCAGATACTAGCCTGCTGTGGGATGGAGACGTTCCAAACTTGGATCTCAGAATTGCTGATCGCTATGGCCAAGTGTACGCCATCAGGAGCCCATGAGACTCCTGTCACGTAGGGAGATTGTTCATCCTCCGTCAAAATGGACATGAGCTCCACAGATTCCTCGTTCTCGGCATTCCATATGAACACTGACGTTCCAAGAGCTACAGCGATTAAGTTGGAAATGCTCCAGTCTATCATTTGGAGATAGTAGTCGTCCACCACTCCAGGCGCGTCTAGGACCTTCTCTGCCACCTGAAAGATAAAACAGTTTTGGAGTCAGTGATTGTCTAAACGTAAGGATTAAGCAATAAGCATGTCTCTAGCGGAGTTACCTGAGATACCGCGCGAGGAGGCCGCCGTGCGGGAACGTCACTAGAGTTGGCGATCTTGGTGGTGCTGTCAACTCCATTGTCTGACTCAGCTGCAGGTGCTTTCACTTTGAACGATAACACTCTCGGCTTCCTTGCCGAGTCTCCCTCTCCGCCTTCAACGCATCTCGCCATCAATCCTTCAAGACGCTTCCGATAACTTCCCTGGTTGTAAATACGTCCATTGACACGATGTTAGTTTAGCGTGAGATTCTTACATGACTTCGAAGAATAAGTAATCGCTTACGGTTGGAGAGATGAGCTTCTTGGATGTGCTCGTCTTGTCGAAGCCTCCACGAATGGCGAATCCTGAGACGTCCATCTTCATGTAGCTGCGGCTTGGGATGAAACGATCACCCTGTCAAGCATCGCGGTTAGGTTAGTCATTGAATTCAATCTTTATACAAATAAAAGCGCGAGTCATACGTTTACCTCTGTCGACTTCGGGGTTGCGAAGGGTGTTCTGGGAGTTATCCCAACCTTCGGTGGAGCTTTCTTCACCGAAGTTACTGGCGTTGCTGCCGCTTTAGCCTTGAGACGGCTGCATCCCGCCTTAACTACGGATACAGACCTCTGTCCCGGCTTTCCACCAGAACCCGATCTGCGTAGTGATGCTGGGCCTCCTGTCTTCCCGGCGCTCTTCAACGTGCTCGTCAATAAGAATGGACTTCTTGTTGGCGTGTCCATTATGGTGCTCATCGCTATACCTAAATCCATTTCGGCACCGGAGAAAGAGCTAGAACGAAGAACGTTCGTGAGCGTTCGCGGTGAGCTATCTGGTCACTGTGTGTGACCTAGTACCTGAAAGAAAGCCCTAAAGCGACGACTCCTGAGCGTTTGTGACGATCTGGTAGGAGCATAAAACACTGACCGCTGTTCTATGCATGCTATCAATAAGACGTTACAGCGCCTCCGATGTTTGCTGATGGCCATTTTCATCGCCGGAGTCAACAGGGTAGCGTCCGCTTCCTCAGCCAGGCCAATGAGCCGCTCTGTGGTTCTCGTGGGATTGCGTAGTGTGGTGGCACTGACAAAGGCGGCGGAAATGGTATCCTCCCGCCTTCACCAAGGTTGCTCCCAAAATGCTTCCCCTGAGCGGCATTGAGAAGGGAGCGCCGCGGATTCACTAGGCAGGTAATCTATACGTGATATGAGGTGCTCCAATTGCCGTAGTAGCAGGAAATATGAACCGTAAAATATTTCTGTACAGTCCTCGATTAGGTTTATGGTAATCACAAAGCCCTAAGTTGCGTTACCCTATCTCGCGAACAAAATTCAGTCGTTCGGTGTCAGTTTTCCAAATGCGATGTGGCTTTGACGAATCCAGATTCGGATCTGCCTTGACGGCATCTGCCCGAGTCACGCATTGGTCAGGGCGGATCAATCAACCGATCAAACAAAAGCCGCTATCACAGAATGCGCCGGAAGCAACAGCGCCGCGGAAACGGCGCCAATCTGGCACCGTGCTCACCGCGATTCGTGAATCTTGAGATGACTCGAGATTTCTCGACCCAAGTGAACCTTGAGATGACTCGCACTTCAGGCCTGTGGCATTCTGTACGCGTCCTGACTGACTCCAGGAGCAATGCCTCAATTTCTCCCCATTGGGTCCACTGATCACACACAGCAGTGGCCTCCCCTCACCTTTCTGCTGAATCCCACAATCCCAAGGCAATGGACATCTGAATCCCAAGCTTCCTTGAATCCCTGTCCTCAATCCTGATAACCCCTCACTCCCCTGATCAGCTTCTGATTCCGAGGAGGGGATTCAGCCTTTCCCTGACCTTTGCCAACATTTACTTGGAGTTTCCTAGAGGAACCACACGAAGCGCGTTTCTGTTTTGGGCAAATTTCCGTTCGGCTCTCTTCCTTGCGGACATACAGTTCGGTACCCAGTTAAACGGAGACTAGTTTCGACCAGTTACACAAAATCCATGGCAGAGGAGAAAGCTGGCAGTGGCTTTTATGCTGACATTGTCGATGGCGATGTGTATAAGTATTTCGCGCACGGCGAATGGAAATCGTCGTCGTCAGGCAGATCAGTCAACATCATAAATCCATGCACCCGTACTGTCGTGTATAGAGTCCAAGGTGAGCTCCTACGAATCGACTTCGTTAACTCCACTTCCGTTCTCCCTTAATCCGCAACATTGGATAACCCTAGAACAATGCGGGTCCGAATGCGGTGCGAATCATCTAGCAGAGAACGATCAACCACTCGTTAAGCTTATTACCTTTCTTCTGCACGCAGGGTGCACGCAGGATGAGGTGGACGGCGTCTTCGAGAGCGCGACGATAGCGCAGAAGCGGTGGGCAAAGACGCCGCTGTGGAAGCGCGCCGAGCTGCTGCACAAGGCCGCTCACATCCTTCGCGAGCACAAGGAACCCATCGTCGACTGCCTCGTTACAGAAGTCGCCAAGGCTCGCAAGGACTCCATCACCGAGGTAAGGCTTGGATTGACTCTGTTTCCAACCAAAGTGAGGGGCTCACATGCTCCGCGAATGCAAGGATTCCTTCGCCTTCTGCCTCGCTAACGAAGTCGCCAAGGCTCGAAAGGACTCCATCACCGAGGTCTCCATTTCCGAGGTGAGGCTTAATTGGACTCCATTACCGAGGTAAGGTTAAATTGGACCCCATTACAGAGTTGAACATTCAGGCGCCTCAATAAAGGCTTTATTGGGCTCCACTACCGAGGTGAGGCTGATATGGACTCCACTCCACTTCCGAGTTGGTGATTCACATCCTTGGCGAATGCAAGAATCCCATCGCCAACTGCCTCGTTCGTTACAGAAGTCGCCACGGCTAAGCAGGACTCCGTACTGAGGTGCGAAGTGCGAACTGTCTGACGTGGCAATCATGCTTGTGCACACAATGAAACGAGCACCCTGCGGCTGATTCTTGAGACCAGGGCAATGACGAGTTTAGAGTTTATGTTTTCGCCACCGCCATTTGTCACACACACGATGACAGCAGCCTAAAGCAGCAGCCGTGAAGTTGTTCGCGGTCCCATTCCGCACCCTAACATCAGCATCCTCTGTTTTAGCTGCCATCCATCACTGCAATCTCACTGGCCGGACTAGGTTCGTTACAGCAACGTGGTCTATGTCATTAAAACACCTGAGGAAACCTCCTCTCTCTGATTCCAGGTGCTTCGGTCAGCTGACTTCGTGTCCTACTGTGCGGAGGAGGGCGTGCGGCTGCTGGCGGAGGGCAAGTTCCTGGTGGGGGACAGCTTCCCTGGCAACGACCGCACCAAGCTGTGCATGGCATCTAAGGTGGGTGCTTTGGCAGTAATGGTTGGTGATCTGACAGTGATGATGTTTGCAGCGTAGTATTGCATGCAAGTCCCGTGACCATAAACAGAACAGAGTAACCTCGTAACCCCTGTCCTTACCATCTTCTGGTTTTCACGTGCTCCCTGCCCTACTTCCTGTGCCACTTTCAATCTGCTTACCTGACGTAGTCGCCTTCCCCTGCCCACTATGTGCCGCTCTGATCACCTGTCACCCCCGTGTGCTGCGTCTTGTGTTCCTCGTTATCCATTGCCCTGCCAGGTGCCGCTGGGAGTGGTGCTGTGCATCCCGCCCTTCAATTACCCCGTCAACCTTGCTGTCTCCAAGATCGCCCCCGCCCTGATCGCTGGCAATGCCGTCGTGCTCAAGCCCCCCACTCAGGTACAGCAAGCTAGAGCAAGCAAGCCCCCCACTCAGGTACTCAGGGCGTTGTTCTGTCACTGCGTGCAAATTGTGCTCAAGCCACCTTCTCAGGTACGGGGATCTAAAGCTTATCCTTCGGGTGCTCAGGGTGTATTCCTGGCATTGCAGGCAAGGCAATGCTAGCAGTGCTGCAGTGCTGCTTCTGCCTGTGTGCGCAGTGCCTCCTCCCGTGCAGCCTTGTGCATGGCAAGCCTTCATCTTGCTCCCATCTCTGCAACCTTCTACTGACACCCATCCACCCCACTACTCCACCCACAGCCGCAGTGGCAGGTTGCACTTGGTGCGGTGCTTCCATCCCTGCTTTTGTCAGCGAGCCATGCATGCGGCGTTTCCATCCCCCCATGCATTCCACCCCCCCATGCATTCCACCCCCCCATGCATTCCACCCCCCCTCCACCCGCAGGGTGCAGTGGCAGGGCTGCACATGGTGCGGTGCTTCCATCCCCCACTCCGTACTAGCAAGATTCATTCCCCTCACCGCCCCTCTCTACAACAAATTCCCCCCACAGGGCGCGGTGGCAGGGCTGCACATGGTGCGGTGCTTCCAGGAGGCGGGGTTCCCCAAGGGGCTCATCAGCGCCGTCACTGGCAAGGGCTCGGACATCGGGGACTTCCTCACCATGCACCCCGCTGTCAACTGCATCAGGTGGGAGAGGGAGGGCGATGAGAGATAGGTTCGTGTAGTCAACTGTATCAGGTGTTAGAAGGAGTGGGGTCTGGCATCAAAGACGTCCTCACCATGCACCCCACTGTCAACTGCATCAGGTGGGAGGGGAAGGGGAGAGATGGGGGCTCTTTGTCAACTGTATCAAGTGACGAAGAGAGAGGGAGGACGAGGGTGAGGGGTTGGACTTCGGGGACTTCCTCACCATGCACCCCACTTTCCACTGCACCAGGTGAATCCATCCACCCGTGCTGTCAGCAGCAGCGTGAGCCCGTATGGCTGCAGACGGATCAGACGACCTCGTACCCGGCCTGCAAGGTGGAGATACAAGGATGGATGCATCATATCTCAGCATCCTCGTCCGTTCAATCCCCCGTCTTCCCTTCCTTCCCGCCATCCCTCCCTTTTCTCCATTGCAGCAGCTTCACAGGCGGCGGCACGGGCATAACATCAGTCGCAGGGAGGGAACGTCACCGCTGCAGGTGGGAAGAGGGGCACGAACATGCCCCTTCACCCCTGCCATTCCTCCCCTTGCATCACCTTCACAGGCTGCGGCACGGCGGGCATAACCATCAGCCGCACGGGGACACGATGCCGCTGCACATGGAGGAGTATCATGAACATGTCCCTTCGCCCCTGTCATTATCCGCCCTCCCCCTTTTTGCACCAGCTTCACAGGCGGCGACACGGGCATCGCCATCAGCCGCAGGGCGGGCATGATTCCACTACAGATGGAGCTGGGCGGCAAGGATGCGTGCATTGTGCTGGAGGACGCTGACCTGGACCTTGCTGCTGCCAACATCGTCAAAGGAGGCTTCTCGTACAGGTAGAGCCTTCTCCTTCAATTCACGCCTTCACCAGGTAAGCCAGGAGCCAAGGAGACATGCAACGCCTTCGTCTTCGTGCCATAGAACTGGGAGGCAAGGATGCATGGACTGTGCTGCAGGATGCTGGTTTGGACCTACTTGCTGCTTATATCGTCAAAGGGGACTTTTATACAGGTAAGCCTTTCACCAGGTAAGCCCTTCAATAGGTGGAGCCTTTTTTGTTGCTTCCTGGCTGCCTCAACCCTTGCATGCTGCCCGAATCCACTCCGTTCCTCTACTCTGTTCCATCTCAAGCCCAAACATCCCTCGACTCCTGCTTCCTTCCCCTCCCCCGCCCCCTTTCCCGGCCAATCACATTGTGCCACATCAGCGGCCAGCGGTGCACGGCTGTGAAGGTGGTGCTGGTGATGGAGGATGTGGCAGACGCGCTGGTGGAGCGGGTGAATTCCAGGCTGGCGAAGCTCACAGTGGGGCGGCCAGAGGATGACGCTGACATCACTCCGGTGGTCAGCGAGTCGAGCGCTAATTTCATTGAGGGGCTTGTGCTGGACGCCAGGGAGAAGGGCGCCTTGTTTTGCCAGGTGGGTGTCTGGGAGGGTGTGTGTCCGGGTGTACGGGGGGTGTGTGTTTCTGTGTGCCGATGGCAATGGTCAGCGAGTCAAGCGCCGACTTCATTGAGGGACTTGTGCTGGAGGCTAGACAGAAAGGAGTCAAGTTATGCCAGGTACCAGGGTGGGTATTCGTGTTGGTCTGGTGAGTGTGATGGTGCACAATCATCACGCATCCCATCTCATCTTCTCCTCCCCTCTCGCCCCCACCAGGAGTTCAAGCGAGAGGGCAATCGCATCTGGCCGCCATTGTTAGACCACGTGCGACCTGACATGCGTGCGGGTGGGGTGGGAAGAGCCCTCCTCACTTCTGCCTCCCCTCCCTCTCACGTTGACCGCTTCGCCTCTCTCCCCAACCAGGAGTTCAAGCGAGATGGCAATCTCATCTGGCCCCTCCTAGTCGGCCATGTGCTTCCCAACATGCGCCTGGCATGGGAGGAACACGTTGGCCCCCTTTTACCTGGTGTGCTATCAATATCTTTCCTTCCCCTTAACCTCCCTCCGCTCTCGCCCCCCCCCAGGAGTTCAAGCGAGATGGCAACCTCATCTGGCCTCTACTCGTGGACCATGTGCGGCCCGACATGCGACTGGCGTGGGAGGAGCCCTTCGGCCCTGTCGTGCCAGTCATCCGCATCACCACAGTGGAGGAGGGCGTGCACCACTGCAACGCTAGTAACTTCGCACTGCAGGTGGGTTCAGGGTTATGTGTGTGTGTGGCTCTGGACCCATGGTGCCGGTCATCCACATTACCACAGTGGAAGAGGGCGTGCACCGCTGCAACGCTAGCAACTTTGCACTGCAGGTTAGCTGGAACTTCTTTGGTGTGTGGGAAGAGGGGGTGATCATGGCCCCGTGGTGCCGGTCATGCGCATTACCATGGTGGAGGAAGGTGTGAACCACTGCACATGCCTCCAACTTTGCTCTACAGCTGGGTTTGGGGTTATGTGTCTGTGTGCGCGCTTGTGACTCTGGCCCCCTGTGGTGCCAGTCATCCACATTACCGTGGAGGAAAGTGCGAGTGTGTGCCACTACCATTACCACTGCAGCGCCTCCAATTTCGCTTTACAGGTGCATGTGCGTGTGTGTGTACGAATGCATTTGTTAGTATGGTACGAGCGGTGCCGCCCGCCGGTCACTTACAGCACACTATGGCAACACCTCCAACTCTGCGTTGCAAAGTCAGGCAGGCACCAATCCCACCAACCCCCCCCAATGCCTCTCCTCCAGTGCTGAATATTCATAACGGCCATGATGGTACCATGTGCCATGGAGACCTCCAGAGCTGCGTATTCATCGGGCAATTATGGCACCGCACGCCATGGAGACAGGCGTGGTGCAGCTCAGCCTGTGCCTTCACCTGTGTGTTCCTCTGTGTCAGTCTGACTGTACCTTTCCTCCAGGGCTGTGTGCTCACGCGGGGCATCATCAAGGCCACCATGATCGCACATGGCATGGAGACGGGCACTGTGCAGATCGACCTGTGCCTTCTTCACCTCTGTGTGTTCGCCTGTATGTGTTACCTGTCTACCCGCATTCCAGGGCTGTGTGTTCACGCGCGACATCAACAAGGCCATCATGATATCAGACGCCATGGAGACAGGCACCGTGCAGATCAACTCAGCGCCTGCCAGAGGGCCCGACCACTTCCCCTTCCAGGTAGGCTGCCTCCTTGTGTGCGTTTTCGCTCAGAAACTCAGCCTCTGGACGAGGGACCTGGCCACTTCCCCTTGCAGGTAGGCTGGTTCCTGCCATGTTTGCGTGCATGCGGCTTACGGTAGCAGGATTGCATGCATGTGGCCTATGGTAGCGTGCCTGCGTCTCGCATGTCTTTTGCTCATCAAACTCAGTGCCTGCCAGAGGGCCTGGCCACTTCCTCTTCCAGCTAAACTGGCATCTGGCGCCATGATTGCACGCCTGTGGCTTATGGTAGCATGCTTGCTTCTTGTATGCGTTTTTGCTCATCCACTCAGCGCCTGCCAGAGGCCCAACCACTTCCCCTTCCAGGTATGTGGTAGGGTGTCATGCAGGCTGCTCTGACTTTTGAGTCGACTCAAAAGTCACCTTCCAGTTATGTGGTAGGGTATCATGCAGACTACTCTACTTGTGGCGTTCTGTGTGGTTTCCTGCAGTACGATTCGTCCAACTGCCTTATTTTCTGTTCAGTGTGCTCCCCTCCACTCGTTCACCTCTCCCCTATCAAATCCGTCCATCCCCCCTCCCCCCCGTATGCCTCTCCCCCTCCGCAGGGCTTCCGCGAGAGTGGCATCGGATCCCAGGGGGTTACCAACAGCATTCTCATGATGACCAAAGTGAAATCAACGGTCATCAACCTTCCTGCTCCATCATACAGCATGGCCTAGGTCGACAGAATTCCCGTTACCATGAGCATTTTCAAGATGACCTAAGTGAGATCAATGGTCATCTCATCAACCTACTTGCACCTTACCCACGGCGGCCATGTACCACTACCTCATATATTCTCATACTGACCACCTCCACGCTATTGATGGTGTGTGTTACAGTACGTGTTTTAGATGCCAATATTTGGTATGTGCACTAAATATCGAATTGGTAGGTGCGCAAGCATTTACCAAGGGAAGAATGTAAGGTGAACGAAGTGAAGAAACATTTGAATACTATTGGGCTGAAAAAAGCCCTTAGGATCTTTTGCAGAGACTAAGTCCCAGCTGTAGAGACTTTGAGACTTTGAGTAGTGCAGCGGAAGTTGAGGCAGTTGAACCCTTGTACTAGTATATGAGAACAAGTGATTAATTAAAGAAACAAGCATACAGCAATATATAGAAGATAGGAGGGCAGTTACAGGAACGGTTTATCGAGTCGCACAGCGACTCGATTGCCGCTTCGGTTACCATCCGTGATGTTGTAACGGTCAGTCGCAACCTCCAGTTGCGACCTTTCGAGTCTTTTCGCATTCTTTGTCCGCCCCCTCATGTAACCTCCGTTGACTCGCGTGCTCCCCTGTAATCTTCCTCGAGTACAGTGTTACACTTCAGAAACGCTCAAGTCTTATGAGATATTTCCAACACTCCCCTTCGTTTCTGGAGTGCTGGAGTGTTCAGATCCGGTGACGTTTGTTTGCCCGGTCAGGAGCATGCAGTAGTCGAATTTTGCTTTCGCCAATTTCTTCGTCAGATAATCTGCGGCCATTTCTGTCGTTGGGCAGTAACTGAGTTGAAGTCTCCCCTTCGCGATTTCATCCTTGACGAAGAAGTACCGCAGGGCGATGTGCTTGGTTCGGTTGGCGAAGCCGTCCTTGTTCGCGATTTTGATCGCAGATTGGTTGTCGCAGAGGAGAGAGAAGGCGGGCAGGGTCGCAATCTTCGCTTCCTCGAGTAACTCCCGTAGGTAGAGTCCTTCCTTGGTTGCAGTACAAAGGGCGATATACTCTGCTTCAGCCGAGGATAGTGCGATTAACTCCTGCTTGCTCGACTGCCAGGAGATAGTTCCGATGGGTTCTAGTCGGTAGATATAGCCCGTCCTAGATCGTCGATTTTCCCTATCTCCCGCGTGGTCGGCGTCGACGTATCCGAGTAGTCGTACGGACGGTGTTGTCGCTTTGCTGTAGGTAAGTCCGATCGTCGGCGTGGAGACGAAGTAGAGTAGTGCCCGGTTGAGCTCCTCGAGATCTTCCTGTTCCGGTTGCTTTAGATGCGTCGCCAGTTGACTCGCACTATAGGACAGGTCGGGTCGGCAGGTTACTGCTGCGAACAGTAGGCAGCCGAGCTTCTGTTGATACTCCTGGATTTGCTTCGCGGGGAGTTTTGCGGAGGTGCTGTTGTTGTTCCCGTAGCGGTAGGGAGTTGGGACCGTAGTCGGTGTTAGACCGAATTTCTTCGCGACGGTGCCTGAGTACTTTCCAGCGTGTAGGTAGAACGCCGTGTCGTCTTCGACGACATTCAGTCCTAGGTACTGGGTCACTTCGTCGGACACCGTGAGTGTTAAGTCTTCTTTCAGCTCCCCTTCGAACCAGGTAGCGATGCCGGTAGTGGAGCCGATGTAGAGCAGGTCGTCGACGTAGACGATGAGTAGGATATACTCTCTTCCCTTCTGCAGTCGGTACATCCCTTGGTCATGCGGCAGTTGTAGGAATCCGATTTTTGCGAGACGGCCGTGGAGATGCTGCTGCCAGAGCCGCGGGGCTTGCTTGATCCCGTATAGGGATTTTGTCAGTTGGCATATTTCGTGGGGTCGTTGATGAATCCGTGGGGTTGTTCGACGAAAATCTCAGCGTCCACAGGTACGTATAGGAACGCATTCGCGACGTCGATTTGGCGTAGTGGTAGTGTCTTCGTGGCCGCGACGGCGAGTAGGATGCGTAATGAGGTGTGACGGGAGACTGGAGCGAAGGTTTCTGTGTAGTCGGTCCCGTATCGTTGATCGAAGCCTCGTACGACCCATCGAGCTTTGAATCGTTCGATGGAGCCGTCTGAGTTGGTCTTAATGCGGTACACCCATTTCCCCGAGAGGACGTTTTTTCCGTTGATGCTTGTTGCAGGTACCAGTTTCCATGTTTTCCGGTCTTGCAGAGCCTTTAACTCCTTTTCCATCGCTTCCTTCCATTTTGCCTTATGTTCCCCCTCCAGAGCCTGCGACAAGGTTGAAGGCTCTCGCGGAGAAGGCGGCGGCGGATGCTGGACGGAGACCCACAGGCCTAGAATCTGCAGTCCCGTGGGTGTGTGTCGAGGGGAATTTTCATTCCTGGAATAAGCTGCTTCGTCACCGTCTTCTGGGTCAGGTAAGAAGTTGGGACCGATGCGTTCTGAAACATTTGTGTCGACTGGGTGGGGTGTAATGTAACCTTGGTCAGCGAAGTGGTAAAAGGTGTCGAGGTTGTTGCTATCGAGAGGATTGTCTTCGTCGAGTGGAACAGGTACGGAACAGAATGGGAGTGGTCCGGCAGCTTCCGAGGCTTCAGGTACGTCTTCTTCTGCTGCGTCAGCTTCGGCAGCACGGTCGGCGAAGGAACGAAGTCCCGAGAAGCCGTCGGTGGGGTCTTGTGTGTTGGCAATGTTGTCCAGGTAATGCTGCAGCGTCAGTCGCTCGTAGAAAATAACATCACGGGATGCCACGGTATTTTTGTCTTGTATGTCGAGAATTTTCCACGCGTGAAAATGTTTTGCGATGCCGAGGTGTAGTCCCCACCGAGCTCGTTGTGTGAAGCGTCCTGCTCTGGCTGTGTGGGGTCTGTACTGTACCATGCAGCCGAAGACTCGAAGTAATTTTGTGCTGCCCCTTTTTCTTGTCCACAACAGGTGCGGTGATGCGTTGTTGGGAAGTGATGACGAGGACAGCAGGTTGTGCAGGTGAACGGCATGTGTCATCGCGTCTGGCCACAGTGTGGTGGGCAGCCTCATCCCCAGAAGCAGTTTTCGCATCGTCGTCTGCAAGGTCCGATTCATGCGTTCTGCGACCCCCTGCTGTTGGTGAGCATAGGGCAGGGACACCAAGCGTCTGATTCCTCTTTCCGCCAGATATGTCATGAAGCGTTGTGACTGGTATTCCAGTGCACCGTCTGACTGGAAGCTCTTGAGTTTGAGTCCCGATTCTCGTTCGGCGATGGGAAGCCATGTTGTGAAGGCTTCGAAAGCTTGATCGCGCGTCTTGAGATTGAAGTGCCAGACGTATCTGGTTGCTGCGTCGATGAAAGTGATGACGTAGTTGAAATCGGCTTCGGTGTCTTCTCGAGGCATGTTTAAAATATCGCTGTAGACCTTTTCCATCGGAGCGTAAGTAGGTGCGCTTGGGTTGTGATGAGATGGGAAAGGTTGATGAGGAAGATCTGCTTCGGGGCACGTGAAGCACCGTGCTCGTGGTCGTCGACGTTCTTGGCCGTTCGTCGTTAGAAGGGCGTTGCGTTCTAACACTTCTGCTTGGATTGTTTGTAGTATCGTGCTGTTTGCAGGATGTCCGAGACGTTGGTGCCAGATGTCGTCGGAAGTGCGATGACCGGGCGAGCGGTGGTAGATGTCGGCGTTGGAGAAGAACACGACGACTGAGGCGGGACTTCGACAAACTTCTCGTGTGATGGGCATAAGCTGGTCTGCTTCGGTTGGCGGTCCTCGGGTCGCTGGTGGTGGGACTCGGCTGGGTCCTGCTGCCGATACTGCAGGTGATGGTTTGGTTGGGATACTTGCGGGTACTTGTCTTTCTTGTCTGATAACTGCTAATGCTCGTGTTCTTTCTGCTGCAGGTATGGTGTTGGAGTGCTAGAAGCCGTCACTGTCGAAGTCAGGATCAAGATCTGGCGGGTGAGTCCAGGCGGCGAACGATACGATACCGTCGCTGTCGGCAGTACCGCGGTCGGGGACGAAGTCCAACACGAAGACGCCGGACTTCAGGAGGGCACGACCGATGAAGAGGCCGCCCTTCCCGTGGTAAAGCCGAAACTCGTTGGAGTAGGAGTCGCACTCCAGGTGAATCCCCTTGGCCATTAGTTGGCTTACGCTTAGTAGGTTGTATCCCAGATTGTCGACAATGAGCACTTTGTTGAGCTAAAGTATGACGTTTGTCTCCATGGATTGTAACTGAACCACGCCTTGTCTGTTTGTCTTCAGGTTTTCGTTGTTGGCGACGGTGATGACGACGTCGCGGTTGAGGCGTTTCTCTTGTTGCACGAAGCGTCCCGAGGAGCACATGTGTTGACCGCAGCAGCTGTCCAAGAACCAGGTGTTTCGCCCGGTGGGTTCGGCGTTGGCGACCGCAGCATATGTTGGATTGACTTGAAGGCCTTGTGAGCGCGGTGGCGGCAGCTCTTCTTCGTCTGGCGCGTAGGTGGGTGGTGATCCGGGTGCGCAGTTGTCGATGTGTACCATGCAATTGATAATGTTTGGTGTTTGTTGTGCAGATGTTGAAGAGCGCCTTGGGGGACTTGCTTGAGTGGAAGCGACTTGTGGGTCTGCTGGACGGTAAATGCGAGGGCGGTTGCAGTTGACCTTGGAGTGCCCGGAAGTCTGGCAGTTGTGGCAGAACGGCGGCACGAAGGTAAGTCCCCGTTGTCGCGTTCTTGCTTGCCGCGTCGATTGTAGGTGTTGTCGTTTCTTCGTTGAGTGTAGAAGACTAACTGCTGTTGCTTTCTTGGTTGTCTTTCTTCGAACAGGTCCATCTCCTGTTGTTCAGCGTGAAGCTCGGCGCAGAGGTGCATCTCCGAAATCCTTCCGTGGGCGCGAAGAAGCGATCGTGTGGTTCTCCATTCTGGCCCGAGCCCGGCGAGGACAAGTGTCACGAAGCTTTCTTCAGTGATTGTTCCTCCGCACCGAAGCAAGCGGTCGCGGAGGGTCTGGCAGCGACTCATATACTGCATCGCCTTTTCCCCGGTCTTCATCTGTATTGTTGTCAGTTGTTGCATGAGTCTGCTTTGTGTCACGCTGTCGTTTGCTTGGTAAAGGCACTTGAGATGGTGCCATGCGAGCTCCGCGGAGTTTCCATAGCTCCTGTATGTTCTGATGCTCTGCTGTTCTTGTGGTGACAGGTTTCTCAGGAGAACCGTATACGCCAGCAGCGACTGATACGTGAAGATTTCTTGTTCCTTTCCAGTGCCGTTGCTTGGGAATGGCAGGGACCCGTTGAAGTATCCCAGAAGATGCGCGGCCTCCATCAGCAGCTCGAACTCGAAGCTCCAGGTAAAGAAGTCGTGTCCGTTGAACGGTGAGGATGTCTGCAGTTTTATCACGTGCGAGAACTGCGCCTGGAGACTTAAGATTTCGTTTGGTGTTTGTTGTGATGCAGCTGCTGTTGGTTGGGCACGGGGCGGCATAAACTCGAACGTCCCCGGTGAAGAGTGATAAGGCGCAAAGGTAGGCGCTTGATTGTGTCGCCCAAACGATGAGTTGTCGAGGCTCATCGGTGCGAATCCCATGTTTCCTCCATTGCTTTGTGTTGAATGCGCAGGTGTCCTTGTCTGCTGCTGCTGGTCGAAGTGCGACATGAAGCTGAAGAACCTTTCCATAAGGTTGGGGTCCACGCTTGAAGAGGGAGATGGAGTCACCATCTCTGGTACTCTTCCCGTTGTTTCTTGAGCAGTCCCGGTCTCTGTTTGCAGTCCTAAGGTGTGCAGACCAGAGTTGCCGTGTTGAGTTTCTTGGCCGCTGGGTGAGCCCGTAGAGACTTTCTTGCCCTTGCTGTCCATGTCTTGTAATCAATGAAGTCGTTGAATTGAGTTGAGTTGCAGGTTGTTGATGGAGCGTAGTTACTGGGTTTTTGGTCTCTGACCAGCTCTTATACCATATTGGGCTGAAAAAAGCCCTTAGGATCTTTTGCAGAGACTAAGTCCCAGCTGTAGAGACTTTGAGACTTTGAGTAGTGCAGCGGAAGTTGAGGCAGTTGAACCCTTGTACTAGTATATGAGAACAAGTGATTAATTAAAGAAACAAGCATACAGCAATATATAGAAGATAGGAGGGCAGTTACAGGAACGGTTTATCGAGTCGCACAGCGACTCGATTGCCGCTTCGGTTACCATCCGTGATGTTGTAACGGTCAGTCGCAACCTCCAGTTGCGACCTTTCGAGTCTTTTCGCATTCTTTGTCCGCCCCCTCATGTAACCTCCGTTGACTCGCGTGCTCCCCTGTAATCTTCCTCGAGTACAGTGTTACACTTCAGAAACGCTCAAGTCTTTTGAGATATTTCCAACAAATACCAACAAGTGAAGGGATGAAAGGTAGATTTGACGAACTTTCATGCTAGCTCCATTTATTAGTGAGGATGCTTAGTTGGGTGTTTAGTTGGAGTGAGAGTACCCAGCAGCTCCATAACAGGAGAATAGTCCCCAAGCTCCCCCCAACCTGGATTTCATCCTGCCCCAAGTTGACCACTAGCAGTCTCGGTGCTGATGGGATGACTGGAACTCACTGCTCGGTGGGGAGGGAAAGCTGCACCAGGGCGAAGGCCCTGTTCGGCGGCAAATTTTGGAACCCGCTGGAGGGTCTCCTTCGACAGGTTCGGGGGGCTTAAAGCCCAAACTCTCAAATTAATCACACCGAACCTGGGGCAAATAAACTGTCACGTGAACAGCCAACGGTGAAACAATGGTTTATTGGCCAAGGAATCCTCCAAGCACATTCCGTCACCACCGATTTGGCTGCGCGCAATAAACCAGCAAAGAATATGGGTCGAGCCAGATTCTTTGCTGGTTTAGATGAACAAGGGGCAACCAATAAGATGGTAAAAAAACACTCAGAACGGGTATGCCGTCAGTTCGAACCAAGGTTTCAGCTAGGATTTAGGGTCGTCTGAGAATCAGACAGGGTTTCAAAGTTTGGTCTGACCATCAGACGAAAATTTTCAAGGAGTCTGAGATTTCAGACGAAACTTTTACACTGGTCTTAAAATTCAGACGAAATTTTTGCGCAAGAATATTCGTCCCTCGTAATTTCGACCTCGATTTGTTTGTTTCCTGCTAAGAGCGTTTTCTTACGAACCTCTTCCCAGGCTACCCAATTCCCAGACTCACATTCGTTTCAGACTCGGCTGAGAGCGTAAACAAAGGTTTCCTTGTCAAGCTCACTTCGTTTCAGTATCTCATTCTCAACTGCTTTAATTCTGCTCGGGTCATAATCGAACTGTAGAGACTCGCGCATCTCTGGAAAAGGTGCGCATGCGAAGAAGTTTAGAACATGCCCTGAACCTCGTCAGTCTGAACCACGCAGAAGAGCCCGAGAGTAATTGCACGGCACTGAAGCGTGCGAGTCTGGGAACAGGCGGGCCTGTGCAGAGTGTCAAATCTAACTTAGGTCGTTACTGTAGACTATACTGGATTGTGCCTTAGAGGGTACAACACCCTAGTCTATATACCCTTGTACTCACACATTCTAGTTCAATTATTCTTTCTAATATGGTATCATAGTAGGTTAGGTTTCCCCCTAGCCTGCCCACGCTTCCGCCCCCTAGGCCCTAGCCGGCCCCCTGGCCGTCACGTTCGCCCCTAGCCGGCCCCCTGGCCGTCGCGTCCATCCCTAGCCGGCCCCCTGGCCGTCGCGTCCGCCCCTAGCCGGCCCCCTGGCCGTCGCGTCCGCCCCTAGCCGGCCCCCTGGCCGTCGCGCCCGTCCCTAGCCGGCCCCCCTAGCCGTCGCGTCCGCCCCTTGCCGGCCCCTTGGCCGTCGCGCCCGTTCCTAGCCGGCCCCCTGGCCGTCGCGTCCGCCCCTAGCCGGCCCCCTGGCCGTCGCGCCCGTCTCTAGCCGGCCCCCTGGCCGTCGCGTCCGCCCCTAGCCGGCCCCCTGGCCGTCGCGTCCGCCCCTAGCCGGCCCCCTGGCCGTCGTGCCCGTCTCTAGCCCGTCCCACGGTCGCCCCTAGCCGTCTCACGGCCGCCCCCTCGCCGTTGCGGCCGCCCCTAGCTGCTGTCGCTGCCGTCTCCAGCCGCCTCACGGTCACTCCTGCCGTCGCGGCCGCCCCTAGCCGCCGACGCGGCTGTCCCTGGCCGCCGTCGCGGCCGTGTCTCCTCGCTGTCGTGGCTGGCCCTACTCGCCGTCTCGCCAGCTCCTCGCCGGCCCCCGTTGTCGCCGTTTGCTGGCCCCTCGCGTCTGCCGTCCGCCGGCCGGCTCCTGCATTTGCGTCGTCGCCAGCCCGCCGCTGCCTCGGGTTCGGCCCGTTCCTCCCGATCAGCACTGCCCTGCGAACCCCCCTTGGTACCGTACTAGACCGCCTTGCACTGCACTGCACCACATTGTACCGCACTGCACTGCACCGCATTGCACCGCACTGTACCGCATTGCGCCGCACTGCACCGCACTGTACTGCTCTCCACTGCCCTCTATTGTAACTGATGGTGGAGGTGCTTCGCTTTGACGCTGAGGGCCAGCCGATTAAGTTTGATGCGTGGCTTGCTGACCTCCGTCGCCACCTCACTGGTCAGCGGCAGGATGGCCACTCTCTGTCTGTCCATCTTGACGGTACTCTCCCCTGCCCTGACCCCCCCGCTGCACTGTCTACTGATCCCTCGTCCGCTGAGCATGAGTCCGCTGCGGCCGCTGCCCTTGCTCGCTCTGTCTGGCTGTCCCGTGACGCTGTCGCACAGCTTGCCATTAGCAATGCCCTCCCCCTGTCCGAGCGACCTCGCTTCAGGTCTATCACTACTTCCCAGGCTTTCCTAGATGCTGTTGTCCAGCGCTATTCCACCCCGCCTGCTGCTTCGGTCGGTCGTCTGATCCTCCCCATGCTCTTCCCTGATCTTGCGTCGTTCCCCACTGTCGCCGACCTGGCCGCTCACTTGCGCACTATAGACGAGACCTGGCGTGCTGCATGCACTCCCCCACAGCTTCTAGCCCACCAGCCGCCCCTCACCTCTACTCTCTACATGCTAGCCACCCGCCTCCCTGACCGTCTTGCCACTGCCCGTGACCACTTTCTTAGCATCCACCCCGCAAACCTCACCCTCACTGACTTTGTTGACACCCTGTCTGCTATAGAGGCCCGCCACCGCTCTATCACTCAGACCAGCGGTACTGTGCCGGTCCCTATCTTTCAGGGTTGCGCCCCCGCTCAGTGCACCTTCTCTGGCGGTTCTGTTGCTGTGGCTGAGACTGCCGCTACAGCACAGGTCCGTCCGGAGAAGGGTCGCCGCCCCAAGGCTGGGCGTGGCGGCAGGGGTGGGGGTGCAGGTGTAGGTGGTGCTGGAGCTGGGTCTCTTGGTGGTGGTGCGGACGAAGGGACCCTGCCAGGTGCAGCCGAACAGCCGTCTTAGCAGCCGGACTCGCGTCAGCCACAGCAGTCGCAGCAGCCGCAGCAGTCGCAGCCGTAGCAGAGACGGGCGAGTGGTCTCCCGCCCGGGTGGCCTGGCGCTGGTGGTAGCGCTGGACGTGGTGGTGGTGCGCGTGGTGGGCCGCCGGGTGGTGGTTTGGGTGACGCGCGCTGTCTGTACTTGCTCCAGACCGGTCCTCGCCGTGGCTTCGTTTGCGGTAAGATCGGTCACACATCCGTCCGCTGTTTCCGTCGCCTGGACGACCTGTTTCGTCAGCGTTTCGGCCCGTCGCCCGAGCTCCCAGACTGGCACAGTTTGTTTCGTCGTAGGGTTCTGATTTTAGATTTGGATATGGATGAGATTGTTACTGCTCTGCATGTGATGTATGCTGATGACTCTAGTGTGCTTCCGTCTTATTACCCCTTGCTTAGACTCCCCTGCTGCGTCAGGCGTAGGATCCCCTGCTTTGTTTAGCCTTGGCGCTTCCGTTGCTGCTTCGCCTCCGGCCGCCACTGCCGCGCTCTCCTTCACCCTCGACTCTGGCGCTTCCCGGTGCTTCTTCTGCGACTCCACCACATTGACGCCGCTTCCTGTCCCTGCCGCAGTCTCTCTTGCTGACCCCTCCTCTGGCCCAGTAGTTGCCCGCAGTTCCACCACCCTCCCCGCCCGGCGGTTCCTTCGGGCTCGCTCACAGGACTGCACATCCCCTCGTTCTCCAGGAACCTAGTTGGTGTCAGCTGCCTTCAGGATCTTGGCGTCACCACTACGTTCCCTGGACACGAGCGGTACGCTATCTGTACCGAGGCCGCCACTGGTGCCCCCCTGTCCACGTTCCCACGGGACCCGATGTCCGGTCTTTTCACACTGGACACGGTGACCCCCCCGGCTGGGACCCCCCCTCAGGTGACTGCGTCTCCCCCGGTTGCTGCTGCCTACTCCTGTCGGTCTCTCACTCACCCGACTCTTCTCTGGCACCACCGCCTAGGTCACCCTGCGCTCCCGCGTCTGCGTCACATGTTACAGCACGGTCTCGTCCTAGGCCTCCCCGGGTCGTTCCCCGAGTTTCCCTCCTCCCCAGCCCCACCTTGCACGCCCTGTGTCGAGGGCCGGCTCCGCCGTGCCCCTCACTCCTCCTCGTTTCCCCCTACTGCAGCACCGCTACAGACTCTGCACATGGTCGTCTGGGGCCCCGCCCCCGTCCATGGGCCGCGTCGAGAGCGCTACTTCTTAGTGCTTGTCGACGACTACACGCGCTACACCACTGTGTTCCCCCTGGAGCGGAAGGCCGATGTGTCTGCCGTTCTTATCTCGTGGCTTGTCTCTGCGCGTGTCCACCGCGGTCTCCCTGTCTTGCGTCTCCACTCCGACCGTGGTGGTGAGTTTGCCTCTGGTGTCCTTGGTCGTTTCTGTCATGCGGAGGGCATCACCCAGACGTTCACCTTGCCAGACTCCCCGCAACAGAATGGGGTCGCTAAGCGACGCATCGGTTTGGTCATGGATGTTGTGTGATGCCATCATATGCTATCACATTCTGTCTGCCTCCCATCTCTTGTTTCAATTCGCATGTATGGTTTGACTGTGTGTGAAAGAATTTGTGTGGTGTGTTCTGGAGTTTGGGAATGTGTTTTGTGTTATTCTGTCTGAGCAGGTATTTGCGATGATAGATCTTGAGAAGATCTTTCTGAGGCAACAAGAATCGCTTCAATCGGAGCAAGAACGCGAAAGCTATGAAGATTCAAAGTTCATGAGCTTGCGTTACAATTGCGGCGGTTACAAAGTGAAGTTGTGGGGTGACTTTATATGGAGTTGGGACCTTTGGGGGTGGGGTAAATTTGTCACTCTACTGTAACAGCTGCAAAATTGGTTGGGAACAACCAAGCTAGGTTGGCAAGGGTGGCCAACTTGGATGGATTGGTTGGGAAGGGACAAATGTCAAAGTTGGGGTTCCTATAGGGAGGGAATCTTTGTGCTTATGGGGTTTCCTTGGTTGGGGACTCTCTTGGGACCTTCCCTCTCGTCCCTCTCTTTCTATCCCAACCTTTCTCTTGCTCCTCTAATTCCTTGTGAGATTCTTGAACTTTGATTGAACTCTTGAGTTTGAGTTAAGTTCTCCTCCTACAGCTTACCCCCTAGTGCGTCGAAAGCCATAGCGTCGCGGATGCTTCATCAATCAACGTGATTCAAATTGGGAACGGTAGCTGAGATTAAGAGCTACAACATATCCGAGTTTCGCGACATTCCAACGGCTAGTTTTTCCTTGACGTCGTTTCTTGTGAAGACGATTTTTCTGTCCAGAATTTCGGATTTATATTTTGAGTAATTCTAGCTCCTAAGTTCTCCTAGACTCCGTCCTTAATCCTAACAAGTGGTATCAGAGCGATATTAAGGACATTGAGAGGAGTCTACAGAAGTTTGAAGACCCTCTAGACCCACCATGGCCTGTGGGTGTGCCTAAGTGGTGTTCTAAAGGTTGGATGTGTCTTCCGCTAAGGGGAAACTCTGCCGAAATTTCGTGGACGCCGACACTTGTGAAAATATCGAGGGAGCTGAGTGTGGACAGCAAAGGGGAGCTGAAATTCGTCATTTCTCAAGGAGAAGATGAATGAGAGAGGAGGAGATGCTAATGGAAGAGGAGCTGTACCTGAGAAGACAAGTGAGCCGCCGCCATCAAAAGTTGAAGCTTTGGATGGCTCCAACTATGAGGAATGGAGCGGACGGATGAGGAGTGCCTTCAAACGCTACAAGCTACTAAAGATTGCTGTTGGGGAAGAGAAGATGCCGGAAGAAGGCGAAGCACGCGAACGGTGGATTGAGAAAAACGCGGTGCTTTTCGACCTCATCCTTCAATCGGTCAACAAGGAGATGTTCGAGCACATCAAGGATCTTGTGGAAGCGGATGATTCGGGTCCAAGGGCGTGGAAACTACTACGTGATGTGATTCAGCCCAACACTCTCCCAATGGTGATCGTGCTCGAGAAGGAACTTGCTGCCATCTCCATGTGACCAGGGGATGATGTGAAGCCGGTCCTTGACAAGATCAAGGACACCTATGCAAGGATGGCAGCAGCGGGCAGCAGTGTATCTCAGCTGCAGCAGTGCACCAAGATCATCTCGGTGTTGGACAACTCTTGGGACAACCTCATCCCCACCCTCAACTCTCAGCAAGATCAATGGACACCTGAGTGGCTAAGGCAGCAGATTCTGCAGGAGGACTTCCGTAGACGCCATGTGGGAGGCGGTGCTGCCACGAAGACTGCTGAGGGGTATGGAGCTGCAGGGCGCGGCAAAGGAAGAGGGGGTTGGAGAGGCCGAGGCCGTGGGAGGAGCTTTGGCAGAGGTAGAGGCCGAGGTGACTATAATGAGGGGCATGGGAGCTCCAGTGGCAGGGGGAGTACCAGAATGGAGGGCACCTGCTGGTACTGCAAGAAGATAGGGCATCCTTGGTTCAAGTGCTTCAGCAGGCCGGAGGGATGGGCACCTCCAGGCATGAAGCCGCCCAGTGGTGAACGCGCACAAGGTGGCGCTGTGCAAGGCTCAGGTGCACAAGGTGAAGGTGCACAAGGTAATGCCTATCCTGGTTTGTTTCTTATGGTTGAGGATGTGCATGGGCATGAGGGTGATGTGGGATCTGTGGGAAAGGTTGTGATGCACCCTCTCACGCACTGGGTGATTGATTCGGGTTGCACCAGTCACATGACCCCACGGGCAGATTTGCTTGATGAGGTAAAACCCCCTGGGAAGATCAAGTATGTGGCAGCAGCGTCAGGTGCTTTGCTCCCTGTCATTGGTGTTGGAAATGCCAAGGTTAAGGGAGCTAATGGGGAGCTTGTGGGGCTTGGGAATGTTCTGCTGGTTGAAGGCTTGTCTGCTAACCTTCTCTCTGTGCGACGACTGCAGAAGAGCAAGGCCGAAGTGACCTTTGGACCAACCAGCTGCCGTGCTAAGCTTGGGAAGAAGGTGCTGTGGAGTCTGGAAGAGGAGACCAGCTGCATCAAGGACCTGTGGCAGCTGCCCATCATCCCATGGAATGGGAAGACTCCAACAGCAGCAATGGCAGCAGCGGCAAAGGCAACAGCAGGAGGAGATGCAACTGCACCAACTGATGGGGTCCTGGAAGCAGTCAAGAAAGTGCAGCAGCAGCAGACACATGGTGAGGTGCTTGCTGGTGTGGATGCGAGTGCGGCATGGGCTAAGGCTTCATCAAAGAGTGGAGAGGCCGATTGGGAGACATGGCATGAGAGGCTGTGTCATGTGAACTTCCCTATGCTGCAGAAGTTGGTGAAGGATGGGAGCCTGAAGGGCTTGGAGGTGAAAGGGGGAGTGAAGGAGATTGGGAGCTGCCCTACATGCTTGGAGACCAAGTTCTCCAAGTTCCCCTTCAATAGCACTACAGGACCAGCCAAGGCCCCACTTGCACTTGTGCACATGGATGTGGTGGGGCCCACAAGAGCCCCTTCCCTCTCAGGCAGCCGCTATTTCTTGACAATTGTGGATGACCACACTCGGGTAGTGTGGGTTTACCCTTTGAAGAGCAAGGGGGAGGTGGCAGCGGCTGTCCTTAAGGAGTGGATGCCGAGAGCTCAGAGGGAATGCGGACACAAGGTGAAGGTGATCCGTAGTGAAAAAGGTGGGGAGTTCATTGGAGCTGATTTTGAGGGGGAGTTGAAGAGGAAGGGGATCCAGCATCAACTGACAGTGCCCTACAACCCACATCAGAATGGCGTGGCTGAGAGGTTCAACAGGACCCTGCAGGAGGGGGCACGCACTCTCCTTGGGCGTGCAGGGCTGCCTGATCCGTTTTGGGTGTCTGCACTGAGGCAGGTCGCCCTTGTGAAGAACAGGGTGCTGGCTACAGTTGGAGATAAGGAGTGGATCCCATATGTCAAGTGGTATGGGAGTGCTCCAGCTGTGAACATGCTGAGGGCATTTGGGTGCATGGTGGTGTTTCATGTGTCTAAGGAGAAAAGGGGGAAGTTGGAGGCTTCTGGAAGATGGGGTGTGCACTTGGGGATTGCAAAGGATCACAAGGGGTGGCTGCTATGGGACTTGACCACCCAGAAGTTGACAGTGTCAAGGGATGTGAAGTTTCTTGAGTCCCTGTACTACAAGGAATGGAAGCAGCAGCAACAGAAGCTTCCATCTACACCGCTCATTGTGGAGGCAGATGAGGTGCAGCAGCCTTCAAGACAGGTGGAGGTTGCAGTGTCAGAGGAGGAGATGTCTGGGGTGACTGAGGAAGGGGGAGCAGCTGAAGTAGAGCAGCAGCAGCAGCAGCAGCAGCAGCATGAGTCTCCACCTCGAGTTCCACACCCGCCTGAGCGTCCTAGGAGGGATGTGCGCCCTCCAGTGAGGCTGACCTATGGGGGAAGAGGCAAGCCGAATGTGGTGCAGGCTGGGAGTGTGGTTGAGCAGATTGAGGAAGATGAGATCGCTCACTGCTACTGGGCACCAATCCCTGAGCCCAAGACTCGAGAGGAGGCTTTGAATGGACCAAATGGGGAGAAGTGGAAGGCGAGTGAGGATGAGGAGTTCGGGTCCCTGATTGAGAACGAGACATGGGACCTGTGTGACTTGCCTCCTGGAAAGAAGGCAATCACTTCCAAGATGATCTACAGGCACAAGTATGGACCTGAAGGGGAGCTGACCCGCTACAAGTCTAGGCTTGTGGCACGGGGGTTTCAGCAGACAAAGGGGAAGGACTATGATGAGGTGTTTGCTCCTGTGGGGAAAGGAACAACACTGAGGGTGCTGTTGGCGATAGCTGCACTCCTGGGATGGAAGATTCGGCAGATGGATATTGTGACTGCCTTTCTGAATGGGATCATTATGGAGGAGGTGTACATGAAGCAGCCAGAGGGGCTGGATGACGGGAGCGGCAGGGTCTGCAGGCTGAAGAAGGCCATCTATGGCCTTAAGCAGGTGCCTCGTGCATGGTATCACAAGTTGGAGGAGGCGCTGTTGGCTGGGGGTTTCAAGAAGAGTGAGTGTGACCCCAGCCTGTTCCTGCTGCAGGAGAAGGATGAAATCCTCATGCTCTTGGTGTATGTGGATGATATCCTTCTCTTTTCTGCATCCACTGCTTTGCTGGACAGCGCAGAGCAGATGCTGGAGATGCAGTTCAAGTGCTCCAAGATGGGTGAGGTGAAGTACTACTTGGGGATGCACGTGGAGAGAGATGTGGAAAAGGGTGTGCTGAGGTTGCACCAGAGGAAGTACTGTGAGGGGCTGGCTGAGAAGTATGGGCTGCAAGATGGGGGAAAGCCAGCAACACCACTACCTTCGGGGTTTACTGTGGAGCCATGTGCTGATGAGGAGGTAGTGGGTGAGAGTGACAGGAAGCTGTTTCATTCGATGGTTGGGTCGCTGAATTATGCTGCAAATCATACACGGCCTGACATTGCATTTTCTACATCACGGTTGGCTAGTGTGGTCTCACGCCCTAGTCATGAGCAGCTGGAAGCGGCCAAGAGGTTGGTCCGCTATGTGAGTGCTACGGCATCAGTGGGATTGGAGTACAGTGGAGTGAGGCAGCGGTTGCAGAGAGGTGCTGCAGATGTGAAGAGTGGAGAGATGCTCTTGAGTTGCTATACTGACGCTAGCTTCAACTCAGTGAAAGCGGATGGCACCAGCATTGGGGGTTATGTGTGCTTGCTAGGAGGTGGTGCTGTGAGCTGGCGCAGCAAGAAGCAGAATGAGATGGGATTGTCCTCATGTGAGACTGAGTACATGGCCTTACACCATGGGGCCAAGGAAGTAGTGTGGCTAAGGCGTTTGTTGGAGGAGTTGGGAGTTGGTCAGGAGGAGCCGACAGTTGTGTTTTGTGACAATGAGTTCGCTGTGAAGCTCGCCAAGAATGCTTGTCTGCATGGGCTGACAAAACACATAAGGCCTAAGTGGCATTGGGTGAGGAGACTCCTTGATAAGGAGGTGCGGCTGGAGATAGTGAAGACCCATCAGCAGGCAGCAGATATTTTCACTAAGCGTCTGGCGGAGGCGGATCATTGGAAGGGCATGAAGCTTGCTGGGATGAGTGTGCATTGAGTATGCATGCTTGAGATGTTGGTATGGTGGATGATGGTTGGCAGCCAGAGGGGGAGATTGTTGTGTGATGTCATCATATGCTATCACATTCTGTCTGCCTCCCATCTCTTGTTTCAATTCGCATGTATGGTTTGACTGTGTGTGAAAGAATTTGTGTGGTGTGTTCTGGAGTTTGGGAATGTATTTTGTGTTATTCTGTCTGAGCAGGTATTTGCGATGATAGATCTTGAGAAGATCTTTCTGAGGCAACAAGAATCGCTTCAATCGGAGCAAGAACACGAAAGCTATGAAGATTCAAAGTTCATGAGCTTGCGTTACAATTGCGGCGGTTACAAAGTGAAGTTGTGGGGTGACTTTATATGGAGTTGGGACCTTTGGGGGTGGGGTAAATTTGTCACTCTACTGTAACAGCTGCAAAATTGGTTGGGAACAACCAAGCTAGGTTGGCAAGGGTGGCCAACTTGGATGGATTGGTTGGGAAGGGACAAATGTCAAAGTTGGGGTTCCTATAGGGAGGGAATCTTTGTGCTTATGGGGTTTCCTTGGTTGGGGACTCTCTTGGGACCTTCCCTCTCGTCCCTCTCTTTCTATCCCAACCTTTCTCTTGCTCCTCTAATTCCTTGTGAGATTCTTGAACTTTGATTGAACTCTTGAGATTGAGTTAAGTTCTCCTCCTACAGCTTACCCCCTAGTGCGTCGAAAGCCATAGCGTCGCGGATGCTTCATCAATCAACGTGATTCAAATTGGGAACGGTAGCTGAGATTAAGAGCTACAACATATCCGAGTTTCGCGACATTCCAACGGCTAGTTTTTCCTTGACGTCGTTTCTTGTGAAGACGATTTTTCTGTCCAGAATTTCGGATTTATATTTTGAGTAATTCTAGCTCCTAAGTTCTCCTAGACTCCGTCCTTAATCCTAACAATGGAGGTAGCTCGCACCTCCATGATCCATGCCAGGGCACCCCATTTTCTGTGGCCGTTCGCCGTTCGCTACGCCGCTCACCAGCTTAACCTGTGGCCGCACCCCCAGCAGCCTCAGGTTTCGCCGACCCTCCTCTGGTCTGGGTTCCCTGGTGATGCGTCTGCGTTCCACGTCTGGGGCTGCCTTGCTCACGTTCGTGCCTCTAGCACGGACAAGCTCACTGCCCGCACCCTTCCCTGTGTCTTCCTCGGCTTCCCCCTTGACGCGTCTGACTGGCACTTCTACCACACGCCGTCTCACCGGTTCTTTCACTCCCGCGACGTCACCTTTGACGAGTCCGTCTCCTTCTACTACCGCTTCCCCCACCGAGGTCCCCCGGTTACCCCCCCCCTGTTCTTGGTCACCCGTTCCCCGGTCGTCGCCGCCCCTCCTCCTCCCCCTCCTCGTCCTGCCCCCTCTGGTGTGTCCCACATCACCCCACTTACGTCGGTTGTCCCGGCTGAGGAGTCTGCTGACTCTGGTGGTCCTGCGGCGCAGTCCTCGCCACCTGCCCCTTCTCAGGTGTCTCCTCCGCCGCCTCCGCAGCCGCCGTCGCCACCGCTGTCGCAGCCGTCGTCACCGCCGCCGCCGCCGCTGTCGTTGCAGCCGCCGCCGCCGCAGCCGTCGCCGCAGCAGTTCGTTGCCTCTGGGGGGGCTAGAGTTGGGGTGGGTACTAGTCCTGGGACTCCTGTCGTGGCTTGTCTCGGCGGGCCTGGGGGTGGTACCGGTGCTCGAGGGGTTCTGAGCTCTGGGGGTGTTCCTTCAGGGGGTGTTGGCATGGAGTGTTCTGGAGGTAGCCGCCACGCAGCTTGCAGTCCCGGTGTCGATGTCACACCACCGCCGCAGCAGTCCCCCCCGGTGTCCGCTCTTCGCCTACTCGGCCTTCCGTCCCCTGACCCCGTACCTGTGCCTCCTCCTCCTCCTGTCTACGGCCCTGTGTTCCCTCCTCCGGACTCGTCTACGGCCCGTTTCCCCCCTCGTTCCCCTCTTGTGTCCCCTCCTTTGTCCCCTGACCCGACTCCTCCGTCTCACGTCTGGTCTTGCTGTCCCTCCCGTGCTTGACCTGTCTCCCTTGTCTCGCGCTCTCACCCTATGTTGCTTCGTTCCCACGCGTCTCGTCCTCCCCTTCTCCCGTCGCCCCCTCCGTCCTCCCTTGTCGTTGCTCCCCCCCCTCTGTCTGACTACCTGCGTACCGCTCGTCCTCTTGTTCCTCGGGTCCTTACCTCTCTCGTTACCGACCCGTCTGTTCTGGTTTCGAGCCTTGACGCCCTTGTCGTTGCGGTCACTGACTTCGCCTCTACCCGCCGCCTTGACTACGCCACCGCTCTGGTCTCTGACCGTGCCTGTCCTCCGTCTGTCGGGGGTGCTCCAGCCCTCAGCAGTGACGTCCTGGAGGACCGCCAGTACGAGCTTGCTTTCTTGTCCGAGGGTGCTCCCCATCTCTGCTCTATGCTTCTAGTCCCTGAGGGTGACCCTGATGCTTTCAACATCCCGACCCCTCGCACTTACGCTGAGGCGGTCTCGGGACCCTGGGCCTCTCAGTGGATAGCTGCCATGGAGCAGGAGATGGCATCTTGGAGATCCACCGGCACCTACGTCGACACAGTTCCCCTACCTGGGGTGAACGTAGTCGATGGCCGCTGGCTCTTCAAGGTGAAGCGCCCTCCTGGAGAGAAGCCTGTGTTCAAGGCACGCTACGTGGCTAGAGGTTTCAGCCAGCGTGAGGGGGTGGACTTCTTCCAGACCTTCGCTCCGACCCCGAAGATGACTACTCTTTGTGTGTGCTGCTAGACGTAGCAGCTCAGCGTGACTACGAGCTTCACTCCCTCGACTTCTCCACTGTGTTTCTTCAGGGCAGTCTACACGAGCAGGTCTACCTGTGCTGCCCTCAGGGATTCACTGGTACCTTATCTCCTGGGACCCAGTGGCTCCTAAGGCGCCCCGTCTACGGCCTGCAGCAGGCTCCCCGTGAGTGGCACGACACGCTGTGTGCTACGCTTGCTTACCTGCAGTTCTTTCCGTCCTCTGTAGACCCCTCGCTCTTCGTTCGTGCTGGCCAGACCCCGTTCTACATCCTTGTTTACATAGACGACGTGGTCTTTGCCACAGCAGACAGGGACGCACTGGCCTCCGTGAAGGCAGAGCTGTTGAAGAGACACACTTGCACTGACCTTGGAGAACTGTGCCACTACCTTGGCTTGCAGATCTCCAGGGACAGAGCAGCGCGCACCATCACTTTGACTCAGTCACACTTGGTGCGCCAGGTCCTTCAGAGGTTCGGCCTTCAGTTCTCCTCCACACAGCCCACTCCTCTGCCTTTAGACCACAGGCTCTACAGCCTCATGACAACAGGGCCATGATCCTCTTGTGTCAGGAGCCTTGACTCGAGGGCAGAGCGAAGCACATCCAGCTGCGGTACTTCCTCATGCGTGAGCTCCAGCAGTGCCGCCAGGCGCGCGTAGTACACTTGGCCTCTGGTGCCAACACAGCTGATATCTTTACGAAGGCGCTTGCGCCTAAAGATCATCAGCGGCACTGTGTATAGCTAGGTCTCGTTCCTATAGCCTCTCACTTGCTAGGGCCTTGACTTTGTACTGTCCTTTATATATATATTTTACACTGACTGGCCTTGTGGCCTCTCCCAGTGGCTGGACTAGTAGTGCCGCCCTGGTCTTGCTCTTGTCTTGTCTGTACTCCTTTGACTGGTCTTTAGACCCTTGCCTCAGAGGCTGGACTAGTAGTGCCGCCCTGAGCTGCTTCTTTCCCTGTTAGGCACTGCCCCTATATAGTCTAGGGGGTGTGTCAAATCTAACTTAGGTCGTTACTATAGACTATACTGGATTGTGCCTTAGAGGGTACAACACCCTAGTCTATATACCCTTGTACTCAGACATTCTAGTTCAATTATTCTTTCTGATACAGAGGCCATAGGAAAACGCTCTAAAGGCATGTGTCTTACAGTTCCGCTTCTGGAAGTTCCGGAACTAGTTCCGGAACTGACAAACATTTTGCCTGGGGAGGAGCTCGCGAAGACCTATTGAAATGAGCTGCGAAATGTGTAACCAGACCCGGCTCCGGAACTTACTGAGTTCCGGAACTGAAAGATACACGCCTTCGGATTCTGGCAGGAACACTCGCAGGTGGCGCGACGCGTCACGTGTAGGCAGCCCCCTCACTTTGCCCAGCAATTTCAGGGTTCCTTCCACCCCGCCCCCAGTCCAGTGAAGCGACGAAGCAGAAAAAACATTGTGGAAGCAGGGTAGCAGGGACTTAGCTGGAAACCGGACTGCAAGGGGTGTCTGGGAGAATGTATCTTGCATTTAAGGACTTCGCCGTATTTTTTGGGTTGGTGTGGTGTATTGATGAATGAATCTGGTGTGGGAGACTTAACCAAAAAAATGTTGTTGCGAGGGGTGTGTGGAGGAATATCTCTTGTGTGGGGCACTTAGCCGGAAAAACTAGGTATTCTAGGGGTGTGGGGGAATGTATCTGGCAGTCGAGGACTTAGCCAAAAAAATCTCACCGACCACGACCAGGATGGCAAAGTGTGGGCCAGTGGGCAGGCGACCCATTGGCGCAGTGGGATAATGGGCGATTGCTGTCAGACGAAATTGTACACGCTATCTGACATTTCAGACGAAAAAATACACCAAGTATGAACTTTCAGACGAAATCTTATGACTGAGATGGACAATCAGACGAAATAGTCCACCCCATCAAAAAATCAGATGAAAGCAAAAAAAACAGGTCTGATTTTCAGACCATCAGACGTATTTCGTCTTATATCTGAGACCTTGGTTCGAACGCCCTAAACACAGCCTGGGGTTGGCTCTAAAAATGCTTGTCTTTGTTATGAATTATAACTCAGAGTATAGCACAGAATACTTTAGGGGAACACGATTACAATTGTCCAGAATAATGAGGCCTAGGCAATATATAGGTGTGTTGGTTAGAATACCAGGATAATTGAAACCAGGGAGAAACAGGAGAGATATAGAGTTGGGGTTGTACCACTAAGAACATACACCTATCTAGCCTATAACTTCTACATAACATCATTTGTATAACTTGACACACCCCCTAGGCTAGATAAGGGGTAGTGCTGAGCAAGAAACACGCAGCTCAAGGTGGCACTACTAGTCCAACCTCTAAGGCAGGGGTCTAAAGACCAGTCAGCAAGAGTACAAACAAGTCAAGAGCAAACCAGGGCGGCACACCTAGTCCGGCCACTGGAAGAGAAGCCACAAGGCCAGTCTGGAATGTATAAATATAGAGCAGTACACAATCAAAATCCTAGCAAGTGAGAGTCTACAGGAACTAGACCAAGCTGCAAACAGTGCCGCTCATGATCTTTAGGCGCAAGCGCTTTAGTAAAGATATCAGCTGTGTTGGCACCGGAGGCCAAGTGTACTACACAGGCGTGGTGACGCCGCTGTAGCTCGCGCAGGAGGAAGTACCGCAGCTGGATGTGCTTCGCTCTGCCCTCAAGTCGACGCTCCTGACACAGGAGGATCATGGCCCTGTTGTCAGCGTACAGAACCGGGGCAGAACTAGGCCGCTCACCTAAGTCAGCGAGGAAGAAGGTCAGCCAGCAGAGCTCCTGTGCCGCCATGGCAACAGCGTAGATCTCAGCCTCACAACTAGACTGGGCAACAGACGAGGAGCGAGCGGACCTCCACGAGATGGCACCAGAACCAAGGCTAATGCAGTAGCCCTGGAAGGACCTGAGGGTCTCAGCGTCGTCTGCCCAATTAGCGTCTGTGTCCCCAGTAAGGACCACTGGCCTGCGTCCTCCAAGCACTAACCCCATGCCTGATCTACTTGCTAGATAACGCAAAACCGTCATAGCGGCCGACCAGTGCTGTGGTCGGTGTCTGCATGTGGCCACAAAGCGAGCCAGGATGCTGAGAGGGTATGCGAGATCTGGACGAGTGCAAGTCATCCGGTACATGAGGCAATCTACCAGCTCTGCGTAAGGACCACTAGGCTCTGCTGACTCCTCAGGAATTGGAGCTGAGAGCCTGTGGTCTACTGGCAGAGGTGTGGGCTGTGCGGACGAGAACTGAAGACCGAACCTCTGAAGGACCTGGCGCACCAAGTGTGACTGTGTGAAAGTGATGGTGCGCGCTGCTCTGTCCCTAGAGATCTGCAAGCCAAGGTAGCGGCACAACTCTCCTAGGTCATTGCAGGTGTGTCTCCTCAGCAGCTCGGCCTTCACGGAGGCCAGCGCGTCTCCGTCTGTAGTAGCGAAGACCAGGTTGTCTACGCAGACAAGGATGTAGAACGGAGTCTGGCCAACACGAACGAAGAGCGAGGGGTCTACAAAGGACTGAAAGAATTGCACGTCAGCTAGCGTAGCACGCAGCGTGTCGTGCCACTCACGGGTCGCCTGTCGCAAGCCGTAGACCAGGCGCCGGAGGAGCCACTGGGTCCTAGGAGGAAAAGTACCAGTAAAGCCCTGTGGACGGCGCAGGTAGACCTGCTCGTGTAGGCTGCCCTGAAGTAACGCAGTGGAGAAGTCGGGGTAGTGAAGCTCGTAGTAACATTGTGCTGCTACGAGTAGCAGCGCCCGAAGAATGGTCATCTTCGGGGTCGGGGCGAAGGTCTTAAAGAAGTCCACCCCCTCGCGCGGACTGAAGCCTCAAGCCACGTAGCCCGCCTTGAACACAGGCGGCTCTCCAGGAGGGCGCTTCACCTTGAAGAGCCACCGGCCATCGACTACGTTCACCCCAGGTGGAGGAACTGCATCGATGTAGGTGCCGGTGGATCTCCAAGATGCCATCTCCTGCTCCATGGAAGCTATCCACTGAGAGACCCAGGGTTCCGAGGTCGCCTCAGCGTAGGTGCGAGGGGTTGGGATGTCGAAGGCGTCTGGGTCACCCTCAGGGACTAGCAACATGGAGCAGAGATGGGGAGCAGCCTCGGACAGGAAAGCAAGCTCGTACTGCCTGTCCTCTATGACGTCATTGCCAAGGGCAGGAGCACCCCCGACGAACGGAGGACGGGCAGGGTCAGAGACCAGAGCGGTGGCGTAGTCAAGGCGGAGGGTAGAGGCAAAGTCAGCGACAACAGCGACAAGAGCGTCAAGACGCGAGGGAGGAACAGACGGGTCGTAAACATGGGAGTCAAGGACCCGAGGAACAAGAGGACGAGCAGCACACAGGTAGTCAGACAGAGGGGGAGGCGCAACAGCGAGCAACGATGGAGGGGGCGAAGGCAGGAGGGGAAGACAAGACACGTGGGAACGAAGGAACATAGGGTGAGGACGCTGGACAGGGGAGATAGGAGGAGCACGAGACGGATGACGAGACCAGACTTGAGACGGAGGCGTTGAGTGAGGAGACAGTGGAGGAGTAAGAGGAGGGGAACGAGGTGGGAAACGAGCTGGGGACGAGTCCGGCGGAGGAAACACATGACCATGGACAGGAAGGGGAGGAGTCCGCGGGGGAGGCGCAGGCGAGCGGTCATGGGAGGAAAGGCCGAGCAGGCGAAGGGCGGACACCGGCGGCGATTGCTGCTGCTGCTCGACGCCGACACCTGGACCGCCAGCTGCACTGCGGCTACCTCTGGAACACTCCACTCCAGCACCCCCAGAACGAGCAGCCCCAAAGCGTGAACCCTCTCCAGCACCGGTGCCACCCACGAGCCCACCGGGACAAGCCACGACAGGAACCCCAGGACTAGCACCCTCCTCAACGCCAGCACCCCAAGAGGCCACGAACGGCTGCTGCTGCTGCGACGGTGGCATCGGTTGCGGCGACGTCGGCGGCGGCTGCTGCGGCAGCGGTGAATGCGGAGGAGAAGACACCGGGAGAGAGATGGGTGGCAAGAACTATGCCGCAGGGCCACCAGAGTCAGCCATCTCCTCGATCGGGAGAACCGATGGGAGGGGAGTGACGTGAGACACACCAGACGGAGCACGACGGGGAGGAAGGTGAGTAGGGGCTACCGGGGGAGTGGGGACCAGAAACAGGGGAGGGGAAACCGAGAGACCTCGGTGGGGAAAGCGGTGGTAAAAGGAGACAGACTCGTCGAAGGTGAAGTCACGGGAGTGAAGGAAGCGGTGAGACGGCAGGTGGTAAAAGTGCCAGTCAGACGAGTCCAGGGGGAAACCAAGAAAGACACAGGGGATAGTGCGGGCAGTGAGCTTGTCCGTGCCAGAGGCACGGACGTGAGCGAGGCAGCCCTAGACATGGAACACGGACGTGTCACCAGGGAACCCGGTCCAAAGAAGGGTCGGCGAAACCTGCGGCCGCTGAGAGCGCGGCCAGAGGTTAAGCTGGTGAGCGGCGTTGCGAACGGCGAACGACCACAGAAAATGGGGTGCACTGGCGTGAATCATGGAGGTGCGCGCCACCTCCATGACTAAGACGATGCGTCGCTCAGCGACCCCATTCTGCTGCGGGGAGTCCGGTAGGGAGTACGACTGGGTGATGCCCTCCGCACGACAGAACTGTCCAAGCCGACCAGAGGCGAACTCGCCGGCACGGTCGGAGTGGAGACACAACACAGGGAGACCGCGGTGGAGGTGGGCAGCCACAACCCACGGGATGAGAACGTCAGGCACGTCGGCCTTCCGCTCCAGGAGAAACACCGTGGTATAGCGCGTGTAGTCTTCCATGAGCACTAGAAAGTAGCGCTCGCGACGCGGTCCGGGGACGGGGGCGGGGCCCCAGACGTCCATGTGTAGGGTCTGTAGGGGTGCGGTGGCAGGACGAAGCGAGGAGGAGTGAGGAGCACGGCGCAGCCGGCCCTCGACGCAGGGCGTGCACGGCGGCGCGGGGGAGGGAGGGAGGGCAGGAAGCGATGCAGGGAGACCTAGAACGAGACCGTGCTGGGACATGTGACGCAAACGCGGGAGTGCGGGGTGCCCTAGGCGGTGGTGCTACAGAAGTGACGGGTGAGTGAGCGACCGACACGAGCACGCAGCGGTGACCTGGGTAGACGCAGGACCCAGGAGGGGCAGTCCAACCGGGGGGGAAGCAGTGTCGAGCGTAAAGAGGCCAGACACAGGGTCCCGGGGGAACGTCGCAAGGGGGAACCTGAGGCAGCCTCGGTACAGACGGCGTATCGCTCATGACCCGGGAACATAGTGGTGACACAGAGGTCCTGAAGACAGCCGACACCAACTAAGTTCTGGGAGAACGAGAGGATGTGCAGGCCTGTAAGGGAGCCCGAGGGGCCTGCTGGACAGGGGAGATGGGTGCTGGCTAAGGAAGTGGTCGCGGGCAGTGGCTAGGCAGTCAGGGAGGTGCATGGCAATAAGGTACAGGGTAGCACAAAACGGTGGGGGGAAAACAGTAAGCTGAGCAGTAGTGCTAGCGGCACGGTAGCTAGTCTCTAGGCGCGAAGGTGAGTGGCAAGATCAGCAACCGTGGGGAAAGCAGACAAATCGGGGAAGAGCATGGGGTGGATCAAGCGGCCAGCTGAGGCAGAGGCAGGCGTGGAGTAGCATGCAACTACTGCATCTAGGAAATCCTTGGCGTTCGCGACAGTGGTGAAATGCGGACACTCAAAAAGGGGAAGCGCATGACTAATGGCAAGCTGTGCTACAGCATCGCGAGAATCCCAGACAGCGTGAGCTAGCATCGCAGCAGCAAAGGCCTCACTCTCAGCAGTGGTGGGGACAGTAGGGAGGGGATTAGGCGCAGAGGGGCGGGGAAGCAAGCCATCAACATGCATAGCCAGGGAGTGCCCATCTTGGCGCTGACCTGTCAGGTGCCGGCGGAGATCGACAAGCCAGGCGGCGAAGTCGATCGCGTGCCCCTCCACGTCCAGATGGAGCATGGCGTCCGCCATCGCGCAACCACATCAGCACAGGGACACAGCAGCACAATGGTACAGGGACCAGCGGCATGGCAGCATAGGGGCTCAGCGGCACGGCGGCAGGATTCTCCGGAACTGAACTGAAAGGAAGGCCGAGGAGGGCGTGCGAGGAGTCGAGGCGCACAGGGGGGCCGGCGTGCGGAGAGGGGCCGGCAGGGCGCATGGGGCTGGAGGTGCGCAGGAGTGGGGCCGGCTAGGTGGGAGGGGTCGGCTAGGTGGTAGGGGCCGGCTGGGCGCAAGGGGCCGACTAAGCGCGAGGGGCCGGCTAGGCGCGAGGGGCCGGCTAGGCGCGAGGGGCCGGTTAGGCACGAGGGGCCTGTGAGGCGCGAGGGGCCGGTGAGGTGTGAGGGGCCAGCTAAGGCGCGCGGGCCAGCGAAGGCGCGAGGGGCTGGCGACGGCGAGAGTGGCGGGCCGGCTAGGCGTGAAGGGGCCGGCTGGGCATTAGGGGCAGGCGACAACACGAGGGGCCAGCTAGGGCGTGAGGGGCCGACAAGCACGCTAGGAGCCGGCTACGGCGCGAGGGGACGACTGGCACGCTAAGGGCTGGCGGGCGCGCTGGGGGCCGGCGAGGCGCAGTAGGCTAGGGCGCGGGGCAGAAGCGGGTGTGGGGGGGACCTAACCTATGCGTGATACCATGTTAGAATTCTAGGATAATTGAAACAAGGGAGAAATAAGAGAGATCTAGTGTTGGGGTTGTACCCACTAAGAACATACACCTATCTAGCCTATAACTTCTACATAACATCATGTGTATACGTTGACAGTGTTGATCAGGGTTGAATGTCGAGGGTTGGACCAGTCAAGGGCTCGATGGTCCCGAGGGTGACGGGGTCAAAATGGTTTCGGGGCGACCCGGGATCAGGTTGGGGCCGAAAAGGTCGACGGGGGCTGGTTTGGCGCGAGAACCAAGGGCCGAGCCTGCGGAATCGAGAGGTTCGCGTGTACTCGCTATGGCGAGCCCCAGTAAGGAATCGTAATTCCTTACACTCTCCCACCTTCTAAAGGAAGGCACTCCCTTTATCGAGGCCGAACATTCATTAAAAGTAATCCTCGATGTGATTGTAAGTCTTCAGCCCTGTGACGAGCGTAATGATTACGCCGGCCTGACGAGGTCTTGAGGTCGAACTGAAATCGATGGTCAGAAAGCGTCGAAACGATCGCGGTAGATCCTGATCGTTGAATCTTGATGAGCGTAATGATAACGAGACTTCACGAGGTAAAACTCCATCCAATGGCTGAGACATGTCGCAGCGATCGTAATCAATCGGAGTCGTTAAAGATAATCGAATGGGCAATGGCGAAAACTCCCAAGTGACGAAATGATGAAGATGGCTGATGCTGTTGAATAGTTAACTGTCGCGTAGGTGGGTAATGATGGCGCGTTGCAGTATGATCATGATGAGTGCCGAATGACGTGATGGTCGATAAAATGTAGAACCCATTCATCAAACGCGAGGTCGTTCGAGTCACATGCGAGAGCACGCGTCAGTGTCCCACGAAAGTCAGCGAACCCCATCAACGAAGTGACGAAATTAGGCGCGGAAGCGTAACGGTAACGAATGATGCTCGAAGACGGATGCCTTCAACTGCCGCATGCTCAGCACAGCCGAGCCCCTCTCAGCTTCTCATACGCTCACACTCCTCTCACCATCCTCTCACTCCCCTCTCACCTTCTCATGCACGTTCGCCTTGAACTGCCACATGCTCAGCGCAGCCAGGTCCCTCATCCTGAGGTGCTCAAGTGGGAAGCACATGGGGAGGCATAGGCGGGCGAGGGAGGGATGGAGGGAGGGAGAGGAAAAGGGAGAGATTGAACAGGTGGGGAGGCAACCATGTGTATGGTGAGATAGATAGGACAAGGAAAGCAACCCGTGTGTGTGATGAGAGACGTGTGTGTCCTTGAAATCAGGAGCAATCCCTCAGGATTTTTGAGATGAAGGAGCACTGACCTGGCATCTTTGAAATCAAGGAAGATCTGACCTGGCATCCCTGAAATCAAGGAAGTGCTGACCTGGCATCCCTGAAATCAAGGAAGGCTGCCGTGGCATCCCTGAAGTCAAGAGCTGTCGGCCATCGGAGAGAATGAAGAAGAGCGACGTGCGATGCATGACACTGATCTCCACCTGATGGGCGATGGGGTGATGGGGGTTGGGGTGATGGGGGTTGGGGTGAGAGGACGGAAAGGGAGGGAGAGACGAGAGGCATGATGTATTGACAGGAGAGAGCAAAGGTGACGAAGAGCGACATGCGATGCGATGGGATGGGATGGGATGACACTGATCTCCACCTGAGGGGGGGTTAGGGTGAGAGGAAGGGAAGAGGGGGGCGAGAAGACAGGCAAGACGAATTGGCAGGAGAGAGTGAAGGTGACGAAGAGTGACATGATGCATGATTGACTGAGAATGCAGTCATGGGGGAGGTGTGATGGGAGTTAGGGTGAGAGGAAGGGAGGGCGAGATGAGTGAGATGCGATGCATGACTGGCTGATCTCCATTTGGGGGGAGGGGAGAGGCGGGGAGAGGGGGGTGGGGGGAGGGGGAGAGGGAGGGGAGTGGGGAGGCAAGGCGAGGTAATGGGGATGATAGCAGGCAAGGAAAGGAAGAAGGAGAGAACATCACTAAAGCCACCAAGTGGTGTTCTCTCGGGGAGGCAAGACGAGGTAATGGGGATGATAGCAGGCAAGGAAAAGACGAAGGAGAGAACACCACTAAAACCACCAAGTGGTGTTCTCTCAAGGAGGCAAGACGAGGCAATGGGGATGATAGCAGGCAAGGAAAAGACGAAGGGTGACATGCGATGCGATGCATGACTCTCATCTCCACCTCAAGTGGATGGGGGATGGGGGATGGGGGATGAGGGATGGGGGATGGGGGATGGGGGATGGGGATGAGGGATGAGGGATGGGGGATGGGGGATGGGGGATGAGGGATGGGGGATGGGGGATGAGGGATGGGGGATGGGGGATGGGGGATGAGGGATGGGGGATGGGGAACGGGGGATGGGGGATTGGGGATGGGGGATGAGGGATGGGGGATGAGGGATGGGGGATGGGGGACGGGGGATGGGGGATGGGGGATGGGGGATGAGGGATGGGGGATGGGAGACGGGGGATGGGGGGCAGGCGATGGGGGATGGGGGATGAAGGATGAGGGATGTGGGATGGGATGGGGGATGAGGGATGGGGGATGAGGGATGGGGGATAGGGGATGAGGGATGGGGGATGGGGGATGGGGGACGGGCGATGGGGGATGGGGGATGAGGGATGGGGGATTGCGGACACATGTCAGTGAGATTTACAAGCGAATGCAAGTCTCTCAAGACTAGTAGTACTGAGTGGGCACCTCAAGCACTCACCGCAGTGAGCTCACTCCATCCACGGCTCGTTGATAAAGGGCGTCCGTCGCAAGGTCTGACGGAAAATTGCAGCACAGTTGCACTTCTCCCCCCTTTAAGAAGAAACAGCTCCCAAGTTCCCAGATAAAACTCCATAAAACCCAAAGCTCCAGGGTAGTCGAAAGAATCCCACGCTGCTGCTGAAAATTCTTATACGCAGCTTCGAAAATGCCGTTGAAATATATCCCAGCCACTAAAAAACGCGAATCATGATGACTCCAAAATCCGCTCCAAGTAAATTGTCTTCAGGGTAAACCGCGGCGAAGGTCTGGAAATTTCGCAACTACTGCTCTAGAAGACTCACACACGAACTCAAAAAATCTTCAGAAGTCAAACACACTTGTGAGCTGGCCCCAACACAGCTCCACAGTACTGCTTCCAAATTTTCTGTAAATCTGATACTGCTGCTGTCGATTCGGATGGCGAGGCGGGGTCGTGTTCACACAATCAGACGAATTGAGAATGGAGGTGGTGGCGGGTAGTGACGAGAGGAAGACGACGATGGTGATTACATGTAACCTGTACTGAACTACCCCGGTAGAAAACTTAGAACAGAACCCAGGGTCGAATGACGCCAGCTGCATCAGCTACTTTGTCCGTACACGCCGAAAAAATCGGGAAGAACCGAAATAGCTACTGCTCTCCCTCCGCTCCATACAACCAAAACACTCCGCAAATGCCGGTCGATGTCGCTCGTACTCTTGAAGATAGCAGGCACAACTCCAGCTGTAAATTCTTGAACTGCTCCTCAAACCCACCGAAAATGTCGAAACCACTCGGTACTTAGCAAATACCGTAACTCCGCTTCACAGCTACCCGTAAAAATGCCCAGGCGTCACGGCGTCCTTTAGCAGCGCCCCCACAGTTGCTTCTCCAGTTGTACACATGAGCTGAACCCTTTATATTAGGGTTTACCAGAGTCCACCACCTCGGCATGATGTTTTGGCCGTCGATCAGGGCCAATGCGCATCATACGCCATCGATCTCCACCTAGCTGTTACCCAATTTTAAAATACGCTGGTATCCCTGCCAGCTGGCCATGCAGACGTTCACCCATCTCTCGGCTGCTTCAAGTTACCCAAAACCGCTTCGCTGCTGCTTAACTAACTAGGAGAATCCACAGAGATAAGAGTGCGCACGCTTCTAGTCAGAGGAGCTTTAACGAGCTTGCCTACTGACCGCTGGACAGCTCCCTCCTCCGTCGGAAACTCGTCAAACTACACCCGCAAAAGTCGGAAACTCCTTCTGCTGCACCAGGTAAAAACCCTCAGCTCCACTGCAACAGTAACTCCTAAAATTTCGGGGACACTCCATCAGCACAGTGTAGTTCGTAGGTTCACCCCCATTATTCAGCCAGAATCCGTCGATTAATAAGTCCACACTGCTACCTGATGGGAATGGTGATTTTCGGGCGACGTAGCTGAGCGAGTAGCAGCCCGAACGCCGCTAACCCATCTGCTCCAATACTCCCGTCGTTCTTCTCCCACTGCTTTAGCTCCTGACAGATAACGCATTCGGCGACCGGTGGAAAAACACTTAATACACACCCAGGGGTGGTGGCCTCCGTTTCCGTTGATCGTGGGGGTATGAATCGCTGGTCCACGAAAAACGCCTCCCCATGCGGGAAGTCGCCCTCGCTGAGTACACTCACTCCAGCACTGCGTCATCACCTCCAGATGGCCGTCGTGGTGAATAGCGCCGAGGTCGTTAATCCCAGCTGCTCCCACACAACTGCACACCCACACGTCCTTGTGCGATCGTGTCGTTCCGAAATTGTCGGATCCGCCCATTGCTGAAATAATATTGAAGTCCCGTCCATCGCCTGCAACTAGCCTGTCAGAAACGCCATGATCCACGACACAGCTACAGTTCACCCTACCGCTGCATGGCGTGCCAGACATACATCGCCGTACATCCCGCCATTTTCCCCACCCCGTGCGCTCCTGACGACCAACTCCCGACCGCATGAGGACTCCCGTGCACTTGCCTTCTCCTGACGAAGCCTTCGCTTTTTTTGGAAGCCAATCCAAAGACTCCGTCCGAACACCCAAAAATCACAAAATCTCTAACGAACATACCCGAAAAACACGGCGAAAACGTCGCCCTCTCTTCGACGGGAAATAATTCCGTCTACAACTAGGGAAGGGGAGGACCGGCCAATCCTAGCCATCCATCGGGCAAGATCCGACGGCATCGGAGACGCTCGCGTAATTAATCTCCGCGTCGTCCGCTCGCCATCAGCATCCTTCCGCCCCCTTCCCCGATAGGGTCTGCTCCCCTACTGGAAGCCTAATGGGCAGGAACGTAGCTCTGATACCAGCTGTTATGAATTATAACTCAGAGTATAGCGCAGAATACTATAGGGGAACGTGATTACAATTGTCCAGAATAATGAGGCCTAGGCAATATATAGGTGTGTTGACCAGGGTTGAATGTCGAGGGTTGGACCAGTCAAGGGCTCGATAGTCCCGAGGGTGACGGGGTCAAAATGGGTTCGGGGCGACTCGGGATCAGGTTGGGGCCGAAAAGGTCGACGGGGGCTGGTTTGGCGTGAGAACCAAGGGCCGAGCTTGCGGAACCGAGAGGTTCGCGTGTACTTGCTGTGGCGAGCCCCAGTAAGGAATCGTAATTCCTTACAGTCTCGATTTCAATCACCAAGAACTTCTCGAAGAACCTAGCCCAGCGTTTTATCGCGCAATCCTAGCAGCTAGAGCCATGCCGAGCACAGAGCACCATCCAAACTACGGAATTGCTTCGAGCAAGTCGCGCACACTACTGGGCAAGCACACACTACTGTTTCGAGGGCAGGCACCCACTACTGTTTGTGTGTCCCCCAGCCTCGGCGGGCATGAACGGAATTTGCTCGCTATTTTTTCCCCAAACCATGTGTGAACTCTGGAATTCCTGTGAAGCTCACCAAACTTCCCAGCCACTTGGCATGGCTAAGATTTATCAGAAACGTTGCGTGGCTATCCGATAACTAGGCCAGTTTATTGCCACCGAACAGGGCCGAAGTTTGGGAGCCACCGGGGGACCCAGGCAGAGGAAGGTGGGGTGCAACCGAGGTGATTCGTGAGATTGGTCAAAGGGGGGTCAAAGAGCGAAGACCCCTACGCTGTCGTGAAGTGGTGGTGTTGCGTGTGGGGGGAAAAGGGGGGAAGAGGGGGAAAATGGGGGGGGGGGGGGGGGGGAATCGAAGGCGCGAGGCACTGAACCAGAAGCCCAGCCCTCATTGCCAAACTTGAAATCGCTGTAGCTGGGCGGCGCAGGCGCAGGGTAAACCCCAATTGGCCAGGAAAATCCCCACAAGGTGGGTTTTGAAATTATGACGAACATATTGCTTATCCAAACAGAAACATAAACGCAACAACCCTCCCGAAGCGAGTGTCTTCCCTTTATTTCTTACTACCCGGGTCCAGATGACCAGAATTGGGTTCCTGCTTCGATTTTTCTTGAGGCAGGAACTCATTTTGGGTCCCCTCACAGGCTGGCAGAACTCTTCCGCCAAGGGGGGAATGGGTCCCCTGGACCGAGTAGGGGACCCATTCTGGTCTAGTCCCTGAGCCGCGTTTTTGGCCCTGGTTTGGGCCCTTTTAGCGAGTTTTGGGCTCTGCCCGTGGTGTATAGCCCTAGCTCGGATGTGGGGAACCTTCCTCCATAAGGTTCAGTGGATCCACTCGAATGGCTCCCAAACATTCGCCAGGGAAATGAGGAGGTGGGGGGAAGGTCCTGACTCCCGCCAGTCCACAGGCTCCTCCTCGCCTGGCTGCTCGCGTGCTCCGCAAGGGGGGGGATGAGATCTGGGCTTCCCCCCAGCCATCACACCCCAACAACTGGGCAAAAGAGGCCCTACGAGATGACTCCTCTCCACCCTCTTCAATCGCAACTTACCCACTTCACCACTGGCGAGACCCCAACTCGCAATATGTTCATCCCAATAATTTCGCGTGTCGAACAGCATAGTCCGCTTCAATAATGATCCCCCTACCGCGGGCTCCAGCACCAGCCATGGAGTGCGCCCCGTAATCATGAGGCCCACGCATGCATTCACTTCACCTCGATTATTGCCTCCTTTGAAGCTCCAAAAGGCGCGGCCGTCTCAGACTTCCCTGTGCTGCTCGGAGTCTGAGCACCGCGCGTGATCGCGGGGTATTTGAACGCCCTCGTTTCCTCATTCAACCATCACATATTCGCAACAAGTCTAGCACATCTAGAGAATCATTGTACAGCAGTGCTCCAATTTTCCCTCTAATCGCAGCTTTCCAGCTCGAACATTTTGACTGCTAATCACCAACGTTTCAAAATGGCTCCCTTTTTCAAGCTCGCCCGTCTGTTATCTTTCGCAATCTTTGCGATAGGAACTCTCGGGCTCCTTGCTCAAGCCAGCGCCGCCAGCGCCAAACTCTAAGGTGATGCAAGCAGGTTCCACGGCGGTTGGTGCTTCCTTGGGATGCCTCTCGGCGAGAATCCATATTTCTACAATGGGCTCGTCGCAGGAATACCCGATTACCAATACCACGATGGTTTAGCATGCGGCACGTGCTACGAGATGGAGTGCAAGAACCACGCGAGCTGCAGAGATGGAAGCGTGATCGTCAGAGCTGTCGACTATAGGGGCAATGACTTCATCGTCTCCTCCCAGGCATGGGACAAAATAGTAGTTGGAAACTCAACGCAAATGGTGGAAATTAAAGTAGGTCGCGTGGACTGCCCTACGAGCGGCGGCATTGCGGTTCATCTGCCGACTGACGTTCTCCCGTCTTGGTTCAGTCTCTTCATTTTGGGCACCACGGAGAGGTGGCGGGTGTGGAGTTATCGAGGGATGGTGAGTCCGAGTGGAAGAAAATGAGGCGGATGCGCACCAGCGGTTCGGGCCAGTGGGAACTGGAACCCGCGGAGGATGTGGCGGTTGAGGGGAAGAAGATAAGCGTGCGAGTGACAGGGACGGATGGGAAGGAGGTGGTTCTCCAGGATGTCATTGGCGCGGACTAGATGGGCGGCAATAAGACCTACACCAGCGATGCAAAATTCTAGTTGCGTTGCTTGAAAGAGGTCGACTGGACGCTTGAATGGGCAAGGTAGCCATACTGTACCGCATACAATGTCAAACACATTTGTGTGTGATGTTGTAGACCATATAGGGTTGTGCCTTAGAGAGTACAGCCCCCTAGGTTATAATGCCTTGTACTCTCACATTCCAGTCATTCTTTCAGTTTGATATGGTATCATGAGTAGGTTAGGTCCCCTTCGCCCACCAGCGCTTCCGCCGTAGGTCCTAGCCGTCTCGTCGGCCCCGTCCCCTAGTGGCCCCTCGGCCCCGTCGACCAGCGGCCCCGCGGCCCCGTCCCCTTGCGGCCCCTCAACCCCGTCGACCAGCGGCCACGCGGCCCCGTCCCCTAGCGGCTCCTCGGCCCCGTCCACCAGCGGCCCCGCGGCCCCGTCCCCTAGCGGCCCCGCGGCCCCGTCCCTGAGCGGCCCCTCGGCCCCGTCGACCAGCGGCCCCGTGGCCCCGTCCCCTAGCAGCCCCGCGGCCCCCTCCCCTAGCGGCCCCTCGGCCCCGTTGACCAGCGGCCCCACGGCCCCGTCCCCTAGCGGCCCCGCAGGCCCCTCCCCTAGCGGCCCCTCGGCCCCGTCGACCAGCGGCCCCGTGGCCCCGTCCCCTAGCGGCCCCGCGGCCCCCTCCCCTAGCGGCCCCTCGGCCCCGTCGACCAGCGGCCCCGCGGCCCCGTCCCCTAGCGGCCCCGCGGCCCCCTCCCCTAGCGGCCCCTTGGCCCCGTCGACCAGCGGGCCCGCGGCCCCGTCCCCTAGCGGCCCCTTGGCCCCGTCGACCAGCGGCCCCGCGTCCCCGTCCCCTAGCGGCCCCTTGGTCCCGTCGACCAGCGGCCCCGCGGCCCCGTCCCCTAGCGGCCCCTCGGCTCCGTCGACCAGCTGCCCCGCGGCCCCGTCCCCTCGCGGCCCTGCGCCCCATCCCCTAGCGGCCCCTCGGCCCCGTCGACTAGCGGCCCCGTCGACTAGCGGCCCCGCGGCCCCGTCCCCTAGCGGCCCCACGGCCCCGTTCCCTAGCGGCCCCTTGGCCCCGTCGACCAGCGGCCCCGCGGCCCCATCCCGCCGCCGGCCCGTTCCCCTAGCCGGCCCCGTCCCATCGCCGGCCCCGTCCCGAAGCCGACCCCGTCGCGTAGCCGACCACGCAGAGCCGACTCCGCCAGGTAGCTGGCCCCGTCACCTAGCCGACCCCGTCGCCTCGTCGGCCCCGTCGCCCAGCCGGCCTCGCCTTCCAGCGGGCCCGCGCTGACCCCGCACCGCACTGCATCGCCCTGCACCGCACTGCACTGCTTTGCACCGCACTGCACCGCATTGCACCGCACTGTACCGCACTGCACCGCACTGCATTGTACTGCCCCGCCCTTTTGCCGCCGCACCGGCTCTGATGGCGGACTCGGTGCTGCGCTTCGACGCGGAGGGCCAGCCGGTCGAGTTCGACACGTGGCTCGTCGACCTCCGCTGTCACCTCACTGGTCAGTGGCAGGACGGCCACTCCTTGGCCGTCCACCTCGATGGTACGCTCCCCTGCCCTGACCCCCCTGCTGCCCTGCCCGCTGAGCCCTCGTCTGCTGACCGTGAGTCCGCTGCCGCTGCCGCCCTTGCCCGCTCAGTCTGGCTGTCGCGTAACGCAGTCGCACAGCTCACGATCAGTCATGCCCTCTCCCTGTCTGAGCGCCCACGGTTTCGGTCAGTCAGGACTGCGCAGGAGTTCCTCGAGGTTGTTGTCGCACACTACTCCACCCCGCTCGTTGCCTCGGTCGGTCGTCTGATCCTGCCCATTCTCTTTCCCAATCTCGCGTCTTTCCCCACGGTCGCTGACCTGGCCGCCCACCTGCGCACGCTAGACGTGACTTGGCGCGCTGCCTGCACTGAGCTTTGTGTCTTTCAGCCACCCATCTGCTCTACCCTCTACATGCTTGCCATCCGCCTTCCTAACCGCCTTGCTACCGCCCGCGATCACTTCCTTAGTCTCCACCCCGCTGACCTCACCCTCACTGACTTTGTCGACACCCTGTCTGCCATAGAGACTCGCCAGCGCTCTATCGCCCAGTCTAGCGGCACTATGCCGGTCACTATCTTTCAGGGTTGTGCCCTCACTCAGTGTACTTTCTCTAACGGTTCTGCTGCTGACGCTGAGATAGCGCCTGCTGTGGCGACAGCCACCGTAGCACAGTTCCGTCCGGGGAAGGGTCGCCGCCCCAAGGATGGGCGCGGCGGCGGTAGTGGAGTAGTGGATGAAGGAGGTGGTGGAGCCAGGCCACCCGCTGGTAGTACGGACGAGGGGACTGGGGCTGGTGCCTCCGAGTAGCAGGACCAGCAGCAGCAGCAGGCGCCGCAGCAGCAGCAACAGCAGTGGGCTGGTGGTCTCCCGCCCAGGTGGCTTGGCACTGGTGGTGGCGGTGGACGTGGTAGTCATGCGCGCAGTGTGCTGTCGGGTGGTAGTTCGGGTGAAGGGCGCTGTCAGTACCAGCTCCAGACCGGTTCTCGCCGCGGCTCCTTGTGCGGTAAGATCGGTCACACCCCTGCCCGCTGTTTTCGTCGCCTAGACGACTTGTTTCGTCTTCGCTTCGGCCCGTCGCCCGACCTCCCCGATTGGCACAGCTTGCTTCGCCGTAGTGTTCAGATCTTTGATATGGACATGGATGAGATTAGCTCTGCTTTGTATGTATTGTATGTCTATGAGTCTAGTATGACTGGTTCCTACTACCCCTTGTTGCCTAGTGTAGGTGTGTCTATTCCGGCCTCCCCTGCTGCGTCAGGCGTAGGATCCCCTGCCTTGTTTAGTCTTGGCTCCTCCCTCGCCACTCCGACCCCGGCCGCCACTGCTGTGCTCTCCTTTACCCTGGACTCTGGCGCTTCCCGGTGCTTCTTACACGACTCCAGTACGTTGACGCCGCTTGCCGCTCCTGCCGAAGTTTCCCTTGCCGACCCCTCCTCGGGTCCTGTAGTCACCCGTAGCTCCACCACCCTTCCCTGTCCGACGGTTCCTTCAGGCTCTCTTACAGCCTTGCACATCCCCTCGTTCTCTAGGAACCTAGTTGGTGTCGGCTGCCTTCATGACCTTGGCGTCACCACTACATTTCCTGGTCACGAGCAGTACGATGTCTGTACCGAGGCCGCCACTGGTGCTCCCCTCACCACGTTCCCCTGGGACCCAGTGTCTGGCCTGTTCACACTGGACACCGCGCCCCCCCGGTTGGGACGTCTCCCCAGGTGGTTGCGTCTACCCAGATTGCTGCGGCCTGCTCGTGTCGGTCGCTTACTCACCCGACACTTCTGTGGCACCACCGTCTAGGTCACCCCGCGCTCCCGCGTCTGCGTCACATGTCTCAGCTTGGTCTTGTCCTAGGTCTCCCAGAGTCGTTCCTTGAGTTGCCCTCGTCCCCAGCGCCGCCGTGCACACCCTACGTTGAGGGCCGGCTTCGCCGTGCCCCTCACTCCTCCTCGTTCCCCCCCACCGCCGCACCGCTACAAACCCTGCACATGGACGTCTGGGGCCCTGCCCCCGTCCATGGGCTGCGTTGAGAGCGCTACTTCCTCGTGCTTGTCGACGAGTACACGCGCTACACCATGGTTTTTCCCCTGGAGCGGAAGGCCGACATGCCTGACGCTCTTATCCCGTGGCCGGTCTCTGCGCGTATGCACCGCGGTCTCCCTGTCTTGCGTCTTCACTCCGACCGTGGTGGGACGTTTGCCTCCGGCGTCCTTGGTCATTTCTGTCGTGCGGAGGGCATCACCCAGACGTTCACCCTGCCGGACTCCCCGCAACAGAATGGAGTCGCTGGGCGATGCATCGGTTTGGTCATGGAGGTGGCTCGTACCTCCATGATCCATGCCGGTCGCTGACTTCGCCTCTACCCGCCACCTTGACTACGCCACTGCTCGGGTCTCTGACCCTGCTCGTCCTCTGTCCGTCGGGGGTGCTCCTGCCCTCAACAGTGACGTTCTGGAGGACCGATAGTACGAGCTTGCTTTCCTGTCCGAGGCTGCTCCCCATCTCTACTCCATGCTGCAAGTCCCAGAGGGTGACCCAGACGCCTTCGACATCCCAACCCCTCGCACCTACGCTGAGGCGACCTCGGAACCCTGGGCCTCTCAGTGGAAAGCTGCCATGGAGTAGGAAATGGCATCTTGGAGATCCACCAGCACCTACGTCGACGCAGTTCCCCCACCTGAGGTGAACGTAGTCGATGGCCGCTGGCTCTTCAAGGTGAAGCGCCCCCCTGGAGAGCCACCTGTGTTCAAGGTGCGCTACGTGGCTAGAGGCTTCAGTCAGTGTGAAGGGGTAGACTTCTTTCAGACCTTCGCCCCGACCTCAAAGATGACTACTCTTCAAGCACTGTTATGCGTAGCAGCACATCGTGACTACGAGTTACACTCCCTAGACTTCTCCACTGCGTTTCTTCAGGGCAGCCTACACGAGCAAGTCTACCAGCGCCGCCCTCAGGGCTTCACTGGTACCTTCCCTCTTAGGACCCAGTGGCTACTGCAGCACCCAGTCTACGGCTTGCGACAGGCGCCCCGTGAGTGGCATGACACGCTGCGTGCTACCTTGCTGACCTGCGGTTCTTTCCGTCCTCTGCAGACCCCTCGCTCTTCGTTCAAGCTGGCCAGACCCCGTTCTACATCCTTATGTACGTAGACGACCTGGTCTTTACCACTACAGACAGGGACGCACTGGCCTCCGTGAAGGCAGAGCTGGTGAGGAGACACACCTGCACTGACCTAGGAGAACTGCGCCACTACCTTGGCCTCGAGATCTCCAGGGACAGAGCAGCGCGCATCATCACTCTCACCCAGTCACACTTGGTGCGCCAGGTCCTTCAGAGGTTCGGTCTTCAGTTCTCGTCCGCACAGCCCACACCTCTGCCAGTAGATCACAGGCTCTCTGCTCCAGTTCTTGAGGAGTCAGTAGAGCCCAATGGTCCTTACGCAGAGCTGGTGGGTTGCCTCATGTACCTGATGACTTGCACTCGTCCAGATCTCGCATACCCTCTAAGCATCTTGGCTCGCTTTGTGGCCACAGGCAGACATCGACCACAGCACTGGTCAGTCACTAAGAGGGTTTTGCGTTATCTAGCAAGTACATCGGGCATTGGGTTAGTGCTAGGAGGAGGCAGGCCAGTAGTCCTTAATGGGCACACAGACGTTTGTTGGGCAGACAACGCTGAGACCCTCAGATCCTCGCAGGGCTACTGCTTTAGCCTTGGTTCAGGTGCCGTCTCGTGGAGAGCTACTTGTCGTGAAGGTAGGCTAGGTAGGAATAAGTGAAGCCATGAATATGGCGTGAGATCTAGATCTAGGAGGTAGGCGAGAATGTCGAGAGAAAAGAGAGTACTAGGAAAGAAGAGAGAGGGATACAAGGAGGGGTGCTGTACCCTCTACAGTAATGTTCAGTAACACCTACCAAGCCTACACTTATATAATAACCTCTATAATTTAACACTACTTGCTCCTTGTCTGTTGCCCAGTCCAGCTGTGAGGCCGAGATCTATGCTGGTGCCATGGCGGCACAGTAGCTCCGCTGGCTGACCTTCTTGCTCACTGACTTAGGTGAGCGGCCTAGCTCTGCCCTGGTCCTGTACGCTTACAACAGGGCCATGATCCTCCTGTGTCAGGAGCCTCGACTTGAGGGCAGAGCGAAGCACATCCAGCTGCGGTACTTCCTCCTACGTGAGCTACAGCAGCGCCGCCAGGCTCGCGCAGTACACTTGGCCTCCGGCGCCAACACAGCTGATATCTTTACGAAGACGCTTGCGCATAAAGATCACCAGCGGCACTGTGTACAGCTAGGTCTCGTTCCTGTAGCCTCTCACTTGCCAGGGCCTTGATTATGTACAGACCTTTATATATATTCTACCCTGACTGGCCTTGTGGCCTCTCCCAGTGGCTGGACTAGTAGTGCCGCCCTAGTCTTGCTCTTGCCTTGGTTTGTACTTGTTTGACTGGTCTTTAGACCCTTGCCTCAGAGGTTGGACTAGTAGTGCCACCCTCAGCTGCTTGTCTCTCAACTGACACTGTGTCGTGAAGGTAGTATAGCTAGGACGCCATGACTATGGCGGCGGGGTTTAGCTAGGAGGAAGGAGAGGAGAATGTTGAGAGAAAAGGTGAATCAAGTAGAAGAGAAATAGGTACAAGGGGAGTTATCCCCTCTACAGTAGGATGCATTAGCACAACTACCAAGCCTATAATTATATAAAATATAGTTTGAACACACCCCCTAGGCTTGGTAGTGGCAAGCCCACTCAACCCACACACACACCCCCTAACCCCGGACCCCCTCATTCTCGTGAGCAGCCGGGTATCGACCCCTCATGCTAGGCGATGACACCCCCGGACGAGAGGCAGCTGGTCATATCTGGGCGGCCTCAATGACGACAGCGACGGAGCTCGTGCTCAAGGCGGCTGCGGTGATGAGGACAGGCGGCGACTGCGGCGGCTGAGGGCTCTCGGCGTTGTGGCACGGGCTGGCGATGACCGAGCCGAAGACAGCAGCTGCGGCAGGAGGGAGGGGGGACACAAGGAGAAGGGGTGGTGTAGAGGAGAGGGCGCTGGCTGGCGTGTGGGCGGCGGCAGCGTCACCGACGTCGCACGGTCGGCTGCAGCCCGACGGCGCCGTCAACGAGCGGCGTCGATGCTGTACGACGTGACGTCGATGCGGCATAACGTCGACGCCGCGACGTCAGTACGGCGGCGCTGTCACGCCGCGACGGCCCGACGTCGACGGCGTCGCCACCATGAGGCCGCCGCGGCATCTCAAGGAAGGTGCCACGGCGGCAGGCAGTCTGAAGGTTGCGAAGGCGGCGAAGTAACAGAGAATACGCAGCGGAAGAGTAGTGAGCAGGCTCGGGACGGGCGGCCTGCTGTGAAACCATGTCGTGAAGGTAGTACAGCTAGGACGCCGGCCCATGACTATGGCGGCGGGGTTTAGCTAGGAGGAAGGAGAGGAGAATGTCGAGAGAAAAGGTGAATCAACTAGAAGAGAAATAGGTACAAGAAGGGGAGTTATCCCCTCTACAGTAGGATGCAGTAGCACAACTACCAAGCCTATAATTATATAAAATATAATTTGAACACACTGCCCCTATTCAGTCTAGGGGGTGTGTCAAAAACATTTGTGTGTGATGTTGTAGACCATATAGGGTTGTGCCTTAGAGAGTACAGCCCCCTAGGTTATAATGCCTTGTACTCTCACATTCTAGTCATTCTTTCAGTTTGATATACAACCGTTCTGACAAACATCGAAACCACCTGCCGCCCATTCAGGTTTTATCCTAATAGCACCACGGGTGACGCAACCGAAGCCGAGGAGATGACGAGGGATGGATCATGGAACTCTAACTCCAAACCAGAGGAACTTCCGTCCAAACCGAGTCGAAGCAGCTGCAGGTTTGGCAATGCAGAACAGGCAACATTTCATGCTTAGAATGTGATCCAGGCCAATACCAGGCCTCAGGATATCAGGGTAAAATACCCTTACGACCCTTACTATAAGGCTGGGGTTGGTGTTGGACCCTTATTTTTAAAAGTGCTTTAGTTTTGGACCCTTATGAAAAAAACTATGTTTGTACGGGACCCTGATTTTCAAAAGTGGTGTATCGTTCGCACCCTGATGCGAAAAAGTGCCTCTACAAAATACCCTGATGTGATTCTACATGCAGGCCCCCCGTTTGGGGGCAAGAATATTCCCCCGAGTCACGCCGCAATCAGCGCCATTACTGCTCTGTGCTGGCGCGCGTCGACGTGACTGCTCCAGCGAGTCAAAGTGTGTGGCTTTCTAGGAAAAGACAAACCAATCATCGTCAGGGGTCGGAGCGCGCATGGACAGCGCGGCAGCAAATGGTCCTGCGGTGACCTGTTCTGCAGGCAAACGACATGATTGGTGGAAAGAAGGGGGCACAACTGTCGATCCCCTTCTCCTCTGTTCGGGGCACCAGTTCTTCTTCAACGGTCTCTTCCGTGCTGTTCTTGAGAGCACTGAGAAGCAATCTGCTCCGTGTTTCTATCTCTCATCCGCTTCCTTACCATATTCCTCTTGCCTCGACGATAGCCATGGACCCCGTCGACAGCGATGAGGAGGAGGATGGTGGGCGGAAACGCCCGCTATCCCCTCCGCGATCAGCCCTTAGTTTCCTCCGTCGCGCACCAATCATAGTCGCTCAGCCGTTCCCACCTCCAAGCTCCCCTTGCGTTGGGTCACCTCCTTTGACCGAACCCATAGCGGATGTCCCTGCTCTACCGGTTTCCGCCTCTGGGGGTTCTCCTGCCCCATCCCCAACTGCTGTGGGTTTGACGTCGTCTTCCGCGAAGCGGAAAGCGAGCAGCCTGCCGCAGAAGTGGCGGCAGCAGCATCTCCCCTTCGCTCGGTCAACAGACAAAGCGCCTGTTGAGGAACCCGACGACGTCGCCGGCGACGATGATGACGAGGATCACGAACCCACCGACCAAGAGAGTTCCAAAGATCCACAGGCTGCTTTTGCAAAAGCGCACCGACGTTTTAAGTCTTCATGGGAGAGTTTGTTCCCGTGGCTTGTCCTCGACCGTGCTGACGATGGTTTCCCTGTATTGCGCTGCAGCACTTGCCTCGAGCACGGAGTTTCAGGTGCGGACACCAAGTATGGCAAGGACGGTTGCGGCGGGCGTGACATGCAGAAGAACAGCATCCAGACTCACCAGCGGTCCAACGCCCACCGCGACGCCTACCGTCTAATGAAGGCTAAGCACTCGAGGATGTTGCGGCAAACACTCCTAAACGAGTACGAGGGCCTCGACAAGAGCACGCTACATCTCATCACCGCCATGAAGACGGCGGTGTACACGTGCCAATCGGAGGCGCCGATAACATCCTACGTCGGCTTTATCAAGTTCATGGCTTCAGTGCAGACGCCCAACCTCCCTCTGGATCAGAAGGGCGCCTACTTTTCAGAGTGAGAAACTTCGAATCCGAATCTTAGTGCGTTTTTTTCCAAGTACTGAGCGACCATATTATTGGTCCATGAGTTGCAACATCTCTGACTACTCTCTTGTTTCATTGTTTGTATGCTTGGCAGATACGGATTCAACGAGTTGGTCGAGGCCGCATCGAAGTACCTACGAGAAGAGCAGCTGAAGAACATCGCCAACAGCCCTTATCTCGGCATCGCTATTGACGAGAGCACAGACCGTGTCAGAGGGAAGCATCTGATAGTATACGTGACTTATATCAAGGATGGCTATGTGCGTACCGAGTTCCTGACGCTTCTCACCGTGCAAAAATGTGATGCAGCAAGCCTCACTGAAGTTCTGGAGACTTACATGCGATCGGTCGGCATCAACATGGAGAAGATCGTCGGGATAAGTACGGACGGCGCGTCTGTCATGGTAGGCGAGCACAAGGGCGTCGTCGCATGGTTGCGTGTTAAGATTCGGCACCTAGTGTCATGCCACTGCATCGCCCATCGGTGAGTTGACTCCAGTGTTTGGTGTTTGACTGGTTGCCTTTTAGTTGTTGGTTCCCAAATCGCATGCGATGTCACGTTCTACTGTCACACACCTGGTGTGCGTCTATGTGTTCCCTCCCCCCTCCCTGCCAGTGAGTCTCTGGCAGCCAAAGACGCGGCGGCGAAGGTTAGAGACTTCTCCGTCATCGACCAAGTCATCAGAACCGTCTCTGAACTGCTGTCAAGGAGCGGGATCTGGCACAGACGCTTCAAGAAGCTGCAGGAAGAGCTGTGTGACACGAATCTGGAGCTCCAGGGAATATATGACGTCCGCTGGCTTTCACGGGGGAGTGCGGTGAAGCGATTCGCGCAGCTGTTGCCGGCTGTAGTCGTGCTTCTGCACGAGTATCAGCACGAGCTATACGGACTTGTGAAGAGTTTCAAGTTTCACTTCCTTGTGTACTTCCTGGCAGATTTGCTCGAGGTCCTCAACGACCTCAACGCGAAGTTTCAGAAGAAGCAGGTGAGGTTTCTGATGGCTGTGACCTTGTGTTTGTTTAACCGCAGGCCCTAATTTTTGTCGTTCTTCCTCTGTTTTATGCACGACCTCAGGTGGACATTACACTGGTCGCTGGCGAGGTTAACCTGGTGTGCAGAAAGATTGACGTCCGCTACATCGACTGCGAAAACGCTTTCGGCAGGGACTCTCCGCTTCTGAAGAATTTCTTGAAGGAGCATGCCAACCCCCAGTTTCGAGAGGTGACAGTCGAAGGTGTCGACAAGGAAGACGCACCGACTGTGCATACCTTCACGCTAAGCGAGGAGCCATGGGAAGGTCAGAAAGGCAAGGGGGACTACCCGACCTGCGTGAAGCTGTGCAGGGAGTATGCGGCGGAGGCAAGGGCACGACTGGAGCACAGGCTGGACGACCTGCAGGATCTTAACGGCGCAAAGTTGTTTCGGCCGCTCGTATACCCCGAGGACTGGGCATCATTGATGAAGAAGGCCAGGGAGTGGTTGGCTCTGCTAGATAAGCTTTTCCATTTTAAGCTTCACGGTAAGTGTAATACGCTTCAAATCTAATTGCCATGGTAAACCTCCTTCGCTGTCACATTGGTGCTGCCTTGCACGCCCTAAACTCCTCCCGCATTGTGTCCTCCCTCCACTCCTCCCCCCCTTCCACCCATATCCCACCCATTTCCCCCATCTGAGTTCCCAGGAGTCAACTTCAAGACCTGCGTGTCAGAGCTGCATCTCTTCCTCCACACGATGAACACCAACCACGCGAATCTCGGCTTTCACAAGTCCATGAAGCTCATGCTGGACAGCACGGATTACGAGGGAGCATACCCCAACATAGTGCGGCTGTGGCAGGCGGTCGCCGTGCTGCCCCTCAGCACGGTTGAGTGCGAGAGGGGCTTCAGCCGCCAGAATCGCATCAAGTCGTGGACGCGCAGCTGCTTGGGCGATGGGAAGCTCGAGGACCTTATGACAGTGGCCCTCGTGCAGTGCGACATGGAGTGGCTGAAGATGGTTGAGATTTTCCGAACAATCAAGGACCGCCGCCCTGCTACCCAGTTTGACATGGCCGACTAAAAACACCGGGAGCAGAGGGTCTCCTCTCCAGCAGCAGTAGCAGCAGTAGTAGTGGCATCACCAGCACCAGCATCACCAGTAGTAGTAGCAGTAGCAGCAGCAGTATTGGTGCAGGATTAGTGCGTTATGCTTTGCAATGTCAACATCTATAATGCTAAGCAAATTTATCCAGTTAGGAATGAGTATGGCGTTTGTACACCCTGATGTGGAAAAGCAGTTTTGTTTAGCACCCTTATAAACCAAAGTGGAAAAAAAAAACACCCTTACAGAAAAAGTGGTCGAGGGTTCATACCCTTACATGAAAAACTACTCCAAATTCTATCCAGAGGCCTGGCCAATACACTTGCACACATGTCCTATGTCACTCCTGTATTGCACTCCTATTGAAATCAGCCTGCTTGCTTATGCTGATCAAGCGAATTTAGCAGGCTGGAAAGTCACACAAGAAAAAGCCTAGCATTATTCTCTCCCACACATGCACACACGTATTTATTTTGTTACGAGAATTTATTTAAAATTGCCCTTTCACATCGTGAATGGGTTCACGCGTTTAGGAATGCTGCAAGCCCTGGAGAGTCGGGGCCGCTAGTTAACGAACACCTTGAACTTCTGGCCCTTGACACAATCAATCCCAGCGGAGCTAGTGAAGTAGACCCACATGCCGCGGTACTTGTCAGGGATCTTGTACGTGATGGTCTTCGCCTTGGACTGCGGGGCCAGGCGCGCGGTCGTGGACATGAGGTCGCAGTCCGTCCAGGCCGCCTTAGAGGGCAGCTGAACCACATCGTCCACTGTGTTCGTGTTGGCCCACTTGAACTCTGTCACAGGGACGGGAGTGTGGGAGAGGGAGGAGGGTGAGGCAGTGGACTTGAGGTCGCATCCCGTCCAGGCCTTCTTGGAGAAGTTGAACCACTTCGTCCCCTCAGTTCCCGTTGGCCCAATTTAACACTATAAAGGGGACGGGAGGAATGTGGGAGGGAGGGAGGGAGGGAGGGAGGGAGGAGTGTGGGGCAACGCAAGGGGACGTGTGCTTTGAGAACAGCTGGACACCATGTTGTCATGCATGCATATTACACATAACACATATCCATGTTACGTACATGCATCTCTAGCGAATCTCCACGCCATGTACCGAGAACGCCATTGCCATAGAGCTTGAACGGTGGCATGATGTTGCTTCTGAGTCGTCTCAAAAGCAGGGGGGCACACTGCATTCCAAGGACGTACCAAGAACGAACGCAGAACGTACCAAGAACGTCATTGACATAGAGCTTCGGTGGCACGATGTTGGCGATTCCCCACGCCCAAGGGGACTTGGAGCGTGGCAGCCCCACCGTGTACTTGACCGGCTTGCGCACCTGTGTGAGGGAGTGAGTGAGTGAGTGAGTGTGTGTGTGTGTGTCAGTGTGAGAGTGCGAATGTGTGAGAAAGATAAAGTTAGCACCTAGATGTGAGGTTCGTGCACAGAGAGATTGAGTGCGGTACAGAGTGGTGGGGTTTGGCAAAGAGCGGTGCTTGTGGAGTAAAGGGGGGAGGAGGGAGAGTGTGTGTTGAGGGGAAGAGGTCATACGACTTAGGCGGATTACGACAGGAGATCACACGACTACTACTGCGCTGGGGGCTGCGCTTGAGAGTATAGGGGGTTCGCCACGGGAGCCGCTTTAAAAACAGCATGGTTGTTCTGTTTGGCCGTTGGATGAAACTTTCCCTTTGAAACATGCGTGGGACGGTTAGTCAAATAGAGCGCTTCTACTCTTATGTGTGAATCGGCGTGCCTAATCGCACCTGCGACTCCACCACGCCTGAAGCGCGCCAAGTCCGGGTCGATGTGGTATCCCCGCGAACCACCCCCACGGCGCGTTCCGGTTGGTTGGTTGGTCGCCCGTCGCCGCGCGTCGTCGCCGCGGCAGGCATGCGGTGGGGTTCGCGATCAACGAAGGCGGGGGAAGGGGGAAGGGGGGAGGGGGAAGGGGGAAGGGGGAAGGGGGAAGCGGGATGGAAAGGGAAAGGAGATGAGGGAGAGGGATGCAACAGGAGAGGACGAAAGGGAAGCAAACGATTTGGGACGTTTCAAAGGGGTTCAAAGCTTCTGAGAGGAAACGCAAAGAGCGGCGGGAAAAGTCGGGTGGGGGTTGGTTGGGGGAGGGGGGGGGAGGGAAAGAGGGGAGCGGAGGGAATAAGCGGACCACGGCAGGGAAGGGGGAAGGGGGAAGGGGGAAGGGGGAAGGGGGAAGGGGAAAAGGGGAGGGGGGAGGGTGTCGACGGGTGAAGAACGCTCGAAACGAGCGTTACGGGAATGAATTAGGACAAGCCGCAGGGATGTTGATGCATGCCTCTAGAGGCCAGGAATAACGGACTATGGAGGCGGCTCGGGAAGTAAATAGGAGTTCGCGTCGTTTGTCGAGACTCTAGATTCTAGACGGTGTCCCTGTCGGCTACTCACGGGATGCGAGGAACACAGTAACGAGGACAAGGAGAGACCAGGCGCGTACTCCCGCCATAGCGACACGCGACGGACTCCAACTTGTTGGCAACACGGCGCAACACGGCGCGAGACGGCACAACACGGCTCGAGACGAGCGGTTCGGTCAGTATGCGTTACGAAACGGTGTCAGGCCAGTAAATAAACAGCAGGTCGGCTGATTCCAAGGAGAACAATAGTATGAACGGTGGAGAGCGGAGCAGGAAGCGGGAGTCGCGGGGGGAAGGATGTCCGTCAGAGGCAGTTGGTTGTGTGGGCAAAAAAAACTCGCCAGGAAAACACCTGCTGGGTATGAAGATCGACTTCAGTTGGGTGATGCGAGTTGGTCAGTCAAACGAGCGTTTTCCCAGCGTTTCGTGTTGCGGCAGTCAGTCAGTCCCACCATCTAGCAGTCCCATTTCCAGATTTTGTCTGCATGACCAGCAAACGTTTGATAATGGCCGAGGCGCGTGCGGACGAATTTCGCTATGTTTTGGACATAGCTGTACTGGGCATGCAAAGGCTTGCGATGAACGGACTCCGTCCTGTGCGTCCGCGGTTGCACCGAAATCACCGACCAGCCATGCGTTATCCCAGGTGACACCAGCCCCAGGTGTCGCCAGCAAAAGACGTGGGCTGGATCAGCGAGGTTTCACCTGCGTGGCTGTACGCGTCACAGAAGCGTCCGGCATGAAACTAGTATACTAGTGCACAGTTCCAGTTGTCAATGGGCGAATAGGGCTTCCAGCATAATATACTTTTGCCATTACTTCTCACAACCACCCCTACTACCTACTGCAATGTGAATTGTGAATTCATGGACATGCCGAGTCCAGATCAATAAGATGGAAAATAAAGATATCAACTGGGGTTTTTAAGATGAAAAACCAAGGGTTTCATATACCATGGACACTCTTACCCATGCATTGTGACTAGCGTGCACATCCCACACAACTTTTGGTCCATACACCATCATGACATCAATACGCACTATGCCTGCGCACAGAAGCTACCACGGAGAAGAGCAACACTGGCATTGGTAGCATAAGCAATGATGCCAAGGGGGAGATGCTGTGGTCCTGGTGGTTACGCAACGGGCACCCATCCCCATCTTCGACCAGGTGACAGTGTGTACCCCAAAAAAGAGCCGGTCCACGATTGGTCGGGCAGCTATGCAGAGAGGGTGGCGGGCACGGGAGAATCCGCTGCAGAGTTGAATCGAGCATTTAGATTGAATCACGGGGCGCCGAGGTTGGTAAGCGTGAAAGTGCCGGTCCATGATTGGCCGGCAGCAAGGGTGAGAGGGTGGCGGGCGCGAGAGAAGCCGATGCAGAGAAACTCGTCCCAGTCCGGCAGGCCACAGGTCTCATCTGCTGCGTGCACCGTCAGATCGCCCAATCCAACGGCTGAGAGGCGGAAGGAGAGCCGGCGACCCTGAGAGAGGGAAGGATGGGGACAGAGAAGCTGGCGGTGTGAGGCAGTGGCTGAGAAATGAAGCTTCTGAGAGATGAGATGGGTGTGTGAATGTCTCAAAGCCAACATCGAGCCAGTGCGTGTGAGGTGATGGCAGGTGAATGCAGACACACTGTAAGGGTGGATGGGTGTGTGCGCTGTGCATGGTACGATGAATAGGCCATGGAGAACGAAAACGCGAAACAAGGACCCGACGGGATAACGAGTGAAGACAAATCTGAGAAAGCTTGAAACGCCGAGTCTTTGATACGTCCAGTTTGCTTTTGAGTCGGCTCAAAAGCAAACGCCAAGTCTTGATACGTCGATTTCGGTGACCACGCATTTAATACAAGAATAGGGATGGAGTCAGGGCTGTGAAAAGGCACAGCTATGTCTAGAGTGAGAATAAAGGCTCCATAGAAACAAGAGCAGTCTCCCACACTGTCGGTACCAAGAACACCAAGCTCCACTTACCTTTAAGAACAGCCATTGAAAACAACGCCAAGGCCTGTTTTTTCTCTCAAGAAGCGGGAGCATTTCAGCCATGTCTATTAACACCACTGCTTACCCTGTCTAGAAGAGTGACCGAGTCAGGACCGTCCAGAAAAATCCGCTTTAAAGGCGCCTCGATATCAGCATAGTCTGCCCTCTCTACACCCTCCTCCCCTCCCTCCACTACGTCCCTCCACAACCCTCTCAACCTCCCAACCATCTCCTTGTCAACTGGACCTGCTCCTGAACCCGCCTCTGCTGCTGCTGCGCTTGTCACTGCTGCTGCTACTGTTGCTGCTGCTGCTGTGGCTGCTACTCTCCCCTTGCCCTCTTGCGACCCGGCGCTTTCCTCCGCCCTCCCACTGCTCTGTTTCTTGCTGCCCAACTGCCCAAACAAGCTCCCCATTCCCCATAAGCCTCCCCCACCTGCCCCCCCTCTCTCCTGCTGCAGTCTCTGCTGCCGCCCGCTGCCGCTGCTACAGTACCGCACACCTTTGCAGCCAATCAGGCGGGCCCCATTGATGGTGGAGAGAGAGAGGTGGGCGGCGAGGGAGGGGGCGAAGAGAAGATCGCTAGAGGGCTGCTCTGTCCTGCTGCTGCTGCTGCTGTTGCTGCTGCTGTTGCTGGCAGTGGTGCTCGTGCTGCCACGAGTGGCAGTGTTTTGTACGGCGAGGGAGGAGGAGAGGGAGTTGGGAGTGAGAGTGATGGTGAGAGAGAGAGAGGCGGTGCCAGACCAAGAGGAGGAAGGGAGAGATTCTTGGGTCAACGATTGCGAGAGCACAACCTGCCGGGATGAACAAGGGGGGTTTGGGAGGCGGGTGTATCGGGCCAATGGGTAAAGGCAGAGATGGGAGGGAGGTTAAACGAAGGATGAAGCGATAATTTGAATAAAAAAGGTGTGGGGAGGAGTTGAAGAAACAATGGTCCAAGAAAAACGAGAAGCAACAAACAAAGCGGAGAAAAATGACACATCAAAGTTGACTAGAGATTTCAAGATGAGTGCCTCTCACAGCTCACCCCCCCAACCCCACCCCACCCACCCCTCCTTCCCTTCCCCTTTCTTTATCCCCCCCTTTTTCCCCCATGCCCCTCCCCCCCATCCCACCCCACCCCACCCCACCCCACCCCACCCCACCCACCCCCCTCCCCGACACCCTTCCTCTTCCCCCTGCCCTTATCGGAGCCTCACTTTAGCCCAGCTCCCATTCGACGCGCTCGATGCTGACGTCACCTCCCACTCGCCGCGCGCTGCCAGCTCGCCAAGTGGCACCCTCCTGCCGCTGCCAGCTGTCAGCGCGCCACTGGCGGGGAAGCTGACGACGACTCCCCCTCGGATAAGGTTGCACGGGCTGGTCGAGTCGCTCGCGTCCGACGTGGAGTCCACGTCAGCGATGACCACGTCATCATCGTTCGACGCCGCATACAGTACCTCCTCTGCCGCGCCGTGCCACATCATCGCGCGGTACGAGGTCACGCGAGCGCCGTCAATGAGAACACGACACGTGGTCTCGTCTGACGTGGACAGCTCGACGGTCCGGATACCCGCGGCACCCGAGAACTGGATAAAGGGCGATCCGAAGGCCTGCTGAAGGAAGTATGGCGACGCGCGGTCCGATGACGTGGCACTCGCGGATATTACGGGAATACATCTGCTAGACGCGGAAACTAAGGAGGGACGTGGAGGGAGAGGAAGCGCGGGAACGGGAACGAAATTTCGCGGCGCGCGTGGCAAGGGTGGTGCGAGTGGTGGCGCTCGTAACGACGGGAAAAAGTCGGGAGAGAGCGGGAGGAGCGGGGGAGAATGCGGGGCGGCGGAGTTGCGAAGGACCGACGACACGACGAAGCCGCAACTATACGAGGACGGGGACAAGCGAGCGCGAGCATGGCTGCTGGGCGTGGCGCTCGGAACGGCGGAATACGAGGGGGAAGCGAGTGTCACAGTAGTTCGGTGGGCGGGAAGTTGGGAGCAGTGGAGAACACCCATGAGAGCTGAAGATTACAGAAAACTGCCGAGGCGATTGGATATCGGGCGGACAGATTCGCTGAGTGGAGTGATGGAAGGATGAGGCTGGAATTTATGGTCTAATAATAGTATGGCTCCATGGAATGGTGGCGAATATTCTCGCTGTTGCAACATTCCTCGTGTTTGTTGCAGATCAACTATCTGATTTGAATTTGACTACTATATTATTTATGTACTAAAAAGTAAAGACGATGAGCACAACTTCCTACATGAGATCGTGTAATTAACTGAGAAATTCATCGACATGAAACCTTTCCTGATGTCAGGACTCAGGATTGCTTTCAGTACAACATGCTAGTGCTCATAATGAACCGCGTGCTGTAAGCCGCGCGTGCTACTTTCCCCTCGACAGGAAACATACAGTGCGTCTCACAAATAAACTTGGGGAACAGAATCGGACAGATTGGATGTGGGAATGAGCAGAGGGAGGAAATCGTACAAATTGAGGGTGAAGAGGCGAGGAGGAATGGAGGTAAGAGACGGGCGACGAAGAGTAAAAGAGTAAAAGAGGGTGGACACGGAGAGATGGAGGGCAGGAGTGTATGGATGTGGAGTGGGAGGACGAAGGGGGAGAACGGGAGAGGGAGAGGTGGTGGAGAATAGAGGGGAGAGAGAGAGAGGGAGAAGGGGGAGAGGCAACAGAACAAGGAGGGTGGAGAGGGAGAGAGAGCAGGGAGGGGGAAGGGGCAGAAAGCGAGAAGTTGAGTATTAAGGAGGGAGAGGAGGAAGCCCAGGAAGGACGCAAGGGAGGAAGTTACGATGAAAGTGAGACGGGGTATGACGGAGATGGAGGGGGGAAAGCAGCCTGGGACAGGGAGAGGGCGTGAGCGAGGCAACGAGGGAGAAAGGGAGGGAGAGAGCGCGAACTTTAGAGGTATAGAGGAGGGAAGAGAGTCACAAATAGAGGTGACGGGGATAAGGCAAACGACGAGAAAACGGAGAGGAGACGAGAGAGGGCCCCTGGGATGGGGGAGGAATACGGAGAGTGGGAGTACAGGGAGGGACAGATCAAACAGGCAACAAGCTGTAAAAGCCGTCCATAACACCCCTCTACCCCCCCCTCCCCTCCCCTCCCCCCACCCAAGAAAACCGTTTGTGTAATCAATATAGGAGCAGACGTTTACACAATTTCTTATTAATACAGCTATGACGCCAGACTTTACATGTTCCAGATAGATACTGAAAGAACTTCGTTAGATTTCCAGCGCTGTCTGAACCAACAACATACCTGGTCAACCATTCAGGCATGGTGTTACACCTCCAGAGGAAACTTGTCGTTACAGCCAGACAGGGTAACAGACACTAACCCCAACTGCGTTACTGCAACGCACAGTAACTGTAACATCAGCAACAGGAGAGGATCAACGGATGCGCGCACGGAGCTGACTAGATGGCCTCAATGTGATCAACATTCGGAGTACGCCGGTTGGTGGGAGCTTCAGCAAAGTCACTCCCCTTCAGCTCAGCCGACGTCTTGTCGATTGCCCGGTTCAGCTCAGCAAGCTTCTCGTTCATTTTCCTCCGCTTCTCCTGAAACGCGATCCATGCCAAACAATGAGCTACCACGGATTACGAAAAAACGATATCAGGTGAGGTTTAAACTTACCTCGAGATTGTCGCTCTCGCTAATCCACTTCGGAAGTTTCGGTGAGGAACCCTCCTCGTTTGTCCCGAGAATAGCCTTCGAGATCTATCAGAAAGAAACAGGATTTTCAGGGATTTATGCATTTCACTTGTTCGCAACTTTTTGCACCTGGAGGGAAACACAGCTGAGGTACCCCTAGGGCCCACAGCTGAAACACAGCTGATCAGTGACTGACCTGGGGTGCGAACAAGTAGCCCAGGGCACCGAATACAACGCCACCTAGGATGAAGCCAGGGAAGAAGCCGCCGCCTCCACTATCCCTCCTGCGTTGTTTCAACAAATTCAAAACATGCGAAGAGAGAAGAAACAGAAAACTAAAATAGTATCACTCGTTGACACACCCAACTAGAGACCAACCAAGCCACGACACGAAACAAGAGGGGATGGACCAAGGAGAAGAAATCACCGAATGCTACCTGTAATCAGAATCTGCGACGATGAGTTTCCGTGCTGCTGTCCTTCTACTGCTGGCAGCTCTGAAAACCACCGCCTTCGGAGACGCTGTGAAACACTTGGCTCCGGCAAGGCCTTGGAAGCTAGGGACTCCTGAAACAACGCCACGCGGGAACGTGAAAAGCTGATCGACGATGCAGACCAGCGCCATGAACATATGAACACATCGTGCGTTCTTACCAAGCGAGTTTTTCGGTGCCAGAAGAACGGCAGTGCTACTGGCACTAAACATTTGCGTGGTCGCCATGGCTGTGGGAGCGAGCGATCTAGGATTGGCGATGTACGAGAGGGATCCAACTGTGATACTATACCACACTGATCAGTTAGAATCTACAGTGGGAGAAGATATGTAGACTCGGGCTGACATGACCACAGCTGGATTGATTTGGCAGGAGAGTAGTTTCACCTGATGTTCAGGGAACCAGGGTGACGACGACAGACGGATGTATCATTCTCCAACACAAGGTTGGATGGGGAAGACAACCCTGTTAGACAGTTGCGACATCAGCGATGCTGGCGAAGTCGAAAGTGTCAACAAATTTGGAGACGAACGGTTGAGAGCAGTTCGTCAACCAATCCTGCTGTAGGCTGAATATCCTTGAAAGGTTCGCCTGATGACGTCTTGACGTCCCGGAAAGCCCATCAGTTACGCACACGTGGCTGTGCGTTGCTGTAACAATATATCTGCCACCGTGGCTCGTAATCGTACTTCCATTGGCTGACGAGCCACTGATCCCTTGCGAGACTTCATTGGCGAACAGATTCGCTCCTTGCTGTGCTGTAACGTCCGCGAGCCCAACAGCCCCTCGAGAATGGCTTGCCCAGGCATCGGGGATTTCGTTGTCCCATCTCCCCAACCTCCGCCCCTGCGACATCTCGTTTCTCGCCATGCCATTGGCTGCGCGCTGCTGACGCGCTGTTGTGGTGCTGACGCGGCCCTGCTGATTCTGTGGAGATTGCCGAGTCGCTTTACTCCAGCTTCTCGAACCTCGATATTGTCAAGCCAGACAACGTACAGCAGCTTAGCACATATTTTCTTGCCTCCTATTCTCAGTCTAAGGCGTGTTTGGCTGACTACCGTAGGCATATTCAGCTGCGCAGAAGCCACGCCGCGCAGCGATCTTTCAAAGAAAGCTGTTTTCGGCGCCGCACCTTCTGTGATTCAGGCCCTGATCTCAAGCCTGCCTGTCTCCAGCTCCAGTAGCTGCGCACATACCTTCACTCCGTACTGCATCGCATCGGTCACAGATGGCGTGCCTAGCAGCCAGCTCGCAAGTCGCATTCAGAGGCGTGGCTCTCAGCCATGCGCAGGTCAGCACCCACAACCACCCACTGGAATCCACGCGTCGTGCTGTCAGGTTTTCCGATCGTTCCGCGTATTGGCCGATCCAGTCTAAACGTGTTAGCGGTATGGTGAATGCAGGCGGTCAGCAATGCGAATGTCGGTGGAAAAGCCGCCAGAAGACCCGTGGTTCGCTGCAAGGTGGCGTCGCCCGCGGTCGACAAGGCCGATGCGTCCGCGTCCGCGGGCGAGTACACGCCGACCAGCGACGCGTCCACCATGAACATCATGACCGGCGCCATCAACGCGCTCTTCGGCTTCCAGGTGCCGTGCCGCTCCTCTTCCCCGCCTCATTTGACCGCTTGCAACGGCATTGTCGTCCCTCTACCAGCAGAATCTCCCTTCCCCCCCCCCCCCCCCCGTTTTCCATGTCTTCAAACCGTTCTTCCTGTTCACAGCGGGCAAGGCGCGCGAGATGATGGTCACGCGCGGCTTTTGCCTCCACTCAAAAGCAGAATCTCACTTCCCCCCCCTTTCTCCCCCCCTTTCCCCCCCCTTTCCCCACAACCCGTGCGCCATGAATCTAAACCGTTCATCGCAGCCGTTCTTCCGGTTCGCGGCGGGCAAGGCGCGCGAGATGATGGTGAAGCGCGGCGACGCCATCGGCTTCCCATGGGCGCCGCGTCTCGCGGAGCTCAAGCGGCACGACTGGGACGAGGAGCTGCGATTGGTCGGCGCCACGAGCCGCGTCGCGAAAGACGCCAGCGGGGAGTACGTGTACCCGGAGTACTACACAAAGCCGTTCCACGCGTACGAAAAGGGTAACCTTTCGCTGGACGCGGCGCTGGAGGTGGAGCTGGCGGCGAAGGCTGTGCACGCGCCGATCTTCGACCCCGAGGTATGGAAACCTGAGTGACTGGGTTACGTCTAAGCTGAAACTAAGCAAACCGAGAAAAGGGAAGAGTAGGGAAGTGATATATGCTCCAGCTTTTCAGAGCTCTGCCAGAGCACCAGTTGCTCCATCCTAACGGTTGCGGCAAAAATAAACTCTTTCTGAGCACCAGCTGTTCTTTTTGAGGCGCCTAAAAAATAGGCGCTGTCAGAGATCTGCCAGCGCACCAGTTGCTCCATCCTATAGGGTTGCGACAAGCTGCGCCGTGCTGTGCTGCACGTACCGCATCCGAGCTGCTCTGCTCTGCTCCAACTCATGGCCTGCGATTCCAGTCCCTTGATACACAGCCCATTCAAGGGTCCAACTCCTGTCGCTCTGATTCCATCCCGTCGCACACCTTTCCACCTTTCTCCACCTCTCTCCCTGGCAGAGCAAGGCGCTCCACCCCGAGGGGGACGCAATCCTGCGGAAAGGATGCCGCAAAGCTGGTGGGAGCAGCTAAGAGTGAAGCCCTGTTCCCATTTCCCCGTTCTCCCTAGTCCCGTCGCCCACCTCCTATTCCGCACAGCAATCCGCTTGTCCCCGAATGGGACGCGAATCAGCGGAAAGGGGTATCAGGCGAAGCTGGTGGAGCAGTTGAGGATGACTTTTGAGTCGACTCAAAAGTCACGGCGAAGCTGGTGGAGCAGTTGAGGATCAAGCCCTTTCCCCATTGCTGCATTCCCCCTCTCCCACTCTCCACCTCCTGTTCTGCAGAGCAAGGTCCTTGACCCCGAAGGGGACGCCAACCTGCGCAAGGGGTACCACGCGAAGCTGGTGGAGCAGCTGCGGATCAAGCCGCAGACCATTGTGGACCTGGGCTGTGCGTCTGGGCTCAGCACCTTCGCCCTCTTCCAAGTAAGCCGGTTCTTCAGGCGCCTCAAAAGCTGCTTTTTTAAGCTCCTCAAAAGCCGAGGATTGAGGCGCCTCACAAAAAGCCGGAGATCATCGTTGACCTGGGCTTGGCGTCCGCCCGGTCTCAGCACCTTCGCGCTCTTTGATTTGATGTGAGCCTGCTTCGAGCCCGTGGCCGAACCAGAACAACAAGAACAAAACGGCCCGTCTCTCAGCATTCTTCCACGTGACGTGTCCACAGCCCTCTCTGAACGTCCGAGCGATCCGTTCCGTTTGGTGCATTCTGAACCTCTCCACACTCCCATCCCATCCCATCCCATCCGATCACCATTCCCCCTTACACGTTGAGCGAGTGCTGGTGCAAAGCGCTCCTCGTCCTGCTTATGGAGCTCCTTGCACTCACCCCATCCTCTGGTCTTCCCTTTCCCCACCCACGCAGACCTTTCCTGACGCCAAGCTGATCGGCCTGGACCTCTCGCCGTACTTCGTTGCCGCGTCAAACTACAACGTCAGAGAGAAGAGCAAGCAGGCGGTAAGCCCTCCCTCCCCCCATCACTTTCTATGCTTCGCTTGGATGCACCAGGAACTGTGGGGCGGATGGAAGGCACCTTCTCTACAGCCTTCTAAACAGCACCTTTTGAGAATCAGCTAGCGTGCATCCGGCCCTTCCGAGCGCGTCCACCTTGTTGCATTGCAAGTAGCCATACCTACCTTGTTCCAGAACCGCCCTTGCTCCTAGGGCCCCGGCCGCACTATGCCGTTACATGGTCATTCACACATGTGCCATGACGCTCCTGGAAAGAATTAAGACGAGCTGCCATTTATTTCGCTGCTGGCTCCCTTCTCTTGTGCCCCCTCTGCTGGCCCCCTCCCCAACGCCGCAGGGCTGCGACCTGCCGTTCACGTTCATTCACGCAGCAGCGGAGGATACAGGGCTGCCTGCTGGGGACGAATGAGAAACTCTTGCACGCACCGCTCCATACCCCTCCATACCCCTCCATTGCAGGGCCGCGAGCTGCCTTTCACGTTCATCCATGCAGCAGCGGAGGACACGGGGCTGCCTGCTGGGTCGGTGGATCTGGTGTCCATCTGCCTCGTGTGCCACGAGCTGCCACGGTCGGCCACCAAGAAGGTGAGGGATGCAATGTGATGCGTGGGAGAGCTAGAGAGAGGAAGGCAGACATGTGGGGGAAAGAGGGCTGCCTGCTGGGTCGGTGGATCTGGTGTCCATCTGGCTCGTGTGCCACGAGCTGCCGCGATCAGCCACCAAGAAGGTGAGGACGCGTGACGTTGGCATCCCGTCTGCCCTACTTTGTTCTGAACTGGTATGCCACCAACATTCTCCATGCCACCAACATTCTCCATGCCACCAACATTCTCCATGCCACCAACATTCTCCATGCCACCAACATTCTCCATGCCACCAACATTCTCCATGCGCGTTTGCTGTGGTGGTGGTAAATGAAGCGCCTGAAAACGCCCACTCCCCATCCACCAGCTGTGCGCAGATCATAGAGGAGGCGCACCGCATCTTGAGGCCGGGGGGGGGGGGAGAGGGGGTCGGTGGGGCACGTTTGCTGTGGTGGTGGTAAATGAAGCGCCTAAAAACGCCCACTCCCCACCCACCAACTGTGCACAGATCATAGAGGAGGCGCACCGCATCTTGAGGCCGGGGGGCGCATTTGCAGTGATGGAGATGAACCCGAGGTCGCCCTTCTTCCAGAAGATCTCCAACAACCCCTTCGTCTTCGCGGCCGTACGTGTACCACATCCATGCAGCATCTCCATGCAGCAAACAAGCCGCCTAAAACAAAGTGTGCGTTTTGCCTTGAAGCCATGGCTTCCTACTTTTGAGAGGGCCCAAGGAAGTAGGGCACTGCCTTTCAGCATCCCTTGCTTTCTCCCCTCCCCTTCGCTCTCTCCCCACGCCTCTCACACTGCCTGCACTTCAAGTTATCGGAGCCATGTGTAATGAGTCTATTCTTGAGTCGACTCAAAAATAGACTCGTTACACATGGGCCATACCAGCACGTTCGGCATTGAGAATGCCCTCACGGATAAACAGCAGTTCGCTTTGACTGCTGACTTTCCTCTCCTCTCCCCACCCCCCCTCACACCACCTGCACTTCTAAGTCAACGGAGCCATACCTGGACGACTACAGCATGCTCCCCCTCGAGGGTACCATCTTGGACGGAGAGCAGCTCACTTTGTGTCCTCACTTCCCTTTCACTCCTCGCCTCTCCCCAACCCCCATGCACCACTGCACTCAAGTCAACGGAGCCGTACATTGATGATCAAATTACCTCACGTTCCCCATTGGGGATGCCATAGCCGAGAGAGGCGTCAAGTACCCCCAGCAGATGGTGGGGAGCAGCCCCTGTTGTGTTGTCGCTTACTCTGCTCTCACCCCCCCCCCCCCCCCCCCCTCCCCCCCCCCCTTTTGCTCTCTCGTTCCCTTGACTCTGTTGCACTTCAAGTCAATGGAGCTGTATCTTGACGACTACCCCACGTTCCCCATGGAGGATGCCATAGCAGGGAGAGGCGTCAAATACCCCCAGCAGATGGTGGGGAGCGACCATGTTGTTCTGTCACCGAATCTGCTCCTCAAACCCCCTGCTCTCTTTCCCTTCGCTCCGTCTTGCAGTTCAAGTCAACGGAGCCGTACCTGGACGACTACCGCACGTTCCCCATTGAGGATGCCATAGCGGAGAGGGGCTTCGAGTACCCCCAGCAGATGGAGAGCAGCCCGCGGCACCGCTGCATCGTGGCGCACAAGCTATGATCAGCGTGCTTGTGGAAATCCGTGTGTAATGAGTCGATTTTTGAGTCGACTCAAAATCGACTCATTACACTCGTGGCGCACAAGCCATGATCAGCGTGCTTGTGGAAATTCGCATGCGAGGGTCTAGGGCGTGCGGATGGAGGGCTCAGAGCAGCCCGTGCCACCGCTGCATCGTGCGGGACAAGCAATGATCTGGGTGCTCATGGAGACACGGAAATTAACTATGTGTATCAATAGTGTGTGCATGAATAAAAGGTGTGAGACATCCCTAGTCACCAACCTTGTTGGCTCTTGAATATTGTAGAACGACGGATAGCATTGTGCGCAGAAGATAGCTGAAAACAACCTTGGTAGTATCGGTACATGCCGTCACCGTTTTGAACCATTGGAAATATAAGAAATATGAAAAACAAATCAACTGCACTGATATGGAACTAGCTAAGAGGCTATCCTAGTTTCTCTAGCCAACTGAACATAATGGACCAGAACATATACAGCAACTTGCTACATGGAAGAGTACGGAATAGGGAGTTGTGTCGTGCGCCTTCATACAATACAGGAATTGTCAATGTGCTAAGTGGCAGCAGCACTCTCTTGCAGTGAGTCCCATAGAGGTCCGCCCTCCTTGAACCCTGCAAACGGAAACAAGCGAGGCATACAGCAGAGTGAATCTGTTGATCTCACATGCACATCACACCACCATCTGTTGATCTCACATGCACATCACACCACCATCTGTTGATCTCACATGCACATCACACCACCATCTGTTGACCTGTGAATCTGTTCAAGTCCACTCACCGTTAGTGGCAGCCAGTGGGGCTGCATGCAGGCCATTCATCACGCAGTGCACCGTGCACGACTCGCCATAGTCGAGGTCCGGAAGGAGCTTAGGGGTCAGCAGGAAGCACCTGGGAGGGGCGCAGGGTGAGTGGGAAGGGGAACAGGCAGAAAAGGCTGAAGCCAGCCAGCTACCGGGCAAGTTGGCGGCCAGTCATTCAGGCCAAACAGTCATTCGGGCCAAACAGTCATTCGGGCCAAACAGTCATTCAGGCCAAACAGTCATTCGGGCCAAACAGTCATTCGGGCCAAACAGTCATTCAGGCCAAACAGTCATTCGGGCCAAACAGTCATTCGGCCAAACAGTCATTCGGGCCAAACAGTCATTCGGGCCAAACAGTCATTCAGGCCAAACAGTCATTCGGGCCAAACAGTCATTCGGGCCAAACAGTCATTCAGGCCAAACAGTAATTCGGGGCAAACAGTCATTCGGGCCAAACAGTCATTCAGGCCAAACAGTCATTCGGGCCAAACAGTCATTCGGGCCAAACAGTCATTCGGGCCAAACAGTCATTCAGGCCAAACAGTCATTCGGGCCAAACAGTCATTCAGGCCAAACAGTCATTCGGGGCAAACAGTCATTCGGGCCAAACAGTCATTCAGGCCAAACAGTCATTCGGGCCAAACAGTCATTCGGGCCAAACAGTCATTCGGGCCAAACAGTCATTCAGGCCAAACAGTCATTCAGGCCAAACAGAACAAATAGACCTAACTCGCATGTTATCGTGGCTGCGATGGGATGGCTCGGTGGTGACGTCGGGTTCCGGGCTGGAAAATCCCTCTGGTTTGAGTGTTGAGGCTTTGGTTTGTCGCGCTCGGCAGTTGTGACCCAGTCCACTTGCATAACATTGGAGCTGCGACAAGATGCGAGTTGGGTTCCATCTACCGAGCACGACACATTGAAGTCCGACGATCAAACCAGAGGCACCACCAACCCAGAAACTTGACATTGCGGTCGAGCCATCTCATCGCAGTGAGTGGAAAATACTCGATACTCGAGACATCCACCGTAACTGACAACAGCCTGGCTATTTCTCCCATGCACCACGAAAGCATTAACTCCCACGTGGCATCACCATGCTTTCGATTGTCCTTCCATTGAAGAGCACCTCTCGACGCCGACGGTGGATTCACCGAAAGACCATCCATCCCGCAAGCAGTATGGACAGGCACCGGATCATCCGACCTTGGGAAGCTGGTCTCTACATTTAAACCGACCAACCACCTGAGCCGTTTCTGGACCAAGCACCGAACCGCAACCGCCATGGTCACTAACCTACAGGCTGAATCGCGACCAACCGCCCGAGCCGCGCAGAAATTTGGCAGCATCCATTTGGGTTAAGGGTTGCACCCTGGCCCTGGATCCAACCTCCAGAGCTTCAATCGCCAATTTGCCAAGTTCAAGATTCCACCCCTAACCTCCACAGCGAGTCAACTATCCGGACCGCACTGCAACAACTGCCAGGTTCAGGATTTCACTCATAACCTATATGGCGAACGAACAGTCCATCCAACCGTCCGAGCCGCAACAACCAGGGTATGGGAATCACCCCTAACCCAACCGCCCATTCGAGCTGCAACAGCCAGGATTAGACAATCACCCTGTGGCCCAGCCCTCATTCGACTTCTATACAACCCGAAGCCACCACCAGTCCCTCATTCTCATTTTCAACTTGCCAACATTTTGAATCGCCAAATATGGAGCCAACTCGTCCAGACTCTCCTGTAGCGACGGAAGCGAGCGGGCTGTTTATTCCAGTCGATCCTGGTGTTGGCGGGTTCGGCGACGATGAAATCGCCGATCTTGATGGTTTCATCCTCCGTACGAATGGTGCGTCAGAGATCGAAATTTAGCTTCTGTCGCTTCGGGGAAAGGTCAGAGCTCAGAGCGGCTGCACGGAGCTCTTGGCCGTAGAAGCAAGTTCGGTTGTAGATTGTGGTGGCCGCTGCCTCGGCCATCGCATCGCCTGAAAGGTCAATCGGAGTGGTTTCGTGGGGAACGGTCCATGTGATGGAAGCAGGCCGACCATACTGAAGTTGGAATGGGGAATGCTTGGTGGTGTCGGAGACGGAGGCATGATAACCGAAAAGGACGAGCCAGATGTTGTCGTCCCAGTGACGGGGGTTGGCATTGCCCAGACGGCTGAGGGCGCCCTTAAGGGTCCGGTTGAAGCGTTCGACCGGTCCCTGACTCTCGGGATGGTCAGGTGTCCCAAACGAATGATAGATATTGAAAGAGCCATGCAATACCACCCAATCAGCTCGGAAGGAAAGCGTCAGAATCGAAGAGAAAGAACACCCACGCAAACAACACAAAACCGACCCCTATACCGTACGCCACAGCCCCAGCCCGTTCTGTGACCCCTTTACCAGAACGTCCCCCCCCCCCCCCCCGCCTGCACGGTGCAACCCCCCAGCCTCCGCACGGTAAAGGGGCCCCCGCAGGCCAAACAGTCATTCAGACCAAGCAGTCATTCTGGCCAAACTACGCCCGAGGCAAAGGACCGCTATAGGGCTGTGGCTTGCCTGCACGGCTGCCATGGGCGTATTTCAGAATTGTCAAAAACTCCTCGAGGCTCCTGACTGCCTGACGTGCTCCCCTCATCACCATTCGATATTGCCTATCTCGTGTTAAAATATTCTATTATATTTATTATCCTAGATTGCTAGTCTTGAGTATTTATACGCAACCTCCTTGGACTAGGGTGTAATGATAATCCTAATCGGGGGTTGGGTTCCCAAACTCGAAGGGTTCACAATTATTTAAGAACCCCAATAATCCCCACCAGGATTCTTGGACACCCTACAATCATCCTAGCCAGATTTATTGGTGGGGGCCAATAATCTTGGCCCACTCTCCCAACCAACCCCCCCCCCCTCCCTCCTAGTCCCCACCTATGTAAGCTCCTCTCTTTCCTAGTCAAACCAATCTTCTCATTTCTCACATCACAGATCTACGCTGGTTGGACTGGATGCACTCTCACTGCTGTGTGTGGCCATGGGTTGCTTGCTGCCCCCAATCACTCCTAGCACCTAATTAGGTTCTTCACTTTGCTGCGCTACCGAGCTGCTTTTTGAGTCGACTAAAAAATAACTGACGAGCTGTTGGAACATGTGATTTTTTAGAATACTCCAAAACACCTTGGAACATGTTGCACTCATTGGTTGGGTCCATGCCCTGGTTGGTTCCACTTTATGTACACAATTTAGCCTCTAAATGTACCTAAATACGTTACTTACTGTGGTGTATGATCATGAGTGGCCGCCCTGACCAGCTGCTGAAACATGTTGCGCTCGTTGGTGGGGTCCATGCCCTGGTTGATCCCACGTGACGTACACAGTGCTACTACCAGCCGTATGCCCATGCAATACCCACAGCGGCGTGTGGTCATGAGTGGCCGCCCTAACCAGCTGCTGAAACATGTTGCGCTCGTTGGTGGGGTCCATGCCCTGGTTGATCCCACGTGACGTACACAGTGCTACTACCAGCCGTATGCCCATGCAATACCCACAGCGGCGTGTGGTCATGAGTGGCCGCCCTAACCAGCTGCTGAAACATGTTGCGCTCGTTGGTGGGGTCCATGCCCTGGTTGATCCCACGTGACGTACACAGTGCTACTACCAGCCGTATGCCCATGCAATACCCACAGCGGCGTGTGGTCATGAGTGGCCGCCCTAACCAGCTGCTGAAACATGTTGCGCTCGTTGGTGGGGTCCATGCCCTGGTTGATCCCACGTGACGTACACAGTGCTACTACCAGCCGTATGCCCATGCAATACCCACAGCGGCGTGTGGTCATGAGTGGCCGCCCTAACCAGCTGCTGAAACATGTTGCGCTCGTTGGTGGGGTCCATGCCCTGGTTGATCCCACGTGACGTACACAGTGCTACTACCAGCCGTATGCCCATGCAATACCCACAGCGGCGTGTGGTCATGAGTGGCCGCCCTAACCAGCTGCTGAAACATGTTGCGCTCGTTGGTGGGGTCCATGCCCTGGTTGATCCCACGTGACGTACACAGTGCTACTACCAGCCGTATGCCCATGCAATACCCACAGCGGCGTGTGGTCATGAGTGGCCGCCCTAACCAGCTGCTGAAACATGTTGCGCTCGTTGGTGGGGTCCATGCCCTGGTTGATCCCACGTGACGTACACAGTGCTACTACCAGCCGTATGCCCATGCAATACCCACAGCGGCGTGTGGTCATGAGTGGCCGCCCTAACCAGCTGCTGAAACATGTTGCGCTCGTTGGTGGGGTCCATGCCCTGGTTGATCCCACGTGACGTACACAGTGCTACTACCAGCCGTATGCCCATGCAATACCCACAGCGGCGTGTGGTCATGAGTGGCCGCCCTAACCAGCTGCTGAAACATGTTGCGCTCGTTGGTGGGGTCCATGCCCTGGTTGATCCCACGTGACGTACACAGTGCTACTACCAGCCGTATGCCCATGCAATACCCACAGCGGCGTGTGGTCATGAGTGGCCGCCCTAACCAGCTGCTGAAACATGTTGCGCTCGTTGGTGGGGTCCATGCCCTGGTTGATCCCACGTGACGTACACAGTGCTACTACCAGCCGTATGCCCATGCAATACCCACAGCGGCGTGTGGTCATGAGTGGCCGCCCTAACCAGCTGCTGAAACATGTTGCGCTCGTTGGTGGGGTCCATGCCCTGGTTGATCCCACGTGACGTACACAGTGCTACTACCAGCCGTATGCCCATGCAATACCCACAGCGGCGTGTGGTCATGAGTGGCCGCCCTAACCAGCTGCTGAAACATGTTGCGCTCGTTGGTGGGGTCCATGCCCTGGTTGATCCCACGTGACGTACACAGTGCTACTACCAGCCGTATGCCCATGCAATACCCACAGCGGCGTGTGGTCATGAGTGGCCGCCCTAACCAGCTGCTGAAACATGTTGCGCTCGTTGGTGGGGTCCATGCCCTGGTTGATCCCACGTGACGTACACAGTGCTACTACCAGCCGTATGCCCATGCAATACCCACAGCGGCGTGTGGTCATGAGTGGCCGCCCTAACCAGCTGCTGAAACATGTTGCGCTCGTTGGTGGGGTCCATGCCCTGGTTGATCCCACGTGACGTACACAGTGCTACTACCAGCCGTATGCCCATGCAATACTCACAGCGGCGTGTGGTCATGAGTGGCCGCCCTAACCAGCTGCTGAACATGTTGCGCTCGTTGGTGGGGTCCATGCCCTGGTTGATCCCACGTGACGTACACAGTGCTACTACCAGCCGTATGCCCATGCAATACTCACTGCGGCGTGTGGTCATGAGTGGCCGCCCTAACCAGCTGCTGAAACATGTTGCGCTCGTTGGTGGGGTCCATGCCCTGGTTGATCTCGTCCACCACGCGGAAGGGGCACCGGGTGAGGTCTTGCAGCGATACGAGGTAGAGAATGGTGGACACAGAGCGCTCCTGGAGGGCAAAACAAGGGGGGGGGGGGGGGGGGGAGAAGGGAAGGAGGAACAAGACGCAGCATGTGCAGTCGTCCACCACGCGGAAGGGGCACCGGGTGAGGTCTTGCAGCGATACGACGAGGTAGAGAATGGTGGAGACAGAGCGCTCCTGGTGGGGAAAGCAGGGGGTTTGGATTGGAGGGAAGGAGGAACAGAAGGCAGCATATGCATTCATCCACCACTCGAAAGGGCCAGCAGGCCAGGTCCTGTCGTGACACCAGGTAAAGGATTGTGACACCAGGTAGGAGATATGGGTTGATGGTGGGTTCCACTCCATGCCCTGGTATTTGAGAATTCTCAAAGATGGAGAGAGGAGTGAGGGGTTGTTGGTGGGTTCCACTCCATGCCCTGGTTGATCTCGACTACCACTCAGGCAGCGCAGCGAGTCAGGTGGTCCTGTAGTGACACGACCAGGTAGAGGATGGTGGACACAGAGCGCTCCTGGAAGTGTTGAGTGAGGGGATGGAGAGAGGAGTGAGGGGTTGTTGGTGGGTTCCATGCCCCGGTAGAGGATGGTGGACACAGAGCGCTCCTGGTAGGAAGGGGAGAGCGGGGATGTTAGAGAGGTGCGGATGTGGAGAGGCGAGGATGCGTTGGTGGGGTCCATGCCCTGGTTGGTTTCATCCACCACTCGCAAGGGGCAGTGAGTCAAGTTCTGGAGAGCCACCGGGTACGAAGGGGCGCTCTGTGTCCCGGACACAGAGCGCTCGTGGTACGAAGGGGTGCTCTGTGTCCCGGACACAGAGCGCTCGTGGTACGAAGGGGAGAGTGGGGTAGCGGACAGAGGGAATGGAAAAACCAAAAAGAGCGGCGACAGGGAGAACAGGAGGGACGAAAGGGCAAGGGCAAGGAAAGCGAGCAGCGAAGCAAGCGGTGATGAAAGCAGCAAAGGCAAAGCGACAGCACAAGCAACGCATGCAGCTGAGTGAGTGAGCAGCGAAGCAGGGAGTCCAGCAACGCACCCCTCCTGACTGGTGGTGAGCACTGAGGTCCTGCAGCTCCGCACTCTCCCTGGTGGGGCAGGTGGGGGGAGGGGGGGATGAAGAGCGGGGGAAGGGGCGGAAGGGAGACACGAGGACAATACGGATGGAGAAGCGAGGCAGAAAACGAAATGGAAGAAACACAACCACGGGGACAAGAAAGAAACGAAACTTGTGCGACACGTTCCGATTTTCTGAGAGATGCGCATCTGACAAGAAAGCACACGTGAAGCAGAATCACCTGAAGACGAAGCACCTGAAGCCGAATCACCTGAAGACGAAGCACCTGAAGCAGAATCAACTGAAGACGAAGCACCTGAAGCAGAATCAACTGAAGACGAAGCACCTGAAGCAGAATCACCTGAAGACGAAGTACCTGAAGCTGAATCGCCTAAAGCTCAACAGCTGAAGGTAGATCACCTGACGGCAGATCACCTGAAGGCAGATCACCTGACGGCAGATCACCTGACGGCAGATCACCTGACGGCAGATCACCTGAACTTGACTCGGATTCGAATGCCGTATGAGCGGAAGTCAGCCCCCTTCTCATCTGATGGTGGTCAAGTAGCGGGGTGGTGCAGCGGGAGGAGGGAGTGCGGTGGTAGGAGGGAGTGCGGTGGTAGGAGGTAGTGTGATGGTAGATGTGTGGGGGTTGGTTGGAAGGCACAGGGTGATTCGTTAGCAGGCAGAGTTCGGAGCTCTAATAGTTGAGTGAGTCATTGGTTTGGTGGGCTAGGAATGAAGGAGATGGGATGATGTGGCACTTTTCCTCTCTACCATCCCTCCACCTCTCGCTCCCTCTTTTCGTCTCCCTTCCCTCCCTGCCCCATTCCAGTTTTGAGGCGCCTCAAAACTAAACTTCCCTTCCCTCCCTGCCCCATTCCAGTTTTGAGGCGCCTCAAAACTAAACTTCCCTTCCCTCCCTGCCCCATTCCCTCACCTAGCACACACTCACAATCCTAGCAAACTTCGTTTTTAAAAAAGTTTCCCTTGCCCTACTCACTCGTTCTCTTCCCCCCCAAACCCCCACCCCCCCACCCCCCCACCCCCCCTTTCCCCGCCCCTCCTTCCCTTTCTCACCTAGAGCCACCTCGCCAGCGACAGCCATTTCCTGGAAGTTTCTTGAGAAGGCCTCGTTGATGCGCACGACCAATGAGCGAAGGCGCGGCAGCCACTGGCCCTGTGGATGAGATGATGCCACGTGGCAGATGGTGATGGGAGGATGCCACGTGGCGGATGGTGATGGGAACATGACACGTGGTAGATGGTATTGAGAGGCCGACATTTGGCAGATGCGAATGATGGCACGTGGCAGAGGCGAATGGGAGAATGACAAGTCAGGTATCTAGCACAAGGCAACAGGAAAATGGCTTCTGGGTGGCCTATTTTTGAGGCGCCTCAAAAATAGACTCCTCAAGCATGGCAGACAGATGGCACGAATAAGGGCATGCGCAACTTGATCTGGTTTTGAGGCGCCTAAAAACAGGAAAATGGCTTCTGGGTGGCAGACAGATGGCACGAATAAGCTTTTGAGTCGCCTCAAAAGCAGACAGATGGCATGAATCAGGGCATGCGCTGCTTGATCCCTCTCCCCCACATGCCATTGTGCTGTTGTCACATTCACACACACCATACCCCCCCAATACAGTCACAGCAACCATAGCCCCACCCCCTCCCTCTCTGCACCCTCTCCACCTCTGCCTTGACTTGAGCTCCTCCAGCTGCTACAGTCACACACATCACACAGCCCCCCAATACAATCACAATCACCATCCTTCCTGTCACCCCCCTCACCTGCACCCTCTCTACCTCCGCCTTGAGCTCCTCCAGCCGCTGGCTCTCGCTCTCCACCTTGCCCTGCATGCTGCGGATCTGCGGGGCGAAGATGCGAGGGTGGGGGAATGTGCGGTGGAGGGGGGACAATAAGTGGGAGGGCTCTCGCTCTCCACCTTGCCCTGAATGCTGCGGATCTGGACGGGTGGGGGGTTGGGCGAAGGGAAGTGGGAACAAGACACGGACAAGTGACGTTGGACAATAGCCTTGCAGCTGCTGGCTCTCGCTCTCCACCTTGCCCTGCATGCTGCGGATCTGACGGGCGAAGATGCAAGGGTGGAGGAATGTGGAGTGGAGGGGGGACAATAAGTGGGGGGGCTCTCACTCTGCCCCTTGCCGTGCATGCTGCGGATCTGGAAGGGGAGGAAGGGGGGGGAGAGGGAGGGGGGGGGGGGTGTTTTGGTGGGGTGTTGGTTGGGGGGTGAGCAGGGGAAAGTGGGAACAAGGCAGCAGCACGGATAAATGAGGATGGAGAACAGTCTGGCAGCAGCAGACTGCCTCTCATTCCAGCCTGCATGCTGCGGATCTGGATGGGCGGGGGGGCTGGGAGGGGGGAGAGCAAGGCACGGGCATGTTAGGGTGGGGGGAGGGGGAGAGGTAGGAGGCGGGGGGGTTGGGTTCAGGAGCGTGTGTGTGTGTGAGACACTCTCACCCCTCTCCCCGCTCTTCAAATTGCTGCAGCACGAGCAGATGTTTCAGTGTGCACGCGAATGTAGACTTTTACATCATTCCTCTCTTTTTTCCGTCACCCTCTCACCTGCTCCTGCCGCTCTTGGAACTGCTGCAGCACGTGCGGGTTGTGTGTGTGTGTGTCGTAAAGTGTCTCTCACCTGCTCCTGGCGCTCCTGGAACTGCTGCAGCACGTGGGGGTTGGGGCACACAATGCGGTTCGCCTGCCCAGTGCGCTCCTCCACCTCTTCATGCAGCTCCTCCAGGGAGTCGGGCAGCTGAAAGCATGACAGCGGCATGGCACAGCGCACAGCGCACAGAGCACAGCGCACAGAGCACAGAGCACAGAGCACAGAGCACAGAGCACAGAGCACAGAGCACAGAGCACAGAGCACAGAGCACAGAGCACAGAGCACAGAGCACAGAGCACAGAGCACAGAGCACAGAGCACAGAGCACAGAGCACAGCGCACAGAGCACAGAGCACAGAGCACAGAGCACAGAGCACAGAGCACAGAGCACAGAGCACAGAGCACAGAGCACAGAGCACAGAGCACAGAGCACAGAGCACAGAGCACAGAGCACAGAGCACAGAGCACAGAGCACAGAGCACAGAGCACAGAGCACAGAGCACAGCGCACAGAGCACAGAGCACAGAGCACAGAGCACAGTATCAGAAACTGAGAACTTGATTGATTGAAATGAGCAAGAGCATACATCCTTAAGTACCGAGCATCGGAGAGGATGGGAAGGGATAAGGGAGAATCGGAGGGAATCCCAAGGGAATCCTCCCAAATCGTGGGGATTTGGGATGGATTGGGTTGGGATAGGTTGGGGATGAAAACATAGCTACACCCAACCTAACAAATATGGGTATCCCTAAAACCAACAAAGTGTCAACACACAAAATTGTGCCGACCGAATTGCAGCCTATCTCTAACACACCCCCTAGGCTGCAACGTCGGAAGCCGTAGGGACGCCAAGTCCCATGGTACGGAGGAGACGATAGTGATCACGGCGTCCAAGAGCCTTCGTAAACAAGTCGGCGAGGTTGCAGTCAGAGGAAATATGCTTGACGCACAACTGCCCTCGCTGGACGAGCTCGCGCATGAAGAAGTGTCTCAATTCGATGTGCTTGGTTCGTTGGTGGAAGACAGGATCTTTGGTGAGGTGGATAGTGCTCTCGTTATCACACCACAGAGTCGGGGTCTGCTGAGGATACCCGAGCTCAGCCATGAGGTAGGTAAGCCATCGAGCTTCTTGGGCTGCCATGGTGCCTGCGTATAACTCAGCTTCGCAAGATGACAATGAGACGGATGACGAGCGTGTAGATCGCCAGCTGATGACACCACTGCCAAGGGTGAAGCAATAGCCTTGGGAAGAGCGGCGGTCAGCTTGATCATCAGCCCATGAGGAGTCGCTGTATCCCTCGAGGTGAGGAGGGGTCGTGCCACCGAGAGTGAGGACGTAGTCCTTGGTGGCTTGGAGGTAGCGAAGGACGCGCTTAGCAGCCGACCAGTGGCGATTGGTGTATCGACCGGCAGCAACGTAACGCGAGAGCACACTGATGGGGTAGGCGAGGTCGGGCCTTGTGCACATCATCGCATACATGAGTGATCCGACGAGCTCGGGGTATGCCTCATCACAAGGCTCAGGCGATGGAACTGATGGAGTGGTCAGATCATGCTGCAAGGGAAGGGGAGTGGCCACTGGCTTGGCGTTGTCCATGGCAAAACGCTTGAGGACGTTGTTCACATAGAACTCTTGAGAGAGAGTGATGGTTCGAGCTTCGCGATCCCGCGAGATTTCCATCCCAAGGTAGTTCTTGAGTTCACCGAGGTCCTTCATGGCGAGAGCGTCCCCAAGAGCTTGCTTAACAGCTGCCAGCTGATCGGAGTCCTTGGAGACGAGAATCATGTCGTCAACGTAGACAAGGATGAAGAACGGGTTGTCGTTCTTGCGAATGAAGAGACTCGGATCGGCTGAGGAGGGGTGGAAGTCGAGTGACTCGAGGGTTGCCTTCAGCTTCTTGTGCCATTCCCGAGGAGCCTGCTTCAACCCGTAGACTGGTCGATTCAGCTTCCAGACCGTGCCGGGTGGAAAGGGTAAGGGAAATCCTTGAGGACGTTCCATGTAGATGTCCTCGGGGAGATCCCCTTGGAGAAATGCAGCAGAGACGTCCATGGAGTGAACGTCAAAGTTGCATCGAGCAGCAATGTCCAGCAGGGTCCGAAGTGTGGGCAGTTTGGCTGTCGGAGAGAATGTGTCGAAGAAGTCCAGGCCCTTCTTCTGCGTGAAGCCTTTTGCACAGTATCGCGCCTTGAAGACTGGGAGTTCGCCAGGCAGCTGCTTGACGCGAAAAACCCATTTGCCACGGACAATGTTAACTCCTCGCGGAGGAGAGACGTCCGTGAAAGAGTTGTTGCGAATGAATGCTTCACACTCCGCGATCATGGCTGCGAGCCACTGGGGGGAGTGTGGTCCAGAGATGGCTTCATCATATGAGTTCGGGGTCGGGATGGATGGATTTTCCGAGAAGTTAAGAGTTGGAGCGTCGGCAAGGTCGGGGAAGAGATGGCAGAGCTGACGGATGGCAGCATTGATCTCAATCAGCTCCTCATGCCTATCCTCCAAGAGGCCAGGCATGGATGCACCCCCGGCAGGAGGAGGCGGATTGAGGGAGATGCGAACAGAGAGGGCGAGAGGCGGAGCGGGACCATGAGAGCGGGTGCGGTGAGCAATAGGGACAGGAGAGGAGGGAGGTGGCGGGGGAGCAGGTGGGACATCGACATAAGAGCGTCCGTGGCGACGGCGACGATAGGTGATGGGCGAGTCGGGAGGAGAGGTGGAGGTTGGAGGCGGAAGCGGAGGTGAAGGCGGGGATGGAGGTGCGGGGGCAGGGGGAGCCACAGAAGGAGAGGGAGGTGGAGGGGCAGCTGCAGGAGCGGGTGCAGGGGGAAGTGCAGGCGCGGGCGGAGGTGAACGGGCAACTGAGCCAGTGGGCGAAGAGGGGTGAGAGAGAGTGGAAGGAGATGGGGAAGGTGAGAGTGAGGGGGCCGCAGGAGGAGCAGCAGAGGGAGGAGGTGGGGTGGGTGAAGTATCGAAATCGGCCCACACAAGCGAAGGTGGAGCGGTGGGGGGTGGTGAAGAGATGTAAAAAGGGCGACTCTCGTCAAAGGCGACATCGCGGCTACGAATGAGCTGATTGGTGGAGAGATTGAGGAAAAGGTAATCGGGAGAGTCCAGGTTGTGGCCGAGGTAGACACAGGGTTGAGCTTTGGGTGCAAATTTGCCGCCGTGGGTGCGACGTTCCTGAGGGTTGAGGAGGACATAAGCTGTACACCCCCATACGCGGAGAGGACGTGCACTGGGCTTGGTGCCGGTCCACAGTTCAGCGGGAGTGATGGCAGGCCGAAGAGGGTGAGGGTGAAGGTTGTACAGCAGCGTGGCATGAAGGAGGGCGTAACCCCAAAGGGAAGGTGGTGCACCAGCGTGAGTGAGAAGACAGCGAGCGATTTGCACGAGAGTGCGATTGCGACTTTCGGCAATGCCATTCTGCTGCGGACTGTGGGGAAGGGTGAAGGTCTGGCGAATGCCTTGGGAGGCACAGAACGCTTGAAGGGAATGGTTTCGAAATTCGCCACCGCCATCGGAATGGAGGCACTTGACTGAAGTGCGGAAATGATTTTGGGCTTGTCGAACCCATGCGATGACGACATCTGGAACAGCTGCTTTGGAGGAGAGTAGGTGGACGGAGGCATAGCGAGAGTGATCGTCAACGAGCACTAGGAAGTAAGAGTGCCCGCCACGAGAGCGGACTGGAGCTGGGCCCCAGACGTCCATGTGGACGAGGTCAAGCGGGGCGGCTGCAGCAGAGGGCGAGGAAGGGTGAGGCAACTGGCGTAGTTTGCTTTGCGCGCAGTCCAAGCATGGAGGAGCGGGAGAAGTGGAGGGTGGAGGAAGTGTGTCGGGCAGGTGAAGAAGCAACTTCTTAGACGCAAGCTCGGAGAGCATGCGGAAGTTGGGATGCCCAAGACGATGGTGGTAAAGAATGGTTGGATCGGTGAGCTGACGGCAGGAGCACGATGATGTGGTGGAGGTAGAGTGTGCTTCTGTGGAAGATGGAGGTACTTGGAGTGTGTAGAGGTTGTTGGCGGTCAGTGTGAAGCGTGCAAGTAGGGCATTGGTGGTGGGCTGAAGGAGATCACAGTGATTGGAATGAGCTGGGAAGATAGTGGTTACCCCTGCTCGTTGAATCTCATGTTGTGCAAGTAAGTTGTGCCGAAGAGTGGGCACGCATATGCCAGTGACTGTGCCAGATGGGAAGGCTGGGCATGGAAGAGTGGAGGAACCATGGGCGACAGTTGTGAAGCTGGAGTCAGCGCCCAGAAGAGGAATGGGTGCTTGGTATGGTTTGAAAGACTCTTTGTCTCGGAGGACTGTGTGGGTTGCGCCACTGTCCAGGACGAATTCAAGCGGTTTAGATGGTGTTTGTGGAGACGCCGAGTACTGGGAACTGGTTTCATTGATCATGGGAAGGCCAGGGAACAACAGGTTGAGACGAACATCAGGACTAGGGGCATGAACAGCTGAGTCCTGACTATCCTGTGCCTCAACCTGGTTGAGTTGGCGCATGCGAAGCCAGTTGGGCGGCTTGGAGTTGATACCATTCTTGGCGAACCAGTCGTCGTCCTTCTTTTTGAAACAGGTGGCGAGCGGGTGATTGGTGCCGCCGCACACTTGACCCGCACGGGGTCCCATTTTGATGACGTAAGGACAGGGTGGGTAGCGGTTACGAGTGGGTGGCGGATTGGGACGCGATGCTGGAGCCGGGACAGGAGCGCGAAGCGCATTTGCACGAGCCTGCGCAGTGTTGTCTTTTTCAGCAGAGAGAAGTGCGGAAGAGACTTTGGCAAAGGTTAGCTCTTCTGGCGGGAGATGGAGAAGCATGGAGCGGGTGACATTGTAAGAGGGGGTCAGCCCAACAAGCAGAGCTGCTGCAGGGGCTTGCTCTGGGAAGACAATGCCGAGTTGCTTCAGCTCCTGATGAATCCCTTGAATTTCAGCGACGTAATCTGCCATTCCAGGGCACTCCTCCAGACGCACTTGAAACAAGCGGGGGATGAGGATCGCCACCCCCACAGCGGTTTTGTTGAGGAAGCGGTCGTTGAGGTACTCCCAGATGGTGTGCGCGGAGGGGTAGTTATGGTAAGTTTTGACGAGCTCGGAAGGGGTAGTGCCGACGAAGACGCCAATGATAGCGGCGTCGGCTTGCTCCCACACGCTGTAAGATTCTTCATACTTGGACATGGATTCCTCATGGGTTTTTAACTCTTCCCCTGTGGCTGTGGCCGAGAGCCTCTTGGGAAGGATCGGCATCTTTCCTTTGCCGCGATTGAGGAGGACATCCTTGAGGCAAATCCCCTCAATTTTGCGGCTTAGGAGATGCTTATCAACCCCATAGCTCCATTCCTTGAAGTTCGGGCTCGAGCCATTAGGGTCGAGGCGCAAGAGAGTGATCGGGTTTGAGAGAGACGCGGAAGGATACGCCATGATGCTCCAAGGACCCTTTCTCCGCGCGTAGCGCAGCTCTTAAGTCGCCGATAGGCACTTCGGCGCAGCGCGGGCTCCGCGAAAAACAGGATTTCCCTTTGCGGATTTTCAACACTCGGAGAAGAGGAATAGCCGATAAAGAGGGAAATCTGAACGCCGAAAATCTATGGAAACCCGCGATGTGCTGCTGCAATCCCGCTGCTCCGCGACCCCCCCTTTTCCGCTTCGCCGCTGCCCCCTTTCCGCTTCGCCGCTGCCCCCTTTCCGCTTCGCCGCTGCACCCCCCCGCTGTTGCAAGGGCGACGGGCGACAGCCCGTCCAGCTTCGACGAGCAGATGCGGGGCGACGGGCTCAGCCCGATCAGGTGCGACGAGCAGATGCGGGGCGACGGGCTCAGCCCGATCAGGTGCGACGAGCAGATGCGGGGCGACGGGCTCAGCCCGATCAGGTGCGATGAGCAGATGCGGGGCGACGGGCTCAGCCCGATCAGGTGCGACGAGCAGATGCGGGGCGACGGGCGTCAGCCCGAAGAGACGAGCCGCGCAGATGCGGGGCGACGGGCGTCAGCCCGAAGAGAAGCGCCGCGCTGAGTTGAGGCGACTAGAAAAGCTTTGCGTCGTAAGACGCAAATGCTAGGCTCCAACGGAGCGAGAGGATCAAGAGCCGCTTAGGCGGAAACGAGCTCTGATACCATATCAGAAACTGAGAACTTGATTGATTGAAATGAGCAAGAGCATACATCCTTAAGTACCGAGCATCGGAGAGGATGGGAAGGGATAAGGGAGAATCGGAGGGAATCCCAAGGGAATCCTCCCAAATCGTGGGGATTTGGGATGGATTGGGTTGGGATAGGTTGGGGATGAAAACATAGCTACACCCAACCTAACAAATATGGGTATCCCTAAAACCAACAAAGTGTCAACACACAAAATTGTGCCGACCGAATTGCAGCCTATCTCTAACACACAGGGCACAGGGCACAGCGCACAGAGCACAGAGCACAGAGCACAGAGCACAGAGCACAGAGCACAGAGCACAGCGCACAGAGCACAGAGCACAGAGCACAGAGCACAGAGCACAGAGCACAGAGCACAGAGCACAGAGCACAGAGCACAGCGCACAGCGCACAGCGCACAGCGCACAGAGCACAGGGCCCAGAGCACAGAGCACAGCGCACAGCGCACAGCGCACAGCGCACAGCACACAGAGCACAGAGCACAGAGCACAGAGCACAGAGCACAGCGCACAGCGCACAGAGCACAGAGCACAGCGCACAGCGCACAGAGCACAGAGCACAGAGCACAGAGCACAGAGCACAGCGCACAGAGCACAGAGCACAGAGCACAGCGCACAGAGCACAGCGCACAGCGCACAGGGCACAGGGCGGAGGGAGAGACAGGCTATTAAAACCCGCAGCCCAAATTGCAAGGCGCAACCTGCAAATGCGGTGCAAATGAAAGGGGAGCTAGGGGTAACGCAGTGCAATTGAAAGTCTTACTTTCGTGGGGGTCTAGGGGTAACTTTACTCTCGTCACTTGAGGGGTTGTTTTCAAGTTGAGTGCGCAAAGCAATTTGGGACTTCATGTGCTCACTGTTTCATAGCCGTCCGATTGTCATCATCAAATGGCCAGTAATCCAAGGTTTCCATACACTGCAAACCCCACCCCCCGTAATTTTTGTGGGCCGTCCGATCTGATTCTGACAAAATCTGACGGACCACATTCCAATTGAACATTCGCCACCTCAGGCTGCCAGAGGCTTCAGAGGCCGCCTCCGCCTCCAGCGAGCCAGGGAGCCGGATTCAAGGCCACACACAATGTTTGGAGACGTCTCGAGCGAAACAGCGTGCACAGTAGCAGGGCGAAGGGGAAGAGCAGCAGAATCTTTTACCATCACCACCGTGTCCAAGAAAACCTCCTGAAACACCCTTTCCAAAGAACACCCTCTTCGAACCTTCTTAACCATTCCCACCACATCAAACCAAACCCTCTCATCCCTCCTCACCGTTTCAAATAGCTTCTTGGCCTCCTCGTCTCCCATCAGGTCCACCACCCCCCTCGCGGTAGCTAGCACCTTTTGAGTTGACTCAACGCACACCTGCACCCCTCCTCACCCCATCAAGGACACCTTCTCACCCCTCCTCACCGTTTCAAACAGCCTCTTGGCCTCCTCGTCTCGCCTCAGGTCCACCGCCGCTCTCGCCGTTGCCAGTGCTGCGCCCACCTCCTGCTTCGATGCCTGCAGACGATCCTCCTCTGTTCCGGCATTGGTGGCGGGAGAGGGGGAAAAGAGGGGGTGGCCTCATCTCAACTCAAGTGCCTCCTGCTTCGCTGCGTGCATGCGATCCTCCTCCGCAAGAGAGAGAGGAGAGAGAGAGCGAGAGAGAGAGAGAGAGCATGAGTCCCTCCCTAGCTATTTAAGCCCTCTCCCTAGCTCATTCTTCTTGTCTAGTTTTCAGTTCTTCATTTTCTCCCACCCTTGGTGGCGGCTCGCATCGGCGGCCTCCGGCCGCCGACGCTCGCGGCGCGGCCTTTGGCCGCGCGTGAGGGGCGGCAAGTACACACGGTTACAATATCAACTAGGACAACGGCAAGAACACAAATACGGCGTCTACATCCTGCCAACACTACACTCGGCAGACCAGCATGGAGAGCCTCACCGAGCTTATCAGAGCGCTCACGCTGGGGCGCACTTCACCAACAAGGACCTATACACGACGGGAGCCCGTCATGCGACTTGGTCCGCTCCAGCTTCCTCAAGCAGGGCCTTCACATAGTCCCCCAGGAGCATCAGCGCTGACACCGCGCCGCCAACGATGTCTACAGCTGCAGCCGAGTCTACGCTTGCCGATACTGCCCGCATCACGGCGAGCAGGCGCGGGTCCAACACGGTTCCCGAGGCGGGCGCAGGCTGCACTCGCGTTGACACGACAGCCAGATCAGCTGCAGCCATCGCACAGCGGTGGAGTGGATCATGCGGCATCTTGCACGGGCTCGCTGAGCTCCGTAGAACGGAGTGCGAGTCCGTCAGCATCTCCACAACATACCCCATCGCCCGCTGCGCGTGCCAGAGCCGACGAAGCGTGGCGACTGGGATCGCAGTCTCCGCCAGGCGCTCCCTCCCACGCAGGCGCTCCAGCTGCGCCCTCTGCGGCATCCGCAGCCCAACCGAGCGACGCCGCCCCTGGTCCCCAGGAGGCAAGTCCTCACCGGTGGACTCAGCCCCCCCCATCTCCGCTGCTTCTGCCCCCCCCTCAACTCCAGTCGGCGACGCCAGCGCGCGACGAGGGGGGACAAAGGGCGCTGTCGCCCGATCGCCGAACGACGCTGGAACCATTGACGGAAGCTGGCCGTGGGGCCATCCTACCACCAATGCATCCAGGGGCTTCGGCTGCCAGGGCGGCAGGGTCTCCGCGGACTGCACGTTCAGCTGACGTGGATCGAGGGGACCGACAGAGGGGAGGATCGGCGGTGGAGGTGCGGACAGAGGAGGCGGCAAGAGGTGCTGGCTGTCGGGGAGCAGGGGGGACGTCACAGCATGCGGCGGGAACACCTGCGCCGGCACCGGTGGCGGCGGGAAACGCGCCGGCTGCTGGTGCGCCTGCTGGTATTGCTGGGATGACAGAAGCTGCGGGGAATACGCTAGAGCCGGCTGGGGTTGGGCGACAGCGCGGACCAAGCCCTCGAGAGTCGCGGCAGCCCGCCCCAGGCGCCTCTCCGCTGCCGATCCGCGGTTACTCCCCCCGCCAGCCCTCCAGCCGACGCGCTGGCCCGAACACCCGCGCGGCGCCTGCGGAGTCCGATGCTGCTGCACCGGCTCCAATTGCAGGCGGCGCTGGGGCGTCCCACGGCGAGAGGAATGTTGCTGGTGCGACGGCTGATGCACCTCGCCATGCGTCACAGGTCCACGACCTGTCTCCAAGGCGTGCTCGGGAGATTTCTCCTCGTGCCTCTACGGCGCGGATGGTCGACTCCGCGATCGCCCACGCATCCGCTCGAGGGTCAGTTGGCGAGCCGTCGAGGGGACGAGGAGCCCACGCTCCCAATCACGGCTTGACTGGGCAGGAGGACTCGCCTGACCTTGGGGGGACACACTATCCCCGGTGCTCTCCAAATCGGAGGAGCGTTCACGAACGGGTCGGCCCAGCCCGAACCTCGATGGCTGGACCATCACGAAGCGGCGCGCTGCTCTTGGCTCCCCCCACGACTCGGCACGAACGTCGGACAGCGACCGGGGTAGCCCCGAGAGGAAATCAAGGAGGAGGACGCGGAAGACACGATAGGCGGGCGGTAAGAGGGCGCGGTCGCGGGACGGCTAGGAACGGCGATTTGTCCTCCGACGGAGGACCGCTGAACGGATTCCAGCAGGCTGCGAACAGGGCTTTAAGAGCTTCAGAATTGCAAGGAACAACTGGTGAGGAGGAACGGGCCGATGGAACCTATATACCCGGGGAGCAGGGGGAGTCCACAACTGAGACATCCAGTGACGAGGAAGGCGTCGAGACGAACAGGCGCGCTGGAGTAAGAGAAGCTGGCCCAACCCCCAGATCTAGGGGACGAGGGTCCAGCCGCATGCGTAATACTCGGGCACCGCTGGACACCCATCCCCAGGCGGCTCCGCAGCTGTCCCCAGAAGAGCTGGCAAATGACGCCTCCCGATTCGCCGAGATCGCCAATTGGGACATCGCAATTCTCTGCGACAGTCGCCAACTCCCTCTCTCCCGCCGGTTACCCCCCCAAATCCGTCAACTTTTCGCGTTCGCCTTACTGACACCCCTCCTTTTCCTCGCCAAACATCCAACCTCCATCGAGGGTTGGATCCTGTTACTCTACCTCCCGTGCCTCACCCTTCGCCTACCTTCACCGAGACGTCCTGATTGGCCCCCGGCGGAAAAACGCCTTCGACAATTTCTCGCGGGTCAATGGGACACACTGTACCAAGCAGTCGCTTCCGCTGTCACCCTGCCACCCCCACCCCGCCACGTACCTGACACCCTTGGAAAAATATCCCGAGCCGAGGGATTGGTACGACGCGGCAGCTTGCGACGGGCACTGCTCGCGTTGACTTCAACCCCAGTCAGCGAGTCCACCCCCGCGGTCCTGGATGCGCTGAAGTCAAAACACCCCCCCCTGCTCGTCGAAAACCTCAGCTGGCTGTAGCTGGACGAGGACTGCAGATCGCCGACAATCGACTTCGCTGATTTCGCGAAGCTCCTCTCTCGCTGTGAAAATGGGGTTGGAGCGGGGCCCTCGGGAATGACCTTCGAGCACCTTCGCGATGCCTCGCTATCCAACCCCTCGGTCGCCAAACACCTTCACGAGCTCGTTCAGCGCCTAGTTGCGGGTAACCTGCCACACGAAGTCAGCCAGCTCATGACTTCTTCATGCCTCCTGGCACTTACCAAACCAGATGGGGGTACTCGCCCCATCGCTATAGGCGAGTGTCTGCACCGACTAGCAGCTAAATCCGCACTCATCTCCTCAACGCAGCCGGCGCAAGACTATTTCCTACCACACCAATTCGGGGTAGCTATCACGAGCGGAGGAGAAATCATCATCCACGCCACCAGGGGTTTTACCTCCGCGCACCCGGGCTCGCTGATTCTGCAAGTCGACCTCTCAAACGCGTTCAACAGCGTCGACCGCGGGGCCATCATTCACGCCATCAATAACTCGCCCCTGCGCCCCCTCCTACCGTTCATACAGTTCTCGTATGGGGCACCGTCCCTGCTTTACCTCGACGCAGAGTTCGGTAGCCCACCCCTACTGAGCGCGCGGGGAGTCCGCCATGGGGACCCCATGGGCCCCCTCCTCTTTGCGGCTGCCATCCACCCAGCACTCCAGGCCACCGCGGCGGCCCACCCCGGGGTTCTCTGCCTCGCTTACGCAGACGACGTAACTTTCGTGGGCGATCCGGACGCCTGCACCTTGGCGTTCCTAGACTTCACTGCCGCCATGGAACGCATCGGTCTCTCCCACAACCACGCAAAATGCGCAGCATGGTCAGCCGAGCGCCCTGCGACTGCCTGCCTTCCGCCAGACATACCTTTCAACAGAGACGGGGTCCGCGTGCTTGGCAGTTTTACAGGCACGCCAGAAGGCACAGCCGGCTTCCTCCGCACCCAGCTGGCCGTGCTTGCCGAACCCCTCGCCACACTGGCCACGATGGACCCACAGTCCTCCTCCCTCCTCCTCACACGCTGCGTATCCAGGCGCGTCTTGTACTTAACCCGCACCACCCCCCTTGATTTCCTGCCCCTGGAGGTCTGGTCCGAGTGGGGCAGAGAGCTATTCCACACCCTACTACGCGCCTGCAACCTCCAACCATCACGAGTCAGAGCAAGCGCGTACCTGGGCCCAAGCGTCCCTCCCTCCCTCTCTCGGAGGGCTGGGGCTCACCGACCCAGCGATTGAAGGGCATCCAGCCTTCCTCACCAGCGTCACCCAAGCCCAGGGCCTCCTAGCTGCCCTCCCAGCAGCGTCCAGAGGGCCCCTAGCCGACTCTGTACGCCACCTCACACCACCCTTCACCAGCCCCACCCACTTGCATACCTGGCTGGCGAAGTGTGAAACGGCGATGCCCCCAAGGGCCCTGGAGCTTCTACAATCCGAGCGGGGGGAACCCTCGGGCTCCCCTCTCCAACACCGCCTTTCCCTCGAAGTCCAGGCCGTGCGGTACGCCGACCAGGTGGCGACCTCGCGGACAATGGACCCAAACCCCCACTCCGGCCATACGCAGCACCTCTTCTCCTTGGCGAGATATGGAGCAGGAGATTTGCTCCATGCCATCCCAATCTTCCCATCCCTCCGCCTCGAAGCTCCACACTTCGCCATTGCCCTGGCCTTCCGCCTCGGCCTTCCGTTCCCAGCCCCCCGCACCTGCAACTGCGCCGAGGAATTCGAAATCCTCGACACAAGGCTGCCCAACCACCTTTTTCGGTGTGGCACCGGGCACGGACGGACAGACACCCATAACGCCCTGCGGGATGAAAGCATCCGGATGGCCCGGGACGCTGACTTCATAGTCACCAAGGAAACCACCATCTACAGCCCTGTGGACGGCCACAAGGCCGACCTCGCACTTCGCGACCGCAGCTCCGGCGCTGTCTGGATCTGTGACGTCACCGTCACAGACCCCATCAGCAGCCGGGACCCGGACGCACGAAAAGGTCGAGGATACATGGCCCGAGAGCAGGCCGATAAGAAAATCCACCATTACCGCAACAGGGCTCCCTACGCTGGTTTCTTCCCACTGGCGGTCGAGACATACGGCTGCCCCTGCGCCGAAGTCCCCACCTTCCTGAAGCTGCTGGCAGACACAGGTGCCAGGAGGCTCTTCAACGCGGACCCCACTTCCTACCAAGCAGCAAAACTGCTCCACCAGTTCCGCCAACGCTGGTCAGTGACGCTACAGCGGGCGCAGGCCTTGGCTTACCTGGGCAAGGTTAATGAAGCCTCCCCTGCCCCCCACACCCCGTGGGCACCCCTGACGCCGACATGGCACCTGGGGACTGCTTTGCCATAGCAGAGCCCCTAGGGGAGCTCGAGTAGAATCGAGCCCCTAAACATGCACGTACATTGACTTGTTGCCTCTTGCCTGCCTAGCCTGTACCCAGGATTCCAAGCAATAAACGGACCGCTTGAGGGAGGAAAGAAGGAGAGAGGGGGGAGAGTAAGGAGAGGCTGTGCTTTGAAGTGCCTTACAGCACAGCACATGGTTGGAACTGCAGGAAAGCCGTTCACTCATCCCTCCATCCCCTCTCAACCCTCACCTCGTGTCTTTTGAGTTGACTCAAAAGTCATCCCGTGCACTCATCCCTCCATCCCCTCTCAACCCTCACCTCGTGTCACCTCCTCCGGCGGAAGCTTCAGCACCTGCTCGTCCAGGTCCTTTGAACTCGCTCTCACTAGTACCATCTCCATCACCCAGAGCTCCTCACGCCATCACCCATGACCTCTAAACCCTGACCTCGCATGGCCTCACTCACCCCCGCTCACCTGACCTCAACCCCGCTCACCTAACCTCAACCCCGCTCACCTCGCATGACCTCCTGCTGCAGCCTCTGCGATGCTCTTCCAAGTCCTTGAACTCACTCTCTCTCGTACCATCTCCACACGAATAAGCCTTGCGCCATCACCCATTACCTCTCACCCATTACTTCTCACCCATTACCTCTCACCCATTACCTCTCACCCATTACTCGGAACCTTAAACGCCTCACTGCCCCTCACCCCGCATGACCTCCTGCTGCAGCCTCAGCAGCTGCTCGTCCAGGTCCTTGAACTCGCTCTCTCGCTCCCGCACCTGGCGGGGTGAGATGGGTGGATGGGCGGATGAGAGGGCATATATGATGCATCATATGGCTGAGCATTGGATTCGCTGCGCGGCCACATCCTTGAACTCACTCTCTTGTTCACGCCCCTGGTGGGTTGAGATGGGATGCGATGGATGGGATGGGAGAGTAACCATGGCATGGGTGTGGTGTGAGCAGGGTGCATGCATGTGCATGTGCGCAACGTGTATGTGATGTGCGCATGGCGCATGTGATGTGAACACATGTCAACATGTGAGAAACTCCTTATCATGGCGAGGCGGAAAGGTACCAGGAAGGTGAGGTTGTAGGAAGTTACCAGGAAGGTGAGCTCGTCTACTGCGAGTTGCAGGGAGGAGAGACGGCGCTTCTCCTGCCACAGGCCGAGCAGGTGCTTCTGGGGGAGGTGAGGAGGAAGGGAGGGGGAGAGGGGAAGGGAAGCACACACAGACTCTATCAGTCCTGCCACAGGCCGAGCCGGTGCTTCTGGGGGAGGTGAGAAGGGAGAAAGGGGGAGTCGAGGGGGACACACACACACACGCACACGCACACGCACGCGCGGGCGCGCGCGCGCGCACGCACGCACGCACGCACGCACAGACTCCATCAGCCGTGCCACCAGCCGAGCAGGTGCTACTGGAAGGGGGGGGGGTGGAATGAGGAGAGGAGGGGGGAGGGGCGAGGGGGAGACTAGCGATGACGCGAAGGTGTTTCTGAGGAGGGAGAACACGAGGAAGGGAAGGAGCGATCAAGAGGAAAGACAAAGAAAGCGGAAGGAACGAAGAGAAGAATAGGAGGCAGAAGGAATGAGGAACTGTGGTTAAGTAGTTTAGTTTTGAGACATCTCAAAACTGAACTGGTTAACCATGGAACAAGAGAGGGGAAGGAATGAGGAACAAGAGAACAGAGAGGGAGAACGAAGGAAAATGAGAGAAGGAAGAGCAATGCAAGAGGCCTGCTGGCACCCACATGCATCTTCTTGGCGTTCCCTACCTGCCGCTCTATGATCCGAGCAATGTCGCCCCTCGCCCACCTCTCCATGTAACCTACAGTCCAACTGTTGTGCCACTAACATGTGTCTTTTTGGCGTTGGCCAGCTGTCTGCCCATGACGTTTACAATGTCCGCCCTCGTTTTGAGGCACCTCTTAAAAGTATGTCCACTTGTGCCCTCCACACTCCACTAAACCCACAACGCATCTTTCCATGTGCCACCCACATGCGTCTTCTTGGCGTTGGCCAGCTGCCTGTCCATGATGTTTGCAATGTCGGCCCTCGCCCGCCTCTCCATCTCCTCCATGTCCTCGCTGCGCCCCAGAGACGCCACCAGCTCGCGCTTCTGGACTGAACGCGGTGAAGAAGGGGGGGGATAGGGGAGAAGGGGGAACATGGAATAAGGAGGGGGTGGGGGGGGGTGGGGGGGGAGGGACATAGACTACAGAGTTCTAATTTCGTTAAAAAATAAAACATCGCAATCGCAAAAAAACGATTTTTTGCGATGCGATGTGATTTATTCCGCTGATGTCGGGAGGGGTGGTTAGGGTGGGTGGGCTAAGGGTTTAGAAAGGCGAGTGGCACTGAGCCAGAGGTGGAAGGGAGAATTTACCCTCTTTTATTTCTAGTAGCATTTCTAGCAGTCGCTGCCACACAAAGTCATGGCGCTCAAGTAGTAGTCCCGTGGCGCTGAGCCAGAGGTGAGAGGGTGATTTCCAGAGCAGAACGCATATGAGGGATGAAACGTCCCACTGATCCCACTGTTCACTTCATCCCAAAACTGCCCCACTGATGGTGCAAGAAGACAAGTATGAGGAGGGATTGTTTTAGAATTTTCAAGTAGGAGGGGGAGAGGGGGAGGGGGGGAGGAGGAGGGACAGTGCGTTGCCCCCCCCCCAGTACTCACCAATGCGGATGTGGAAGTAACAACCAGAACCTTCAACCAAAAACCTACCATAACCCAAACCCCAAACCTGAAACCTTCAGGACTCACGAATGCGGCTCTGGACGTCCTCTCGCTGCTTCTTCTGGCCCATGTACCGATTCACAATCTCCTCCTGCGGGGTTCAGAGCGGTGCAAGGCGGTGGCTCAGTGCCATTAGAGAACTGCGATGCGAAACCTTCACTCCCCAGTGATATTAGCTTGTAAAGTGACAAGGGGCCATATCCTGTGGAGGCTGACATGAAAGAACGCCCTGCTTACACGGTCACTCCCCTCCTCGGCCACCATCCCTTTTCTCCCCTCAATCTCTGACTGCGCTCCCTGCACCTTCCACTCCCACAGTCCCACTCCACCCGTCACTCCCCACTCACTCCACCCCTCACTCCCCACTCACTCCACCCGTCACTCCCCACTCACTCCACCTGTCATTCCTCACTCACTCCACCCCTCACTCCCCACTCACTCCACCAGTCACTCCCCACTCACTCCACCAGTCACTCCCCACTCACTCCACCCCTCACTCCCCACTCACTCCATCCCTCACTCCCCACTCACTCCACCCCTCACTCCCCACTCACTCCACCCCTCACTCCCCACTCTCTCCACCCCTCACTCCCCGTCTCTCCCTCTCAGCGCTGTCGCTCTCACGTCTCTTACTGCGCCTCCAACACCCGCTGCTCGCACCTTTGCGTCGACTCAAAATGCTCCTCTCCTTGACCGCCAGGCCAGCACCTCTCCTGCACCTCCCGGACCCTCATTCTCCCCTCACTCAACCCCCTTCACTCCACATCCATCCCTTTCTCAAACCACCACACATGTTTCTTTTACCCCCTCTCACCCGCTGTCTCTCTCCCTTCTGCCCCCCTCTCCCCTGCTGTCTCTCACACAGAGAAGCCTCATTCTCCAGCTCCCACTGCTCCCGCTTCACCGCCTGCTTCTGCATGCGTTCCTGCACCTCCCTGCCCTTCATCCCCCCCCCTTAACTCTCTCTTTCGCTGTCTCTTCCACACAAGCCTCACCCGCTGTCTCTCGCACTGTGAGGCCTCGTTTTCAAGCGCCCGCTGCTCCCTCTTGACCGCCTGCATGCGCTCCTGCACCTCCCTGCCCCTCGCCTCCACCCTCTCCTTCTCCGCATGCAGCTGCTCCTCCTCCTGCAGCCCCGAATCTGACGCACTCAACACAGACACAGAGGAGCACACAGAGGAGCACAGAACACAGAAACAGGATGAAATGCATGACGTTTGCGAGGCCTCAAAATGTTTCTCTTCCGCCTGCACGCCTGAGTCTGGCGCACAGACACACATCGAGGAGGAAACACATGGCTTTGGAGACGCCTCAGGGACGCTCCTTCTCCTGCACGCCGGAGTCTGGTGCACAGACACACAGACACACAGAGGAGGAAATCCATGGCTCTTGAGACGCCTCACATACTTGCTCTTCCTCCTGCAGGCCGGGGCCTGATGTACAAATGAAGGAGGAAAGCACGCAAGGACGCCAAGAGGAAAGAAAAAGAGCATAAACATGGATACATTTGTACTGCACGAGCAGCACTTCCAGGGCATAGTCCGTGCAGGGCAGCAGCAGCTTGTAAGCAGTAAGCTGAAGGATGTAAACGTGTGCTTCAAGCCTATTCACAAGCGCTTCAGCAAGCTTGAGCCCACCTTAGGAGAAGAAGCAGGAGGGAGGGGCGCACGCACTGCATGCTGGCAGCTCTAAGGTGTATAAAGCGGTAACTGTTAGAATATCCTACTATGCTTATTAGCCTCCATAGATTCGTTAGTCTTGAGTAGACTTAAGCGCCCCACTACAAATAGGGTGTAATAACCCTAATTGGGGGTTGGGTTCCCAACATGGTTGGGGTCACAATTATTTGGGACCCCCAATAATCCCCACCAGGATTATTGGACCACCAATAATCCTGGACAGAATATTGATGGGGGCCAATAATCTTGGCCAACTCTCAACCGACCCCCCTTCCTAATTCTCACCTATGCAAGCTCCCTACTTTCCTAATCAATCCAGCCTTTTGAATTCTCACAGTAACAAGCAAGGAGGGCTATCGCTGTACCTTCAGCGAAGAAGCGGGAGGCGCGCACGCCGTGCATGCTGGCGGACACAGACCCGTTGTAGCGTGACCGCTGCCAGCGGTAGTGGCTGTCGGGCGTCCACAGGTCCTCCACGCCCCGGCCCTGTATGTCCTCCGCATGGCGGTCAGCGTCGCGTGACCCGATAAACTGAAGGAGTGTGAAAGTCAAGGGTATGAGTGAGAGGGGGAAGGGGGTGTGTGTGGCTGCCGGGTGTCCACAGGTCCTCCACACCCTGGCACTGTATGTCCTCCGCATGGCGATCAGCTTCCCGTGACCCGATAAACTAATGGGGAATGAGGGGCGATAGGAGAAGGGAGGGTGTGTGGCTTACTATCAGCGTCCAAAGGGGCTGATGGTACGGGTGTGTGGCTTACTATCAGCGTTCAAAGGCGCTGATAGTAAGGGTGTGTGGCCTACTATCAGCGTCCAAAGGGGCTGATAGTAAGGGTGTGTGGCTTACTATCAGCGTCCAAAGGGGCTGATAGTAAGGGTGTGTGGCTTACTATCAGCGTCCAAAGGGGCTGATAGTAAGGGTGTGTGGCCTACTATCAGCGTCCAAAGGGGCTGATAGTAAGGGTGTGTGGCTTACTATCAGCGTCCAAAGGGCTGATAGTAAGGTTGTGTGGCCTACTATCAGCGTCCAAAGGGGCTGATAGTAAGGGTGTGTGGCTTACGGCCACACACCCTTTAGCCGCACGGCGTGTTCTATACAAGGTGTTGAAAGAACAAGGGAGATGGGAAGAGAGTGTGGGTTGACTCGCACACTGCATGCATGCACCATGGCACCCAGACACGCATATGCCAGAGCCCGCACTCGCTGACACGTGCACATGCAGATCGGAAGAGGTGCGACTGCTGGTTGAGCACGCGGCTGGTTGAGCACGCCGCTGGTTGAGCACACGGCTGGTTGAGCACGCCGCTGGTTGAGCACGCTGCTGGTTGAGCACGCCGCTGGTTGAGCACGCCGCTGGTTGAGCATGCCGCTGGTTGAGCACGCCGCTGGTTGAGCACGCTGCGCACCACTAAAAGCGTTATAGCACCCACACATGCATGCACACACCCGCAGCACTCACGGATCGGAAGAGCTGCGACTGCTGGTTGAGCACGCTGCGCACCACGGGCGCCGCGTTGAACACCTCGTCCAGGCGGTGCGTCACACCCAGGCGCTGCAGCTGGTGGGGAGGGGGGGTTGGGAGGGCGTTGGGGTGGGGGGGGGGGTGGTTTGTGATTGAGTCGACTCAGAATACACCAGGAGCAGCATTGAAAACCTCGTCCAGCTGGTGCGTCACACCCGAGCGCTGCAGCTGGTGTGTGGGGGGCGTGAGGAAGAGGGGAAGGAGGTGAGTGAGGGGGGGAGGCAGTGAGAGCGGAAAAAGAAGGGAGCATATCACCCACTCGTCCTTCACTCACGTGTTCATTCTTGCTCACATGTGCATCCATAACAGTAGATGGCAAGATTCAACATCACTCATGTCATATGTTTATCCACAGCCAGCCATGGCATGGTATGCACAGCACCACACATCACTCACATGTACATCCATATCTCACATGAGCATCCACCACCATGTCAAATGGGTCACTCACATGTGCATCCACTGCCATGGCATGTGCAGGTGGTCCCAGCTCCTCCGGTCGGCTGCTCTCATTAACCACTGCCATGCCCAGGGGCTTTAAGTGGCGCACAAGCAGATCCCGGTCCTCCGAGACTGTGGTCACGAAGGCCTGCAGGGGAGAGCAGAGGGCGACAATGATGAGTAGGTCCGATACTGTGGTCACCCCCTGTCACGCCAAGCCGAGGGCTTTAAGTGGTGCACAAGTAGATCCCGGTCCTCCGAGACTGTTGTCACGACAGCCTGGAAGAAAACGAGGCAAACCGACAGAGCGGTTCTATGGCAGCTCAGCATAGCGAGGCTGCTTTTGTTGCCGACTGCCATGCCCAGGGGCTTTAAAGTCGGCGTCTACATTTAGGTTGGCATTTCCCAAATGCTGACTGGCGAAAAATGTAATTTTGGCGAGGCCATTTTGCCTTCGTCATTTTCGGCGAGGGTGGGAGTCGAAATTGAGGGGAGGGGGAATCGAAATCGAGGGGCTGGGGGGAATCGAAATTGGGGGGCTGGGGGAAATCGAATGTGGGGAGCGGGGAAGAATTTGGACTGTTGGGGTGAGAGGAAGGAGAAATTGGGAGCGGGAGCCCTAAAGAATTGGGGCTGGAGGGATCGGAATTGAGGGAGGGGGGAGTCAAAATCGAAGGGACGGAACAATCAGTCGTAAAATGTCGTAAATCACTGGAGCCCTGGCAAGAGCGAGAGAATCCTGGCAGGTATATGGGGTTACTGATTTTCAAATCTTTAAAATTTGAAATTCTCAACCTAAATGCACACTGGCTTTAAGTGGTGCACCAGCAGGTCGCGGTCCTCAGGGGCCGTTGTCATAAAGGCCCAACCCAGCAGGCCACATGGCACTTGGTCAACACACAAGCACGCTCACGCCACACGGTTTTCAAACAAAGCTCTTGATTGAAAAACTGCTCATTTTCCTCACCCACCCCGCCATGGGTCACTCACCGTCCACTCCCACCCCACCACGTGTCACACTCACCTCCACACCCACCCTGCCATGTGTCACTCACCTTCCACGGCCACACTGCCACGTCACTCACTGTCCACACCCACCCCGCCACGTGTCACTCACCTTCCACACCCACCCCGCCACGTGTTGCTCCAGGAAGGCTGCATGGGCGGCGGGGTCAATCACGTTCACCTGGTGGAGACAAGGTGGCAGGAGGGGCGGGAGGGAGCGGCAGAGAGAACGAGGGTGTATGGTCCCCCCGACACTCTCGTTGAAGAGAGAAGAGCAGAGGATCAAAACCTTGAGCTTCTGACTCCACAAACCACCAATGGGGCTGCTTGGGCGCTGGGGTCAATCACGTTCTCCTGGGGAGGACAAGGTGGCAGGAGGGGCGGGAGGGAGCGATTTTTTGAGTCGACTAAAAAATTGCGAGCGGCAGAGAGAACGAGGGTGTGGGAGCAGAGGATCAAAATCTTGAACTTCTGACTGAGCACACCAGCGAATGGGGCTGCATGGGCGTCGGGGTCAAAAACGTTCCCTTGGGGACAAGGTGGAGGCGAGAGTGGACGGGAGGCGAGAGGTGATGCATGGGGGAGAGGAGAGGGCACGGTTGGTACTTTCAGGGAGTGACCAGAGAGCAAATAGTAGAGACCAAGTGAGTGTGGGACCATGGGAGCCCCATTCTATTACCATGGTGATGCCAGCACCTGATGATACCATGACTGCAAAAGTCAGCACAGGACGAACGAACTCAGACACCACAGTTCACACCACATCACATCACACCACATCACACCACATCACACCACATCACACCACATCACACCCCATCACACCACATCACATCACACCACATCACACCACATCACACCACATCACATCACACCACATCACACCGCACCGCACCCAACACCGTTTGCTCATACCTATCCAGCTGGGCAGCCCCGTTCCTACCTCACCCGCCACAGGTCACATCTCCCCCCCCCTCCCCCCGCACGCACGATCCCCACCTCGACTCAACAACCCCCCCCCCCACTCGGCACGATTCCTACCTCAGCCAGGATGGGTCCATACACGGCGCCCTTGCACTGCGCGCGGTTGTGGTCCAGCCACTCGCACGCCGCCTTGATTGACCTGAAGTATCTCCCCCCCTCCACACCCCCGTAAAAGGAGCCTGCGTCTGAGCTGAGGCGTCTCACCTACCTTGATTCCCGTTTCTCGCGACCTGGTTCCTACCTCAGCCAGAATGGGCCCATACACAGCGCCCTTGCACTGCGCGCGGTTGTGGTCCAGCCACTCGCACGCTTGCATCAGCTCCCGGTCGCCCGCCCTCTGTATGCGCCGGTGGCGGCTGTTGGTCACATCGTGAATGCTGGGAGGGGCAGGCACGCGGGGCAGGCACGTGGGGCAGGCAGGCAGGGGAGGGGCTTAAGGGACCAAGGGACCAGAACCCAGTGCCTCACACCCCGCCTTCAGGTCCCTGTCGCCCGCCCTCTGTATGCACCGGTGGTGGCTGTTGGTCACATCCTGAATGCTGGGGGGGGGGGGGAGGGGGGGAGGGGCAGGCAGGTGCAGCATACATGGGCGAGAAGGGACTGATGGACTTAAACACCCTGTCTCCAGTTCTCATGCTGGTTTCAGCTCCCTGTTGCCGCCCACCCTGTCTACACGCCCCAGCTGCTCCCCAGCACCCAATAGTCGGCTGGAGATTTGGCATAGCTGCTCTCTCTCACCCTCTCCCCCACCCTCTCTCACCGTCTCTCCATAGCTGCTCCCTAAACGCACTCAGCTGCTGCTGCTCCATCTGCCGCGCCTCCAACTCTTGAGTCAATACAGAAGCCTCACACCTCGTTCTCTCACCTGACCACTCACGCCTCCCCCTTAGCACCAGCCTCCACTCACCATCTCCCTCACACCATGCCCCCTCACACCATGCCCCTCACACCATGCCCCTCACATCATGCCCCCTCTCCCCTCTCATCATGCAGCTGCTCCCTCAAAACACTCAGCAGCTGCTGCTCCATCTGCCGCGCCTCCCTCTCCTGAGCCAGCTCAGAGGCGGATTTACGCCTCCCTCTCTCACCTGACCGCTCGCTCACGCTCCCCCCCATTCTCACCGCTTCTCCACGCGCTGCAGCTGCTCTCTCAGCACGCTCAGCTGCTGCTCCATCTGCCGCGCCTCCCTCTCTCACTCAGAAGTCGACAAACTCATGCCTCGCTCTCTCACCTGACCACTCACTCACACCTTCCCCCTCTCACTACCCCCCCCTCACCGCCCCCCCATTCTCACCGCTTCTCCACGCGCTGCAGCTGCTCCCTCAGCGCGCTCAGCTGCTGCTCCACCTGCCGCGCCTCCCTCTCCTTTTCCCCCGCCTGCATCCGCAGCTCCCTCCCCCGCTTCGACAACGGATCCTGGCCGTTGAAAGGAAGACGGGGAAGATGCGGGAAGGGGGGGGGGTGGACAAGCTATGGCTTCAGGAGAAACCCAGTATGCGCGTGTGCACATAGGAGAGGAGAAGCACCAGAGGCATGTCAGCTGTACTTTGAGAATTCTAAAAGACCATATCAGCTAGCAGCTGGAAGGGGTAACTTCAACCTTGGTGGTATTGGAGGAAGCTACCAACTCACTCCAATGTTCCTCCTGCATTCCCCATGGCTCCTTCACTCACCACCTGCGCCTTGGGCAGTTTCACTTCAGGCAGCGCGGCCAGCTGCGCCTGCAGCTGCTTCAGGTGGACCAGTGTCTGCACTAGGAGACACACACCGAGTCATGTCCCCCTCTTTCCCCACCTCCCGCATTCCCCACGACTCCTGCACTCACCACCTCCGCCTTGGGCGGTTTCACTTCAGGCAGGCCGGTCAGCTGCGCCTGCAGCTGCTGCAGCTCCTGCTGCGCCTTCGCCAGCCGCTGCTCTCTGGTCACGGCCTTGCGCCTCGTCTCCACTATGTCCCTCTCCCGCTCCACCGCTTGTTGCACCTGTTAGGGTTGAACGCATGACAAGCACACATACTACCCACTTCATCTCTCAACAAACAGCCAGCCACTGCTCTCTGGTCATGGCCTTGCGCCTTGCCTCCACAACGCCATCTCCCGCTCCACCGCGTGCTGGACCTGTTAGGGTTGGAGAAAAGAGAAAGAAGAGCTCATATTGCACTTCAACTCTGAAGTGCAGCCAGTCGCCAGCCGCTGCTCCCTGGTCATGGCCTTGTGCCTCGACTCCACTATACTTCTCTCCCCCTCCACCACATGCTGCACCTGTAGGGGCAAGGAGGACAGGGTACCAACCAGCAAAGGTTCAAACATGTAAGGCAAAACCGTGTGCCCCCTTTCTCTGCAGGTCCTGCTGTGCCTTCGCCAGCAGCTGCTCTCTGGTCACGGCCTTGCGCCTCGCCGCCATTATGTCTCTCTCGTGCTCCACCGCTTGCTGCACCAGTTGGGGTGGGTTGGAAGCATGGGGGAAACTATTTCTCTTCAGTTTCCTCCCTGGTCGACTCAAAAGCAGTTTCCTCCCTGGTCAGTGCCTTTTGCCTCACCTCCACTATGTTCCTCTCCCTCTCCACTCCACTCTGGACCTGTTGGGGTTGGCTTAGAGAAGAACAGCACATATCGTGCACTTCAACTCTCAATCAACTGCCACTGCCTCTCTCGTCACTGCCTCCCTGGTCAATGCCTTTGGCCTCGCCTCCACTATGCCCCTCTCCCTCTCCACCGCGTGCTGCACCTGTACGGTCAAAGAAACAGCAGGAATACAAAACATCTTGAAGCGAATTCGTGGCAGGATTGTCTTCCCCTCCCCTCCACCTTTCCACCGACTCTATTGTCTGAAAGACGGAAGGTTGAAAGCACGATGAGAGGAGTCAAGGGGGGGTGAGACGTTAGGAGATCCACGAGCAGAATTCAAGGCAAAAGCTCCTCTGCCAGCTCCGCAGCCTGCTCTCCGTTGCCTCCTCCCACCTGCCAAATCCCCGTCTTTTATTGCTACCGCCAACCACCACGCCTTACCATGCATGCACCCTCTTCTCGCATCCATGGTAAGAGCGCACCAGCTGACCGCTCTTCTGCGTCCCTCGCCTCCTCCCACCTGCCAAATCCCCGCCTCTTCTGCGCCCCGCCAGCTGGCCGCTCTCCTCTGCCCGCCACCTCCAACAGCCTCCCCTCACCAACTACCTCTCTCATTGTGCCACCACGTCATGTGCCTCACAAGCTACCCGTCCTATTGCATCGCTAACCCTGTGCGTCTCACCAGCTGGCTGCTCTCCTCTGCCAGCCACCTCCCGCAGCTTTCTCATCTCCCTCTTAGCAGCCACTTGCTCGGATAGAATGGCTACCCCCTTGCTTCTCACCATCTAGCCCACTTATGGCACCACTACCCCCTGTGCGTCTCACCAGGTGGTCGCTCTCCTCTGATAAATCCCGCAGCTTCCTCTCCCGCGCCTCGTTCTCCTTCCCTATCTTCGCCACCAGAGATGAAAACCCCGCCCGGCTCTCCTTCAGCACTCTGAGGGGGGAGAGCCAGGTGGAGCGGGAATCCGCACCAGGGGTAAGCATTGAGGCTGGAGGGAGGGGCTATTCTCCCGCCCTATCTTCGCCACCAACCAGAGAGGCAAACCCCGCGCAGCTCTCCTTCAGGGCTCTGAGGGGGGGAGAAAGTGGAAAGGTGGAGGGGGAAACACATTGAGGGAGGGGGGAGAGGGGTTGTTCTCCTTCCCTATCTTCGCCACCAGCAAGGAAAACCCCGCCCGGGTCTCCTTCCGTGCTCTGAGGGGGAGACAAGAGGGCGGAGGGGGGGGAGAGCGATGGAGGGAGGGGGAGCACGGAGGAGGGAGAAGAGGGGTCGTTCTGCCGCCCTGCCGTCGCTACCAGAGAGGCAACCTCGCCCAGCTCTCTTTCAGTGCTCTGAGGGGGGGGGGAGGAGAGGGCGGAAGAGGAAGGTGGACCACATGGGGTGAGAATGGAGGAGTGAGGGGAAGGGCCGTTCTCCTTCCAGAGTCAAACCCCGTCCGGCACTCCTTCAGGGTGCTGAGCGGTGGAGAGCGGTGGAGAGTGGTGGAGAGTGGTGCAGAGGGTGGAGGGCGGGGGGGAAGTCACAGGGGGTGAAACGCTGGCGGGGGAGGTGGGCAAGGGGCGGGGAAGAGGGGGAGGAGAGGTGGGCTAAGAAGGGGAAAGGTGAAGGGGAAGTAGGTATTGTGGGGGTGGAGGGGGAGAGGAATGGTGTGCTTCCAACCACAAGCTAGAGACTTGCAAAGACTGGCTAGAATTCGCATCCACACACTTTGGTCATACACTACTCACACGAGTGGGTCCTTGGCCGCCATGACCTGCGTCTGCAGGACGTCCCTCCCCTTGGGCATTCAATCAGAGGCGAACTTGAAACCACAGATTACACGCAGCAGCCCCACAGCACCTTGGGACTCACACCACTCACACGAGAGGGTCCTTGGCTGCCATGACCTGCGTCTGCAGGACGTCCCTCCCCTTGGGCATTCAATCAGAGGCGAACTTGAAACCACAGATTACACGCAGCAGCCCCACAGCACCTTGGGACTCACACCACTCACACGAGAGGGTCCTTGGCTGCCATGACCTGCGTCTGCAGGACATCCCTCCCCTTGGGCATTCAATCAGAGGCGAACTTGAAACCACAGATTACACGCAGCAGCCCCACAGCACCTTGGGACTCACACCACTCACACGAGAGGGTCCTTGGCTGCCATGACCTGCGTCTGCAGCGCGTCCCTCTCCCTGTGCCTCGCCTGCACCTCCCCCTCCATCTCCCTCACTCTCGCCTTCACCCGCTCGTACTTGAGCCACGGGGCCTTCTTCTTCATCAGCGCCACCTGAGAACGGGAAGGAAAGAGGGAGGGGGAGGGAGGGAGAGCGTGTGTGCATGTTACTTGGGTCAGGCCAGTCACCCTTCCCTCCATCTCCCTCACTCTCCCCTTCACCCGCTCGTACTTGAGCCACGGGGCCTTCTTCTTCATCAGTGCCACCTGAAGGGAGAGGGGAAAAAGGGGGGAGAGTGTGTGTGCCTGTTACTGCTGATTCTACTCGAGAGTCACCTCCCCCTCCATCTCCACCACTCTCCCCTTCGCCCGCTCGTACTTGAGCCATGGGACCTTCTTCTTTACCATCGCCACCTGAAGGGAGACGGTGGGGAGGGAGGAGAGAGGAACGGGAGGGAGAGTGTGTGTGCATGTTGCTGTTGAGTCACCTTCTTCCTTATCATCGCCACCTGAAGGGAGACGGTGGGGAGGGAGGAGAGAGGAACGGGAGGGAGAGTGTGTGTGCATGTTGCTGTTGAGTCACCTTCTTCCTTATCATCGCCACCTGAAGGGAGACGGTGGGGAGGGAGGAGAGAGGAACGGGAGGGAGAGTGTGTGTGCATGTTGCTGTTGAGTCACCTTCTTCCTTATCATCGCCACCTGAAGGGAGACGGTGGGGAGGAAGGAGAGAGGAACGGGAGGGAGAGTGTGTGTGCATGTTGCTGTTGAGTCACCTACTTCGTTATCATCGCCACCTGAAGGGAGACGGGAAGGGGGGGGAGAGTGTGTGTGCAGGTCACTAAGAAGTCGACTCAAAAGCCACCAACCTCCCATCTCCCTCACCCTCCCCTTCACCCGCTCGCATTAAAGCCGTGGCACCTGCGTCTTCATCTTCTTTATCGCCACCACCTGAGGCATGAGAACGGGAAGGGGGAGAGTCGAAGGGGGAAGGAGAGTTTCTCCATCTCCCTCACCTCACCCGCCCCTTCACCCACTCGCATTTGAGCCTATTTTTGAGGCGCCTCACAAAGAGAGTCGAAGGGGGAAGGTGAGTTTCTCCATCTCCCTCACCCGCCCCTTCTCCCCATCGTGCTCCTCCTCTCTCAAGACAGCCTACCCCGGGACCTCTCACTTGCCTCTCCCCCAGACAGTGCACTTTCAGCCCTACACGCCCCTTGCCTCCTTCTCCCAACCCCCTGATCCCTCTCACCTCTTCCAGAACAGCCACTCCCCGTGCACCTTCACCGTATCGTGTCCCACATCTCCCAACACCCCCTCATCAAAGCACCTCTTTCAGAGCACCATGTCTCCCAGCCCCTAGCCCCGTCACTCCATCTCCCACCCCCTCACCTCTTTCAAAATGGCCTCCCTCCGCTGCACCTTCTCCACATCCTGCTCCACCTCTGCATTCTCCTTCTGCAGCTTGCTCAGCTGCTCCTCATGGGACTTCAATGTCTGGGCAAACATGGGGAATGGGGAATGGGGGACTTAGAACCACGTCCTGCACCACCTCTGCATTCTCCTCCTGCAGCTTGCTCAGCTGCTCCTGGTGCGATGACAGGGTCTGGGGCCATGGGGGGATGGGAGAATGGGCGAGTGCGCAAGTGGGAGGACGGGAGTTAGAGAAACGGGAAAGGGGAAATGGAGGGATGCTGCTGGCCCATTTCCATCTCTGCATGATGCTCCACCTCCTGGTGCGAAGACAGGGTCTGGGGCTTTGGGGGGATGGGCGAGTGCGCAGGTGGGAGCATGTGTGAGAGAAAAGGGAGTGGGGCCACGGAGGGATCATGCTGGCCCATTTCCAATTTCGCATGATCCTCCACCTCCGCATTTCCCCCATATGCAGCTTGCTCAGCTGCTCCTGGTGCGATGATGACAGGGTGTGGGGCAAGGGATGGGGCAATGGAGGGAGGGATAAGGTACCTCAACCCCCATGATGCTCTTTCTCTGCACCCCCCCTCTGCAGCTTGCCGGCGGGATGACAATTTCTTGGAAAGAAGAGACACCCTCTGCAGCTTGCCTAGCTGCTCCTGGCGGGATGGCAATTTCTTGAAAAGAAGAGACACCCGGACTCGTCTATCTCACCGACTGCAGGCTAGCCAGCACATGCAGCCAGCACCTGGCCATCTTTTCAAAGAAGAGAGGGGGGAGGAGGGGGAAGAAGAAGAGAGCCCCCCCGACTCTTCTGTCTCACCGCAGTGCAGTCTGCCCAGCAGCACGCCCTGCTCCTCATCAAGCAAGACACGAAACTCAGCTACTTGCTGCTCTGTACACACATACATACTTAAAGCCCCTCTCTTACCACGGTGCACTCTGCCCAGCAGCACGCCCTGCTGCTAATCAAGAACCGAACCTCAGCTACTTGCTGCTCTGTACACATACTCTTAAAGCCCCTCTCTTACCGCATCCAGGTTCGCCACCACGTCCTGCTGGTCCTTGAGAAAGGTGTGCTGCTGGGACAGCTGGGGGTCACGGACGGCCCTCTGCGTCTCCTCTAGCAGGTGGACGGGCGACATGCCTGCATGGAGGCACCTACATACACGCTCTTACCACGCTCTGGGTTTCGTCTCACCGCATCCAGGTTCGCCACCACGTCCTGCTGGTCCTTGAGGGCCGTCGGTGACCCCAGGCACTGGTGACATACTTCAAGGCACCTTCCCGCAGGATTGCTTCTTACCGCATCCAGGTTCACCACCACGTCCTGCTGGTCCTTGAGAAAGGTGTGCTGCTGGGACAGCTGGGGGTCGCCCACGGCCCTCTGTGTCTCCTCTAGCAGCTGGATCGGCGACATGCCCGCGAACGCACACACACGGTCCTGGGGAAGGAACTGCGGGCGGGGGGAGAGAGGAGGGGGGAGGGGGAAGGGAGACGGAGAGATGACTTTGGGCGGACTAAAAAGCAGCAGCTGGATGGGTGACACGCCTGCAAGCGCACACAAGCGACGCGATCCTGGGGAAGGAACTGGAGGGAGGGGATGGAGGGAGAGGGGCAATGGGAGGAGAAGGGTGGGGGGGGGGGGGGTGTTTGGGGGGCGGAGGGAGGAGGGAGGAAGAGGGAGCGTAAGTGTTGCCATCCATGCCTGCGAACGCTGACACACGGTCCTGAGGAGAGAAACTGTAGGAGGGGGGAGAGTTTGCGGGGAAATCGGCGACATGGTGCGAATGGAAATGAGAGAGTTGAAATGGCTCTTAGGGTCTCCGGGAGTCCTGACTGCATGTGGGAGAATTTCATGACTGCAGCACCTGTGTTACATGATCCTGGAGCACCAGCAACCCCCCCACCCACCCCCCTTCCCTTCCCTCCCCCTTCCCTCCCCCTTCCCTCCCCCTTCCCTCCCTCTTTGTTGCAGCCACATGTGCTTGCCCATATTTGAGGCGCCTCAAACAAAGAAACTGTGGAGGGAGGGAGGGCTCACCGCCTGTTTTTGAGGCGCCTCAAACAAAGAAACTGTGGAGGGAGGGAGGGCTCACCGCCTGTTTTTGAGGCACCTAAAAAATAGACCCCTCCCTCTTTGTTGCAGCCACATGTGCTTGCCCACATGCCTGAGTGACGATGGAGATCTGGATGTCGAAGTAGCCGCGTGCTCTCCAGCACCTGCGGTTGAGTGACCCTGGCTGGAGCAACAGCTACACCACCCCCACCCCTCCCCCCCGTTTCCTTCTCCCCCTCCCACATCCCACCGACCACCTGTATGCGTGTGCTTGCTTGCTTGCTTGCCTGAGTGAGGTTGGAGATCTGGATGTTGAAGTGCTTCATGCACTCCAGCACCTGCTCCCGCCGCGCACCCCGCCCTGCCATGAGGACGCAGAGAGAGAGAAGGCAGCATGGCGTGAGACATATCCCATGCGCTGAACAAGGGTGCGCCACGCGCACACCTCCCCCGCCGCATCCCCCTCCGAAGCAAGCCTCACGATTGGAGACTTTGAATCCGGATTCACCCAGATTTGAATATTGACGACTCGAAATATGGCTAAATGTCGAGGCTTTGTGCGTTTTTGAGGTACTAGGGAGCCAGAGCCCATCGAAAGGATCAGAATAGGTTTTGAAAGGGGCAATTTTGGGCCCGTTTAGGCAATCCGGATTTGAATCCGGCACGGGTTTCACTGGAAAACATCCTGAATTTCACCAGAATTCCGGAAGATTACCCTTCTATCATGAGCCCTGCTCCGGACACCTATGCTGATCTCCCTACTGCTGCTTTTAGGCGTGCCCCTCACACCACCCTTACCATGGACGAGCGAGCACCACTCAGTCCAGTGCTCGCTTGTTGTAACTCGCCTCGTGACCTGCACCTCCTCCCCGGGCGCATCCCTCTTCAGCTCTATGCTGATCCCCGCACTTCTGCTTTAAATAAATCCCATTGAAAACACGCTCAGCATGAGAGCCTCAAACGTGCTTACCATTGAGGAACCACTCAGTGCAGTTCTCGCTGGTGATCTTCCTCGTGACCTGCACCACCTCCTTCCCTTTCTCTCACTCACCCCTATGCTTATCTCAGCACGTCTGCAATGATGCACCACAGCACACACTCACCGTTGAGAAACCACTCGGTGCGGTTCTCGCTGGTGATTTGCCTCGTAACCTGCACCTCCTCCCCCCCCCGCCGCATCGTGCCTCACCACTATACTAATCGTCCTGCTGCTTGGCGCACCGCAGCACACACTCACCGTTGAGAAACCACTCGGTGCGGTTCTCGCTGCTGATTCGCCTCGTGACCTGCACCTCCTCCCCCGCCGCATCTCCCCGCAGATTTATGTTGATCTCCGCACTGCACTCCCCCCGCTGCACAAACTCGCCCACGTGCGCCGCCCTGCCCAGCATCTGCATTCCAGCACGGGGAGGGTGGGGGAGAGGGGGGGGAGGAGGAAAGGGGGTGTGCCTATGAATGCTATCTGTTCTCCCCTCGCTGCACAAACTCGCCCACGTGCGCCGCCCTGCCCAGCATCTGGAGACCAAGGAGGGGGGAGAGGGCGGAAGTGGGGGGGGAGCGAAGCGGGAAGGGAGGAGAAGGGACGTGGGTTGCTACCCATGTGACCTGTTCTCCCCGCTGCACAAACCCGCCCACGTGCGCCGCCCTGCCTAGCATCTGGAGTCGGAGAGGGGGGAGAGTTGGGGGGTGGGGGGGGGGGTTGAGGAGAAGGGAAGTGGGTTGCCACCAATGTGACCTGATCCCCCCGCCCTGCACAATCTCGCTCACATGCGCCGCCCTGCCCAGCATCTGGGGGGCGCAGGAAGGGAACACAGGGGCACGGAAAACACAGCAAGCGTGACACCAACAACGGAGCTCTTGCCCGATCCATGTGGCCCGACTATCAGGTTCAGTCCAGCAGCGGTACATGCTAGCACTGCAACGGTAAGCCTCACCTTGGGTTCGCCGCCCAGCCCGAGCCCAATGGCGCACACAAGCGAGCTCTTGCCCGACCCATTGGGGCCCACTATGAGGTTCAGGCGGGGCGAGGGGCGCGCTGAGATGGATGCGTAGGTCATGAAGTGGCGGACCTGCACCATTAGGATGTTGCCAGGCTGGAACCCGTCGACGCCTCTGATTGGTGGAAGGTGGGGGGGGAGGAGAGTTTGGGGGGGGGGGAGGAGGTGGGGAGAGAAAGCATGATAAGGGGTTGGCGAAAATAGAGGTGTGCACTGCCGGCAATGCCAACACAGCCGATGTTTCTAACTTCTCAGACAACTCTTACAAGGGATTGTCGAGAATCAAATTGTGGGCTGCCAACAACGCCAGCACTGCCAATCCTCACCTTGGCATGGCACGAGGAGCAGCCAGCACTATCGCTTTTTGAAGTGCCTAAAAAAATGAGGCGCCTAAAAAATCAACACCATCTATTCTCACCGTGGCATGGCTCGCGGAGTAGTCAGCACTATCGCCGTTGTCGCCTCGCGGCGTGTCGGCATTGTCTGCGTGGGCGTGCCTCCAGGTCCGTCCCGACCCTCCCCCATGCCAGACGGCGTCACTGGAACCTCCGCATCTTCCCCAGGCTCGGCACGCCCCCGAGCGCGAGGCTGCGTGCTAGGTCCGGCAGCCTGCGAATCCCGAGCGTAACCGCCAGCCTCGGCATGGTAATCCCTAGCGTCGTAACCGCCATCACTCTCAACGACTTTCTCTTTGCCCTTATTAAGACGAGCGGCGCGAGCGATCTTTTCCCGCTTCACCACGTCAGCCTCCCGTTTCACCACCTCAGCCTGGCGTCTGGCCACGTCAACTTCCCGCTTCACCGCACCCGCGGCTCGCTCTCGCTTCACCACGTCAACAGGCGGCTGCGACGCGGGTATACCGCCGCCACTTGCGCCTCCCATCCTAAGCCGCTTGCTCTGACGCGTCCTACTACCATCGGAGCCGTTCGTTTCTGCTCCGTCTGCCTCTCCGCTCCTTCGCGTGCGTCGTCCTACCTCACCTCCCACTTCTTCTATCTCCTCTACCTCTTCTACCTCCCGCGCGTCCCGCGCGTCCTCGTGCTCCCCCTCCTCCTGCAAGCTCGACGACCGGGTCACTCGCCTCGCCGGCTCGCCTGAACGGCTAACGCGCTCTCGCTTCGGCGCCATGGATGGATATCGAACGTATATTACCTCGCGGCGCCTTCAAACTGGACCGTGGATTACTATTGCAACATTACAGAGCTCGACTATGGATTATGTTTGCGAGATAAACTGAACCATGGGGTAGTGCACGGCAAGAGATCCTAAGGAGCGGAGAGACGTGTAATGAAGCAGAGGGACATTCGCACAGCCAAGAGGAGAAACACCTAGCCAAGCAGAGAGAGGACCTCAAGCCAAGCGGAGAATTTAGAGGTCTCTCGTCTTAGTGGAAAGACAATGCATGATGCCTGTCAAAACGTTCTCCCTCAGTACCCTACCCAAACGTTTTAAATATTCAGAGAGCCCTTTTGAACGCTACATAACTCACTCAACCGCGCTATAGTGAACTTCTGTGATATACGAGTGTCTCACAATGCGACTTCCTGACGCTTCAAAGTACGAGGTAATTTCCCGCGTGTTTGATTTTGCCGCTTCGAAACACTTCGTCTCCGCAAGGACCAGGTTTGAAATGTGATACTGGGTGCGCACCAGACGAGAATGCGTTACCAAAGAACCGATATATGTACATAAATTGATCATTAACAAGTAGCAATGATACGAAGCTGCACAAGGTCCAATACCGTGCCTGCACTTATATCTACCAACCCTACTACCGTACTCGTACTGTTTAGGCCCTACCCTGTGCAGAACTAGTACTCGTGAGTCGTGGCATGATATCGATCGTATACCATGCCTTGAATAGCCAACTTTGCAAATAGAGCATCTCATGCCTGAATTGGAATGGCCACTTTCATGTTAGATGGAGAGCAGTGGGCAGGCACGCTGCAGGAGAAGTAGAGGGTCGTGCCCTTGGCTGACACTGGCACCTTGTACCTGAGAAGTTTTTACAATGTGGTCAGCAGAACAAGCAGGCGATAGCTTGAATGCAAGAAAGGGACACAGCGAGCAGTCAAGCTAGCCAGGGCAGTCAAAGCTATCCAACGCAATGGGCCTGCTGGTGAGAAAAGTGCACATGCTCACCTGTATGTCCTTGAGTTGGTGATCCGTGTGAGTTTCTTAGCAGATCCAAAGTCACAGCTGTTGTACGCCTCTACAGAGTCCATGAGAACCACATCATGGGGAATGAAGCCCCTCCACTTGAACACTGCGAGAAACATGAGAAATTGTTGACACCCCCCAAAAAGGTAAGGAAAAATGGACCACAAAAGGGGTCAGCTTGTCAGGTAGAAGAGAAAACAACAAACCGTGGAACAAATCAACAGATGCTCACAACAAACTCTAACACGCTTCACGAGCAACAGCAGGGCAGAGAGGGGCCACACAACGAAAGAGCACAGCAAACTACACGCCTCGAGAAACAGTGGAGGGAGAGCGAGGCGTACAGAGCACATCGCCTGCACGTGCAGTGGTGGTGGGGCGCCAATTGTGCAGGTTGTAGCGCCACGGACTGCGCCCCTTGCCGCCCACCGTGATGACTCTGGCCTGTGGGGCGGCAGCATTGGACACAAGGGGAGAAAAGGGCGTGTGAGGGAGATTGCAAGACAGAGGAAACGCCCGGGGCGCCACTTGTGCAAATTGTGGCGCCATGGACTGCGCCCCCTGCCGCCCCCCGAGATGACTCTGGCCTGCGATCATGCATGGATGCAAGGCGAGAAGTGTTGAATCTCAAACAAAACGGAAAACAGGACAAAGAAATATAGAGAGGACTGGGATGTGGGGACCACAGAGGCACAGATCGCACCGACGTTGGAGGGTAGGAATCCAACACATGTGAAGGGTGTAGGATTAGGGTGGGTTCTGAGACACGGAGCGAATCGTACCTCTGCTTGGGCTGAGCCTGACAATCACGAGCCGATTGGCAATCAACCAGATTAATGGGTGGCCGGGCCAGCGAAGGAGAGGGAGGCGAGGAAACACGGAGAAAAGGAATCGCGTGGGAAGGAGGAGAGGGTAGAAGGAGTGAGTTCATGGATCAATCGAACACAAATTACACGACCTCAGTAAGCAAGAGAGCGCCATGAGTTCTGGAGGGAGAGGAAACGGAAGCGACGAAGTAGATTAGGGTTGGAGACAAGCAAAGTCTTGGCGAGGCGTCAGACTCCTGCGACGTCTTGAAAGCGAGCAGGAAAGACAGAGCAGGGGGGTGGGACGAGCGAGCAGGACGTACAGAGCAGGACGAGAAGTGCAGCGGCTGCAAGGGCGATAGCGGAAAGCGACCGAGCCATGGCGACAACGGACGACGAATCAGAACGGAGCGACGGTTGCCGAGAAACGAGTTTCCGAGGCTTGGATAGATGGAGACAATCGGAAGCTGGCCGTACGCCGGACGGTTGGGAGAAGTGGTAACCGGAGGACGACGAATGTCCAAATCGCCAAGCAATCAGATAGACCTAGCCACGGGGGAGGTATATTTCTTGCTTTCTTTAGTACTAGCGAAATGCTCTCAGGCGATGGTTGTGAGACCTTCAAGGTTTAGACGATGCTGCTGCTGTTGCGCCAGTGCACTTCAACTGCTGTCCGCGAGTGTGTCCGAGTATCTAAGTGCAGCACTTGCAGCCGTTCCGTCCTGGGGTCCTTGCTCCTCGATTGTGTTCTGAAGATCGTCCGAGTCGGTGCTACATACTACTTCCATGATGTGGTTCTCTCAGGGACGCGGCTTGTGAGCCTGGACGCACTTTCTGCGGCTCCACAGCACCGTGCTGCACCGTGCTGTGCACATCCCTCGCATTCCTCCCTGCTCGTCCTACACTCCACCGCATTTCACCGCATTTCGAGCGACACGGCTCTGCCTCCAAATTCCGGCCTGGTACGGTACGGCACGGCACGGTAGCGCCTCCATCCTACACAGCCCTTTGTTCAGTCCACTGAATGACCGACCCTAGGTTCTCTCACCGCACTTCTAGGAAATTCGGGGAAGGCTCATCGGAGGAAGGCTCATCGGAGGAAGGCTCGCGGAACGACCATGGGACATGGTAGTGTAGTGAAACAGCCCAATGAACTGTACTCCTGTAGTAACAATCTGTCAGGCATGCGCGAAGAAGCGGACGGCGTCACCCACCTCCGTTACGTCGCTCGAGGCACGTACTAACGCGTAACACCTGACACGTGGCGATGACGGGGCGGGTCATGGGACGGAATGCCGTCTTCACCCTCCCCAGTCCCACCCACATCAGTCAGGCAGTCTGGGTAGCATAGTGCAATGCACCAGAGCATGGTCAGTACGATACAAGGTGTGTGTTCGGGAATTGGAATCAAAACTCAGGCCTCCACGACAGGAGCAGAATGCTCTAGAATGTGGGCCAACTGAGCTCACCTCCCTGGCGAGATGCATTTGGGGAGAGCAAGCAAGCAGATACACCAGCAAATCCTAGTCGATGTGGGCTGAGCTGACAGTTCACTCCAGTGCGGTATAATGAGCTGCTTCACGATCACGAGCGTTTCATTCAAATCCAAAACGGCTGGGCAGGGTTCAGAGGTGAACAGAGGGCAGGAATGCACCAAAGTCCATCGCCAACAGTCCAGCCATCTGTGCATGCACCCACCAGGTCCCAGTCCCAGATGGACAAACTGTGTACACAGCGTCTCGCTCTGCTCCATGAAATTGGAAATCGAAATGAAAATGGAAATGGACGTCGCCATTAGAAATGAAAGTACACCATAAAATGTGTATTATTGGAGCTCGTATTGTGTTAATCGGCCGCGTTGAAGCATAGTAAAGTTTTCAGCGTGTGGCTGAACTTGCTTACTGCTATGACCAGCCAAGCAAGTATTAAGAGGATGAAATATGAAGGGAATACAATTTCATAGTTAGAACGAATTACTAGAATGAGAGGATACTGTCGAGTGACCCGCTGGGTTACCCTTAAAAAGATCCTCGGAGAAGGGTCACAGGTGCAGAGCCTGGGGGGTTATGGGCGCACTAACCCGCTATTTAACAAGCCCTTTTAACCCAATGGTTAGTGACTGGGTTTCTGACATGGTATCAGAGCCAAAGGTCTTGGGTTCTAGTCCCAGTGCTAGCGCTACAGAGGCGCTTGTGTCTTCCACCTATCCCAGCGCGGGGGGGTATCGAGTGACCCCCTGGGTTACCCTTAAAAAGATCCGCGGAAAAGGGCCACAGGTGCAGAGCCTGGGGGTTATGGGCGCACTTATCCGCTATTTAACAAGCCTTTTTAACCCACTTGTTAGTGACTGGGTTTCTGACAGATAATTGGGTATATAGCTATTGGGTTGTACTCTCTATGGCAAGACCCTATGTTTGACATGTCAAACATGTGTATTTGTCATGTTTGTATAGACTGTATAGGGTAGCCTCTTAGAGGGTACAACACTTAGGTATATCTGTGTGTACCCTCTCTCTAACATACCATTCACTTCAATTTCTGTTATGGTATCACGCGTAGGTAGGATCCCCACCACCTACCGCTTCCGCTCGCCCCCCCCCCTGGCCCCGTCGCGACCCCCCCCCCCCTAGCCCCGTCGCGCCCCTTCCTTGGACCCGTCGCGCCCCTCCCTGGGCCCCGTCGCGCCCCTTCCTGGGCCCCGTAGCGCCCCTCCTGGGCCCCGTCGCGCCCCTCCCAGGCCCCGTAGCGCCCCTCCTGGGCCCCGTAACGCCCCTCCTGGGCCCACCAGCCGCCCATTACCTCTACCCTCTACCTGCTTGCCACCAGCCTCCCTGACCGCCTTGCTGTCGCCCGCGACCGCTTCCTTAGTCTTCACCCTGCCGACCTCACCCTCTGTGACTTTGTAGACACCTTGACTGTGAGAGAGACCCGTCACCGCTCCATCGCCCGGGCGAGCGGTGTCGTGCCTGTCCCTATCTTTCAGGGTTGTGCCCCCGCCCAGTGTACCTTCTCCGACGGCTCTGTCGCAGTGGCTGAGACTGCCGTTGCAGCGCAATTTCGTTCCGGGAAGGGCTGCCGCCCCAAGGTTGGGCACGGCGGAGGCGGCGGCGGGGGTGCGGGAGGGGGTAGTAGTGGGGTCGGATCGTCTGGTGCTGGAGCGGACGAGGGGACCCTGCCCAGTCCAGCTGAGCCGCCGCCCCTGCAGTTGCAGCCGCCGCAGCAGTCGCCGCAGTTGCAGCCGTCGCAGCAGCCGCCGCAGCCGTCGCAGACGCGGCAGACGAGTGTCCTCCCGCCCGGGTGGCCCGGCGCTGGCGGTGGCCGGGTGCGTGGTGGTGTGTCGAGTGGTAGCTCTGGCCGCGGGCGCTGTCAGTACCAGATCCAGACCGGTCCTCGCCGCGGCTTCGTTTGCGGAAAGATCGGTCACTCCACTCCCCGCTGTTTTCGTCGCCTGGACGACCTCTTTCGTCAGCGCTTCGGCCCGTCGCCAGACCTCCCGGACTGGCACAGTTTGCTTAGTCGTAAGATTCAGATCTTTGATATGGACATGGATGCCATTGTTTCTGCTCTGCATGTGATGTATGCTAATGACTCTAGTGTGCTTCCCGCTTATTACTCACTGTTGCCTAGTGTAGGTGTGCCTAGTGTACCCTCCCCTGCTGCGTCAGGCGTAGGATCCTCTGCTTTGTGTAGTCTTGGTGCTTCCGCCGTCATTCCGTCGCCAGACGCCTCTGCTTCGCTTTCCTTCACCTTGGACTCTGGCGCTTCTCGGTATTTCTTCCGCGACTCCACCACCCTGACGCCGCTTCCCATCCCTGCTACCGTTTCTCTCGCTGACCCCTCTGGCGGTCCGGTAGTCGCCCGTAGTTCCACCACCCTTCCCTGTCCGGCGGTTCCTTCGGGCTCTCTTACAGGTCTGCATATCCCCTCGTTCTCCAGGAACCTAGTTGGTGTCGGCTGCCTCCAGGACCTTGGCGTCACCACTACGTTCCCTGGTCACGAGCGGTATGCTGTCTATACCGAGGCCGCCACTGGTGCCCCCCTGTCCACGTTCCCCCGGGACCCGGTGTCCGGCCTGTTCACTCTGGACACCGTGACCCCCCCGGCTGGAGCGCTCACCCTGGTTGCTGCCGCCTGCTCCTGTCGGTCCCTCACTCACCCGACCCTCCTTTGGCACCACCGCCTAGGTCACCCTGCGCTCCAGCGTCTGCGTCACATGTCTCAGCACGGTCTTGTCCTTGGTCTCCCAGGTTCTCTCACCAGCTTAACCTGTGGCCGCACCCTCAGCAGCCGCAGGTTTCGCCGACCCGTCTTTGGACTGGGTCTCCTGGTGACGCGTCTGCGTTCCACGTCTGGGGCTGCCTTGCTCACATCCGTGCCTCCGGCACGGACAAGCTCACTGCCCGCACCCTTCCCTGCGTCTTCCTCGGTTTTCCCCTTGACGTGTCCGACTGGCACTTTTACCACCCGCCGTCTCACCGCTTCTTTCACTCTCGTGACGTCACCTTTGACGAGTCCGTCTCCTACTACCGTCGCTTCCCCCACCGTGGTCCCCCGGTTACTCCACCCCTGTTTCTGGTCCCTCCTTCCCCGGTAGTCCCTGCCCCTCCTCCTCCTCCTCCCCGTCCCGCCCCCTCTGGTGTGTCCCACGTCACCCCCCCTCTGTCGGTGGACCCGGTTGAGGAGTCTTCTGACTCTGGTGGCCCTCCTGTGCCGTCCTCGTCAGCCGCCCCTCCCCTGGCGTCCCCTCCCCAGTCCCCTCCTCCACCGCTTCTGCCGCCACTGCAGCCGTCGTTGCCGCCGCCGCCGCCGCCGCCGCTGCCGTCGCAGCACCCGTTCGCTGCCTCTGGGGGTGCTCGTCCCGGTAGCCCTGGGGGTGGTCCCTCTGGGGGTGCTGGTGTGGAGAGTGTCGGGGGTTGCCGAGGAGCAGCTAGCGGTCCCGGTGTCGCCGTTATGCCGCCGCAGCAACAGTCCCCGCCGGTGTCAGCCCTTCGCCTGCTCGGCCTGCCGTCCCCCGACCCTGCGTCGGTTCCTCCCCGACCGTCTCCTCCTCTTCCTGTCTACGGCCCTGTTTTCCCTCCGCCGGACTCGTCCCCGGCTCGTCTCCCCCCTCGTTCCCCTCCTGTGTCCCCTCCGCTGTCTCCTGACCCGACTCCTCCGTCGCACGTCTGGTCTCACCGTCCCTCCCGTGCTCGTCCTGCCTCGCCTGTCCTGCGCTCCCACCCTATGTTGCTTCGTTCCCACGCGTCTCGTCCTCCCCTTCTGCCGTCGCCTCCTCCTTCCTCCCTTGTTGTTGCACCCCCCCCGCTGTCTGACTACCTTCGTGCCGCTCGTCCTCTTGTTCCTCGCGTCCTTGCCTCTCTCGTTACCGACCCGTCTGTTCCGGCCTCGTGCCTTGCCGCCCTTGTCGCTGCTGTTGCTGACTTCGCCTCTACCCGCCGCCTTGACTACGCCACCGCTCTGGTCTCTGACCCTGCCTGTCCTCCGTCTGCCGGGGGTGCTCCTGCCCTTGGCAGTGACGTCCTGGAGGACCGCCAGTTCGAGCTTGCTTTCCTGTCCGAGGCTGCTCCCCATCTCTGTTCCATGCTGCTAGTCCCTGAGGGTGACCTAGACGCTTTTGACATCCCGACCCCTTGCACTTACGCTGAGGCGACCTCGTGACCCTGGGCCTCGCAGTGGATAGCTGCCATGGAGCAGGAGATGGCATCTTGGAGATCCACCGGCACCTTCGTCGACGCAGTTCCCCTACCTGGGGTGAACGTAGTTGATGGCCGCTGGCTCTTCAAGGTGAAGCGCCCTCCTGGACTAGTAGTGCCGCCCTGCTCTTGTTCTTGCCTTGTCTGTACTCCTTCTGACTGGTCTCTCAGACCCTTGTCTCTGAGGTTGGACTAGTAGTGCCGCCCTGAGCTGCTTGTTTAGGACATTCCCCTATGCAGTCTAGGGGGTGTGTCAAACATGTGTATTTGTCATGTTTGTATAGACTGTATAGGGTAGCCTCTTAGAGGGTACAACACTTAGGTATATCTGTGTGTACCCTCTCTCTAACATACCATTCACTTCAATTTCTGTTATGACACACCCCCTAGATTAGATAGGGGCAGAGCCTGGTGAGAGACAAACAGCTCAGAGCGGCACTACTTGTCCAACCTCTGAGGCAGGGGTCTAAAGACCAGTCAAGAGAGTACAAACAAGGCAAGAACAAGACCAGGGCGGTACTACTAGTCCAGCCACTGGGGGGAAACCACAAGGCCAGTCAAGATAATATATAAATAATTATACACAATCAAGGTCCTAGCAAATGAGGTGCAACTGGAACGAGTCCAAGCTGTACCCAGTGCCGCTTGTTGGAAATACCTCGAGAACTTAAGCGTTTCTGAAGTGTAACACTACACTTGAGGAAAATCGTATCGGGTACGCGAGTCAACGGAGGTTACACGAGGAGGTTGGACGAAAGAATACGAAAGGGCAAACGAATTCGAAGGGTCACAACCGGAGGTTGCGATTGACCGTTGCGACTGCAAGAATGGTAACCGAGCCGACAATCGAGTCGCAGTGCGACTCGATAACTAATCCTTTCAACTGTATTCTACAACTGCTTCATCTCTGACTTTATACATATTGATGTATGCTTGTTTCTTTTAATCAATCACTTGCTCTCACGTACTAGTGCAAGGGTTCTACGACTCAACACTTCCGCTGCACTACTCAAGCATTTCATACAACTGGAACTTAGTCTCTGAACAGATCCTAGGGCTTTTCTCAGCCCAACACAGCTGATGGTCTTTAGGCGCCAGCGCCTTCGTAAAGATATCAGCTCTGTTGGCACCGGAGGCCAAGTGTACTACGCGGGCCTGGCGACGCTGCTGTAGCTCACGCAGAAGGAAGTACCGCAGCTGGATGTGCTTCGCTCTGCCCTCGAGTCTGGGCTCCTGACACATGAGGATCATGGCCCTGTTGTCAGCGCACAGGACCGGGGCAAAGCTAGGCCGCTTACCTAAGTCAGTAAGCAAGAAAGTCAGCCAACGGAGCTCCTGTGCCGCCATGGCACCAGCGTAGATCTCAGCCCCACAGCAAGACTAGGCAACAGATGAGGAGCGGGTGGACCTCCACGACACAGCGCCTGCACCAAGGCCAAAACCGTAGCCCTGGGAGGACATGAGAGTGTCGCCGTCGTTTGCCCAAGAAGCGTCTGTGTGCCCGGAAGGACCACCGGTCTGTGTCCTCCTAGCACTAGCCACATGCCTGATGTACTTGCTAGATATAGCAGAACCCTCTTAGTTGCAAACCAGTGATGTGGTCGGTGTCTGCCTGTGGCCACAAAGCGGGCTAGGATGCTGAGAGGGTATGCTAGATCTGGACGAGTGCAAGTCATCAGGTACAAAGCAACCCACCAGCTTTGCATAAGGACCACTAGGCTCTACAGCCTCCTCCGGGACTAGAGCAGAGAGTATGTGGTCTACTGGCAGAGGGGTGGGCTGTGCGGAAGAGAAATGAAGGCCGAACCTCTGAAGGACCTAGCGCACCAAGTGTGAATGTGTGAGAGTGATGGTACGCGCTGCTCTGTCCCTAGAGATCTGTAAGCCAAGGTAGTGGTGTAGCTCTCCTAGGTCAGTGCAGGTGTGTCTCCTCAGCAGCTCGGATTTCACGGAGGCCAGTGCGTCTCTGTCTGTAGTAGCAAAGACCAGATCGTCAATGTAAACAAGGATGTAGAATGGAGTCTGGCCAGAGCGGACGAAGAGCGAGGGGTCCGCAGACGACGGGAAGAACTGCAAGTCAGCAAGTGTAGCACGCAGCGTGTCGTGCCACTCACGGGGCGCCTGGCGCAGGCCGTAGACAGGGTGCCGAAGGAGCCACTCAGTACCAGGAAGAAAGGTACCGGAGAAGCCTTGGGGGCGGCGCAGGTAGACCTGCTCGTGTAGATTGCCCTGGAGGAAAGCTATGGAGAAGTCGAGTCAGTGTGGCTCGTAGTCACACTGTGCTACTACGTATAGTGGTACTTGAAGAGTAGTCATGTTCGGGGTCGGAGCGAAGGTCTGAAAAAAGTCAACCCCCTCACGCTGACTGAAGCCACGGGCAACGTAGCACGCCTTGAAGACAGGCGGCTCTCCAGGAGGGCGCTTCACCTTGAAGAGCCATCGGCTATCGACTACGTTCACCCCGGGTGGGGGAACTGCATCGACAAAGGTACCGGTGGATCTCCAAGATGCCATCTCCTGCTCCATGGCAGCTATCCACTGTGAGGCCCAGGGTCCCGAGGTGGCCTCAGCGTAGGTGCGAGGGGTCGGGATGTCAAGGGCGTCTGGGTCACCCTCAGGCACTAGCAGCATGGAACAGAGATGGGGAGCGGCCTCTGACAGGAAAGAAAGCTCGTACTGCTTGTCCTCTAGGACGTCACTGCCAAGGGCAGGCACACCCCCGACGGACGGAGGGCAGGCATGGTCAGAGACCAGAGCTATAGCGTAGTCAAGGCGGCGGGTAACGGCGAAGTCAACGACAGCAGCGACAAGAGCATCAAGGCTTGAGACAGAAACAAACAGGTCGGTAATGAGGGAGGCAAGGACACGAGGAACAAGGGGACGCACGGCACGGAGGAAGTCAGAAACGGAGGCGGGGCCACAGCGAGCGACGACGGAGGAGTAGACGGGAGGAGCGTAGGAGCACGAGACGCGTAAGAGCGAAGCAACATAGGGTGAGAACGGGGAACAGGGGAGGTGGGACAAGCATGAGACGGACGACGAGACCAGACGTGAGACGGAGGAGTCGGGTCAGGAGAGAGGAGAGGAGATACAGGAGGAGAACGAGGAGGGAAACGAGCCGGAGAAGAGTCCACGGGAGGAAACACAGGGCCGTAGACCGACAGAGGAGGAGGCTATGAGAGTACGAGCCCGTTACACTTCTTTCTCATTTCCATCTTTTTACTCTACCTCATTCTTCTAATTATCCTGATTCCTTTGATCTTTATCACATCCCATTTGGTTTCCTATTCCTCATTTCTCATTATCATTTGGGTTATCCTATTATTATAATTATATCACCGACTAGGCTCGGGATGTACTGGTGCGCTATATCTAGCGTAGTCTTGCTGTAATACCTTAAAGCCAATAGCCTCGCGTGGCTATACGCAGGGGGATTCTATTTCTAGAAGGGTCTATTCCCTTTGGATAGGATAAACCTGGTTACCTGATGTGCAACTTTTACCTTTGGAAGTATAAAAGTGCCTTGTATCAATCGATAGCGCAACTTTTCCTCCACATATTTGATCCTGTAACAGAGGCGGCGGCGACTGAGGAGGCACCGGCGGGCGGTCAGGAGAAGGAAGGCAGAGGTGGCGAAGAGCGGACACCGGCAGCGACTGCGACGACTGCTGCCCGACACCCACACTGGAACCTCCAGCAGGACCACGGCTCCCTCCGGAAGCCCCACGCCAGCACCCCCAGAACGGGAACCCACTCCAGCATGCTCCCCAGCACCCCCAAAACGCACAAACCCCAGCGGCGGTGACAACGGCGGTTGCAGCTGCGGCGGCGACGGCAGCTGCGGAGGCGGCTGCGGCTGCGGCTGTGACAGCAACGGCGGCGACAGGGGAGGAGAGACCGGGGCGGGGACAGGCGGGGGAAGGGACTCCGCCGAGCCGCGAGAGTCAGCAGACCCCTTGGCAGGGACAACCGACAGGAGGGGGGTGATGTGAGACACACCAGACGGGGCAGGGCGGGGAGGGGGGGGAACAGGGGCGACTGGGGGAGGGGGGGGAACCAGGAACTTGGGGGGGGTGAAAGAAAGACCGCGGTGGGGAAAGCGGTGGTAGAAGGAGATGGACTCGTCAAAGGTGACGTCATGAGAGTGAAAGAAACGGTGAGACGGCGGGTGGTAGAAGTGCCACTCAGACAAGTCGAGATGGAAACCTAGAAAGACACAGAGGACGGTGTGGGCAGTGAGCTTGTCCGTGCTAGAGGCACGAAAGTGAGCAAGGCAGCCCCAGACGTGGAACGCAGACGCGTCACCAGGAGACCCGGTCCATAAGAGAGTCGGGGAAATGTGCGGCCGCTGAGGGTGCGGCCACAGGTTAAGCTGGTGGGCGGCATAGCGAACGACGAACAGCCACAGAAAATGGGGTGCATCGGCATGGATCATGGAGGTACGAGCCACCTCCACGACCAAGCCGATGCATCACTCAGTGACCCCATTCTTCTGCGGGGAGTCCGGCAGGGAATACGTTTGGGACATGCCCTCCGCACGACAGAAGCGACCAAGATAGCCAGAGGTGAACTCGCCACCACGGTCGGAGTGAAGATGCAACACAGGGGGACCTCGGTGCACACGCGCAGAGACAAGCCACGGTATAAGAAGGTCGGGCACGTCGGCCTTCCGCTCCAGGGGAAACACGTTGGTGTAGCGAGTGTAGTCATCGACAAGCACTAGGAAGTAACGCTCACAACGTGGCCCATGGATGGGGGCGGGGCCCCAGACGTCCATGTGCAGGGTCTGTAACGGTGTGGTGGTGGGGGGGAACGAGGAGGAGTGAGGGGCACTGCAGAGCTGGCCCTCGATGCAAGGGGTGCATGGAGGCGCTGCCGAGGGGGGGAGCGCAGGGAATGACGCAGGGAGACCTAAGACAAGACCGTGCTGAGACATGTGACGGAGACGTGTGAGGGAGGGGTGACCTAGGCGGTGGTGCCATAGAAGCGACGGGTGAGTAAGCGACCGACATGAGCAAGCCGAAGCAACCTGGGTAGACGCTGCCACTTGGGGGGCGTCCCAACCGGGGGGGACATGGTGTCCAGCGTGAATAGGCCAGAAATTGGGTCCCGGAGGAACGTGGTGAGGGGCGCACCAGTGGCAGCCTCTGTACAGACAGCGTATCTCTCGTGCCCAGGGAACATACTGGTGACGCCGAGGTCCTGAAGACAGCTGACACCAACTAGATTCCAAGAGAACGAGGGGATGTGTAGGCCTGTAAGAGAGCTCAAAGGAACTGCCGGAAAGGGGAGGGTGGTGGAACTACGGGTGACTACCTGACATGAGGAAGGGTCTGTAAGGGCAACGGCGGCAGGGACAGCAAGCGGCGTAAGCGTAGTGTGGTACCAAAAGAAACACCGAGACGCGCCAGAGTCGAGAGTGAAGGAAATCGCGGCAGTGGGGCTCTGCACATGACTACCATGACCACCACCACTATCACCAGCGTCAGGCCACCCAGGCGGGAGGCGTCCGACCCTCCACTGCGGCTGCTGCTGTTGCTGCTGCTGCTGGTCATGCTGTGGCGCCTGCTGCTGCTTCCGCTGGGGCTGCTGCTCTGAGGCACCAGCCCCAAGCCCCTCGTCTGTACTACCACCAGCGGACGAACCACCTCCACCACCACCTCCACCCCCTCCTCCACTACATCCGCCACGCCCAGCCTTGGGGCAGCGAGCCTTACCATAACGGGACTGCGCTGCAGCCACCGTGGCAGCAGTCTTAGCAGCAGGGGCTGTCTCAGCTACAGCCGCAGAACTGTCAGAGTAAGTGCACTGGGTAGGAGCACAACCCTGAAAGATAGGAACCGGCGCAGTATTGCTAGACTGGGCGATAGAGCGCTGACGGGTCTCTATGGCAAACAGGGTGTCGACAAAGTTGGAGAGGGTGAGGTCAGCGAGGTGCAGACTAAGAAAGTGGGCGCCGGCAGTGGCAAGGCGGTCGGGGAGGCGGGTGGCAAGCAGGTAAAGGGTAGAGCAGATAGGGAGCTGGAACACATGAAGTTGGGCCTCAGTGCAAGCAGCACGCCAGCTAGCATCGAGCGTGCGCAAGTGCGTGGCAAGGTCAGCGACAGTGGAGAAAGGCGCGAGATCAGGGAAGATTATGGGAAGGATCAAGCGGCCGGCAGAGGCAGAGGACGGGGTGGGATAACGCTCGACAATAGCCTCTAGGAACTCCTGCGCAGTCTTGACCGACTTAAAGGGGGGGCGCTCTGACAGGGGTAGGGCATGGCTAATCGCAAGCTGAGCGACAGCGTCACGCAACAGCCAGACAGCTCGGGCAAGGGCAGCAGCAGCGGCGGACACACGGTCAGCAGTCGTGGGGTCAGCGGAGAGAGCAATAGGGGGGTCAGGGCAGGGGAGCATACCGTCAATGTGGACGGCCAGGGAGTGGCCGTCCTGCCACTAACCAGTGAGGTGGCGGCGGAGATCCATGAGCCAGGAGTCGAACTCAATCGGCTGACCCTCCGCGTCAAAGCGCAGCACCGAGTCCGCCATGAGGACCGCTACAACCGCGAACAGACGGCGACGGAGTGATGAGGAATGGTGGGAAGGAGTGCTGTACGGTAGAGTGCGGTGGGGCACGGTGCAGTGCGGTGGGTCGCGGTGCAGTGCGGTGAGGCGCGATGCAGTGCGGTGTAGTGCGGGGCAGTGCGGTGCTGGGCGGTGCGGCACGGTGGGGCACGGTGGAGGACGGTAGAGAGGGCAGGTGAAGCGGGCTTGGACCGGGAACTACGGCGGCTGAGGAGCTGGGAGACGGGGCCGCGGGGCAGATGGGCGACGGGGCCGCGGGATAGCTGGGTGACGGGGCTGCGGAGCAGCAGGGCAACGGGGCCCGGGTCGACTGGGCCGCATGGCCGCGGGGCGGCTGGGCGACGGGGCCGCGAGGCAGCTGTGACAACGGGGCCGTGGGGCGCGGCTGGGCGACGGGGCCGTGGGGCAGCTGGGACGACGGAGTCGCGGGGCGGCTGGACGACGAGGCCGCGGGGCAGCTGGGCTACGGGGCCACAGGGCGGCTAGGCGACGGGGCGGCTAGGCGCTAGGCAACGGGGCCGCGGGGCCAGCGGGGCGGCTAGGCGCGACGGGGCAGGGCAACGGGGCCGTGGGCCGCTAGGCGCTAGGTGACGGGGCCGGGGGGCCAGCAGGGCACCTAGGCGCTAGGTGACGGGGGCCGACGGGGCCGACAGGGCCACAGGCGGCTAGGAGCTAGGGGAGTGGGGCCGCGGGGGCTAGGCGCTAGGTGACGGGGCCGCGGGGCCACGGGCGGCTAGACGCTAGGGAACGGGGCCGTGGGGCGAGTAGGAGCTAGGCGACGGGGAAGGCTAGGACCTAAACGGAAGCGCGGGTGGGCGGTTGGGACCTAACCTACTCATGATACCATGCCAGTGTTAGAACGAATGACTAGAATGAGAGGATACAGGGGTATATAGCTAGTGGGCTGAACTCTCTATGGCAAGACCCTTTATAGTCTACTAAACATACACATATATGTTTGACATAAAAGCCTTGAGAGTGAATAACCTTTTTTTGGAGAGTGGTAGTTGAAGAATTTTCAGAAGGCTTGTTGAGAGTAGTTGTAGAGTCGAAGAAAATTTCAGCTTCGAGTAGTTGAGTTTCCTCATCATCTTAAATGATATCTTATTTGATATCAATGGCAGGTATGTCGGCAAGGGTGTCGTCAGTGCTACAACTCAAATTTTCTGCTTCTATGCTGCTGACTTCAATGGGTGGAACGGTTACCAAAGTGGCTGCTGCTATGATGGATGGAGCTTGAAGAGGGGTGGCATCTTCAGAAGATTTTCCCCCATTGAATCATAACATGAATACACCATTCTTGGTTACCGCTCTTCCAGTGTATGCATTGTCCACATTATGTATTAAATCATGCTCTTGTGTTGTGCAGTTTTCGACCGAGTGGGTTTTCTTCTTCAAGAGTTGAGTACTAGATATTACACTGTTGGAAAGAATTGTCCACATGTTTTGCAATTTTCCGAATTTCCACCGTTAAAGGGCATTTGTACATTAAGCCTTAATTGGAGGCATTACCCACTATATGCAGGCCAATCTAGGGACACAAAAGAATGCTTCACATTTGATGAAATTACTATCGTTAACAGTAAAAAGCAGACATAACCAATCACGGTGCATGTGGACAATTAGTTCCAGACGGAAGCAGAAACTTGAACAACCCTTAAACTAGGACCTGGTCCACCGCCCTTTAGCCCTAATAACTGCTTTCACCCTCCTGGGCATGCTGTAGATCAAATTGGAGCACACCTCTGATGGGATCTTCTCCCACTCCTCTTGTACACGCTCCCACAGGTCCACCATACCAGTGGGAGGTGTCTCATGCTTAGCCAGCTCCCTCTTAAGATGAGCCCAAAGATGCTCAATGGGGTTCAAATGAGGACTTCCTACCGGCCACTCCAGGACCCCAAACTCCTGCTCCTGAAGCCACTGCTACATCACACGGGACTTATGCTTGGGGTCGTTATCGTGCTGGAACATCACATCCGAGGGGGTTAGCTTGTAAAAATCGATGGTATTCTTCAGCTCGTCTTGCAAAATGCTCAGATACAGCGGCCCGTCCATTCTACCATCGATTTTGCACATGAAACCCGCCCCCTCATACGTGACACAGCCCCAAATCATCAGGCCGCCGCCCCCTTGTTTGACGGTTTGCTTGATCTGGTGATGTTGGAGAGTCGTACCTTTCCGAACCCAGGCGTACGTGCAGCCGTCAGAGCAAAACCTACTAATCCTCGTCTCATCCGACCATATCACCCGTCGCCAATCATCTATGGTCCAATCCGCGTGGGCCCGTGCGAACGCCAGCCTATCGCGGATATTTTTCTTGGAGAGTCGTGGCTTCTTAGGCTGCTGAACTACGATAAGGCCGCTGGATTTGAGCGCATTACGCACCATCCTAGGATGCACCGTGATGTCGTGCTGGGATTCGACGATCTGGGCCGCATGCCTCGAGGTTTTCGCCTCGCCGCTAGTGATCGCCCTGATGATCCCACGACGAATTCTATTCGTAAGTATGCGTGGACGACCAGCAGTGGGCATTGTAGGACGCACGTCCTCAAGACTAGTCTCTGTAATCGCCTTGAGTCTGACATCATGTACTGTACTTTTCCCAATGCCAACCTGCTTCGCGATTCGCCTCGTGCTGTACCCCCTACGCAATAGTGTTATGATCCGAGCGCGACGAGCCTCATCTATCGGTCTCATCTTGGCCTAGTCTAAGCCTCGGGTATAAACTCTATCCTGACTAATCGACGATTGCGTTAGGAACTTTGGAGAGAATGCGCTAGTCGAAAACGGATCTAGTCCGCTGCTTGGCCGAAACTGTCCGGATGCACTCACGCGACTGAAATCTTGTCCAACTGGCACTCGTTACTTACTAGTCAGCTTTGACGATTCAACGATACCTCTGTTGAAAGCATTCAAATAATTTGTTGAACCTAAAATTGGATTCTATCCACGCAATACTTTCTACCAGTGTAAGTTGAAGCCGAGGTTGTCAATGATTAAAACCTTTGTGAGGCATAAAGAGTGTCCTTTATCAATCGATGTCGAAGTAAATTGCCGATAGTGTCTGCTTCAATTGTCTGACTGTTGGCGAGTGTGATTGGGCAGGGTTGAAGAAGTCGACGACGATTGTAGATGAAAGGGTATGCTGAAGAGACCATATGATGGCCACAACAACTATCCAAACACCAAGTATCATTATCTGAACTGCAATCGGCCATGCGAGTGGATGAAGTAGGTAAGCAAAATCTTGAGGTTACAGTTTTTTTGCCAGAGTTTGAATTAGTGTTGATCGGCTTTGAAGACGTGCTTGGACGAGCATACAGTGGCGGAGTAAATTGTCCACATGTTCAGCCTTTTTTGGCATTTTGATGAGTGCAGCGGCGTAAACATTAAGCCTTAATGTATGGTGTGCATACACGCTGAGAAGATCAGTTAGAGCACTCACTCGAGTTGTCAAACACCAAAGTAGTACCACACATGGTCCTTAAACACCTAAGCATAGCATAGGATAACATCCGGACAATTTGTACCGAATTCAGGTAGCATACTAGATTCTACGAAAACTAGTACCTAGTCCAGCGTCCCTTTGCCAGAATCACTGCCTTGATCCTCCTCGGCAGGCTGTCGATCAGGTTTGCACATTCCTCCGCCGGTATCTTGTCCCATTCCTCCTGCACCCTCTCCCACAGCTCCAGCATTCCCCTTGGCGGCTTTTCGTACTTCCCCAGCTGCCTTTTCACGTGTGCCCACAGGTGCTCAATCGGGTTAAGGTCCGGGGAGCACGACGGCCATTCCAGCACCGCGTACTCCTGCTCCCCAAGCCAGTCTTGGACCAGACGAGACCTGTGCTTGGGATCATTGTCGTGCTGGAAAATGACCTCTGAGGGGGAAAGCTTGAAAAAATCGATGGTCTGTTTGAGCTCATCTTGCAAGATGCTGCGATACAGCGGCCCATCCATCCTGCCATCTATCTTGCACATGAACCCCGCCCCCTCATACGTCATGCAACCCCACACCATCACAGAACCGCCCCCATGCTTAACTGTTTGTTGGACTTGATGGCTCCGAAGGCTGGTGCCCTCGCGAATCCAGGCGTACGCACGTCCGTCGGAGCAGTAGCGGTTTATCTTTGTCTCGTCAGACCAAATCACCCGCTTCCAGTCCTCCAGCGTCCAGTCGGTATGCGACCGCGCGAAGTCGAGACGATCTCGGATGTTTTTCGGTGAGAGCCTGGGTTTCTTGGGCTGATGCACTGCGATCAGCCCCGCGGATCGTAATGAGTTCCTGACCGTCTTCGAGTCTACGGCGAGATCGTGCTTCTCCAACAGCATATTTGCCGCGTCTACAGAGATTTTTGCCTCGCCACTTGTAATCGCTTGTATTATTCCGCGCTGGAGACGGGTAGTGATTAAGCGGGGGCGGCCGGCCGAAGGCATCGTAGGTCGCACCTCCTCGAGACTAGTCTCGGCAGCCACTTTCAAACTGTAATCGTGCACGGTGCTCTTGCCTATGCCAAGAACTTTGCCTATTTTCCTAGTCGAATGCCCCGCACGCAACATGCTTATGATTCGCGCGCGCTTCCGCTCAGTTAACGGCTTCATGGCGATGCGGTCGTAGGCTCGCTTCCGGACTAACTCCTAAGCCAGCAAGTGTTGCGCGTGACGATGTACACACTGAGTGACGGGGGAAAATAGATCTACTCTTCCGCTCGGTTGGAAATGTCCGCATCGATAGTCGAGGAGTAAATTTCAACCCCACTTTCAGGTTGTGTCACAATCGCACCAAGCAAGAAACGGTTGAAGCAGAACTCGAAAACCTTGTAACGGAATGGGAAAAAATGGGTGTTACTATTTTCAAAACATGTGTGGCATAGCGATACGTTTCAAAGTGTTAAACATCCGGGCAATTTATTCCGCCACTGTACCACCTTACAGATATTTTGAATGGATTTTGTGCGCCAGACGTGGAGGCACATAGCTGGTTGGTCTAGTGGTCCACAGAATCTCCGCCAAATGTTGTGGACCCGGCTCCGAGCATTGGTTGGCGAGTCTGACACAAACTGAAAGTTTCAGCTCGCCCATCATTGAAACTCATCGTTTCAAAAACGCACGAGCACGCTGATTGGCTATCAGACGGAAATATTCCATGAATTGACTGTAATGACAACTATTTACATGACACGGGTGTACGTTGCTTGCAAGGAGCAGCTTATAGGGATAAATCACTTATAGAGCAGTACGTATCAACATACATATATATATATAGATATATTATAAATGTGTAGGCTAGGTAGGTGTAATAGTCGTACTCGTCCCTACTGTAGAGGGGACATCTCTTCTCTTGTACATCTCTCTTCTCTAGTCAACCCTTTTTTTCCTCGCTAACTTGCTCTCTAGCTAAACCCTCCCCTTGACATGGTTTCAGAGCAGGTGCATCGTACCGGACCTGCTCCCCATGCTTCCGCATCTCACTCTCCCCTCTCCTCCCACAGTCGCGTCCGCATGGCGCACTGTGCCGCGCTGCCCCCCAGCTTGCTGTGTCGGCCCCAGCTCGTCACGCTGTCCCAGATCTCCGCGACGGGGCAGCTTGCCGCGCCCCCCAAGCTTACCGCGTTGGCCCCAGCTCGCCGCGTCTGCCCCAGCTCGCCGTGCGGCCCCCAGCTCGCCGGCAGCCCCAGCTCGCCGCGTCGACCCCATCTCGCCGTGCCGCCCTTGTTCGCCGCGAAGGCCCGAGCCCGACGTGCGGATCCCAGCTCACCACCGGCCCCAGCTCGCCATGTGGCCCCCAGCTCGCCGTCGGCCCAAGCTCGCCGTGCCGCCCCAACTTGCCGCATCCGCCCCATCTCGCCGCCCCGCCCCAGCCAGCGCATTCTAGCCGTCCCCTGGCCTGCTAACTGCACCAGCCGCCAAAGACACCCCCCCCCCCCCCCCTCCCTCTCCCCACTGCAGCTGATGGTTGTCTCAAGCCGTCCTCCCCCATCGTCGCAGAGCCGTGCCATGCCGCCAGGTGCCGCTGGCTCCGCCGCCGCCGCTGCCAACGTCGCCGCCTCGCACGCCGAGGGGTCGAACCGCTGCTGCTACTGGATATGGGGGTGCTAGTTCTTGGGGGTGCTAGCTCTCGAGGGTGCTGGGTTTTGAGGTGCTGGCTCTGTGGTGTGTTATGACGAAGTGGAGGTTGGGGATCGCCCCCACCAAACCCCCAAACCTAAAATGTGTCGCCTGCTAGCTTGGCGCGTGCCTGGTGAAACAGCCAAAATAGAGACACCACTACCAACCCCTCTGCCATCCAATCGAAACCCCTCTGAACCAGGAACCACACCACCAACACACATGCCGCCCAACTTCAGCATCTGCGGAGAAGGCCCAGTGCCCTAGGCCCTACGCCCTACGCCCTACGCGCACCGTCCCGCGCCCCTCCCCCCATCTCCGAAACTCCAAGTTTCGGAGCGTCGCTGAATTGGATTCGAAAGGTGGTGAGCATTACAAGAAGCACAGCACCTATTATTGCGTACCGATATCTCTATGACATGAAGGTCAGCATTCAGGGGCTTTCGGATCACAGGGCGACCTACCACACCAGAAATCCAGGTAGAGGAAAAGCTTGACCGCACGTAAAGTGTCACTCACCTGGTGTCGATGCGGGCGATTACAGTGACCCCGCAGCCCTACAATACAACAGTCACGCAAAAAAAATCCCGAGGACTTCTGGTGGCCGAAATACGGAAAATCATCTTCAGCGAGAGGGCACGAAGCTCCGAGACCATACTCGCCAGGACGAGAAACCCCTGACAGCCTACTCTATTACTGAGCGGCGTACTGGACACGTAATTGACCATCTGCTAGGTCAGCCGCACGTGGGAGGGGAGAGAGGGTAGCGCGTGGAGTACGCCGCACAAAGAACGCATAGCGTGGGGAGGTAAGTAGTACCATGGGGCAAAGCAGCGACCATGACTCCGATCTGCCTCTGTTTTGTCATCTCACCTCCCTCCCATTCTCCCCTGACTCCCTTCCGCCCCTGTTTTGCCATCTCACCTCCCTCCCTTTCTCCCTGACTCCATTCCGCCTCTGTTTTGCCATCTCCCCTCCCACCCTTTCTCCCCTGACTCTGTTCCGCCCCTGTCTTGCCACCTCACCTCCCACCCTTTCCCCCCTGACTCCCTTCCGCCCCTGCCTTGCCATCTCACCTCCCTCCTTTTCTCCCTGACTCCGTTCCGCCCCTATTGTGCCATCTCACCTCCCTCGCTTTCTCCCCTGACTCCCTTCCGCCCCTGTTTTGCCATCTCACCTCCCACCCTTTCTCCCTGACTCGGTTCCGCCCCTATTGTGCCACCTCACCTCCCACCCTTTCTCTCCCCTGACTCCCATCCGCCCCTGTCTAGCCATCTCACCTCCCTCCCTTTCTCCCTGACTCCGTTCCGCCCCTATTGTGCCATCTCACCTCCCTCGCTTTCTCCCCTGACTCCCTTCCGCCCCTGTTTTGCCATCTCACCTCCCACCCTTTCTCCCTGACTCGGTTCCGCCCCTATTGTGCCACCTCACCTCCCACCCTTTCTCTCCCCTGACTCCCATCCGCCCCTGTCTAGCCATCTCACCTCCCTCCCTTTCTCCCTGACTCCGTTCCGCCCCTTTTGTGCCATCTCACCTCCCTCGCTTTCTCCCCTAACTCCCATCCGCCCGTCTTTCCATCTCACCTCCCTCCCTTTCTCCCTGACTCTGTTCCGCCTCTGTTTTGCCATCTCACCTCCAACCCTTTCTCCCTGACTGTGTTCCGCCCCTATTGTGCCACCTCACCTCCCACCCTTTCTCCCCTGACTCCCATCCGCCCCTGTCTTGCCATCTCACCTCCCTCCCTTTCTCCCTGACTCTGTTCCACCCCTAATGTGCCATCTCACCTCCCTCGCTTTCTCTCCTTACTCTCTTCCGCCCCTGTCTTGCCATCTCACCTCCCTCCCTTTCTCCCTGACTCCGTTCCGCCTCTGTTTGGCCATCTCACCTCCCACCCTTTCTCCCCTGACTCTGTTCCGCTCCTGTCTTGCCACCTCACCTCCCACCCTTTCTCCCCTGACTCCATCCGCCCCTGTCTCGCCATCTCACCTCCCACCCTTTCTCCCTGACTCCGTTCCGCCCCTTAGTGCCATCTCACCTCCCTCGCTTTCTCCCGACTCCCTTCCGCCCCTGTTTTGCCATCCCACCTCCCTCGCTTTCTCCCCTGACTCCCTTCCGCCCCTGTTTTGCCATCTCACCTCCCTCCCTTACTCCCTGACTCTGTTCCATCCCTATGTTGCCATCTCACCTCCCTCCCTTTCTCCCCTGACTCCCATCTGCCCCTGTCTTGCCATCTCACCTCCCTCCCTTTCTCCCCTGACCCCGTTCCTCCCCTGTTTTTCTGTCTCACTCCCCTCCATTTCTCTCCCCCCTCAATATCTCTCATGCCTCCATATCTCTCCCCCCCCTTATTCCCCTCTGTGCCTCACAGCCTCCCTCCAAGCAACCGAGCGCGAACCCACTCACGACCTCAAACCCCCCTGTCTCCCCCCTCTTACCCCCCCACTTTCTCTGGTGTGGACTACGAACATGCAGTGCCCGCCCTGATTGCAGGTTGGGCAGAATGAGCCACCCACGGCAGCGACAACGACCCCGAACGTCCCGAGGGTTTAGGATGGGGACAGAGGGGGAAGAGGATGAGGATTTCGTGGAGGGGCGAGAGGTGCAGCGTGTGCAGAACCGGAGGCCACCTAGAACATGTACCATGGCAGGGCCACACTCATGGGTGGGGAGTAATGGCCACAATGGAGCACGGGTACCACGACGGAGGGCAGCCACCACAGATTTTCCCCATGAACGAGAGGTGGATGCATGCCGAGTTTGTAGAGAGGTACCCTAAACAGAACCGGGTGCTTGAGGACTGGGGATTGAATGTTCTGGGGATGACCAGAGGGGTGGGGATTGGACGGGGTGGCCACGTGGAGGCGCTAGTGGGCATTTCTCTGGGAAAAAACTCCACGGCGGATGAATCGGGGCATGTAATCCAGCCAAGCAACCACAGCTTCCGCTGTTACATAGAGTACTCGGCCCTGTTAGGCAACCATCCCTTTGCCCGCGTAACACAGCCCTGGATCATCTACGTGGTCATAGCTTCATTGTACCCCGAGACATCAGGGGTGGGGTACGAGCACTGCCTTCAAAATGATGTCGACTGGTTCAACGAGAGGTGGCAAGTTCTAGACACGATAAACTTCAGGATGCGGGGCTTTGTGCAGGATGAGGCACCAGTCACCAGTGAGCTAGATACTCAAGAGTCGAGGGTGGGTTAAGATTGAGTAATGTGTAGCATTATAAACCTCTTTCAACTAGGGTGCAATAACAGACCCAACCATAAAGAACTGTGTGTAAACACGTTGCGCATAGGGGGCCGCACACCTATGTAAAATGTAGACGGGCAGAAAAATGCGCGACATTGCTGCAGACTACACAAGTGCTACTGCAAGCCAAACCCGTCCAATGGTAGATGAGATCAGGTCTAGGTCAGACACTTTTTTGCACCTGCATGCTGCCTACTCATGCCACGCAACCACCCCCTCGCGGCACACTCCAAAATCGGATCGAATGTCAAGTGCAGAGCGAGAGTAAACAGTATAAATAGTTCTGGGGACATAAGATTAAACAAGGCATACTTCTCAGGGCACAGCCTTGAGCCCAAGAAAAGGTCACTCCAGATGGGGGATGAGCCCCACATGTTTACTCGGCACCTATCCCATCTGCCCACGAGTCCTAGCGCGTTGGGTGCGCAACGAAGGCGGTTGGGGCTAGGGGATTCGCCTGCGTCTATCGTGATGATGCAGCTTCCACCCAGTATCTCAAACCTACACCGGACACCTCCTCGTGTTGTGCCACGACCGTGATTGAACCCCACCCAATAATCCTGCAAGCTCCTCCGCCCCCCCCCCCCCCTGGCTACCACTCGTGCTGTGAGGCTGGATGGGGGGGGGTGAAAATGAGGGAAAGATTACTTATAAGAACGTGGTATGAAAAAAAAGTTGTGGAAAGAGCCAAGTGGTGCTATAGTTGAACCTAGGGTTTGCCCACTCCTTGCACTCTCCCATTCTACAACCACTCTCCCCTCTCTCACCCATCTCCCATTCTGTTGCGAAAAAACAGCCATACGGACGGCCAGCCACACACCTGCGTAGAGGACCATCTCAAGGTTCTTGACCAGTGTATGTATCACTGTCAACATGCGTATGCGGTATGAGTAGGAAAGATATAAAGAGGGGACAGAACAGGTGTTGGTGAGGGCAATGGTCAAAGCATGTCGAGGTGGGCACTCAACGCATCACGTAGCACCCCAAGCAACTGGGGCGTAGAGAATAGAGAACGCAAAGGTCCGCCACTCGAGCAAGGTACCTAGCGTGGGCGGGGTCTATAAGATCTGGATCCACAAGGTCGTGGGCGTAGTCGTCAAACCTGCATGTTGTTTTAGCATATGGGGGACTCCGGCAGATGAGAAAGCTGGCCGGAGAAAGCGCTGACCATGAGGTTCAGAAAAGTCGGCAAATGGGTATGCTTACCATTGCGGTAGCCTCCGAGGCCTTTTGAATGGGCCACGAACTGGTGCACCGGTCGGCCTAATCGATCGCGCGGTCGGAGTCCAGGCATGCATAAGTTAGGACACAAGGCATTTGCCAGGGTTGTGAGCGGGTAGTCCGGCACCCATCCATCTACTGCGGGATTCCATTTCCATTACTGACCCAGAGGAAGGGAGCGTCGTGCGCTTGAAGGGCCCCGATGGAAATTTGACCGCCACCTAGAACGTGCCCACGATGCCGGGGATACGATTACCCCCAGGGAGGCGACGACAAATGTGGGAGGAATAGAGAGGGTTGCTGGTGATAAGGGGGGGTGGCTGTAGTTGGCAAGATCGGGCCATTTGTGAGGGATGGTTCCCCCCCCCTTCTCTATCCGTAACCACCCCTCCACCTGTTGCAGCGCTGTCAACCGCATCGGCCAAACCCATTGCTGTGGGCGCACTTGGCTCCCCGCCCTCCATAGGTGGTGAATCATGCCCTTGCGGTCCCTTACTTGCTCCCACATCACCGTCGACAATGCCAACCACCTCGTTCGCCACCTCATCCGCTTCAATACGCGCGAACCCCCGTTCTGTTGTAGCCTTTGCTGCTGCCCCTCCTGATGAACCTTCGTTCCCGTTCACAAGCACCCGCGAACGATCCAACACTGAATCCACCCAACCCCAATCCATTTTCTCAAGCACCCGATCTTTCTTCCCCCGCTTCACGCGTGTGGCCGTCCTGATGCAAACTTTCCACTCTCAGACAACTCGGTCACACGAGTGGTTCCAATGAAGCACAAAGAGTGCCATACGCGCCTCCATGCTAGCGAGTAGAGAGAACCATTTTGGTGCGTACTTGGTAATCAAGCTATGGAAGGACTCATTGACCCAGTTGCTTACACTATGGACATATGGGGCTATTTGCTCAGCACCACAGTGCGCGGCAAGCCACTTCCTGAACGCCCTGTTGGTTTCTGAATTTGGCTTATAGAGCGTGCTCTCGAAACCCCAATGCTCGGCCACACAACGTGGTGCAGGTCCCTCTCGATGGCAATGTCCATGAATGCTCGCCCAATGCTCTGCACACGTGGCGATCTCCCTAGCGATTTCCAGTGGCGTCATTGGCCGTCCTGCCTTTCGTCGAGCGGCGCATCATAACATCACGTGGTGGAAGTGGATGGTAAAACGTTGTGCCACGGATACATCCTCCCACACCAGCCGAACCCCATCTGCGCTGTAGCAACCCCCCTCATCGGGCCTACTCTGCTTGCCGGACCGCCTCTCCACCCAACGTGTGGTTTCGGGGCGCTCGGTTATCGCGTTGGCTGCTCATAGATGCCACAACAACCTCCTTTGCAGTGCTCGCACCATTGTTGAGTGCCGTGGTCATTGCTTGTTGTGCGTTCCTTGAAACACCCACCCTTTGGGGGAAACAGGGCGGGACAATTGGGGGTTGCAGTTATGCCGCTCATATCTGACATGTGCACTATACAACCATAGCGACAAACAGAATATCGCGTACCTGCTTGACACTTCGCATCTTCGGTCGCATCACCATACTCAAACTCGATTGCCATGAGTGCCTCCGCGGTCTCGTGAACGTAGTCGTCACACATGCCCCCATCAACATGCAGACGCGATGCGTTTGTATCTAAGTCGAAGAACCGGTTCACGTTCTCCCACTGAATCCCTAACACCTCGTCCAATCCATCCTCCATATCTCCCTCCTCTAGTCCCTCCCCACAACCCGCGACGTTCCCAAGATCCTCCTCTCCCTCGCTCACATCCATGATGGGCACTAGCGGGGCATTCTCCTTGTCCCCCCCATTCTCAACACCGCAACGACGCTTGCTTGACGAGGCCTCAGCGGCCTTTCTCCTAACCTTTTGGACTTTGCGCAACTCTCCGTACGCATGCTTTGGTGCGCACTTTGCTTTAGGATCAAATTGGAACTTTTTCAGCATTGCACAAACCGCCCTAATCAATGTCTTTTTTTGGGAGTTCTTGGTCACTCGAGCACCCCCTTCCCCGCGGTCGGCCAGCCAATTCCACAGTTCTTCTGGTGATACCAGCCACAACTCGGAACATGACGTAGCTTCCGAGACTCTCATGGCACTCCTCTGCGCGTCCACCAAATCCTTGACAAACAACTTGGCGAGTTCTCTCCCCTTATGCCACACGTCCATTTGATGATTTATCCCTCTCCCCACGAGAGCCCCTTTAAAAGAACTTCCATTGTCTGAAATAATGCCGGTCACCTTGAAGTCCCATTCTTTCAGCTTGTCAAGACCCCTCGCAAAAGCAATCCCCTCCAAAGCAGTTGAGGACACCCCTTCTGTCTTTTTGCACACGGTGACACACAACAAAACCTTGCATATCCGTGGATCCATGAAGGTTATAGTGCACCATCATCCTTCTCTCGCGTGTGACCAGCGTCCGTCAACACATATGTACTCCTCGAGCCCTTCCAACTCTTCCCTTCGCCTCCGCATATTATTCCTAACGTATGACATGCAATCTTCCCATGGGAGTATCATAGCCTCCCACAAACCATACGGTCGGCGCATGTAGCGGTAAAATGTCTCTTGACCAATCTCTTTAATACCCAACGTGCGACTTACCTCTATCATATGCAGGAAACCTAGGCCAGCTAGCGCAAAGGCACCCAAGAAACGTGGAAACAAAAGCGAAGACTTCGGTCCTTGCTTGGTCTTACACTTTGTGATCTTGCCCGTAAGGTAGACCAAAACTCCTTCACCTTTGAGCACGAATCACAGACCCACAGGACTCCAAAGCACGCTCATTTGACCTTGCATGACTGCAACACCATCCTGCCCCTGCATGCCGCCACCTGACAGCATAGCAACCCCATGCCTAAAAAGAATTGAATGAGTTCCAAAGGGTCCAGAAGGTATACCACCCCACGTTTCAAAGAGGCGAGACTAGACGCAGGAGGCCATGCCCAGCTGGATCCCTTCCTCCTTGTTGTGCGTCTAGCATCTGCAGGGGCGCTGCAGTAAAGACACAAGAGGGGGTTCATATGTGAGACGCGGTTCCCAATATGCATTGTTGTTGCTGTACATTTAAGGCCTGACAAACATGAATGGCGGGTCACGTCACGCGCGGAGAGGGCTCGGTGTACCTTGTGTGAGCCCCTTGATTGCCGGTCTGGGGCACCTCTGACCCCTCTGCACCCTGCTTGTGCGTCGCCACGGGTGATTCTCCCACCCCATGGTGGCGCTCTTCAACGGTATGCCCACCCGTTGCCATGTCATCCCTTTCCACGCCCTCATCCCCACCCACGTCCCAGCCCCCCACGGGGGGTGACCCCCCATGTTCCCTTATTCCGTTACCCCCCCTCATCGGTGCGGCAGCCTCTTGTTCTCCCCTCTCCACCTCCCCCTCATTTGGCAGTGCCTCTGCACGTTCTCCCCTTTCCCCCACAGTCCCTACAGGGCCCACCTCTTCACCTCTCACAGCCCCCAGCACAGTGCCTCCTGTGTTCCCAACCCCATCCCCTACCTCGCTTGTCTGTCCCACCGCCGTGTCTTGGTTGCGGACTGCAATGTGGGATGGGGAGGACAATGAAAGTAGGGCCTCACGTTTGGGGCTGGTCACTGGCCAGAATTTCTTTACATGGCAGAGGATAGTCTACAATCATACAACATCTTATCTATGTTACGCTGACTGCAAATAGCAACATGGGGTCTATCTGACTCGAGTAGCTCGGCGTAGGCCGGACCAGTTCGTGGTCAGCCATGGGCAAACCCCGTGTCCGGAGCTAGCTGCTTCTTTTCATTCACATGAAACGTATCGATATTGTACTCAAAGCCAGATGCCGAAGCTGGATCCCTGTCCAACAGCTCTTTGAGGGTAACTTGCTCCCCCCCCTGCTTCTTCCAAAATTGCTGCTCTTGAGCCTTCAGACGGAGTTCCGCTTGCTTCTTCACAGTATCTCCCTTGCCCCCTGCCACACATGCGGTGAGGTACATTCCATTCATGGAAGATGGTCCATTTACCCCCGAATCTATAGGCTAATTTCGACGGTTGCCCCACTTTGGCAACTTTATGGCCATGAGTACGTACCGGCCTTCTCAGCAGCGGCAAACAGCTTGTCCACGGCATCAAACGCAGAAGCCGCCTATACATGCAGCACGTCATTTATCGATGCTTCGCGCCCGGTGAGTGCTGTCAAGCCACATCTCATGATGGCTAGTGGAAGAAGAATGTGTCTGCTAGGCGACACCATCTTTTGCGTGCACCCATCCATGATGTTCTTCAAGTAGCCACACATCACGGCTCCCTCATTCTGCCCATCCTCCGGTCCCCTTTGCATGGCGCTGTGCAAGCATAAGACAATTTGTGTGGGGTTTTGGAGGGGAAGTCTACGCATTACATCAATAGCCGGTTTGAGGACAGCAGGTGTCATCGGAGTGTTCACACGCATTGTGTTACCCAACCCCTGTCGAGAATGGTCATGGCACCACACGCACCTAGATTCCATCGGTGCGGAATTCTCTTCTAGTCTCTGTTTGCAGATTCCCGACTCGTTTGGATCCAGCCCACCTGTAGAGGGAGCACGCGGCATGGGCAAGACGAGATGTCGTTAGGGACACTACTCAGAATATGTCTCGTGATGTCCTTCACAGGGGCCCGCAACGTCTAGTTGTCGAGTGCTGGCCAAGCTCTGTGCAGGATTAGACTTGGCAAAGACTAAGGCGGCTATGGCCATTGCTGTAGTCAATACAGTTTTTGAGCGTTACAGCCCTTGTTGTAGTACGCACAGTTTTTGTGTGTTACAGCCAGGGATGTGGATGAAAAGGAGTTACAGCCATCGCTGTATTCACTGCATCTTTTGAGTGCTACGGCCATTGCTGTATTGAATACGGCTGTAATGAGTCGATTTTTGAGTCGACTAAAAAATCGACTCATTACACACGGATTATTCACAGCATCTTTTGAGTGCTACGGCCATTGCTGTATTGAATACGGATTTCAAGTGAAACAGCTCAAGCTGTAGTCACCATATTTTTGGAGTGTTACGGCCATTGCTGTAGTCCTCTTTGCTATGACTGTAGTCAATACAGTTGGTGAGTGTTCCTACCATTGCTGTGGTCAATACGGTTTTTGAGTCCTACAGCCAGTGCTGTGGCCAATACAGTTCTCGGGTGTTACAGCAATACCCGTAGTCACTATAGCTTTTGAGAGCTCCAGCTGTAGCTGTAGTGACTACAGCTTTATAGTGCCTTTGCCATTGCTGTAGTCAATACAGTTTTTGTGTGTTAGCGCCATAGATGTAGTCAATATGGTTTTTGAGAACTACAGCCGTGGCTGTAGTCAATACAGTCTCTGTGTGTTACAGCCATTGATGTAGTCATCGCCCCTGTTTTTAGTGTTACTATGTAGCTGTAGTCACTGCAGCTTTTGATGTACAGTTTTCAGGTGCTGCAGCCATGGCTATAGTCAATACAGATTTTGAGTGTTACAGCCCTAGCTGTAGTCACCACAGTTGATTAGTGTTACAGCTCTAGCTGTAGTCACCATATTTTTGGAGTGTTACGGCCATTGTTGTAGTCCTCTTCGCGTTGACTGTTACAGCCATAGCTGCAGCTAATACAGTTTTTGAGGGTTGCAGCCGTTGCTGTAGTCAATACAGTCTTTGTGTGGTACAGCCTTAGCTGTAGTCAATGCAATTTTTTAGTGTTACTATGTAGCTGTAGTCACTGCAGCTTTTGATATACTACAGCGTGTGATGTAGTCTGTACAGTTTTCAGGTGCTGTAGCCATAGCTATAGTCAATACAGATTTTGAGTGTTACAGCCCTAGCTGTAGTCACACAGTTTATTAGTGTTACAGCTCTAGCTGTAGTCACCATATTTTTGGAGTTTTACGGCCATTGTTGTAGTCCTCTTTGCTTTGACTGTTACAGCCATAGCTGCAGTCAATACTGTTTTTGAGGGTTGCAGCCGTTGCTGTAGTCAAAACTGTCTTTGTGTGTTACAGCCATTGCTGTAGTCAATACAGTTGGTGAGTGTTACTACCATTGCTGTGGTCAATACGGTTTTTGAGTGCTACAGCCAGTGCTGTGGCCAATACAGTTCTCGGGTGTTACAGCAATACACGTAGTCACTATAGCTTTTGAGGGTTACAGCTGTAGCTATAGTGACTACAGCTATATAGTGCTACTGCCATTGCTGTAGTCAAAGGTTGTCACTATATTTTTGGAGTGTTACGGCCATTGCTGTAGTCCTCTAAGCTTCGAGTGTTACAGCCATAGGTGTAGTCACTACAGCTTTTGAGTGCTACAGCCGTTGCCCTAGTAACTGCCTTTGTGTGCTACGACCATTGTCTCTGTGCACTACGGACATTGCGGTAGTCACTGCAGGGGTTGCATAGGGTGGGGATGCATAGTGGGGGTTTGCATATGTGGGGGATGCAGACGGGGGTGATGCATCAGGGGGGGGTGCATAGTGGGGACGCATAGGGGGAGGGGTGCATGGGGGGGCAGTGGCGCAGCGGCATACGGAGCGACTGGCGCAACGGTGTGGGGTGTCCCCTTTCCCTCCTAGGCGGCGTGGGCTGTGAGTGGCACAGCTGCGTGGGGAGTGTGCAGCTGGGTGGCGTGGGGAGTGAGTGGCTCAGCTGCGAGGGGAGTGTGTGACTGGGTGGCATGAGTGGTCCATACTCGCGGGGTGGGAGTGGCGCAGCTGCGTCTGTGTGAGTGCCGCAGCTGCGTGGGGAGTGAGTGGCACAGCTGCGAGGAGAGTGTGTGGCTGGGCGGCGTGGGGAGCGTGTGGCGCAGCTGCGGGGGGTGTGAGTGGCGCAGCTGCGTGGATGTGTGGCTGAGCGGAGTGGGGGGTGAGTGGCGCACAACGCGAGGGGTGTTTGTGGCGCAGCTGCATGGGGAGTGAGTGGCGCAGCAGCACGGGGAGTGAGAGACCCTGAGCTGTGTGGGGAGTGTGCGGCTGGACGGCGTGGGGAGTGAGTGGCGCATACTCGCAGTGTGTGAGTGGCGCAGCTGCGTGGGGAGCATGTGGCGCAGCTGCATGGGGAGCGAGTGGCGCAGCAGCGTGGGGAGCGAGTGGCGCAGCTGCATGGGGAGTGAGTGGCACAGCCACATAAGGTGGGGAGTTGCATTGCGCAGTGAGTTGCGCTGTGCGGTGGGGAGTGCATGGTGCAGCGACGGTGGTGAGTGCGTGGCGCGGCGTCGTGGGCAGTGCGTGGCGCGGCGTCGTGGGCAGTGCGTGGCGTGGCGTCGTGGACAGTGCGTGGCGACGATTTGTAGGCCGCGCGGGGCGCAGCGGCCCATGCAGTGTATGGCCCCATAGCGTAGGGAGTTGGTGGCGCGGCGGCTTGGGGCTAGGCATGGCGCCGCATTGTCGGGAGTGATTCGCGCTGCAGCGTGGGGAGTGGGCGGCGTCTTGTCGTGGTGAGGGACGTGCAACTCACGGCATGGGGAGTGGGGCACTAGAATGGGGTGTGGGGAGTAAGTTGCGAAATGGGGTGTGGGGAGTGAGCCGCGTCTCAAGGCAGGAGGGGTGGGTCGCAAATCCTCCCGTGAATTGTTTGTGGCAGCTCGTGGCAAGAGGCGCGCGGCGCTGGTGTGTGAGGCAGTGCGTGCGCACCTTGTTTGTTTGCGCAGATCACGTGCCGTATTCCCTTTCTACAAGGCGTCGTCCTTCGGTTGAGAGAGGCGGGTGACAATGTGCAGGCGCGTATGTTTCGTTGTCGCACGGCAGGTTTGCGATCACCGTGGTGTGGCATGGGTGTCGCATGGGGGTTTTCCCGAACCTTTTTGCTTTGTGGCCAATCAGGGGCACGTCCACCCCAACCCAACCAAAGTTGCGATCCCCACCCTTGTTACCCTATTACGCAAGAGTATTACCCTTGCTCAACCCTGGAAATAGGAGAGGGGGGCTTTAAGTAGAACGGGATCAGCTTCATCGAAGGGTCCGGCAAATTGCTCAAATATGGAACTGTCTGCCATTCCTTCACCTGTCGTACTTCTCAATATGCTCGCGTATTTTCTCTCCTAGCTCCTCACCCTCGCGCTTTCTCGCCCTGCTCCTATCCACCCCGATCTTTGCTCCTAGTAAATGTTTTTCGTCATGGACGGATTATTGGAAATCTTGATATTTTCACCTTTGTCATATCTTTCATAGCGTTTTATAGTGTTGAAAGAGGAAGGAGGTGTCAACAAAGCGTTTGAAGCAAAATCATAAGCAGGGTCTTCTCAATGGTTGCAAGTCCATTTAGTATCAATTCCTTGATGCAAGGGGCTAGAAATAAGCTTAGTCTCATATCCAGGTTTTTACAGTATGATGCCGTTGACCTGCAAGGCCACATGCAGTTCATATTAGAATTTGCAAAAGTAGTTGTTGGCGTAGTGCGCGTAGCTCCTGAACCTTGGTCTATGTATGAGATTCTCTTGATTGAATGATAATGGACTTTGCAGCAGGACGTTCCTTGCAGACAGAACAAAATTCAGAGGAAAGAGATTCTCAAAATTAAAACAAGGTGTCCTGAAAAATACCTTGACACCATCAGGGTGTTAAGATTTTTTTCCAAAACGCCCTGATTTTGTCAGGGGTATGCTGATTTCTACCCTAATTTCCAGGGCAAAATTTTGGAGGTACCCTGTCTCAAAGTAGCTAAGTGAGGGTTTAGCTAGGTAGGAAAAAAGTGGTGAGAAAAGAGGATCCACTAGTGTAGAGAGAGAAGTACAAGAAGTGGGTTGTACTCTCTCTCTACAGTAGGAACCAGTTAGAGTAATGCACCTGCCTAGCCTACATATACATATCTGGAAATATAAATATGTTGACACACCCCCTAGGCTTGGTAGGTGCTGTCAAACATATTTGTGTATGTTTAGTAGACTACAAAGGGTCTTGCCATAGAGAGTACAACCCACTAGCTATATACCCCTATATACTCTCATTCTAGTTATTCTTTCTTACTCTGAGATGGTATCATGAGTAGGTTAGGTCCCCCCCGCCCACCCTCGCTTCCACCTTAGGTCCTAGCCTTCCCCGACGCCTAGCTCCTAGCTGCCCCACGGGCCCCGCCGCCCCGTTGCCTAGCTGGCCCCGCCGCCCCATTGCCTAGCTGGCCCCACGGCCCCGTTCCCTAGCGCCTAGCCGCCCGTGGTCCTGCGGCCCCGTCACCTAGCGCCTAGCCCCCGCGGCCCCGCTCCCCTAGTGCCTAGCCGCCCGCGGCCCCGTTGCCCCGCCCCGTCGCGCCTAGCCGCCCCGCTGGCCCCCCGGCCATGTCGCCTAGTGCCCAGCCGCCCCGTCGCCTAGCCGCCCCGTGGCCCCGTAGCCCAGCCGCCCCGCGGCCTCGTCCTCCAGGCACCCCGCGGCCCCGTCGTCCCAGCAGCCTTGCGGCCCCGTCGCCCAACCGCCCTGCGACCCGTCGCCCCTCCGCGCCACGGCCCCGTCGCCCAGCCGCCTCGCGGCCCTGCTGCCCAGCCGACCCGCGACCCGTTGCCCTGCTGCTCCGCGGCCCCGTCGCCCAGCCGTCCCGCGGCCCAGTTGCCCAGCTGCCCAGCGGCCTCGTCTCCCAGATGCTCTGCGGCCCCGTCGCCCGGCCGCCCCTCGGCCCCGTCTCCCAACTGCTCAGCTGCCGTAATTCCCGGTCCCCGCCGCTTCACCTGCCCTCTCTACCGTCCTGCACCGCGCAGCACCGTGCCGCACCGCCCAGCACCGCACTACACCGCACAGCACCGCGCCCCACCGCACTGCACCGCGACCCACCTCACTGCACCGCACTGCACCGCACCCCACCACACTCTACCGTACAGCACTCCTCCTTACTGTTCCTCGTCACTCTGTCGCCGTCTGTTTGCGGTTGCAGCGGCCCTCATGGCGGACTCGGTGCTGCGCTTTGACGCGGAGGGTCAGCCGATTGTGTTCGACTCCTGGCTCGTCGATCTCCGCCGTCACCTCACTGGTCAGTGGTAGGACGGCCACTCCCTGGCCATCCACATTGACAGTATGCTCCCCTGCCCTGACCCCCCAATTGCTCTCTCCGCTGACCCCACGACTTCTGACCGTGTGTCCGCCGCTGCTGCTGCCCTTGCCCGAGCTGTCTAGCTGTCGCGTGACGCTATCGCTCAGCTTGCGATTAGCCATGCCCTACCCCTGTCGGAGCGCCCCCGCTTTAAGTCGATCAGGACTGCGCAGGAGTTCCTAGAGGCTGTTGTCGAGTGTTATTCCACCCCGTCCTCTGCCTCTGCCGGCCGCCTGATCCTTCCCATGATCTTCTCTGATCTCGCATCTTTACCCACTATCGCTGACCTGGCCACGCACCTGCGCACGCTCGACGCTAGCTAGCGCACTGCTTGCACTGAGGCCCAACTTCATGTGTTCCAGCCTCCTATCTGCTCTACCCTGTACCTGCTTGCTACCCGCCTCCCCGACCGCCTTGCCACTGCCCGCGACCACTTTCTTAGTCTGCACCCCGCTGACCTCACCCTCTCCGACTTTGTCAACACCCTGTCTGCCATAGAGACCCGTCAGCGCTCTATCGCCCAGTCTAGCGGTACTGCGCCGGTCCCTATCTTTCAGGGCTGTGCTCCTGCCCAGTGCACTTACTCTGACAGTTCTGCAGCTGTAGCTGAGACAGCCCCTGCTGCTAAGACTGCTGCCACGATGGCTGCAGCGCAGTCCCGTTATGGTAAGGCTCGCCGCCCCAAGGCTGGGCGCGACGGGGGTAGTGGAGGAGGGGGTGGAGGTGGTGGTGGAGGTGGTTTGTCCGCTGGCGGTAGTACAGACGAGGGGGCTGGGGCTGGTGCCTCAGAGCAGCAGCCCCAGCGGTAGCAGCAACAGCAGCAGCAGCAGCAGCAACCGCAGCAGTCGCAGCGGAGGGTCGGCCGCCTCCCGCCTGGGTGGCCTGACGCTGGTGGTGGTGGTGGTGGTCGCCGTGGTCTTGCGCGGAGCTCGTTGTCAAGTGGTGGTGCAAGTGACGGGCACTGCCAGTACCAGCTCTAGACCGGTCCTTGCCGCGGCCTCGTGTGCGATAAGACCGGTCATACCCCCACTTGCTGTTTCAGTCGCCTAGATGACCTGTTTCGTCTCAGCTTCGGCCCCGCCCGGACCTCCCCGACAGGCACAATCTGCTCTGCTGCAGTGTTAGGATCTTTGATATAGACATGGATGAGATTAGCTCTGCTTTGTATGTGCTGTATGTCGATGATTCTAGTGTGACTGGTTCCTATTACCTTGTGTTGCCTAGTGTAGGTGTGCCTAGTGTGCCTAGTGTAGGCTCCCTTGATGCGTCAGGCGTAGGACCCTTTGCTTTCTTTAGCCTTGGCTCCATCCTAGCTCCCCTCGTTCTCTCGGAATCGAGTTGGTGTCGGTTGTCTTCAGGACCTCGGCGTTAGCACTACGTTCCCTGGGCACGAGAGGTACGCTGTATGACCGAGGCTGCCAATGGCGCCCCCCTCACCACGTTCCCCCAGGAACCGGTGTCTGGCCTGTTCACTCTGGACACCGCGTCCCACTCGGTTGCGACGCCCCCCTAGGTCACAGTGTCTACCCAGGTTGCTTCGGCTGGCTCGTGTCGGTCGCTTACTCACCCGTTGATTCTGTGGCACCACCGCCCAGGTCACCCCACCCTCAAACATCTCCGTCACATGTCTCAGCACGGTGTTGTCTTAGGTCTCCCTGCGTCCTTCCCTGCACTCCCCCCCTTAGCAGCGCCTCTGTGCACCCCTTACGTCGAGTGCCGGCTCCGCCGTACCCCTCACGCCTCCTCGTTCCCCCCCCCCCCACTGCACCGTTACAGACCCTGCACATGGACGTCTGGGGCCCCGCCCCCGTCCATGGGCCATGTCGTGAGCGTTACTTCCTAGTGCTTGTCGACGACTACACTCGTTACACCACCGTGTTTCCCCTGGAGCGGAAGGCCGACATGCTTGACGTTCTTATCCCGTGGCTTGTCTCTGCACGTGTGCACCGAGGTCTCCCTGTGTTGCGTCTTCACTCCGACCATGGTGGCGAGTTCGCCTCTGGCTGCCTTGGTTGCTTGTGTCGTGTGGAGGCCATCACCCAGACGTACACCCTGGCGGACTCCCCGCAGCAGAATGGGGTTGCTAAGCAATGCATCGGCTTGGTCATGGAGGTGGCTCGTACCTCCATGATCCATGCTGATGCACCCCATTTTCTGTGGCCATTCGCCATTCGCTACGCCGCCCACCAGCTTAACATGTGGCCGCACCCTCAGCGGCCGCAGTTTTCGCCGACTCTCCTCTGGACCGGGTCTCCTGGTGACGTGCCTGCATTCCGCGTCTGGGGCTGCCTTGCTCAGGTTCGTTCCTCAGGCATGGACAAGCTCACTGCCCGCACCGTCCCCTGTGTCTTTCTAGGTTTCCCTCTCGACTCGTCTGACTAGCACTTCTACCATCCGTCGTCTCACCGTTTCTTTCACTCTCGTGACGTTACCTTTGACGAGTCCATCTCCTTCTACCACCGCTTTCGCCACAGCGGTCCCCCGGTCAACCCCCCCCAGTTCCTTATTCCCCCCCCTCCCCTGGTCACGTCGGTTCCCCAACCTCCCCGCCCTGCCCCGTCTGGTGTGTCTCATATCACCCCCCTCCTGTCGGTTGTCCCTGCCGAGGGGTCTGCTGACTCTCGCGGCTCGGCGGAGTCCCTTCCCCCGCCTGTCCCCGCCCCGGTCTCTCCTCCCCTGTCGTTGCCGTTGCTATCATAGCCGCAGCTGCAGCCGCCTCCGCAGCTGCCGTCGCCGCCGCAGCCGCAGCCACCGTCGTCACCGCCGCTGGGGTTTGTGCGTTTTCGGTGTGCTGGGGAGCGTGCTGGAGCGGGTACTGGAGCGAGTGCCCATTCTGGGGGTGCTGGCGTGGGGCTTCCCGGAGGGAGCTGTGGTCCTACTGGAGGCTCCGTTGTGGATGTTGGGCAGCAGTCGTCGCAGTCGCCGCCGGTGTCCGCTCTTCGCTACCTCTACCTTCCTTCTCCTTACAGCCCACTGTTGCCTCCTCAGTCGCCGCCGTCTCTGTTACAGGATCGAATTTGTCAAGGAAAAGTTGCGCTATCAATTGATACAAGGTGCTTTTATACTTTCGAAGTACATGAGGTAACCAGGCTTATCCTATCCAAAGGGAATAGACCCTTCTAGAAATAGAATCACCCTGCGTATAGCCACGCGAGGCTATTGGCTTTAAGGGATTACGGCAAGATACCGCTAGATATAGCGCGCCAGTACATGTGGAGCCTGGTCGGTGATATAATTATCATAATAGGATAACCCAAAGGATAATGAGAAAGGAGGAATAGGAAACCAAATGGGATGTGATAAAGATAAAAGGAATCACGATAATTAGAAGAATGAGGTAGAATAAAAAGATGGAAATGAGAAAGAAGTGTAACGGGCTCGTACTCTCACAGCCTCCTCCTCTGCCGGTCTACGGCCCTGTGTTTCCTCCCGTGGACTCTTCTACGGCTCGTTTCCCTCCTCGTTCTCCTCTTGTGTCTCCTCCCGTCTCTCCTGACCTGACTCCTCTGTCTCACGTCTCGGCTCGTCGTCCGTCTCATGCTCATCCTACCTCCCCTGTTCCGCGTTCTCACCCTATGTTGCTTTGCTCTCACGCGTCTCGTGCTCCTCCGCTCCTCCCGTCTCCTCCTCCGTTGTCGCTCGCAATGGCCCCGCCTCCGTTTTCTGACTTCCTCCGTGCCGCGCGTCCCCTTGTTCCTCATGTCCTTGCCTCCCTCATTACCGACCCGTCTGTTCCTGTCTCGAGCCTTGATGCTCTTGTCGTTGCTGGTGCTGACTTTGCTGCTACCCGCCGCCTTGACTATGCCACCGCTCTGGTCTCTGACCATGCCTGCCCTCTGTCCGTCGGAGGGTGTGCCTTCCCTTGCGCCGCCCTCAGGGCTTCTCCGGTACCTGACCCCCTAGTACTGAGTGGCTCCTTCGGCGCCCTGTTTGCGGCCTGCGCCAGGCGCCCGTGAGTGGCACGACATGCTGCGCGCTATAGTTGCTGACCTGCAGTTCTTCCCGTCATCTGCAGACCCCTCGCTCTTCGTCCGCTCCGGCCAGACTCCGTTCTACATCCTTGTTTACATTGACGATCTGGTCTTTGCTACTACAAACAGAGACGCACTGGCCTCCGTGAAGGCCGAGCTACTGAGGAGACACACTTGCACTGACCTAGGAGAGCAACGCAGCTACCTTGGCTTGCAGATCTCCAGGGACAGAGCAGCGCGCACCATCACTCTCACCCAGTCACACTTGGTGCGCCAGGTCCTTCAGAGGTTTGGCCTTCAGTTCTCTTCCGCATAGCCCACCCCTCCGCCAGTAGACCACAGACTCTCTGCTCCAGTTCCGGAAGAGGCTGTAGAGCCTAGTGGTCCTTATGCAGAGCTGGTGGGTTGCCTCATGTACCTGATGACTTGCACTCGTCCAGATCTCGCATACCCCCTCAGCATCATGGCCCACTTTGTGGCCTACAGCAGACACCGACAACAGCACTTGTCTGCAGCTAAGAGGGTTTTGCGTTATCTAGCAAGTACATCGAACATGGGGCTAGTGCAAGGAGGATGAGGCCAGTGGTCCTTACAGGGCACACAGACGCTTCTTGGGTAGACGACGTGAGACTCTCAGGTCCTCCCAGGGCTACAGTTTTAGCCTTGGTGCAGGTGCTGTCTCGTGAAGGTCGACCTGCTCGTCGTCTGTTGCCCAGTCTAGCTGCGAGGCTGAGATCTACGCCGGTGCCATGGCGGCACAGGAGCTCCGCTGGCTGACCTACTTGCTCACTGACTTGGTGAGCGGCCTAGCTCTGCCTCGGTCCTGTACGCTGACAACATGGCCATGATCCTCCTATGTCAGGAGCCTCGACTCGAGGGCAGAGCGAAGCACATCCAGCTGCGGTACTTCCTCCTGCGCGAGCTACAGCAGCGTTGTGAGGCCCGTGTAGGACACTTGGCCTCCGGTGCCAATACAGCTGATATCTTTACGAAGGCGCTTGCGCCTAAAGACCATCAGTGGCACTGCTCTAGCACCTCATTTGCTAGGACCTTGATTGTGTATACACTGAGGGAAAAAACCGTCCGGATGTTTGGCAATAAGTTGGGTTTTTAGGCTTTGAGACTACTGTATGGTAAACCTGCAAGATGCACGGTGGTACATGTTGGGAGAGGCACAAAGTGGATGCGTTCACTGCACTAAGAACTAGAATAGTACATTGGATCTAACTCATACTCCAAAAGATATACAACGAGTACATCCGGACAGTTTTTTCCCAGGACAAAGAGCAAACTTCCGAACAACGTTTCTAGTACCTAGTCCACCTACTCTTGGCGTTGATCACCATCCACACCCTCCTAGGCATGTTATCTATGTGGTTAGTGCAGACCTTTGCATGAAGCTTCTTGCACTCTTCCTTGACCCACCATTTTGCATAAGGGGGTGAGCACAAGGAAAATTGCGAAGTATTTGAGCGTATGCATAAGTATTGTGCACGAATTCAGATTGAATGTAATCTCTGAGACTAGCCAAGCCGAGGGGTGGCCAAAGATGCCATTAGTTAAATGGTCCCGGCTTATCATGGGTCGTCTTCGTTGTATCGTTCTAGGGTAAAATCACGAATAGAGTGGCAAAATCTAGCATTCCCGCCACGAATCTTAGGGTAACAGAGCACGGTCGACTGAACATCCTTTCACTGTGTGAACCATGTTAAAATCCGCGGGTCTAGTGACGGGGCAGCAGTCGAAGAAACCTCGACTGTTTGGGAAGAATATCAGGGTTGAGGTCTGGTGAGGAAGAGGGGCACTCCAGCACTCCGTCGTCTCACCGTTTCTTTCACTCTCGTGACGTTACCTTTGACGAGTCCATCTCCTTCTACCACCGCTTTCGCCACAGCGGTCCCCCGGTCAACCCCCCCCAGTTCCTTATTCCCCCCCCTCCCCTGGTCACGTCGGTTCCCCAACCTCCCCGCCCTGCCCCGTCTGGTGTGTCTCATATCACCCCCCTCCTGTCGGTTGTCCCTGCCGAGGGGTCTGCTGACTCTCGCGGCTCGGCGGAGTCCCTTCCCCCGCCTGTCCCCGCCCCGGTCTCTCCTCCCCTGTCGTTGCCGTTGCTATCATAGCCGCAGCTGCAGCCGCCTCCGCAGCTGCCGTCGCCGCCGCAGCCGCAGCCACCGTCGTCACCGCCGCTGGGGTTTGTGCGTTTTCGGTGTGCTGGGGAGCGTGCTGGAGCGGGTACTGGAGCGAGTGCCCATTCTGGGGGTGCTGGCGTGGGGCTTCCCGGAGGGAGCTGTGGTCCTACTGGAGGCTCCGTTGTGGATGTTGGGCAGCAGTCGTCGCAGTCGCCGCCGGTGTCCGCTCTTCGCTACCTCTACCTTCCTTCTCCTTACAGCCCACTGTTGCCTCCTCAGTCGCCGCCGTCTCTGTTACAGGATCGAATTTGTCAAGGAAAAGTTGCGCTATCAATTGATACAAGGTGCTTTTATACTTTCGAAGTACATGAGGTAACCAGGCTTATCCTATCCAAAGGGAATAGACCCTTCTAGAAATAGAATCACCCTGCGTATAGCCACGCGAGGCTATTGGCTTTAAGGGATTACGGCAAGATACCGCTAGATATAGCGCGCCAGTACATGTGGAGCCTGGTCGGTGATATAATTATCATAATAGGATAACCCAAAGGATAATGAGAAAGGAGGAATAGGAAACCAAATGGGATGTGATAAAGATAAAAGGAATCACGATAATTAGAAGAATGAGGTAGAATAAAAAGATGGAAATGAGAAAGAAGTGTAACGGGCTCGTACTCTCACAGCCTCCTCCTCTGCCGGTCTACGGCCCTGTGTTTCCTCCCGTGGACTCTTCTACGGCTCGTTTCCCTCCTCGTTCTCCTCTTGTGTCTCCTCCCGTCTCTCCTGACCTGACTCCTCTGTCTCACGTCTCGGCTCGTCGTCCGTCTCATGCTCATCCTACCTCCCCTGTTCCGCGTTCTCACCCTATGTTGCTTTGCTCTCACGCGTCTCGTGCTCCTCCGCTCCTCCCGTCTCCTCCTCCGTTGTCGCTCGCAATGGCCCCGCCTCCGTTTTCTGACTTCCTCCGTGCCGCGCGTCCCCTTGTTCCTCATGTCCTTGCCTCCCTCATTACCGACCCGTCTGTTCCTGTCTCGAGCCTTGATGCTCTTGTCGTTGCTGGTGCTGACTTTGCTGCTACCCGCCGCCTTGACTATGCCACCGCTCTGGTCTCTGACCATGCCTGCCCTCTGTCCGTCGGAGGGTGTGCCTTCCCTTGCGCCGCCCTCAGGGCTTCTCCGGTACCTGACCCCCTAGTACTGAGTGGCTCCTTCGGCGCCCTGTTTGCGGCCTGCGCCAGGCGCCCGTGAGTGGCACGACATGCTGCGCGCTATAGTTGCTGACCTGCAGTTCTTCCCGTCATCTGCAGACCCCTCGCTCTTCGTCCGCTCCGGCCAGACTCCGTTCTACATCCTTGTTTACATTGACGATCTGGTCTTTGCTACTACAAACAGAGACGCACTGGCCTCCGTGAAGGCCGAGCTACTGAGGAGACACACTTGCACTGACCTAGGAGAGCAACGCAGCTACCTTGGCTTGCAGATCTCCAGGGACAGAGCAGCGCGCACCATCACTCTCACCCAGTCACACTTGGTGCGCCAGGTCCTTCAGAGGTTTGGCCTTCAGTTCTCTTCCGCATAGCCCACCCCTCCGCCAGTAGACCACAGACTCTCTGCTCCAGTTCCGGAAGAGGCTGTAGAGCCTAGTGGTCCTTATGCAGAGCTGGTGGGTTGCCTCATGTACCTGATGACTTGCACTCGTCCAGATCTCGCATACCCCCTCAGCATCATGGCCCACTTTGTGGCCTACAGCAGACACCGACAACAGCACTTGTCTGCAGCTAAGAGGGTTTTGCGTTATCTAGCAAGTACATCGAACATGGGGCTAGTGCAAGGAGGATGAGGCCAGTGGTCCTTACAGGGCACACAGACGCTTCTTGGGTAGACGACGTGAGACTCTCAGGTCCTCCCAGGGCTACAGTTTTAGCCTTGGTGCAGGTGCTGTCTCGTGAAGGTCGACCTGCTCGTCGTCTGTTGCCCAGTCTAGCTGCGAGGCTGAGATCTACGCCGGTGCCATGGCGGCACAGGAGCTCCGCTGGCTGACCTACTTGCTCACTGACTTGGTGAGCGGCCTAGCTCTGCCTCGGTCCTGTACGCTGACAACATGGCCATGATCCTCCTATGTCAGGAGCCTCGACTCGAGGGCAGAGCGAAGCACATCCAGCTGCGGTACTTCCTCCTGCGCGAGCTACAGCAGCGTTGTGAGGCCCGTGTAGGACACTTGGCCTCCGGTGCCAATACAGCTGATATCTTTACGAAGGCGCTTGCGCCTAAAGACCATCAGTGGCACTGCTCTAGCACCTCATTTGCTAGGACCTTGATTGTGTATACACTGAGGGAAAAAACCGTCCGGATGTTTGGCAATAAGTTGGGTTTTTAGGCTTTGAGACTACTGTATGGTAAACCTGCAAGATGCACGGTGGTACATGTTGGGAGAGGCACAAAGTGGATGCGTTCACTGCACTAAGAACTAGAATAGTACATTGGATCTAACTCATACTCCAAAAGATATACAACGAGTACATCCGGACAGTTTTTTCCCAGGACAAAGAGCAAACTTCCGAACAACGTTTCTAGTACCTAGTCCACCTACTCTTGGCGTTGATCACCATCCACACCCTCCTAGGCATGTTATCTATGTGGTTAGTGCAGACCTTTGCATGAAGCTTCTTGCACTCTTCCTTGACCCACCATTTTGCATAAGGGGGTGAGCACAAGGAAAATTGCGAAGTATTTGAGCGTATGCATAAGTATTGTGCACGAATTCAGATTGAATGTAATCTCTGAGACTAGCCAAGCCGAGGGGTGGCCAAAGATGCCATTAGTTAAATGGTCCCGGCTTATCATGGGTCGTCTTCGTTGTATCGTTCTAGGGTAAAATCACGAATAGAGTGGCAAAATCTAGCATTCCCGCCACGAATCTTAGGGTAACAGAGCACGGTCGACTGAACATCCTTTCACTGTGTGAACCATGTTAAAATCCGCGGGTCTAGTGACGGGGCAGCAGTCGAAGAAACCTCGACTGTTTGGGAAGAATATCAGGGTTGAGGTCTGGTGAGGAAGAGGGGCACTCCAGCGTCACTAGACCCGCGGATTTTAACACGGTTTTTTCCCTCAGTGTAACTCTTGATATATTATCCTGACTGGCCTTGTGGCTTCCTCCCAGTGGCGCAGGCGCACATTTTCCAGAGAGGCGCGGTTCTCAACAGTTTGATTATGACCCGAGCAGAATCAAAGCGGTTGAGAATGTGGTACTGAAACGAAGTGAGCTTGACAAGAAAACTTTCGAGCGCGCCCTCAAGTGAGAACCGAGTCTGGGAATTGGGTAGCTTGGGAAGAGGTTCGTAAGAAAACACTCTCAGTAGGAAACGAACAAATCGATGGCGAAATTACAAGTGACGAAGATTCTTGCGCACTGAATTTTAAGACCAGTGTAAAGATTTCATCTGAAATCTCAGACTACTTGAACAAATTCTTCTGATGGTCAAACCAAACGTTGAAACCTTGTCTGATTCTCAAACATCGCTAAATCCTAGCTGAAACCCTAGCGATGCCATAATGGGAGGAGTGCGCAACGGAAGCGGGAGGAGGAGGCTCAGCAGGAAGGACCTGATCTGATTCCATCTCAAAGTAGCTCAGTGAGGGTTTATCTATGTAGGAAGAAATTGGCGAGAAAAGAGGAACGACTAGTGAAAATAGAGAACTACAAGAAGTGGGTTGTACTCTCTACAGTAGAAACCAGTCAGAGTAATACACATGCATAGCCTACATACATATACATATCTGGGAATATACATACGTTGACACCCTTGTTTTTAAGGGTGGCCTAAAACCAATTTCTGGCCCTGGGGGTAGGCTACAAGGCATATGACATGTATTCCGCTTGCGGAACATGGTTACTAGATTACTAGCATTTCTCTCTCCTAGCCAATATTGTTCATTGCGCTGTGAAACCTATTTTCTAGGTCACTGACGTGGAACCAGCTAAGGTAACGTTGGTATTAACATGAGAAAGAATTACAAGAATGAGAGATACAAGGTGTTTTTGTGCTAAGGGGTTGTACTCTCTAAGAGTATACACCTATCTAGCCTATAAGATACACATATACATATATATATATATATATATATGTTTTAACACACCCCCTAGGTTAGATGAGGGGCAGTGCCTGGCAAGAGACACACAGCTCAGTGTGGTACTACCGTAATCACTCGGATAGACGCCCCTCCATAGGATAAGTCCAATGGGCTTTATCTCGTGCTTTGGGCCTTATAGATATTACTCGATTAAACGCCCCCCCTATTTTTAGAATGTGTGTACCCTATACGCCCCGCTTTTATTTCGTAAAACACTGTACGAAAACGACGGAACGAATTCAGGTAATAGCGAGAATCCTCACCCTGTGCCAGCCAGAAGCGCAATTTGCGCCCTTCGGCTCTTCGCGCCAGCAAGATTTGCGTCAGAGTAGCCTGTTTCCAGCTTGGCACATTGCCGACTGGACTTTCAACGCGATGGATGTGAGAATTTTTGTCAAAAGTGATCCCATTGTATAAAACAAAGCAAAAGCTACAATCTGCTGTGGAAATGTCAATTCGCCAAAAATGCCATTTTAAACGCCCATGGGCGTATAATTTTTATTCAATTAAAGCCCCCCCCACGTTTTCAAACCAGTCCTATAAACGCCCCTAGGGGCGTCTATCCGGGTGATTATGGTACTAGTCCAACCTCTGAGGCAAGGGTCTAAAGACCAGTCAGCAAGAGTACAAACTAAACAAGAGCAACCCAGGACAGTACTACTAGTCCACGCACTGTGACAAAAGCCACAAGGCCAGTCAAGATAATTATAAACGTAGTACAAAATCAAGGTCCTAGCAACTGTGAAGCTACAGGAACTAGACCAAGCTGTACACAGTGCCGCTGATGATCTTTAGGCGCAAGCCTTCATAAGATATCAGCTATGTTCGCACCTGAGGCCAAGTGTACTACGCGGGCTTGGCGGCGCTGCTGTAACTCGCGCAAGAGGAAGTACCGCAGCTGGATGTGCTTCACTCTGCCCTCAAGTCGAGGCTCCTGACACAGGAGGAATCATGGCCCTGTTGTCAATGTACAGGACCGGGTAAGAGCTAGGCCGCTCACCTAAGTCAGTGAGCAAGAAAGTCAGCCAGCGGAGCTCCTTTGCCGCCATGGCACCAGCATAGATCTCAGCCTCACAGCTAGACATGGCAACAGACGACAAGCGGGTGGACCTCCACGAGATTGCACCAGCACCAAGGCTAAAGCAGTAGCCCTGGGAGCACCTGAGAGTCTCAGAGTCGTCTGCCCACGAAGCGTCTGTGTGCCCTGTAAGGACCATCGGCCTGTGTCCTCCAAGCACTAGCCCCATGCCCAATGTACTTGCTAGATACCGCAAAACCCTCTTACCCGCGGTCCAGTGCTGTGGTCGGTGTCTGCCAGTGGCCACAAAGCGAGCCAGGCTGCTGAGAGGGTATGCGAGATCTGGGCGAGTGCAAGTCATCAGGTACATGAGACAACCCACTAGCTCTGTGTAAGGACCAATAGGCTCTACAGACTCCTCAGGGACTGGAGCTGAGATCATGTGATCTACAGGCAGAGGTGTGGGCTGTGCGGAGGAGAACTGAAGACCGAACCTCTGAAGGACCTGGCGCACCAAGTGTGACTGTGTGAGAGTGATGGCGCGCGCTGCTCTTTCCTAGGAGATTTGCAAACCAAGGTAACGGCATAGCTCTCCTATGTCAGTGCAGGTGTGTCTCCTCAGCAGCTCAGCCTTCACGGAGGCCAGTGCATCTCTGTCTGCAGTAGCAAAGACCAGGTTGTCTACATAGACAAGGATGTAGAACGAGGTCTGGCAAGCACGAACGAAGAGCGAGGGGTTTGCAGAAGACGGGAAGAACTGCAGGTCAGCTAACGTAGCACGAAGCGTGTCGTGCCACTCGCGAGGTGCCCCCCACAGGCCCTACACCAGGCGCTGGAGGAGCCACTTGGTCCCCGGAGCGAAGGTGCCGGTGAAGCCTGGCGGGCGACGCAGGTAGACGTGCTCGTGCAGACTGTCCAAATGAAACGCTGTCAAGAATTTGAGAGAAAGCAGCTCGTAGTCACGCTGTGCTGCTATGGGTAACAGCGCCCGAAGTGTAGTCATCTTCGGGGTCAGGACGAAGGTCTAAAAGAATTCAACACCCCCACGCTGACTGAAGCCTTTAGGAACGTACCGCGCCCTGAACACGGGCGGCTCTCTAGGAGGGCGCTTCACCTTGAAAAGCCACCGGCCATTGATACGTTCACCCCACGAGGGGGAACTGTATCTATGTAGGTGACAGTGGATCTCCAAGATGCCATCTCCGAGTCCATGGCAAATATCCACTGAGAGGCCCAGAGTCCCGAGGTCGCCTCCGCGTAAGTGCAAGGGGCCGGGATGTCAAAGGCGTCAGGGTCACCCATAGGGACTAGAAGTATGGAGTAGAGATGAGGCGCGGCCTCGGACAGGAAAGCAAGCTCCGACTACCGGTCCTCCAGGACGTCACTGCCAAGGGTATGAGCACCCCCGATGGGCGGAGGACGGTCAGGGTCAGAGACCAGAGCGGTGGCGTAGTCAAGGCGGTGGGTAGAGGTGAAGTCAGCGACGGCAGCGACAAGCGCGTCAAGACTCGAGACAGGAACAGACGGGTCGGTAACACGGGAGGCAAGGACCCGAGGGACAAGAGGACTTGCGGCACGAAGTAGGTCTGACAGAGGAGACGGAGTGACAACAAGCGACGATGGAGAAGGCGACAAGAGGAGGGGAGGACGAGACGCGTGGGAACGGAGCAACATAGGGTGGGAACGCTAGACAGGAGAGACAGGACGAGCACGAGAGGGACGGCGAGACCAGATGTGAGACGGAGGCATCAGGTCAGGAGATAGATGAGGAGTCATAGGAGGGGAACGAGGGGAAAGACGAGCCAGAGACTAGTCCGGCGGAGGAAACACAGGGCCGTACACAGGCAGGGGAGGCGGCGGTGGGGGAGGCGCAAGCGGGCGGTCAGGGGAGGGAAGACCGAGGAGGCGAAGGGCATAAAGTGGCGGCGATTACTGTTGCTGCTGCTCCACGCCAAAACAAGAACCTTTGGCGGCACCACGGCTACCTCTGGAATGCTCCACTCTTGCACCCACAGAACAAGAAACCTCTCGAGCACTGGTGCCACCTCCAGGACCGCCGGGATGAGCCATGACAGGGACCCAAGGACCAACACCCCCAGAGCGAGAACCCTCCCCAGCACCAGTGCCACCCCTGAGACCACCGGGACAATCCATGACAGTAGCCCCAGGACTAGCACCCTACTTCATGCCAGCACCCCCAGTTCGCGTGGACCCCTGCAATGGCTGTGGTTGCGGCGGCGGCTGCTGCTGCTGCTGCTGCGGCGGCCTCAGCGGCTGCTGCTGTGGCGGCAATGGCGACAACTGCTACGGCTGCAGTGGCGGAGGAGGAGACACCGAGGCAGAGACGGGCGGCAAAACTAAAGCCGCAGGGCCCCTAGAGTCAGCCAACTCTTCCACCGGGACCACCGACGGGAGGGGAGTGACGTGAGACACACCAGACGGGGCAAGACGTGGAGGGAGAGGAGCAAGGGCTACTGGGGTAGTGAGAACCAGAAACAGGGGCAGTGAAATCGGGATACCTCAATGGGGAAAGTGGTGATAGAAGGAGACAAACTCGTCAAAAGTGACGTCACGCGAGTGAAAGAAGCGGTGAGAAGACGAGTGGTAAAATTGCCAGTCAGACGCGTCAAGGGAGAAAACAAGGAAGACACAGGGGACAGTGGGGCAGTGAACTTGTCCGTGCCAGAGGCACGAACGTGAGTGAGGCAGCCCCAGACGTTGAACGTAGACGCGTCACCAGGGAACCCGGTCCAAAGAAGGGTCGGCGAAAATTGTGGCCGTTAGGAGTGGCCACAGGTTAAGTTGGTGAGCAGCGTTGCGAACAGCGAACAGTCACAGAAAATGGGGTGCACTGGCGTGGATCATGGAGGTACGAGCCACCTCCATGATCAAACCGATGCGTCGCTCAGTGACCCCATTATGCTGTGGGGAGTCCGGTAGGATGTACGACTGGGTGATGCCATCCACACGACAGAAATGGCCAAGGCGTTCGGAGGCGAACTCGCCGCCACGGTTGGAGTGGAGACGAAGCACTGGGAGGCCGCTGTGGACTCGCGCAGCTATGACCCACGAGATAAAAACGTCTGGCACGTCGGCCTTCTGCTCCAGGGCAAGCACCGTAGTGTAGCGCATGTAGTTGTCGACAAGCACTAGAAAGTAGCGCTCGCGACGCGGCCCAGGGACGGGGCCCCAAACATCCAAGTGCAGGGTCTGGAGTGGCGCATTGGTAGGGGAAAATGAGGAGTGAGGAGCACGGCGCAGCCGGATCTCGACGCAAGGCGTACATGGCGGCTCAGGCGAGGGAGCAAGGCAGGGAGACCGAAGACAAGACCGTGGTGGGACATGTGACATGCGGGAGTGTGGGGTGTCCTAGGCGGTGGTGCCACAGCAGCGATGGGTGAGTGAGCGACCGACACGAGCAAGCCGTAGCGACTTGGATCGCCGTGGGCACCTGGGGGGACGCCCTCCCGTGGGGGGACGCAGTGTCAAGCACGAACAGGCCAGATACGGGGTCCCGGGGGAACGTGATCAGAGGGGCACCAGTGGCAGCCTCGGTACAAACCGCGTACCGCTCGCGTCTGGGTAACGTAGTGGTGATGCCTAGGTTTTTGAAGACAGCCGACACCAACTAGGTTCTTAGAGAATGAGGGGATGTGCAAGCATGTAAGAGAGCCCCAGGGGATCGCCGGACAGGGGAGGGTAGTGGAGCTACGGGCTACTACCAGACCTGAGGAGGGGCGTGAACCTAGTGTGGTCGCGAAAGAAACAGGCGAACGCTGCAGAGTTGAGCGCAAAGGAGGGAGACGCAGTAGTGTTAGCCGGCGGAGGGGCAAGCGTAGAGCCTAAGCTTAACAAGGAAGAGGGTCCTACGCTTGACACAGCAGGGGAGCCTAGACTACTCACAGAGGACACACCTATGCTAGGCAGCACCGGGTAATTAGCTCCAATCACACTGGAGTCATCAGGATACATGACGGACATCGTAGTCCTAGTCTGATCTATGTCCAACTCAAAGACAGGCACACGGCGGCGAGCCAGTGTGTACCAATCAGGAGGGTCCGCCGTGGGACCGAAGCGGTGGCGGAAAAGGTCGTCCAGGCGGCAGTAGCAGCGGGCGGCGGTGTGACCAAGACGGTCGCAGACAATGCCACGGCGGGGGCCAGCCTGAAGCCGGTATTGGCAGGTGACCACATAGGAGCCGCCACCCGACAGCAAGCTGCGCCCGCTACCACCACAACCACCGCCATCAGCGCTGCCAATCCACCATGGCAGCAGGGGTCCCCACAACGACTACTGATGATGCGGTTACTGCTGTTGCAGCTGTTGGTGCTGGTGCTGAGTCGGCTGCTGCTGAGGCTGCGGCTGCTGCTGTTGCGGTTGCTACTGCTGCTGCTGCTGCTGAGTCAGCTACTGCTGAGGCTGCGGCTGCTACTGCTGCTGCTGAGGCTGCGGCTGCTGCTTCTCCAGGGCACCAGCCCCGGTCCCCTCATCGGAACCACCTTCCCCGCCCCCATCTCCTCCAACCTCACCACCCCCACCACCCTTCCCTCCGCCACGTCCCCCCTTGGAGCGGCGGCCCCTACCCGGACACGGCTGCACTGAGGCCACATCAGAGGTCTTAGCAAGAGTGGCAAAGGCGTCAGAGTAAGTGCACTGGTAAGGAGCACAGCCATGGAAGATAGGGATCGGTGCAATGCCACTAGACTGAGCAATAGTGCGCTGGCGGGTCTCTATCGCGGACAGGGCAGTGAGGGTGAGGTCGCCGTGGTGCTGACTAAGGAAGTGGTCACGGGCAGTAGCTTGGCAGTTTGGAAGACGCGTGGCAATGAGGTAAAGAGTAGCGCAAAGCGGAGGCAGAAAGGCAGTGAGCTGAGCCTCAGTGCTCACGGCGCGGTAGCTAGACTCTAGTGTGCGGAGGTGAGTGGGGAGATCGGCGACAGTGGGGAACGACGCAAGATCAGGGAGTAGCATGGGGAGGATCAGGCGGCCAGCCGAGGCGGAGGTTGTGGTGGAGTAGTGCGCGATGATGGCATCTAAGAATTCTTTGGCGTTCGCTACAGTGGTATAGCGGTGATGCTCAGACAGGGAAAGGGCATGACGGATAGCAAGCTGCGCAACTGCGTCGCGTGACTCCCAGATAGCGCATGCAGGTGCAGAAGTGGAAAAGGCCTCACACTCAGTAGTGGTGGGGGTGTCAGGGAGGGCAACAAGAGCAGGAGGGCGGGGAGCAGGCCATCAACATGAACAGACAGGGAGTGACCGTCCTGGCACTAACGGGGCCAGCGGCGCGAACAGGGCCAGCGGCGCGAACGGGGCCAGCGAGGCGTAGAGGGCCGGCGGGGCGCACGGGGCTAGCGGGGCGAGCAGGGCGCAAATGGGGCTGGCGGGGCGTGAAGGGGCCAGCGGGGCGCACGGGGTCAGCGGGGCGCAAAGAGGCAGCTAGGACGAGGCCTAAGGCGGAAGCACGGGTGGGCGGGGGGGGGAGGGGTGGGGGACCTAACCAAGCGTGATACCATATTAACATGAGAAAGAATGACTAGAATGAGAGATACAAGGTGTTTTTGTGCCAAGGGGTAGTACTCTCTAAGAGTACGCACCTATCTAGCCTATATGCATATATGTATATACATATGTTTGGCAGTCGGCACGTGCACCACATTTTCAGGGCGTGCCTGTATGCGTGGTTTCAGTTTAGTGAGATGTGTCAAACATAACTTAGTTCGGTGCTTCTTCCGGGACTCCACTACTCACACGCCGCTTGCCGCTCCCGCCACAGTTTCCATGGCTGACCCTTCCTCAGGCCCTGACGTAGCCTGTAGCTCCACTACCCTTCCCTGTCCGGCGGCTCCTTCGGGCTCGCTCACAAACCTGCACATCCCCTCGTTTTCTAGAAACCTAGTTGGTGTCGGCTGCCTCCAGGACCTTGGCTTCACCACTACGTTCCCTGGTCACGAGCGGTACGCTGTCTGTACCAAGGCCGCCACTGGTGCTCCCCTCACCACGACCCCCCGAGACCCGGTGTCCGGCCTGTTCACGCTAGCCACTGCGCCCCCCTCTGTTGGGGCGTCTCCCCAGGTGCCCGTGTCTCCTCAGGTAGCTGCGGCTTGCTCGTGTTGGTCTCTTACTCACCCGACACTCCTGTGGCACCACCGTCTAGGTCACCCTGCCCTCCCTCGTCTTCGTCACATATCGCAGCACGGTCTTGTCTTAGGTCTTCCTAGGTCGTTCCCCGAGCTCCCCTCCTCACCCGCGCCGCCGCGCACCCCCTGCGTCGAGGGCCAACTCCACTGTGCTCCTCACTCCTCCTCGTTCCCCCCCACCACGGCAATGCTGCAGACCTTGCACATGGATGTCTGGGGCCCTGCCCTCATCCATGGGCCACGTCGTAAGCATTACTTCCTCGTCCTTGTTGACAACTACACTCATTACACCACCATGTTTCCCTTGGAGCAGAAGGCCGACGTGCCTGACGTTCTTATCCCGTGGCTTGTCTCTGCACGTGAGCACCGCAGTCTCCCTGTGTTGCATCTCCACTCTGACCGCGGTGGCGAGTTCGCCGCAGGTTGCCTTGGTCGTTTCTGTCGTGCGGAGGGCATCACCCAGACATTCACCTTGCCGGGACTCCCCGCAGCAGAATAGGGTTGCTGAGCGACGCATCGGTTTGGTCATGGAGGTGGCTCGTACCTCCATGATCCATGCCGGTGCACCCCATTTTCTGTGGCCATTCGCCGTCCGCTACGCCGCTCACCAGCTTAACCTGTGGCCGCACCCTCAGCGGCCGCACGTTTCACCGACCCTCCTCTGGATCGGGTCTCCTGGTGACGCGTCTGCGTTCCACGTCTTGGGCTACCTTGCCCACGTTCGTGCCTCTGGCACGGACACGCTCACTGCCCGCACACTCCCTTGTGTCTTCCTAGGTTTCCCCCTCGACTCGTCTGACTGGCACTTCTACCACCCCCCGTCCCACCATTTCTTTCACTCTCACGACGTCACCTTTCACGAGTCCGTCTCCTTCTACCATCGCTTTCCCCACCGTGGTCCCCCGGTTACCCCCCCCTTGTTCCTGGTCCCTCCTCCCCCGGTTGCCCCTGCCCCCCCTCCTTCCCGCCCTGCCCCGTCTGGTGTGTCTCACGTTACCCCCCTCCCGTCGGCTGTCCCGGTTGACGAGTCTGCTGACTTTGGTGGCCCTTCGTCGCAGCCGCAGCCGCCGCCGCAACTCCTGTCGTCGTCTCCGCTGCTGCAGCAGCCGCCACCGTTGTCGCTGCCGCGGCAGCAGTACGTGCCTTCTGGGGGTGCTGGCATTGAGGAGGGTGCTTGTCCTGGGGCTCCTGTCGTGGCTTGTCCCGGCGGGCCTGGGGGTGGTGTCGGTGCGGAGCGAGCTTCTGGTTCTGGGGGTGTTTCGTCTGGGGGTGCCGGAGTGGAGTGTTTCGAAGGTAGCCGTGGAGCAGCTGGCGGTCCAGGTGTCGGCATCGTGCAGCCGCCGCAGCAGCAGACACCGCCGGTGTCCACCCTTCGCCTGCTCGGCCTTCCCTCCCCTGACCCGCGTCTCCCCCTCTTCTACCGTCTCCTCCTCTTCCAGTTTTCGGCCCTGTGTTCCCTCCTTCGGACTCGTCTCCGGCTCGTCTTCCCCCTCATTCCCCTCCTGTTACTCCTCCAATGTCTCTAGACCCGATGCCTCCGTCTCACGACTGGTCTCGCCGTCCCTCTCGGGCTTGTCCTGTCTCTCCTGTTCCTCGTTCTCACCCTATGTTGCTTCGTTCCCAAGTGTCTCGTCCTCCCCTCCTGCCATCGCCTCCTCCATCCTCCCTTGTCATCGCGCCTCCCCCTCTGTCTGACTACCTTCGAGCCGCTCGTCCTCTTGTTCCTCGGGTCCTTGCCTCCCTCGTTACCGACCCGTCTGTTCCTGTTTCGCGTCTTGACGCTCTTGTGGCTGCTGTCGCTGACTTTGCCTCTACCCGCCACCTTGACTACGCCACCGCTCTGGTCTCCGACCGTGCCTGTCCTTCCTCCGTTGGGGGTGCTCCTGCCCTCGGCAGTGACATCTTGGAGGACCGGCAGTACGAGCTTGCTTTCCTGTCTGAGGCTGCTCCCCATCTCTGCTCCATGCTGCTAGTCCCTAAGGGTGACCCAGACGCTTTCGACATCCCGACCCCTCACACCTAAGCTGAGGCGACCTCGGGACCCTGGGCCTCTCAGTGGATAGCTGCCATGGAGCAGGAGATGGCATCTTGGAGATCCACCGGCACCTACGTCGACGCAGCTCCCCACCTGGGGTGAACGTAGTCGATGGCCGCTGGCTCTTCAAGGTGAAGCGCCCTCCTGGAGAGCCGCCTGTGTTCAAGGCGCTCTATGTGGCTAGAGGCTTCAGTCAGCGTGAGGGGGTGGACTTCTTCTAGACCTTCGCTCCGACCCCGAAGATGACTACTCTTCGGGTGCTACTACACGTAGCAGCTCAGCATGACTACGAGCTTCACTCCCCCGACTTCTCCACTACGTTTCTTCAGGGCGGTCTACACGAGCAGGTCTACCTGCGCCGCCCTCAGGGCTTCACTGGCACCTTCCCTCCTGGGACCCAGTGGCTCCTGCGGCGCCCCGTCTACAGCCTGCGGCAGGCTCCCCGTGAGTGGCACGACACGCTGCGTGCTACGCTTTCTGACCTGCAGTTCTTTCCGTCCTCTGCAGACCCCTCGCTCTTCGTTCGTGCTGGCCAGACCCCATTCTACATCCTTGTTTACGTAGACGACCTGGTCTTCGCCACAGCAGACAGGGATGTGCTGGCCTTCGTGAAGGCACAGCTACTGAAGAGACACACCTACACTGACCTAGGAGAACTGTGCCACTACCTTGGCCTGCAGATCTCCAGGGACAAAGCAGCGCGCACTATCACTCTCACACAGTCACACTTGGTGCGCTAGGTCCTTCAGCGGTTCGGTCTTCAGTTTTCCTCTGCGCAGCCCACACCTCTGCCGGTGGACCACAAACTCTCAGCTCCTATTCCTGAGGAGTCAGCAGAGCCCAATGGTCCGTACGCGGAGCTGGTGGGTTGCCTTATGTACCTGATGACTTGCACTCGCCCAGATCTCGCATACCCTCTCAGCATCCTAGCTTGCTTTGTGGCCACAGGCAGACACCGACCACAGCACTGGTCTGCCGCCAAGAGGGTTTTGCGTTATCTTGCAAATACATCGGGCATGGGGTTAGTACTGGGAGGTCGCAGGCTAGTGGTCCTTACTGGGCACACAGACGCTTCTTGGGCAGACGACGCTGAGACTCTCAGGTCCTACCAGGGCTACTGCTTTAGCCTTAGTTAAGGTGCTGTTTCGTGGAGAGCTACCCGCTTCTCGTCTGTTGCCCCGTCTAGCTGCGAGGCTGAGATCTACGCCGGTGCCATGGCGGCACAGGAGCTCCGCTGGCTGACCTTCTTGCTCACTGACTGAGGTGAGCGGCCTAGCTCTGCCCTGGTCCTGTACGCTGACAACAGGGCCATGATCCTCCTGTGTCAGGAGCCTCGCCTTGAGGGCAGAGCGAAGCACATCCAGCTGCGGTACTTCCTCCTGTGCGAGCTGCAGCAGCGTCGACAGGCCTGCGTAGTACACTTGGCCTCCTGTGCCAACACAGCTGATATCTTTACGAATGCGCTTGCCCCTAAAGATCATCAGCGGCACTGTGTACAGCTTGGTCTTGTTCCTGTAGCCTCTCATTTGCTAGGGCCTTGATTGTGTACAAACCTTTATATATATATTACGTAGACAGGCCTTGTGGGTTCTCCCAGTGGCTGGACAAGTAGTGCCGCCTTGTTCTTGCTCTTGTCTTGTCTGTACTCCTTTTGACTCGTCTTTAGACCCTTGCCTCAGAGGCTGGACTAGTAGTGCCGCCCTGAGCTGCTTGTTCTCTTGTTAGGCACTGCCCTTATATAGTCTAAGGGTGTGTCAAACATAACTTAGTTTGTTACTGTAGACTATACAGGTTTGTGCCTTAGAGGGTACAACACACTAGCCTACATTGCCTTTTACCCTCCTATTCTAGTCATTATTCCATTCTAACAAGATGCGCTGTGTGCAGGAGCATTAGATAAATCGTCTACTTTGGCTAACTCATGTGCCACTTAGAAGTTGGTAATATCGGTACGATGCTCTTTTCCATAGGGGTAAGAGGGACGGACTGTCAACAAATATATTTACATAGCTTAGCTAGGTCATATTTGTTTATAGCCTAGCTAGTTTAGTTCTTTGTGAGAACAGCCCTAGTTTTGTATCCCTCGCTGGAGACACATGCGACAAGAGGCACCCAGGGGTTGGAGGGCGAGGGAGGAGGGGAAGGTGTGACTGCTCCAGTCAATTACAGAGACAGTGACTGTGGTTGTGGTGCTGGTTGGAGTTGTGGTGAGGATGGTGGTGGTGGCAGTGGTGGCAGTAATGTGAGAGGAAGCAGAGAGGCAGGAGAAATTGCGGTGGACGGAGAAGGCGTGGTCTGGCAGTCTCTGGAGCTTCTTCAGCAAGTCGTGGCCACAGGTAGGGTTTCTCTGGGAATCTGATAAAGGGATGGGGTTCGAAATCTCTCAAGAGCACTTCTTCAGCAGCAGCAAGTCATGGCAGCCGGTGCAGTGTAGCATCGACTATGTGCTGTTTGTCAAAACCGCAGTATGGTTCAAAAAGACAGTCCAAGCGTGTGCTCTCCCATTCCCTCGTACCCCCAACCTTCCCCCCTCTTCTTCCTCCCCCCCATCTTACTCCCCTGGTACCTGGTCTTTTACTCTTCCCAACCCGTCTCCACTCTTTCAGGAGTTGTAGATCTTTTTTTTATATATAATTCAGCCATGGGGGTTTGTTTTGGCGATTTGTTTTGGTGGGTATGGGGAGAAGGCGTGGTAGAAAGGTGCTATGTGAAAAAGGGAGACGAACTCGACATCAGATGCTCGGTTACCGAAGTTTCCGAGCTGTAGCCTGCTTGAAACGGGTATATTACTCGCAATGAGAGGTGGCAGGCGATTTCACCTCATCGACGAATCATCGTGACCGTGGAATCTGCTGTGAATCGACTCCAAATAACCTTCCCGAAGTCTGGACATCAACGAGAAAGTTTTCGGGCATCGCCCACCACCTTTGCCTCGGCTCCGCTCCCAAGACGAGGCTGAATCTGCTGGAAAGCCCTCAGTCGCGCGACTTCCTGCTTGCGACCCTTCAGGCGATTTCGCATCTGCTGCAGCGGAGGTCCTCGATGTCGCGAAATGCCTGGTGGTCCCTGCTACTGCTGGTTCTGTACTCCTCACGATGGAAATTTTAAACAACTGGCAACCCATCATAACGAAGCGAAACGTACCCAAACACACCTAACCTAACTCGGCATCAACCATCAGCAGAAAAGCAGATTCAGAGACATTCTCCCTCCCCTTGCTGGGTTCTTCTCCTTCCCCGTTCAACCTTCAGGAGCCATCAGTGCGCAGCGGCAGATAGTCCATCACTACTCCAGCTTCTTCCCACTTCCATTGCGCGGCGACGCGGCAAACTTTGTCCGAGGCGCTCTTCTCGTCCGTTACGCCATCCTCACGACATGGGAGGTGGGGTGAGGCCGAGGCGCCACGTCGTCGTGATCGCGAGGCATGTGAGAGGCAAACATAACGCCTCTCCTGTCGTAACGACGACGACGACGAGATTCGGTACTATAAAGTCCGCCGCAGGAGCGCAATCTAGCATGCTTCATTACTCAGCGCTCTAGCATTCGACTACCCTCTCTCGAAAGTCTTATCGATTCGGAGTGGCACTCACAGCACCACCTGTCCGCATATTTCCCCCGCGACTAGTCCACTCATATCTCAACTAGTCGTCGACTCCAACTGTTTGGAGTAGCTTTCTCAAGTAGTCGTCGGCACCATCATGAGTCGCACACTTCTCCTCCTTATCGCGCTATCCGCGTTACTAGCAGCAGCCGGCGTGGCTGCGACTAAGCCCTCCGGCTCTGGCGGAATCGCCCTCCGCGGCGGCAGAGGCGGCGGCGGCGGGAAAAGCGCCGGAGTGGCTACTACTAGAGGAAGCGCCAATGTAACCAGCGCTGCTGGCGGCGGGAAGGGCAACGCAACAGCAGGGGTGAAGCGCGGTGGCAAAGTCGGCGTGTTGTGCGGCGAGTGCAGCAAAGGAGGATCCTCCAGCGGCGGCGCATCTCGCGGCGGAGGAGGGGGCGGCGGTCACGACGACCATCATGGCTCGGGAGGGTCGCACAGTGGGTCGCATGATGACGAGTCGCAGGGCGACGGTTCGTACCACGGGCGCGGGCGCGACGAGGAGCAGGAGGACGAGGACGACTCGGAGGAGGAGGAGCAGCGAGGCGGCAGTCATCGCGGTGGTGGCGACTGGGATTCGGCGGATGAGGAATCCGAGGATGACTCGGATTCAGCCGAGGCTGACGACGATGAGAGCGGTCACGGGCACGGAGGCGGGCGCGGAGGCTGGCACGGGCGTGGAGGCGGGGGTGGGCGTGGAGGAGGGCACTCGCACGACGAGGAGGAGGAGGACGAGAGCGAGGAGGTGGAGGATGATGGGGAGGATGAGGATGAGGATGAGGACGAGGGTGGTAGGAGCCATGGCGGTCACGGCGGGCGAGGAGGCGGGCGCGGGGGAGGGGGCAGCTGCGGCGGGCTGTGCGACCGTGGCGGGTGCAGCGCGAGCTCGGGCGTGGTGGACTACTGGAAGCTGCCCAAGTTCCAAGACTGCTCCAGCAGTGGCAGCAGCAGCAGCGTGCCGAGGAAAGGCAACGAGGGCTGGTGTGCGGGGGGGGCGGTTAATGTGAAGGAGTGCTGCAGCAAGTGCCGGAGCACCAACGCCACCAGCAACGGCAAGCCCTTCAACTGCCGCCACTGGGTGCACATCCCGTGAGTCCCCCCTCCCTCACATCCCGTGAGTCCCCCCTCCCTCACATCCACGCCTTCCGTTTCCACTTTTGGGGGTGCACATTTCCATTTCGCTTTTTGCAAGTGCAATCTGTGGCTACCTCTTTTGTACAGCAGTCATTGTTCCTCCCCCCCTCCTCGTCTCTACCCCTCTCTCCAATCTTTCTCCCCTCCATTCCAGGTCAGCCAGCTCCCGCCACGGCAGCAGCAGCAGCAGCAGCAGCAGCAGGCAGTGCGGCAAGTGCATCCTGCTGCCTGCCATCGACGCCCTCACGCCCGTGAAGGCCACCCGGGAGCGGTGCGGCAGCACCAACCGCACCAAGGTGCGCGTGGGCAAGCGCTGCCCATACGGCGAGAACGACCCGCACTTTCTGGGTGCGCACGGGACGCGCTTTGACTTCAACGGGCTGCCTGACCGCTCCTTCTGCCTCTACACCGACCGCCACGTGCACCTTAACATGGCCATGCGCGGCTACCTCGACTCCCGGCCCCTCCCTGCTGCTGCTGCCACTGCTGCTGCTGCTGGTTCTGTGGCCGCTGCTGCTGGGTCTGCTGTGCCTGCTGCTGGTTCTGCCACTCCTGCTGCTGCCACTTCTGCCAGTGCTGCATCTTCTGCTAATGTGCTGGCTGCTGCTCGTTTCGTCAACGGCTCGGCTGTCCGCACGTGGATCCGCCAGCTGGCAATCATGTGGCACGATGGTGAGGGCAGCAGCAGCAGCACGAATGCTTCTACCTCTTCTCACTCTCTCGTGCTCACAGCACGTGACGGCAAGCAGCAGACTCGTGGCTCAGAAGGCTTTCTTGCCTCGGCTACTCTCGACAATGTGCCTCTCCCTCGCTTGACCCTTGGCCAGAGCCACATGCTTTCCAACGGGCGGCTGAATCTGTCCTTTGTGGGCCAGGAGAAGACCGGCCCGTACGACGTGGACGTGTACTCGCTCCGCCTGGACAATCTCCTGGAGCTCGACCTGAAGCTGCGCGCCACCCACCCTCTGTTGCAAACACCTGAGGACGCCCAGGTGCACATCAACGTGATGTTTGTGGACTCGAACCCAAGCGGGCAGGTACACGGGGTGATGGGGCAGACATTCCGCAGCGGCAGGGAGAGGAGAACCATGGAGTATTCGAGGCTCTCTGCCCTGCTGCACCACCCAGTGTCGGTGGACGGGGAGGAGGGGAGGGGGTTTCTGGATGGGGAGGCAGCGGACTATGAGACGACTGGAGTTACGGCTGCTGACTGCAAGTTCACTGCTTTCAATGGGGGACAGCTGCCCCTGCTGGTGGAGTAGAAAGGAGGGGAGGGGGGAAGAAGGGAGGGGGTGAGCATGAATCGAGTGGAGATGGAGATCCATGGTCATATGGTACCAAGGTGGGCAAGAAACATGGCAAGCAGCTAACAGTGGCAAGTGTGGCTGATGGCCTTGGAGTCAACTGCTTCACACCATCCTCGCAACACAAGTGCACTCCAGCAGCCCCACAAGCTAGTGCCTGGTTGGTTTCGCCTGGAGCACCTGTTGGAGTCAACCAAATCGGCCTATAGGATTCTATCAATCTCTGTTTGTGTACTCTTGTAAATTTGTAATTTACTACTGTTTCCTGCGACGCTACTGCTAGCATAGCCATCCTCATGTGCCAGCCGGTTGACGAGCACTCCCACTTTGTGGGTGCTGCGTCAGCCCGCGCACTCTGGCTGGCTATCCTTGCTAGGTACTCCACCCCATCATCTGCCACTCTTGGTCGTCTCCTCCCCCCCTTCTTCAACCCTGACCTGACGTCCTTCTCCACTGTAGCAGACTTAGTCGAGCACCTGCGCTCCCTCAAAGCCCGCTGGCGTGCGGCTTGTACTGAGGCTCATCTAGCGCTTGCCCCGCCCCCCCTCTTCGCCACTATCTATTTCCTTGTCACCCGCCTCTCTGACCGCCTAGCCCCTGCCCGCGACGCGCTCCTCGTTCGTCACCCTTTTGAGCTCGCCCTTGACCTCTTCTCCACCTCCCTGACAGAGGTAGAGGACCGCCTCCGCGCCATCGCTGGTTCCACTGGCGCGACGGCAGTCCCTATCTTTCAGGGCAACGCTCCCTCCCAAGTGACAGTCATTGCCCCCGCTTTTGTTGCTGAGACCGCGGCAGCTACCTCTTCCCCCGGGCGCTCCTCTAGCGGCAAGGGCAAGGGCAAGGGGAACAAGGGTCCTGGGGGGTCGGCAGCAGCGGGTGGAGGGGGTGCGGGTGCAGATGGAGAGGGTGGTCAGTCAGAGTCAGGGACTGCGCAGCAGCAGCGGCACCCGAGACACCTCGGCCGCCTCCTCCCTTGCCTCCGCAGCAGCAGCCGTCGCCGCAGCAGACTCAGCGGTCGCAGCAGCAGCAGCAGCAGCAGGGAACAGTGGGCTCTGGGGGTGCTGGTGTTGGCAGTGTTGGTGTTGGGGCTGCTGGTGTTGGTGACGTTGGTGTTGGGGGTGCTGGTTCTGGGGGTGCGAGTTCTGGGGGTGCTGGTTCTGTGGGTGGTGCGTCCGAGGGTGCTCATCTTGGGGGTGCTGTCTCGGGAAGCGCCGGTGGCAGCCGCGGTGCCGCTGGAGGTCCTGGAGAGGACAGGGAGCAGTTGCAGCGGCAGCGGCAACCGCAGCAGCAGTAGCAGCAGGCACAGCCGTAGCAGCAGGCGCAACCGTCGTAGCAGGAGCAGCCGTAGTCTGGCCTTCGTCTCCTTGGTCTTGCTCCAGGTTCCCCTGTCTGCCCGCCCGTTCTCTTTACGGTGCGTGCCCCTGTTTACGGCCCGCTGTTCCCTCCTCCGGACTCCTCTCCGGCTCATTTTCCTCGCGCTCCCCTCTGTCCCCAGACTTGTCCCCCGTTCCCCGTCGTCTCCAGTCCCCAGTTTTTCCCCACTGGGCCCGTTGCCCTTCTAGTGCTCGTCCTAGTGTCCACCTTATGGTTCTTCGTTCGCGTGCTCCTCCAGTCACAGTCCTCCCATTGCCTCCCCCGTTGTCTCTTCCGTCGTTCCCCCCTCCTCGCTTCAACGTTGCTCGTCTTACCCTCTCGCGCTTGCTTGCGTCGCTTGTCACTCATGCTACTGCTCCTCCTGAGACTTTCTCTGCGCTTGTCGCTGCTGTCGCTGACTTCGCCGCTAGCCACCGCCTTGACTACACTGCCGCTCTGGTCTCTGGTACTGCCCGTCCTCCGTCCGTAAGTGGTGCACCTGCCCTTGCCAGTGACGTGCTAGAGGACAGGCAGTAAGAGTTAGCCTACTTTGCTGCCGCTGTTCCACATCTTTGCTCCATGCTTGTGTCCCCACAGGGCGACCTAGATGCTCTCGACATCCCTGTTCCGCGCTCTTACGCTGAGGCGGTGTCGGGGCCCTGGGCAGCCCAGTTGATACAGACCACGGAGGCTGAAATGGTATCCTACAGATCCAAAGGCACTTACGTCGACGCAGTTCCCCCGCCAGGGGCGAACGTAGTCGATGGCATGTGGATCTACAGGGTGCGCCACTCTTGCTGAGCTGCAGTTCTTTTCGTCCTCTGCTGACCCCTCTCGTTGTTCGCACGGGTCAGACACCGTTCTACATTCTAGTGTACGTAGATGATCTTATCTTTGCTACTCCTAACAGAGTCGCACTGGCCTCAGTGAAGGCCGAGTTAATTAGGAGATACAACTGTACAGACTTGGCGGAGCTGAGGCGCTATCTGAGCTTGGAGATCTTTCGGGACCGTGCTGCTCGCACGATAACACTCTCCCAGTCCCATATGGTGCAGCAGATCCTCCATAGGTTCCGTCTCCAGTTCTCTTCAGCACAGCCTACCCCTCTGCCTGTGGATCACATCCTCTCTGTGAGAGTACGACCCCGTTACACCACTTGGCCTTTCCTTATTTCCTTCCTATTTCATTTCTCTTTTTATCTCATCTCATTTGGTTTCCTCTTCTCCCTTTTCCATTAACCTTTGTTTTATCCTGCTATTATAATTATATCACCGACCAGGCTTGGGATGTACTGGTGCGCTATATCTAGCGTAATCTTGCCGTAATCCCTTAAAGCCAATAGCCTCGCGTGGCTATACGCAGGGTGATTCTATCTTCTAGAAGGGTCTATTCCCTTAGGATAAGATAAACCTGGTTACCTGATGTAATTTGGAAGTATAAAAGCGCCTTGTACTGATCGATAGTGCAATCTTTCCTCGAGCCATTCGATCTTGTGACACTCTCTGTTCCTATTCCGTCTGAGCCGGTCGAGGCTAGTGGTCCATACGCAGAGCTTGTGGGGTGTCTTATGTATCTGATGACCTGCACTCGACCAGATCTAGCGTACCCTCTTAGTTTATTGGCTCGCTTTGTTGCGACAGGCAGGCACCAACCAGTCCACTCGTCAGTTGCCAAGAGGGTACAGTTCAAATGAGCTAAGTAGCTAGGGAAGAAGCCATGGAATGGCGTGAGGTTTAGGAAGGAGAAAATGTCGATAAAAGAGAGAGTCTTTGAAAAGAAGAGAGAGGGATACAAGAAGGAGGGTTGTACCCTCTACAGTAGGATCCAGTAACACCTACCAAGCCCCTAGGCTTGGTAGCTGAAAGCCCACCACACACATAGCACACTAAGCTACACACCCCCTAAGCCTAGCACCCCCATACTCCGGAGCAGCGGCAGCTACTCCAACAGGGTCAGCCCCTCAGTGCGTGAGGCGGCGACGTCGACAGCGAGGGCAGCGGCGGCGCCGGCGGCAGCGTCGATAGCGACGGCGGCGGCGGCGTGGCCAGCGGCACCAGCTGCGACGGCGGCGGCTTCAACGACAGCTGCCAGCGGCGGCAGAGCTCGCAGCACTCGGCGGCAGGCATGGCTCCGTGACGGTGGGACGGCTGGCGCGAGTCAGCCGTCGGCTGCCGCGAGGAAGAGGGGACGCAGGGGAAAGGGGCGGGGCTTCAGCAGCGGAGCCCGGGAGTGTGCCGCCCCGTGTGGCGCACTGGCTGCATGCGGGCGTGCTGGCCAGCGCTAAGACGGGGCGCTGGCCGCTGCCGTCCGTGTCGTACGCGTGCTGGCGTGACGTCGCCACGGCAGCACGACGGCGCCGTCACGCCGCCACGGCTTGATGTCGACGACGCCGCCATGGCGTGACGTCGACGCCATAACAGCGCGACGCCATGTCAGCGCATCCAGACGGCCGCAGCAGCACGACGCGGCCGGCGGCACGACAACGTCGCTGCTGCAGCACGACGCGGCGGCCATGGCAGTGAGAGAGAGAAAGAGAGATATGAGGAGTGCGCGGCGGAAGCCTGATAAGAAGGCCCAGGAAGAGCAACCTGCTCTGAAACCATGTCAAAGCTAGCTAGGTAGAAAGAGACGCCATGAATGGCGAGAGGTTTTAGGTGCTAGAAAAATGTCGAGAGAAGAGAGAGTCTTTGAAAAGAAGAGAGAGGGATACAAGAAGGGGGATCCAGTAGCACCTACCAAGCCTACCATTATATATATCAAATATATAATTTAACACGTACTGCGGTATTTGGCAAGTACATTAGGACCGGGGCTTGTGCTAGGAAGACGGGAGCTAGTGGTGCTCACTGGACACATAGACGCGTCGTGGGCTGACGACGTGGAGATGCTTAGGTCGTCTCAGGGCTACTGTTTTAGTCTTGGTGCTGGTGCAGTCTCTTGGAGGTCCACCAGGTCGTCGTCTGTAGCTCAATCCTGTTGTGAGGCAGAGATCTATGCTGGGGCAATGGCCGCTCAAGAGCTCCGCTGGTTGACGTTCTTGCTCACTAACTTAGGTGAGCAGCCTCGGTCTACCCCGGTCCTGTTTGCTGACAACATGGTCATGATCCTTCTGTGTTAGGAGGCTCGACTTGAGGGCAGGGCAAAGCACATCCAGCTGCGGTACTTCCTGTTGCGTGAGTTGCAGCTGCGCGACCAGGCTCAAGTGGTACAATTGGCCTCGGAGGCCAACACCGCTGATGTCTTCACCAAGGCACTTACGCCTCGTGACCATCAGCGGTTCTGTACTCAGCTTGGTCTCGTCTCCGTAGCAGCACCACTCATTGTATCCTAAGTCATACTATACTTGCTTGTACGTGTTGTTCTATACATGCTTGTCTTGCTACACTTGTTGACTGGCCTTGTGGCCTCTAGTCTCACTGGTCAGACTAGTAGTGCTGCCCTGGGTTGCCTTGTTGCCCTCACCAGAGGTCAAACTAGTGCTGCCCAGATGTATGTAACTGTCTAGGCTATGGGGTGTGTCAACAAAGATATTTATATAGCTTAGTGTCAAACATATCTTGTATGTTGTTATAGACTATACAGGGTTGTGCCTTAGGGAGTACAACCCGTTAGGTGATATTCCCTTGTAGCTGACTGTACTAGTCATTCTTTCTCTTCAATATGGTATCATGAGTAGGTTAGGTCCCCCCCTCCTACTAGCGCTTCCGCCCTAGGTCCTAGCCGCCCCCGTTCCCCTCCCGCACGTGCTGGCCCGTCTCCTAGCCAGCCCCGTCGCCTAGCCGGCCCTATCGCCTAGCTGGCCCCGTAGCCCAGCCCGCCCCGTCGCCTAGCCGGCCCCGCCTCCTAGCCGGCCCCGCCTCCTAGCAGGCCCCGCCGCCCAATCGGCCCCGTCGGCCCCGCCTCCTAGCTGGCCCCGCCGCCCAATCGGCCCCGTCGACCCCGCCTCCTAGCTGGCCCCGCCGCCCAATCGGCCCCGTTGACCCCGCCTCCTAGCTGGCCCCACCGCCCAATCAGCCCCGTCGTCCTAGCCGGCCCAGTCCTCCTAGCCAGCCCCGTAGCTCTGTCGGCCCCGCCTCCTAGCCTCCTAGCTGGCCCCATTGCCCACTTGGCCCTATCGCCCACTCGGCCCCGTCGCCTAGCCGGTCCCCGTAACCTAGCCGGCCCCGTAACCTAGCCGGCCCCGTCTCCAAGCCGACCCCGCCTCCTAGCCGGGTCCGTCGCCGCGCCGGCCTCGTCGCCCAGACGGCCCTGTCCCCTAGCAGGCCTCACATCCTAGCTGACCCCGTCTCCCAGCCGGCCCTGTCGCCTCGCCGGCCACGTCGCCCAGCCGGCCCCGTCTTCTAGCCGGCCCCGCCTCCTAGCCGACCCCGTCACCTAGCAGGCCCCGTCGCCCGACCGGCCCCGTCCCCTTGCTGGCCCCGTTGCCTAGCCGCCCCGTAACCCAGCCGGCCCCGTCACCTCCACGCCTAGCTGGCCCCGTCGCCTCGCCGCCCGCGGCCCCGTCTCCTAGACGGCTCACCTCCGTCCTCGGCCCTCTGCACTACGCTGCACCGCCCGGCACCGCACTGCACCGTACTGCACCGCTCTACACCGCACTGCACCACACTACACCGTTCTGCACCGCACTGCACCGTACAGCACCGCCCTTCACCGCCTTGCACTGCACTGAATCGCACCCCGCCATACTGCACTCCCCTCTACCGCACTGTACAGCATTGCACCGCACCTCACAGCTTTCCGCCGCACCCTACTATCCAGTACCAACTTTCTGCCGCTGCAGCGACCATGATGGCGGACGCGGTCCTGTGTTTTGATGCGGAGGGGCAGCCGAATGAGTTCGAATCGTGGCTCGTCGACCTCCAACGACACCTGACTGGTCAGCGGCAGGACGACCACTCCCTGGACGTCCACATCGACGGTACGCTCCCCTGCCCGGACCCCCCTACTGCTCTACCCGCTGACCCCACGTCTGCTGACCGTGAGTCCGCTGCCGCTGCTGTCCTTGCCTGTGATGTCTGGTTGTCGCGTAATGCTGTCACACAGCTTGCGATTAGTCATGCCCTCCCCCAGTCCGAGCGCCCTTGCTTTAGGTCGGTCAGGACTGCGCAGGAGTTCCTAGAGGCTGTTGTTGCGCGCTATTCCACCCCGCCCTCTGCCTCCTTAGGTCGTCTGATCCTCCCCATGCTCTATCTTGACCTCGCTTCTTTCCCTCCAGTTGCTGACCTAGCCGCCCCTCTGCACACGCTAGATACGACCTGGCGCGCTACCCGCACTGAGGCCCAACTTCGTTTGTTTCAGCCACCCATCTACTCTACCCTCTACCTGCTTGCCACCCGCCTCCTTGCCTTTACTCCAACGGTTCTGCTGCCGTTGCTGAGACAGCTCCGGTTGCGGAGACAGCCGCCGCAGTGCACTTTCGTCCGAATAAGGGTCGTCGTCCCAAAGCTGGGCACGGCGGAGGTCGCTGAGAAGGGGGTGGTGCCGGTGATGGAGGTGGCTTGCCCGCAGGCAGTATTGACGAGGGGGCTGGGGCTGGTGCCTCGGAGCAGTAGTCACAGCAGCAGCAGCAGCAGCAGCCGCCACCGCGGCAGCAGCGGCGGGTCGGCCGTCTCCCCCCCGGGTGGCCTGGAGCCGGTGGTGACGGTGGTCGCAGTGGTCGTGCGCGCGGCATGACGTCGGGTGGTGGTCAGCGTGACGGGCGCTGCCAGTTCCAGCTCCGAACCGGTCCTCGCCGCGGCCTCGCGTGCGCCAAGATCGGCCTTACCCCCACTCGTTGCTTTCGTCGCCTAGACGACCTCTTTGTCTCTGCTTCGGCCCATCGCCTGACCTCCCCGACTGGTACAGTCTGCTCCGTCGTGGTGTTACGATCTTTGATATGGACATGGATGAGATTAGCTCTGCTTTGTATACGCTGTATGTCGATGACTCTAGTGTGACTGGTTCGTATTACCCTGTCTTGCCTAGTGTAGGTGTGCCCAGTGTGCCTAGTTCAGGCTCCCCTGCTGCGTCAAGCGTTGGATCCCCTGCCTTGTTTAGCCTTGGGTTCTCCCTCGCTTCTCCGACTTCTGTCGCCGCTGCCGTGCTCTCCTTCACCCTGGACTCCGGCGTGTCCCGGTGTTTCTTTCGCGACTCCACTACCCTTACGTTGCTTCCCGCTCCAGCTGCAGTTGCTCTTGCAGACCCTTCCTCCGGTCCTGTAGTTGCCCGTAGCTCCACTTCTCTCCCTTGTCCGGCGGTTCCCTCGGGCTTCTTTACAGGCCTGCACATCCCCTTATTCTCTAGGAACCTAGTTGGTGTCGGCTGCCTCCAGGACCTTCGCGTCACCACTACGTTCCCTCATCACGAGCCGTATGCTATCTGTGCTGAGGCCGCCACTGGTGCCCCCCTCACCACGTTCCCCCGGGACCCGGTGTCTGGCCTGTTCACGTTGGACACCTCGTCCCCCCCCGTTGGGACACCTCCCCAGGTAGCAGCGTCTTCCCAGGTTGCTGCGGCGTGCTCGTGCCGGTCGCTTACTCACTCGTCGCTCTTGTGGCACCACCATCTAGGTCACCCCACTCTCACCCGTCTCCGTCACATGTCCCAGCACCGTCTTGTCATAGGTCTCCCTAAATCATTCCCTGCGCTCCCGTCCTCACGTGCACCTCCGTGCACGCCCTGCTTCGAGGGCAGGCTCCGCCGTGCCCCTCACTCCTCCTCGTTCCCCCCCACCTATGAACCGCTGCCGACCCTGTATATGGACGTTTGGGGCCCCGCCCTTGTCCATGGGCCACGTCGCGAGCGCTACTTCCTAGTGCTTGTCGACGACTACACATGCTACACCACCGTGTTTCCCCTAGAGAGCGGAAGGCCGACGTGCCTGACGTTCTTCTCCCGTGGCTTGTCTCTGTACGTGTTCACCGAGATCTCCCTGTCTTGCGTCTTCACTCCGACCGTGGTGGCGAGTTCGCCTCTGGCTGCCTTGGTCGCTTCTGTTGTGCGGAGGACATCACCCAGACGTTCACCCTGCCGGACTCCCCGCAGCAGAATGGGGTCGCTGAGCGACGCATTGGCTTGGTCATGGAGGTGGGTCGTACCTCCATGATCCATGCCGGTGCACCCCATTTTCTGTGGTTGTTCACCGTTCGCTACGCCGCCCACCAGCTTAACCTGTGGCCGCACCCTCAGCGGCCGCAGGCTTCGCCGACCCTCCTCTGGACCGGGTCTCCTGGTGCCGCATCTGCATTCCACGTCTAGGGATGCCTTGCTCACGTTTGTGCCTTTGGCACGGACAAGCTCACTGCCCGCACTGTCCCCTGTGTCTTCCTAGGTTTCCTGCTCGTCTAGTCTCACTGGCTGTTCTACCACCCGCCTTCTCTGCGTTCCTTTGCGACATCACCTTTGACGAGTTCGTCTCCTTCTACCACCGCTTCCCCACCGTGGTCCCCCGATCACTCCCCCCTAGTTCCTGGTTCCCCCCCCTCCCCCTGTCTGTCACAGGATCGAATGTGTCGAGGAAAAGTTGCACTATCGATCAGTACAAGGCGCTTTTATACTTCCAGAGTACATCAGGTAACCAGGTTTATCTTATCCTAAGGGAATAGACCCTTCTAGAAGATAGAATCACCCTGCGTATAGCCACGCGAGGCTATTGGCTTTAAGGGATTACAGCAGGATTACGCTAGATAGAGCGCACCAATACATCCCAAGCCTGGTCGGTGATATAATGATAATAGCAGGATAAACCAAAGGTTAATGGAAAAGGAAGAATAGGAAACCAAATGAGATGCGGTAAAAAGAGAAATGAAAAGGGAAGGAAAGAAGAAAAGGCCAAGTGGTGTAACGGGGTCGTACTCTCACACTTCCCCGCCTCAAAGCTGGGTGGTAGAAGTAACACCCTGCTTGACAAGGTAGTCATGCAGAGGACGACGGGCGTTACCCATGTCGGACTCAGGTACCCAGCTGTCCTCAGAAGGATCATAACCCTTCCAACGGATAAGAAGCTCCACGGTGCCATTCCGACGACGGCGGTGTGCGAGCACGGACTCGACCTCGTACTCGGGTTCGTTCTGGACGAGGACGGGCGGCGGCGGTGGCGGCTGGCGTCCCACGAAGATCGTGTTAGGATCTCGATAGGGCTTCAGAAGTTGGACATGGAAGGCGTTGTGAATCTTCCAGGTAGCTGGCAGGCGTAAGCGGAAGGTAACAGGAGTGACTTGTGCTTCAACGAGAAAAGGCCCGCAGAAGCGAGGTCAAAGTTTAGATGGGAGGTGGCTGATGTCCAGGTTGCGGGTGTCGAGGAGCACCTGGTCTCCCACCGTGACGGTGTGATCGTTGCGATGGCGATCGGCTTGGCGCTTTTGTTGCTGTTGAATGTCAAGGAGGCGCTTATGGGTCCGATCCCAAAGTTGATGCATGGTTGTGATGAAGTCGTGTGCAGGTTGGACTGTTGCTGATGTTGTCGGTTTCTGTGGTGTGAGTGGGTGGCGTCCGTAGCAGAGGAAGAACGGCGTCTGTCCAGTAGCGGCATGTGTAGCATTGTTGTAAGCAAACTCGAGAACAGGCAGGTGCAAGTCCCATTTGGAGATGTCGTCCTTGCAGGCTGCTCGGAGGAGTTGCTCAACAATTTGGTTGAGGCGCTCGGTCTGTCCGTCTGTCTGCGGATGGTATGCGGATGACATGGCGAGTTTGGTCCCGAGAAGAGACATAAGTTCCTTCCAGAACCTGCTGGTGAACTTGGGGTCTCGGTCGGAAATGAGTGTGGTTGGGATGCCATGCTGTGAGATGATGTGACGAACGAAGAGCTGTGCTGTCTCCTCGGTGCGTGCCGTCGTGTGTGTCGGGATGAAGTGTCCCATTTTGGAGAACTTGTCAATGACGACAAGGATGGCGTCATGACCGCTGGAGGTAGGTGGTAACCCGGTGATGAAATCTAGGCTAACCACTTGCCATGGTTGTTCTGGGACAGGAAGAGGCTGCAGTAGTCCCGCCTTTTTCTGCTTGCTGCTCTTCATCCGCTGACATGTATCACACGAGGTGACGAATTTCTGGACGTCGTCTGCCATATGGGGCCAGTAGTAGTGTTTGGCGATACCGGTGAGCGTCTTGTTGCTACCGAAGTGGCCGGCGTACAGGACGTCGTGTATTCTTCGAGTAGTAACTGGCGCAAAGGAGGGTAATTGGGTACCCAGATTTTTCTGGATCCCTTCCGGTATGCGATGTCATTGTCCCACTGTAGCAGATGTCGCTTTTCTGCCAAGGGAATTTCGGGGTCGATGGCGTACCCGTGGGTGAAGAGTCCCTTGAGTAGTGGATTCATCCCTTCGATCTGAATCGCGGCAACGTGTGCAGGCCGGCTGAGAGCGTCTGCTTTGTTCTTGTGGCCGGGCTTGTACACGATGTCGTAGTGGAAGTGTGTCTCGAGGAAGTCGATCCACCGGACCTGCCGCCTGGAAAGGTTGGGTTGTGTTTTCAAATATTTCAGGCTGCAGTGGTCGGTGTAGACGGTTGTTCTTCGTCCTTCGAGATAGCATCTCCACGCTTTGAAGGCGATGATGATAGCAAGAGCCTCTTTGTCGTGTATCGGGTAGTTGAGTTCTGCCCCGTGCAGTTTCTTGCTGAGGTAGGCAATTGGTTGCAGTCCATTCCCCTGGTCTTGCATTAAGACTGCTCCCACTGCCTGGTCGCTGGCGTCAGCTTCGATTACGTAGTCGCGTTCGGGATCTGGCAAGATGAGCACCGGTGCGGACGTTAGTGCTTGTTTCAGCTGCTCCACGGCTTCCTGGTGCTTCGTCTCCCATTTGTAGGGCGTGTTCTTCTTCAGCAGATTCGTGAGTGGTGCCGCGAGTTTCGCATATTGTGGCACGAACCTGTTGTAGTAATTAGCGAAGCCTAGGAACTGCTGCAACTCCTTCACGTTCTCGGGTGTCTTCCACGTGCGTACGGCTTCGATTTTCTTGGGGTCGACGTGAACTCCTTGAGCGCTCACCATGTGTCCTAGAAATTGGACTTTCTCCAGGGCGAATTCGCTCTTGGACAGTTTGACGTAGAATCGTTCTCGTCGAAGAATTTCGAAGACGCGTCGCAGGTAATCGACGTGCTGCTTCATATCGCGCGAGTAGATGAGTATGTCGTCCAGGTACACCACCACGCATTCGTCCAGAAATGGTCGTAGAATGTGGTTCATTTCGGCTTGGAATGTTGCCGGCGCGTTGGTGAGTCCGAACGGCATGACCAAATACTCGTACGATCCGTACCGAGTTCGAAAAGCAGTTTTGTGGATAGAGTTGTCCGCCATCCGTATCTGCCAGTATCCGGACCGCAGATCCAGTTTGGAAAATACCGTAGCTCCCCGAAGCTGGTCAAGCAGGTCATCGATTCGCGGTATAGGATATTTATTCTTGATGGTCTGCTTGTTAAGAGCTCGGTAGTCGATGCACATGCGCAGGCTTCCGTCCGGTTTCGGTGTGAAGAGTTCTGGGGCACCGTATGGCGAAGTGGATGGTCGGATGAGTCCTTTGGCTAGGAGATACTCGATTTGTTTTTTCATGTCGGTCAGCTCCGTAGGGCTAAGCCGATATGGTGCTCGGAAGGTCGGCTTCGAACCCGGTTCCTCCACGATCTCGTGTTGATGCGTTCGGTATGGCGGTAGCTCGTTCGGAAGATCGTCAGGAAGAATGTCTTGGAACTCCTTCAGTAATTCCTTGATTTTTTCTGGAGTTTCCGAGGCTTTCTCTCCGTCATTCTCCACCTCTGTTGCTATCGCCAGGAACCCGGTGTCGGTCCGCTTCACATCCTTCTCGAATCGTGCGAGTGTCTCCGTTGGGATATATCCAGTATCGTCCCAGTTGGGTAGCTGTACTCTCTGTCCATTGTTGTAGATGCTTGCGGTGCGGTTCACCCAGTTGATCTCGGGGTTGAATCTTTTCAGGAAGTCTCGCCCGAAGATCAAGTCAAGCCCTTTGATGTTGGTGATGGGGAGTGCAGGTCTCCAGCGCAGTGGTCCGATTTGTAGGTGTAGCAATGCTTCGCCGTGTACTGGTAACTTGCTGCCGTCCACCATCGTTGCAGAGAATCCTGAAGGCTTGTACTCTTCCCGGAGTCGGTCGATCACTGCCTTGTCGCAGACGGTGTGTGACGCTCCGCTGTCCACGAGTGCTTGGAGGCGTCGTCCTTTGCAGATGACCTCGAGCACGAGGGGCAGTCGTTGCTCGGAGTACCCAAAGATAGTTTCATTGATTGGGTCATAGGGTACATCCCAATATTCCGTACACACCTTTGTGTTGTTGTCTACTCTTGAGCTGGCAGCTGGCCGAGGCTGCTTGGAGAACGGCTCTTCTCCAGGGCCCGGAGTTTCCTTGACGACTGTGCGCGTCATTGATGCCGAAGAACTGGATGCATCCGTAGGAGGAGTTCGGGGTTTGTGCAGCTTCTTGTAGACCCCCAGATTCCTCTTGAGCTGCTTCAGCTCCACCGACGTCTTCCCTGGGGAGCGGGTAGTCGTTGTGGGCTGGTGTCGGGAGAGGACGTTGACTCCGTGGAAAGGTCGGCTTCTTTCCACACTCCTTTATTTGGTCCCCAAGTTGTCCGGTACCGGTATGGTCTCCACAGCTTTCTGCTTCTTTTGGAGTCCCTCCCGAAATTTCTCCAAGGCTCTAGCCCCTCGAACATCATAAGTTTTCATTAAAGCATCTTTATAAGATAACTTTAATGAATTCTTATAATTTCTTGGGTCTTCAAGGAGTTTCCCTGTCTCGGCAGAGTCTTTTTTCGCGGAGTCGTATTTTTCCTCGGCGATTTTCCCTGGCGAAGACTGGTCGTGGGGTGGAGATTTTCCCCCATCATTTCCTCCTTCTCGCGTCGAATCAGCTTCGTCGAAGTTGATTTTCCCGGAATCCCGCGGCCGTTTTCGGATCTTTACTTTTTCGCCAGCTAGATCCGCAATCACTGGCGACTCCCGTTTTTTGTCTTCTGATTGGCCGAAAGATTTCCGCCACGGTTGCGTGCCCGATACTCTGCGCGTGCGGCCTTCATTTTGTTGCAGTCGAAAATTCGGTGGCCCGGCACCCCGCAAAAATCACATGTGTAGTTGGTGTTTTTCGGACGTGGCCGCCTCTCGAATCTGTCGACTTCCATCGGGTCGGCGAACGTGGGGTGAGCCGAGCGGTTGCCCTGTCGCGTACTGCCGACGTGCGTCCGTCGTGCTCCGGCGTTGACCATGTCGAAGCGCTCCGCTGCCGAAACGACGTCACTGTAGCTCGCGTAGTTTGACGCTGCGACTTGTCGTTTGACTTCGGTCTTCAGCCCTGCGAGGTACGATTGCACTTTTTCCCCTTCGGTCAGGTCGGGAATTCGGTTATAAAATTCTTCCATCTGCTGCGTGTACTGTGCTACACTCCCGAACTGTCGATGGCGATGATTTTTTTCGCGGGCAAGGAAACTCGAATTTATCGGTCGGCGCGGAACTGCTGCCACGTGGCTTCACCGTGGATGAAAGTACTGTTGCCGCCAATCCACTCGAGTGCCGGCCCTCGCATCAGTGTCGCCGCGAGTCGTACGCGTTGACCGTCCCAGACTGGCGAGCTCCATCCGACGGCTGCGAAGTAGATCTCCATCCCGGCGATCCATCTGCGGGCGTCGGAGTTTCGATCGCTCGGATCGAACGGCTCAGGTGGGCGCGGTTTCGGAGCCTCGAGAAACTGCTGCGACTGCTGCGTCATCGCCGTTGTCGTCTTGTGCTGCGCTCCGGCGAGTCGAGTTACTCGCTCGAACTGGTTTCGCCACGCTTCGTGATCCGCTCGCATTTCCTCCTGAAGGGCTGCGATGCGCGCGAAGAGCTGCTGGGTAACCTCGGCGTTGTCGAAGGTTGCCATCCTGTTCAAAACACGCACGGAGGGGGTAATTCGAAAATCGCGGAGCTGGTGCTTACCAGAATCGGCGTCGAATTGGTCGCCCCCGGCGGTTTTTCGAGGCAGGATCCCCGCTGCTGCTGCTTAGCTGAGCGCGGTCGAGTGAGGAAAGCTCTGATTACCAAGTGTCACAGGATCGAATGTGTCGAGGAAAAGTTGCACTATCGATCAGTACAAGGCGCTTTTATACTTCCAGAGTACATCAGGTAACCAGGTTTATCTTATCCTAAGGGAATAGACCCTTCTAGAAGATAGAATCACCCTGCGTATAGCCACGCGAGGCTATTGGCTTTAAGGGATTACAGCAGGATTACGCTAGATAGAGCGCACCAATACATCCCAAGCCTGGTCGGTGATATAATGATAATAGCAGGATAAACCAAAGGTTAATGGAAAAGGAAGAATAGGAAACCAAATGAGATGCGGTAAAAAGAGAAATGAAAAGGGAAGGAAAGAAGAAAAGGCCAAGTGGTGTAACGGGGTCGTACTCTCACACTGTCGCCCGTGTTCCCCTCCCTCCCTACCCTGCCCCGTCTGGTGTGTCTCACGTCACCCCCCTCCTGGGTTGTCCCTGTTGAGGAGTCTGCTGACTCTCGTGGCTCGGCGGAGTCTCTTCCGCCACCTGTCCCCGCCCTGGTCTCCCCTCCCCTGTCGCCGTCGTTGCTGTCCAAGCCGTAGCCGCAGCCGCAGCCGCTGTCATCACCGCCGCTGGGGTTCGTGCATTCTGGGGGTGCTGGGAAGCGGGCTAGAGCTGGTTCTGGAGCAGGCTCTGGGGGTGCTGGCGTGGGGCTTCTCGAAGGGAGTCGTGTTGTCGCTGGAGGTTCTCGTGTTGGAGTCGGGCAGCAGTCGCAGCTGACGCCGCCGGTGTCCACTCTTTGCCTCCTTGGTCTTCCTTCCCCTGACCGCCTGCCGGTGCCTCCCCCGCTACCGCCGCCTCCTCCTCTGCCAGTCCACAGCCCTATGTTTCCTCCCCCGGACTCCTCTCTGGCTCGTTTCCCTCCCCGTTCTCCTCCTGTGTCTCCTCCCCTCTCTCCTGACCCGACTCCTCCGTCTCACGTCTGGTCTCGTCGTCCATCTCGTGCTCGTCCTACCTCCCCTCTTCCGCGTTCTCAACCTATGTTGCTTCTCTCTCAAGAGTCTTGTGCGCCTCCTCTCCTCCCGTCTCCTCCCCCATCGTCACTTACAGTGGCCCCGCCTCCGTTCTCGGAATTCCTCCGTTATGCGCGTCCCCTTGTTCCTCGTGTCCTTGCCTCACTCGTTACCGACCCGTCTGTTCATGTCTTGAGTCTGTCGGCTCTTGTTGCTGCTGTCATTGACTTCGCCGCTATTTTCCGCCTGGACTACGCCACCGGTCTGGTCTCTGACCAGACTTCGCGGCGCCAAGTTTTTCTCGAAAACCGACTTGCGAAGGGGTTGCCATCAGATTTGCGTCGCCGCCGAAGATTGTCACAAGATGGCATTTCGAACCCGCTACGGCAGCTACGAGTGCCTGGTGATGCCTTTTGGCCTCACGAATATGCCATCGACCTTCCAAATGACCATGAATGGAATTTTCAAGGAACTCTTGGACAAATGTGTCATCATCTACCTCGACGATATACTAATCTACAGCCGCAGCATGGAGCAGCACTTATATGATCTTGATGCAGTCTTCACGCTGCTGCACAAGAATCGCCTCATAACCAAAGGGTCTAAGTGCGACTTTCTCAAGCAGGAGTTGGAATTTTTGGGCCACATCGTCTCTACCGAAGGAGTGAAAATCGACCCAAAGAAAATCAAGACCATACGGGAATGGAAGCCGCCAAGCAACATCAGGGAGCTGCGGAGTTCTTTGGGGTTCGTCAATTACGTCCGCAGGTTTATACCCAATACGGCTGGGTTATTTGCCCCGCCAACTGACCGACTCAAGGATCACGATTGTTTTTTGCGGGGAGAGACGCAGCAAGCTGCAATCGACCAACTGAAGATCGTGCTCACGTCGCCGCCCGTACTTTGCATCGTCGATCCTGACCATCCATACGAAGTCATAATCGACGCTAGCGATATCGCCATCGGCGCAGTTCTCCTACGAATCACAGAAGCTACAGGGCTAAGAGAAAAATTACACGGTACACGACAAGGAAATGTTGGCGATCGTCCAAGCGTTCAAGACCAGGCGGTGCTACCTGATAGGCGCTGACGTCAGTGTGCGAACCGACCGCAAATCCCTCCAGTACATGCGAGCCCAACCGAATCTCAACCCGCAAAAAATCCGATGGCTCGATTTCCTCTAGTCAAATTTCCACTACACCATCACCTACAAACGGGGCGCCAACAACATTTCTGATGCCCTGACCCAACCCACTGCCCATACAGCCGCCATACTAGTCGCCCAAACCAGCCCACTCCTTACCGGACAATTTACCCATGGCTACAAGATCGACCCTTCTTCCGCTCCGCCATTCACCAACAGCATACCACCGTTACCGGACACTATTTAATAAGCGCGACACTTCCCGCATCTGGGTTCCCGGCTACGATTTACTTCGTACCCTTCTAATACTCGAATCCCACAACAATCCTACCTCCGTGCATTTCGAAGTCGACAAAACCATGAAGACGTTGCGGCGTAATTATTACTAGCCGAACATGGTCGACGACGTGCGCAAGTACGTGTCCTTCTGCACCGCCTGCCAGATCATGAAATCATCCCATCAGCGAGCAGCTGGACTCTTACAGCCGATGCATCCGCCCAAGAGACCCTAGCAACACGTCACGATGGACTACATGGCAGGACTGCCAGCCGGTCCCAGCGGAAATGACGCCATCCTTGTGGTTGTTGACCGATTCACGAAAATGGCGCACGTCATCGCCTACCAACAGAAAATTACAGCGGAGCAAACTGCCCAACTGTTCATCGTCAACTTCATCAGACTGCATGGACTACCCACCGCCATTATTTCAGACCGAGACCTGAAATTCACATCGAATTCCTGGCGCCACCTGTGGGACCAATTCGGCACCAAACTACAGTTTTCCTCAGCCTACCACCCACAGATTGACGGGCAAACCGAACGATTCAACCAAACTATGGAGCAACTCATTCGGACTACCTGCACTGATCCACTGACATGGGAGAAATCCCTTCCGCTGCTGGAATTCGCGTATAATAACGCGCCTTCTGCCACAACCCATCAATCCCCATTTTTCCTCAATAACGGACAGGACCCAGTGGTACCCTCTACACCAAACATCGAGACACCCGTGCCCCGGTCCCAGCGTTTTGCCGAAGACATCCTCGCCGCCTGAGAAAAAGCAACTGAGGCAATTCGGAAAGCCAACCTGGTCGCGTCATCAACATGACCTGACTTACCAAATGGAGGATCCCATAGTACTCGACACTCGCAACTTGCGCCTGCCGATCCCGAGCAAACTCTGACCCCGCTTCTGTGGCCCTTTTCAAGTGACCAATATGGTGACACCTGTCACAGCTCACCTTCGACTACCGGCTGATTGGCGTCACCACCCGGCTTTCCACGTCAGCCTACTACGACCCTACGTCCCCAGTTCGTCGGATTTGGCACGTCAGTGCATCGTACCGCATCTAACGCCCCTGCATGAACCGACGACCGAGCCCCTGAAGATTCTCGGCCATCGAGTCACAATGCAGCAGAACCATCGAATGGTGGATTTTCTCGTCAGACGGCGCGATCGGACTCTGAAGATGACAGCCGAGTACCCCTCGCTGATATAGAATCACACCAGATTCTAACTGCGTATTATCAGCGTCGGAATGTTTCTGATGCCCACGGCCTCGTTTAGGAGGGGAAGTAGTGCAAGGAATTTCCATTCCTTACTGAGTCATACGCTAGCGCGTACACCCGAACTCCTCGACTCGTCACGTTCGGCCTCATTTGTCGGCCCAACCCTTTCACGAGACGAGTTCGGCACTGTCGCCACATTGCCGAACCTACCCACGTTCCGAGGTTATCGCCCTAGCACGCCAACCCCTATATAACCTCGTGCCTTCATTGCAATAGCGACCTTGTATTCTCACATTATATTTTGTTGACACTTCCTATATCATAACACATCTTGTCTAGGGAGAGGGCTTGGAAGAAAGATGCAATGTGAACACGACATTTGATGCTCGGTTATCGAAGTCTCCGAGCCATAGCCTGCTCGAAACGAGTATATTCCTCACAATGAGAGATGGCGGGCGATTTCACCTCATCGACGAATCATCGTGACCGTGGAATCTGCTGTGTCCAGGTCACCATCATTCCCGCGTCGCAGATCAGATCGCATGAATATACTCCAATCACCTTCGCGAAGTCTGGACAACAACGAGAGTTTTCTGGCATCGCCCACGACCTTTGCCTCGACGAGTTTGAATATGCTGGAAGGCCCTAAGTCGCGCGACCGCTTGCTTGCGAACCTTCAGACGATTTCGCATCTGCTGCAGCGGAGGTCCTCGGTGTCGCGAACTCCTGTTTCGCGAAATGCCAGGCGCGTTTGAAAATGTTTGCCCCGGCGGTCCCCGCCACCGCTGGCTTTGTGCTCCTCACGATGGAAAGATTAAACAACTTGCACCCCATCAAAACGAAGCGAAATGTACCCAAACACACCCAACCTAGCTCGGCATCAACCGTCAGCAGACAAGCAGATCAGAGAATTTCTCCCTTCCCAACCTGGGTTCTTCTCTTTCCGCGTTCAACCTTCAGGAGCCATCAGTTCGCAGCGGCAGCTAATCCATCACTACTCCAGCTTCTTCCCATTTCCATGGCGCGGCGACGCGACAAACTTTGTCCGAAGCGCTCTTCTCGTCCGTTACGCCATCCTCACGACATGGGAGGTGGGGTGAGGCCGAGGCGCCGCGTCGTCGTGATCGCGAGGCACGTGAGAGGCAAACATAACGCCTCTCCTGTCGTAACGACGACGACGACGACGAGATTCGGTACTATAAAGTCCGCCGCAGGAGCGCAATGTAGCATGCTTCATTACTCAGCGCTCTAGCATTCGACTACCCTCTCTCGAAAGTCTTATCGATTCGGAGTGGCACTCACAGCACCACCTGTCTGCATATTTCCCCCGCGACTAGTCCACTCATATCTTAACTAGTCGTCGACTCCAACTGTTTGGAGTAACTCTCTCGAGTAGTCGTCGGCGCCATCATGAGTCGCGCACTTCTCCTCCTTATCGCGCTATCCGCGTTATTAGCAGCAGCCGGCGTGGCTGCGACTAAGCCCTCCGGCTCTGGCGGAATCGCCCTCCGCGGCGGCAGCGGCGGCGGCGGCGGGAAAAGTGCCGGAGTGGCTAGTACTACTAGAGGAAGCGCCAATGTAACCAGCGCTGCTGGCGGTGGGAAGGGCAACGCAACAGCAGGAGTGAAGCGCGGTGGCAAAGTCGGCGTGTTGTGCGGCGAGTGCAGCAAAGGAGGATCCTCCGGCGGCGGCGCATCTCGCGGCGGAGGAGGGGGCGGCGGTCGCGACGATCATCATGGCTCGGGAGGGTCGCACGGTGGGTCGCATGATGACGAGTCGCACGGCGACGGTTCGTACCACGGGCGCGGGCGCGACGAGGAGCAGGAGGACGAGGAAGACTCGGAGGAGGAGGAGCAGCGAGGCGGCAGTCATCGTGGTGGTGGCGACTGGGATTCGGCGGATGAGGAATCCGAGGATGACTCGGATTCAGCCGAGGCTGACGACGATGAGAGCGGTCACGGGCACGGAGGCGGGCGCGGAGGCGGGCACGGGCGTGGAGGCAGGGGTGGGCGTGGAGGAGGGCACTCGCACGACGAGGAGGAGGAGGACGAGAGCGAGGAGGTGGAGGATGATGGGGAGGATGAGGATGAGGACGAGGGTGGTAGGAGCCATGGCGGTCACGGCGAGCGAGGAGGCGGGCGCGGGGGAGGGGGCGGCTGCGGCGGGCTGTGCGACCGTGGCGGGTGCAGCGCGAGTTCGGGCGTGGTGGACTACTGGAAGCTGCCCAAGTTCCAAGACTGCTCCAGCAGTGGCAGCAGCAGCAGCGCGCCGAGGAAGGGCAACGAGGGCTGGTGTGCGAGGGGGGCGGTTAATGTGAAGGAGTGCTGCAGCAAGTGCCGGAGCACCAACGCCACCAGCGACGGCAAGCCCTTCAACTGCCGCCACTGGGTGCACATCCCGTGAGTCCCCCCTCCCTCACATCCCGTGAGTCCCCCCTCCCTCACATCCCGTGAGTCCCCCCTCCCTCACATCCCGTGAGTCCTCCCTCCCTCACATCCACGGCTTCTGTTTCCACTTTTGGGGGTGCACATTTCCATTTCGCTTTTTGCAAGTGCAATCTGTGGCTACCTCTGTTGTACAGCAGTCATTGTTCCTCCCCCCCTCCTCATCTCTACCCCTCTCTCCAATCTTTCTCCCCTCCATTCCAGGTCAGCCAGCTCCCGCCACGGCAGCAGCAGCAGCAGCAGCAGCAGCAGCAGGCAGTGCGGCAAGTGCATCCTGCTGCCTGCCATCGACGCCCTCACGCCCGTGAAGGCCACCCGGGAGCGGTGCGGCAGCACCAACCACACCAAGGTGCGCGTGGGCAAGCGCTGCCCATACGGCGAGAACGACCCGCACTTTCTGGGTGCGCACGGGACGCGCTTTGACTTCAACGGGCTGCCCGACCGCTCCTTCTGCCTCTACACCGACCGCCACGTGCACCTTAACATGGCCATGCGCGGCTACCTCGACTCCCGGCCCCTCCCTGCTGCTGCTGCCACTGCTGCTGCTGCTGGTTCTGTGGCCGCTGCTGCTGGGTCTGCTGTGCCTGCTGCTGGTTCTGCCACTCCTGCTGCTGCCACTTCTGCCAGTGCTGCATCTTCTGCTAATGTGCTGGCTGCTGCTCGTTTCGTCAACGGCTCGGCTGTCCGCACGTGGATCCGCCAGCTGGCAATCATGTGGCACGATGGTGAGGGCAGCAGCAGCAGCACGAATGCTTCTACCTCTTCTCACTCTCTCGTGCTCACAGCACGTGACGGCAAGCAGCAGACTCGTGGCTCAGAAGGCTTTCTTGCCTCGGCTACTCTCGACAATGTGCCTCTCCCTCGCTTGACCCTTGGCCAGAGCCACATGCTTTCCAACGGGCGGCTGAATCTGTCCTTTGTGGGCCAGGAGAAGACCGGCCCGTACGACGTGGACGTGTACTCGCTCCGCCTGGACAATCTCCTGGAGCTCGACCTGAAGCTGCGCGCCGCCCACCCTCTGTTGCAAACACCTGAGGACGCCCAGGTGCACATCAACGTGATGTTTGTGGACTCGAACCCAAGCGGGCAGGTGCACGGAGTGATGGGGCAGACATTCCGCAGCGGCAGGGAGAGGAGAACCATGGAGTATTCGAGGCTCTCTGCCTTGCTGCACCACCCAGTGTCGGTGGACGGGGAGGAGGGGAGGGGGTTTCTGGATGGGGAGGCAGCGGACTATGAGACGACTGGAGTTACGGCTGCTGACTGCAAGTTCACTGCTTTCAATGGGGGACAGCTGCCCCTGCTGGTGGAGTAGAAAGGAGGGGAGGGGGGAAGAAGGGAGGGGGTGAGCATGAATCGAGTGGAGATGGAGATCCATGGTCATATGGTACCAAGGTGGGCAAGAAACATGGCAAGCAGCTAACAGCGGCAAGTGTGGCTGATGGCCTTGGAGTCAACTGCTTCACACCATCCTCGCAACACAAGTGCACTCCAGCAGCCCCACAAGCTAGTGCCTGGTTGGTTTCGCCTGGAGCACCTGTTGGAGTCAACCAAATCGGCCTATAGGATTCTAAAAATCTCTGTTTGTGTACTCTTGTAAATTTGTAATTTACTACTGTTTCCCGCAATGCTATTGCTAGCGTAGCCATCTTCATGTGCCAGCCGGTTGACGAGCACTCCCACTTTGTGGGTGCTGCGTCAACCCGTGCACTCTGGCTGGCTATCCTTGCTAGGTACTCCACCCCATCATCTGCCATTCTTGGTCGTCTCCTCCCCCCCTTCTTCAACCCTGACCTGACGTCCTTCTCCACTGTAGCAGACTTAGTCGAGCACCTGCGCTCCCTCTTCACCACTATCTATTTCCTTGTCACCCGCCTCTCTGACCGCCTAGCCCCTGCCCGCGACGCTCACCTCGTTCGTCACCCTTTTGAGCTCGCCCTTGACCTCTTCTCCACCTCCCTGACAGAGGTAGAGGACCGCCTCCGCGCCATCGCTGGTTCCACTGGCGCGACGGCAGTCCCTATCTTTCAGGGCAGCACTCCCTCCCAAGTGATAGTCCTTGCCTTCGCCTTTGTTGCTGAGACCGCGGCAGCTACCTGTTCCCGTGGTTGCTCCTCTAGCGGCAAGGGCAAGGGCAAGGGGAGCAAGGGTCCTCGGGGGTCGGCAGTAGCGGGTGGAGGGGGTGCGGGTGCGGATGGAGAGGGTGGTCAGTCAGATTCGGGGACTGCGCAGCGGCCGCAGCAGCAGGAGCAGCCGCACCCGAGACACCTCGGCCGCCTCCTCCCCTGCCTCCGCAGCAGCAGCCGTCGCCACAGCAGACTCAGCGGTCGCAGCAGCAGCAGCAGCAGGGAGCAGTGGGCTCTGGGGGTGCCACTTCTTGGGGTGCTAGTGTTGGCGGTGTTGGTGTTGGGGCTGCTGGTGTTGGTGAAGTTGGTGTTGGGGGTGCTGGTTCTGCGGGTGCGAGTTCTGGGGGTGATGACTCTGGGGGTGCTGGTTCTGTGGATGGTGCGTCCGAGGGTGCTCGTCTTGGGGGTGCTGTCTCGGGGAGTGCCGGTGGCAGCCGCGGTGCCGCTGGAGGTCCTGGAGAGGACGGAGAGCAGTTGCAGCCGCAGCGGCAGCCGCAGCAACAGCAGCTGCAGGCACAGCCGCAGCAGCAAGCGCAACCGCCGCAGCAGGAGCAGCCGTAGTTTGCCCTTCGTCTCCTTGGTCTTGCTCCAGGTTCCCCTGTTCGCCCTCCTGTTCTCCCTACGATGCGTGCCCCTGTTTACGTCCCGCTGTTCCCTCCTCCGGACTACTCTCCGGCTCATTTTCCCCGCGCTCCCCTCTGTCCCCAGACTTGCCCCCCGTTCCCCCTCGTCTCCAGTCCCCAGTTTTTCCCCACTGGGTCCGTCGCCCTTTCTGGTGCTCGTCCTGCCTCTCTTCGTCCTACTGTCCACCCTATGGTTCTTCGTTCGTGTGCTCCTCCAGTCACAGTCCTCCCGTTGCCTCCCCCGTTGTCTCTTCCGTCGTTCCCCCCTCCTTGCTTCAACGCTGCTCTCGCTGCTCGTCTTACCCTCTCGCGCTTGCTTGCGTCGCTTGTCACTCATGCCACTGCTCCTCCTGAGACTATCTCTCCGCTTGTCGCTGCTATCGCTGACTTCGCCGCTAGCCACCGCCTTGACTACGCTGCCGTTCTGGTCTCTGGTACTGCCCGCCCTCCGTCCATCGGTGGTGCACCTGCCCTTGGCAGTGACGTGCTAGAGGACAGGCGGTAAGAGTTAGCCTACTTTGCTGCCGCTGTTCCACATCTTTGCTCCATGCTTGTATCCCCAGAGGGCGACCCAGATGCTCTCGACATCCCTGTTCCGTGCTCTTACGCTGAGGCGGTGTCAGGGCCCTGGGCAGCCCAGTGGATACAGACCACGAAGGCTTAAATGGCATCCTACAGATCCACAGGCACTTACGTCGACGAAGTTCCCTCGCCAGGGGCGAACGTAGCGGATGGCATGAGGATCTACAAGGTGCGCCACTCTTGCTGAGTTGCTGTTCTTTCCATCCTCTGCTGACCCTTGTCTCTTTGTTCGCACGGGTCAGACACCGTTCTACATTCTAGTGTACGTAGACGATCTTATCTTTGCTACTCCTGACAGAGTCGCACTGGCCTCAGTGAAGGCCGATTTACTTAGGAGACACACCTGTACAGACTTGGGGGAGCCGAGGCACTATCTGAGCTAGGAGATCTCTTGTGACCGTGCTGCTCGCACGATCACACTCTCCCAGTCCTATATGGTGCAGCAGATCCTCCATAGGTTCAGTCTCCAGTTCTCTTCAACATGGCCCACCCCTCTACCTGTGGATCACAACCTCTCTGTTCCTGTTCCGGCTGAGCCGGTCAAGGCTAGTGGTCCATACGCAGAGCTTGTGGGGTGTCTTATGTACGTGAAGACCTACACTTGACGTACCCTCTCAGTCTATTGGCTCGCTTTGTTGCGACAGGCAGGCACCGACCAGTCCACTGGTCAGTTGCCAAGAGAGTACTGTTGAAATAAGCTAGGTAACTAGGGAAGAAGCCATGGAATGGCGTGAGGTTTAGGAAGGAGAAAATGTCGATAAAAGAGAGAGTCTTTGAAATGAAGAGAGAGGGATACAAGAAGGGGGGTTGTGCCCTCTACAGTAGGATCTATTAACACCTACCAAGCCCCTAGGCTTGGTAGCTGAAAGCCCACCACACACATAGCACACTAAGCTACACACCCCCTAAGCCTAGCACCCCCATACTCCGGAGCAGCGACAGCTACTCCAGCAGGGTCAGCCCCTCGGTGCGTGAGGGCGGCGACGTCGACAGCGAGAGCAGCGGCTGCAACGGCGGCGCCAGCGGCAGCGTCGATAGCGACGGCGGCGGCGGCGTGGCCAGCGGCACCAGTTGCGACGGCGGCGGCTTCAACGACAGCTGCCGGCGGCGGCAGAGCTCGCAGCACTCGGCGGTGTGGCCGGGCTCCACGACGGTGGGATGGCTGGCGCGAGTCAGCCGCCGGCTGCGGCGAGGAAGAGGGGACGCAGGGGAAGGGGGCGGGGCTTCAGCAGCGGAGCCCGGGAGCGTGTTGCCCCGTGTGGCGCGCTGGCTGCATGCGGGCGTGCTGGCCAGCGCTAAGACGGGGCGCTGGCCGCTGCCGTCCGTGCCGTACGCGCGCTGGCGTGACGTCGCCACGGCAGCACGACGACGCTGTCACGCCGCCATGGCTTGACGTCGACGCCATAACAGCGCGACGCCACGGCAGCGCGTTGAGACGGCCGCGGCAGCACGACGCGCCGCGGCCGGCGGCCCGACAACGTCGCTGCTGCAGCACGACGCGGCGGCCATGGCAGTGAGAGAGAGAAAGAGAGATATGAGGAGTGCGCGGCAGAAGCGTGATAAGCAGGCCCAGGAAGAGCAACCTGCTCTGAAACCATGTCAAAGCTAGCTAGGTAGAAAGAGACGCCATGAATGGCGAGAGGTTTTAGGTGCTAGAAAAATGTCGAGAGAAGAGAGAGTCTTTGAAAAGAAGAGAGAGGGATACAAGAAGGGGGATCCAGTAGCACCTACCAAGCCTACCATTATATATATCAAATGTATAATTTAACACGTACTGCGGTATTTGGCAAGTACATTAGGACCGGGGCTTGTGCTAGGAGGACGGGAGCTACTGGTGGTCACTGGACACACAAACGCGTCGTGGGCTGACGACGTGGAGATGCTCAGGTCGTCTCAGGGCTACTGTTTTAGTCTTGGTGCTGGTGCAATCTCTTGGAGGTCCACCAGGTCGTCGTCTGTAGTTCAGTTTTGTTGTGAGGCAGAGATCTACGCTGGGGCTATGGCCACTCAAGAGCTCCGCTGGCTGACGTTCTTGCTCACTGACTTAGGTGAGCAGCCTCGGTCTGCCCCGGTCCTGTTTGCTGACAACATGGTCATGATCCTTCTATGTCAGGAGGCTCGACTTGAGGGTAGGGCGAAGCACATCCAGCTGCTGTACTTCTTGCTGCGTGAGTTGCAGCAGCTCGACCAGGCTCGAGTAGTACAATTGGCCTCGGAGGCCAACGCCGCTGATATCTTCACCAAGGCACTTACGCCTCGTGACCATCAGCGGTTCTGTACTCAGCTTGGTCTCGTCTCCGTAGCATCACCACTCCTTGTATCCTGGGTCATACTATACTTGCTTGTACGTGTTGTTCTATACATGCTTGTCTTGCTACACTTGTTGACTGGCCTTGTGGCCTCTTGTCTCACTGGTCAGACGAGTAGTGCTACCCTGGCTTGCCTTGTTGCCCTCACCAGAGGTCAAACAATGTTGCCCAGGTGTATTCTGCCTTTTTAATGAACTGCCAATGTCTAGGCTATGGGGTGTGTCAACAAGTATATGTACACTGGCAGAAAGTATTGCCCGGATAATTGCCTGAAAAATGTTTACGTACCTTTTTGGTGCCATTTTTGTATAGTTACGATTCATATTTCGGCCTCGGCTGTAAAGTAGTTCTGTGTTGTGTGTAATGGGTTTCAGATTTTTAGGGGTCGATTTTTTAAAGAGGACGAGATCTAGTTCGCGTAGGTGCATCCGGACAGTTAATGCCAAGCGGCGTACTAGATCTATATCCTACCATCCCTCATTCTACTTTCTTGCCCTCGTGACTTTGGAGTAGTCAGGTGATAGGCTAGGACCGCTGCTATGATTAGGCCATCATGAAGCCGTTAGATGAGGCGCTCTACGCACGGGTCATTACCTTGTTGCGGAGGTGGTATAGCACTAGTCGAATCGCTAAACAGCTAGGCATAGGGAAGAGTTCGTTCCATCAAGGCGATTGTAGAGCCTTGCCGCGATGACGTGCGTCCTACGATGCCCTCAGCCGGTCGTCCTCGCTTAGTGACACAGAGAGTCCGGCCCGACATACAGTAGTTCGGTCGATTACCAGCAGGGAGGCAAAAATCTCCGCTCACGTGGCGATGTTCGTCGAGAAGCAGCACGGCATCACGTTGCATCCTAAGACAGTGCGTAACGCTTTGAATGGCAGCAAAATTGTCGCAATGAACCATCCCACGAAGCCGCGACACTCTCGGAAAAACATACGTGATAGGCTAGAATGGGCCCGTGCCCACGCGGACTGGACGGTTGACGACTGGAAGTGAGTGATCTGGTCGGATGAGACCAAGATCGGTCGTTTTGCATCCGACGGACTCTCATACGCCTGCGTTCACGAAAGGACTGCCCTCCAAAGACACCAAATCAAGCAGACCGTCAAACACGGGGGTGCTTGATGATTTGCGACTACATGTCGTATAAGGGAGCGGGCTTCATGAGCAAAACATATGGTAGGATGGACGGACTGCTCTCTCTGAGTATACTGCAGGACGAGCTCAATAGTACAATCGATTTTTACCAACTTGCACCCTCGGAAGTTATCTTCCAGCACGATAACAACCCCAAGCACAAGTCGCGTATCGTGCATGAGTGGCCTTGAAAGCAGGAGTCTGGGGTGGTGGAGTGGCCATCATCCTCACTCAACCTCAACCCAATAGAGCATCTATGGGCTCATCTCAATGTGTGGCTAGCCAAGCACGAGAGGCCTCCCACTGGTATGCTGGACCTGTGGGAGCGTATCCAAAAGGAAAGGGAGAAGATCTCATCAGATTTGTGCACCCACCTAGTGGAAAGCATGCCCAGGAGGGAGAGGGCGGTGATTAAAGTGAAAGGGCAATGGACTAGGTACTAGTTTGGGGTTGTTGAAACTTGCTGCTTGCGCCTGGCACAAATTGTCCGGATGTACCATGATTGTTAATTTGTGCTATTTGCTGTAAACATCAGTATCTTCGAGAAATGTAAGGCATGGGCCTATAGCCTGACCCCAACCTACATACAGTGGCCATACCAAAAGATTAAGGCTTAATGTGCATGACCCCTTAATATTCCAAAATTCGTCCAAGTGACAAACATGCGGACAATACTTTCCGCCAGTGTATATAGCTTAGTGTTAAACATATCTTGTATGTTGTTATAGACTATACAGGGTTGTACCTTAGGGAGTACAACCTGTTACATGATATTCCCTTGTATCTCACTCTACTAGTCATTCTTTCTCTTCAATATGGCATCATGAGCAGGCTAGGTCCCCCCTCCTACTAGCGCTTCCGCCCTAGGTCCTAGCCGCCCCCGTTCCCCTCCCTCACATGCTGGCCCGTCTCCTAGCCAGCCCCGTCGCCTAGCCGGTCCTATCGCCTAGCTGGCCCCGTAGCCCAGCCCGCCTCGTCGCCTAGCCGGCCCCGCCTCCTAGCCGGCCCCGCCTCCTAGCAGGCCCCGCCGCCCAATCAGCCCCGTCGGCCCCGCCTCCTAGCTGGCCCCGCTGCCCAATCAGCCCCGTCGACCCCGCCTCCTAGCTGGCCCCGCCGCCCAATCGGCCCCGTCGACCCCGCCTCCTAGCTGGCCCCGCCGCCCAATCGGCCCCGTTGTTCTAGCCGGCCCAATCCTCCTAGCCGGCCCCGTAGCTCACTCGGCCCCGCCTCCTAGCCGGCCTCGCCTCCTAGCTGGCCCCGTCGCCCACTCGGCCCTGTCACCTAGCCGACCCCCGTCACCTAGCCGGCCCCGTAACCTAGCCGGCCCCGTCTCCTAGCCGACCCCGCCTCCTAGCCGGCCCCGTCGCCGCGCCGGCCTCGTCGCCCAGACGGCCCCGTCCCCTAGCGGGCCTCGCATCCTAGCTGACCCCGTCTCCCAGCCGGCCCTGTTGCCTCGCCGGCCTCGTCGCCCAGCCAGCCCCGTCTTCTAGCCGGCCCCGCATCCTAGCCGACCCCGTCGCCTAGCAGGCCCCGTCACCCGACCGGCCCCGTCCCCTTGCTGGCCCCGTCGCCTAGCCGCCCCGTAACCCAGCCGGCCCCGTCACCTCCACGCCTAGCCGGCCCCATCGCCTCGCCGCCCGCGGCCCCGTCTCCTAGACGACTCGCCGCCGTCCTTGGCCCTTTGCACTGCACTGCACTGCCCGGCACCGCACTGCACCGCTCTGCACCGCACTGCACCGCCCTGCACCGCCCTGCACCGCATTGCATCGCACCCCACCATACTGCACCTCCCTCTACCGCACTTTACAGCACTGCACCGCACCTCACCACTTTCCGCAGCACCCTACTGTCCAGTACCGACTTTCTGCCGCTGCAGCGACCATGATGTCGGACGCGGTTCTGCGTTTTGATGCGGAGGGGCAGCCGATTGAGTTCGACTCGTGGCTCGTCGACCTCCAACGACTCCTGACTGGTCAGCGGCAGGACGACCACTCCCTGGACGTCCACATCGACGGTACGCTCCCCTGCCCGGACCCCCCTGCTGCTCTACCCACTGACTCCATGTCTGCTGACCGTGAGTCCGCTGCCGCTGCTGTCCTTGCCTGTGCTGTCCAGTTATCACGTAACGATGTCGCACAGCTTGCGATTAGTCATGCCCTCCCCCTGTCCGAGGGCCCTCGCTTTAGGTGGGTCAGGACTGCGCAGGAGTTCCTAGAGGCTACTGTTGCGCGCTATTCCACCCCGCCCTCTGCCTCCTTAGGTCGTCTAATCCTCCCCATGCTCTTTCCTGACCTCGCTTCTTTCCCTCCAGTTGCTGACCTAGCCGCCCATCTGCACACACTAGACACGACCTGGCGCGCTGCCCGCACTGAGGCCCAACTTCGTGTGTTTCAGCCACCCATCTGCTCTACCCTCTACCTGCTTGCCACCCGCCTCCCTGACCGCCTTGCCACCGCCCGCGATCACATCCTTTTCTCCACCCCGCTGACCTCACCCTCACTGACTTTGTTGACACCCTGGCCGCCGTAGAGACTCGTCAGTGCTCTATCGCCCAGTCTAGCGGTACCGTGCCGGTCTCTATCTTTCAGGGTTGTGCCCCTGCTCAGTGCGCTTACTCCGACGGTTCTGCTATCGTTGCTGAGACAGCCGCCATAGTGCAGTTTCGTCCGGGTAAGGTTCGCCGCCCCAAGGCTGGGCACGGCGGAGGAAGCGGAGAAGGGGGTGGTGCCGGTGGTGGAGGTGGCTCGCCCGCTGGTAGTACTGACGAGGGGGCTGGGGCTGGTGCCTCAGAGCAGCAGTCCCAGCAGCAGCAGCAACAGCAGCAGGCACTGTCGCTGGACCAGCAGTAGCAGCAGCCGCAGCACCTGCAGCAACAGCAGCAGCAGGCGCCGCAGCAGCAGCGGCGGGTCGGCCGTCTCCCCCCCGGGTGGCCTGGAGCTGGTGGTGACGGTGGTCGCAGTGGTCGTACGCACGGCATGCTGTCGGGTGGTGGTCAGCGTGACGGGCGCTGCCAGTACCAGCTCCAGACCGGTCCTCGCCGTGGCCTCGTGTGCGGAGAGATCGGCCATACCCCCACTCGTTGTTTCCGTCGCCTAGATGACATGTTTTGTCTCCGCTTCGGCCCGTCGCCTGACCTCCCCGACTGGCACAGTCTGCTCCGTCGTGGTGTTACGATCTTTGATATGGACATGGATGAGATTAGCTCTGCTTCGTATACGCTGTATGTCGATGACTCTAGTGTGACTGGTTCGTATTACCCTGTCTTGCCTAGAGTAGGTGTGCCCATTGTGCCTAGTTCAGGCTCCCCTGCTGCGTCAAGCATAGGATCCCCTGCCTTGTTTAGCCTTGGGTTCTCCCTCGCTTCTCCGACCTCTGTCGCCGCTGCCACGCTCTCCTTCACCGTGGACTCCGGCGCGTCGTGGTGTTTTTTTCGCGACTCCACTATACTTACGTTGCTTCCCATTTCCGCTGCAGTTGCTCTTGCAGACCCTTCCTCCAGTCCTATAGTTGCCCGTAGCTCCACTACTCTCCCCTGTCCGGCGGTTCCCTCGGGCTCTCTTACACGCCTGCACATCCCCTCGTTCTCTAGGAACCTAGTTGGTGTTGGCTGCCTCCAGGACCTTGGCGTCACCACTACGTTCCCTGGTCACGAGCGGTACACTATCTGTACTGAGGCCGCCACTGGTGCCCCCCTCACCACATTCCCACGGGACATGGTGTCTGGCCTGTTTACGCTGGACACCGCGTCTCCCCCGGTTGGGACACCTCCCCAGGTAGCAGCGTCTTCCCAGGTTGCTGCGGCGTGCTCGTGCCGGTCGCTTACTCACCCGTCGCTCCTGTAGCACCACCCTCTAGGTCACCCCGCTCTCACCCGTCTCCGTCACATGTCTCAGCACCATCTTGTCATAGGTCTCCCTGAGTCGTTCCCTACGCTCCCCTCCTCACCCGCGCCTCCGTGCATGCCCTGCGTCGAGGGCAGGCTCCGCCGTGCCCCTCACTCCTCCTCATTCCCCCCCATCTCCGAACCGCTGCAGACCTTGTATATGGACGTTTGGGGCCTCGCCCCTGTCCATGGGCCGCGTCGCGAGCGCTACTTCCCAATGCTTGTCGACGACTACACACGCTATACCACGGTGTTTCCCCTAGAGCGGAAGGCCGACGTGCCTGGCGTTCTTCTCCCGTGGCTTGTCTCTGCACGTGTTCACCGAGATCTCCCTGTCTTGCGTCTTCACTCCGACCGTGGTGGCGAGTTCGCCTCTGGCTGCCTTGGTCGCTTCTGTCGTGCAGAGAGCATCACCCAGACGTTCACCCTGTCGGACTCCTCGCAGCAGAATGGGGTCACTGAGCGACTCATTGGCTTGGTCATGGAGGTGGCTCGTACCTCCATGATCCATGCCAGTTCACCCCATTTTCTGTGGTCGTTCGCCATTCTCTACGCCGCCCACCAGTTTAACCTGTGGCCGCACCCTCAATGGCCGCATGTTTCGCCGACCCTCCTCTAGACCGGGTCTCCTGGTGCCGCGTCTGCATTCCACATCTGGGGCTGCTTTGCTCACGTTCGTGCCTCTGCCACGGACAAGCTCACTGCCCGCACTGTCCCGTGTGTCTTCCTAGGTTTCCCCCTCGACTCGTCTGACTGGAAGTTCTACCACCCGCCTTCTCTGCGTTTCTTTGCAACATCACCTTTGACGAGTCCGTCTCCTTCTACCACCGCTTTCCCCACCGTGGTCCCCCAGTCACTCCCCCCTGGTTCCTGGTTCCCCCCCCTCCCCCGGTCGCCCCTGTTCCCCCCCCTCCCTAACCTGCCCCGTCTGGTGTGTCTCACGCCACCCCCCTCCCGTCGGTTGTCCCTGCTGAGGAGTCTGCTGACTCTCGTGGCTCGGCGGAGTCTCTTCCGCCGTTGCTGTCCCATCCGCAGCCGCCTCCGCCGCAGCCGCAGCCGCTGTCGTCACCGCTGCTGGAGTTCATGCGTTCTGGGGGTGCTGGGGAGCGGGCTAGAGCTGGTTCTGGAGCAGGCTCTACGGGTGCTGGCGTGGGGCTTCTCGGAGGGAGCCGTGTTGTCGCTGGAGGTGCTCGTGTTGGAGTCGGGCAGCAGTTGCAGCCGACGCCGCCGGTGTCCGCTCTTTGCCTCCTTGGTCTTCCTTCCCCTGACCGCCTGCTGATGCCTCCCCCGCTGCCGCCGCCTCCTCCTCTGCCGGTCCACAGCCCTGTGTTTCCTCCCCCGGACTCCTCTCTGGCTCGTTTCCCTCCCCGTTCTCCTCCTGTTTCTCCTCCCCTCTCTCCTGACCCGACTCCTCCGTCTCACGTCTGGTCTCGTCGTCCGTCTCGTGCTCGTCCTACCTCCCCTGTTCTGTGTTCTCACACTATGTTGCTTCTCTCTCACGAGTCTCGTGCTCCTCCTCTCCTCCCATCTCCTCCCCCGTCGTCACTTGCTGTGGCCCCGCCTTTGTTCTTGGAATTCCTCCGTGCTGCGCGTCCCCTTGTTCCTCGTGTCCTTGCCTCTCTCGTTACCGACCCGTCTGTTCCTCTCTCGAGTCTGTCGGCTCTGAGGGTGACCCGGACGCACTTGACATCCCCACCCCTCGCACCTACGCTGAGGCCACCTCGGGACCCTGGGCCTCTCAGTGGATAGCTACCATGGAGCAGAAGATGGCATCTTGGAGATCCACCGGTTCCTTCATCGACGCAGTTCCCCCACCTTGGGTGAACGTAGTCGATGGCCGGTGGCTCTTCAAGGTGAAGCGCCCTCCTGGAGAGCCGCCTGTCTTCAAAGCGTGCTACGTTGCTCGGGGCTTCAGTCCACGTGAGGGGATGGACTTCTTTCAGACCTTCGCCCCGACCCCGAAGATGACCACTCTCCAGGCACTACTATACGTACTCTAGGGCAGTCTACACGAGCAGGTCTACCTGCGCCGCCCCCAGGGCTTCTCCGGTACCTTTCCCCTGGCACCGAGTGGCTCCTCCGGCGCCCTGTCTACGGCTTGCGACAGGCGCCCCGTGAGTGGCACGACATGCTGCGTGCTACACTTACTGACTTGCAGTTCTTCCCTTTGTCTGCAGACCCCTCACTCTTCGTCTGTTCCGGCCATACTCCGTTCTACATCTTTGTCTACGTAGACGACCTGGTCTTTGCTACTGCAGACAGAGACGTGCTGGCCTCCGTGAAGGCCGAGCTGCTGAGGAGACACACCTGCACTGACCTAGGAGAGCTGCGCCGCTACTTTGGCTTGCAGATCTCCAGGGACAGAGCAGCGCACACCATCACTCTCTCACAGTCACACTTGGTGCGCCAGTTCATTCAGAGGGTCGGCCTTCAGTTCTCTTCCGCACAGCCCACCCCTCTGCCAGTAGACCACAGACTCTCTGCCCCAGTCCCAGAGGAGGCTGTAGAGCCTAGTGGTCTCTACGCAAAGTTGGTGGGTTGCCTCCTGTACCTGATGACTTGCACTCGTCCAAATCTCGCATACCCTCACAGCATCCTGGCTCGCTTTGTGGCCTCGGGCAGACACCGACTACAACTCTGGTTGGCAGCTAAGAGGGTTTTGCATTATCTAGCAAGTACATCGGGCATGGGGCTAGTGCTAGGAGGACGTAGACCAGTGGTACTTACCGAGCACAGAGACGCTTCTTGGGCAGACGACGCCGAGACTCTCAGGTCCTCACAGGACTACTCCTTTAGCCTTGGTGCAGGTGTCATCTTGTGGAGGTCCACCCGCTCCTCGTCTGTTGCCCAGTCTAGCTGTGAGGCTGAGATCTACGCTAGTGCCATGGCGGTACAGGAGCTCCGCTGGCTGACATTCTTGCTCACCGACCTTGGTGAGCGGCCTAGCTCTGCCCCGGTTCTGTACGCTGACAACAGGGCCATGATCCTCCTGTGTCAGGAGCCACGACTTGAGGGCAGAGCGAAGCACATCTAGCTGCGGTACTTCCTCCTGCGCGAGCTGCAGCAGCGTCGCCAGGCCCGCGTAGTACACTTGACCTCTGGTGCCAACACAGCTGATATCTTTACTAAGGCGCTTGTGCCTAGAGATCTTCAGCGGCACTGTGTACAGCTAGGTCTCGTTTCTGTAGCTCCTCACTTGCTACGACCTTGATTGTGTACAGACCTTCATATATATATTACCCTGACTGGCCTTGTGGCCTCTTCCAAGTGGGTGAACTAGTAGTGCCGCCCTGATCTTGCTCTTGCCTTGTCTGTACTCGTTTGAGTGGACTTTAGACCCCTGCCTAGAAGTGCTACCCTGAGCTACTTATCTCTCACTAAGCAGTTCCCTTATCTAGTCAAGGGGGAGTGTCAAACATATCTTGTATGTTGTTAAAGATTATTCAAGGTTGTGACTTAGGGAATACAACCCATTAGGTTATATTCCCTTGTATCTCACTGTACTAGTCATTGTTTCTCTTCCATTCTTAGCTAGATCATATTTGCTTATAGCCTAGCTAGTTTAGATCTTAGTGATACAGCCCTAGTTTTGTATCCCTCCACATTTTCTCTTAGTCACAACTTTTCCCGCTACTCTAACACGGACAAGTACCCACAGAAGTATGATAACCTAAATGGTGCCGTCAGCATTAGCAAGTATGCACAGATTGGAATAGCTGCTTTCATGTTGAACACCTGACAATGGTACCAGGCACGCGGTGTGACTACTGGGCTGAGTCGACTCAAACTGCATTTACGCAGTGATTGGAATAGCCACTTTCATGTTGTCCGCCTTGCAGTGACCAATCACGCTGCAGGAAAAGTAAAGTGGTGAAGCAGTGCTTGTCACCTTGTACCTGCCTCACGGTAGAAAGGGGCAGCAAGAAGAGAAGGTCATCATTGATGAACTAAACAGGGTACTGTAGTCATCATCTGGCTCTGGTACTAGGTCCTAGTGTAATTAATGCAAACCAGTGTGAGTGAGTGTGTGTGAGTGGGTGAGTGAGTGAGTGAGTGCATGTAAGTACGTGCGCGCGCTTGCGTGTGTGCGTGTGCATGCCCGAGCGCGTGTGCAGGTACGCATGTGTGTGCGCATGCACGCACGCCAACTGTGCTGTGCATGCTCACATGTAGCTCCCAAAGCTGGTGATGCCTGTCTTCTTCTTTGCAGCTGAGAAGTTGCAGTTGTTGTAAGCGTCCACATTGTTCATCAGCCACACATCATGCGGAATGCCCTTCCATGAGAACTCTGCAAGTAACGCATTGGAGCACATGCAAGCATGCACACGGAATGAGGACGGACGAGCAAAGAGGCTTGAATCACTTCAGCACAAGGAGAAACTGTCAAAGGAATGGCTAACAAAACTGTGCGAGCACTGACGGGAAAAACAAGGGGAAAAAATAGGGGGAAAAAAAGGGGGGGAAAAATACCAGTAAAGGAGGCGCTCCGAAGATGTGGCCTGCAAGCATAACCCCGTTGGAAGTCCATTTTCTTGGTCCTCCACAGGCTGCCATCCCTCCCCTTCAATAAGAAAATACTTTTCTAATGGGCTTAGATAATACGTACTGAGGAAGTCGCCTTTGTGGATGGGCGCGCTGGGCTTCCACGTCATCACACCGAAGCCCCACGGGCTCAACCCCCCCCCTCCCACTGTGAACGTCTTGGCCTTAGCCTGCGGGGGGGCAGCGATGGAGACGAGGCAAAGAGGAAGCAAGAGTGCAGAGGGGTGTGCGGCGAGGGTTAGACGGTGGTGAGAATGAGGTGGACGGGTCGGAACAAGGGGCACTAGAAGTAAGAGAGAGAAAGCCACTGCAGCCAAGGAACCCAAGTAGGATTTCGCTTGCCATCGCAGACAAGGGACCCAAGTAGGATTTCGCTTGCCATCGCAGACAAGGAACCCAAGCAGGATTTCGCTTGCCATCGCAGCCAAAGAACCCAAGCAGGATTTCGCTTGCCATCGCAGACAAGGGACCCAAGTAGGATTTCGCTTGCCATCGCAGACAAGGAACCCAAGTAGGATTTCGCTTGCCATCGCAGACAAGGAACCCAAGTAGGATTTCGCTTGCCATCGCAGACAAGGAACCCAAGTAGGATTTCGCTTGCCATCGCAGACAAGGAACCCAAGTAGGATTTCGCTTGCCATCGCAGACAAGGAACCCAAGTAGGATTTCGCTTGCCATCGCAGACAAGGAACCCAAGTAGGATTTCGCTTGCCATCGCAGACAAGGAACCCAAGTAGGATTTCGCTTGCCATCGCAGACAAGGAACCCAAGTAGGATTTCGCTTGCCATCACAGACAAGCAGCATACGGCGGGGAAGGCGGGAAGGAAGAATACGAGAGAAAGGGATGGAGAGACGGGAGGGCGGGAGAGACGGTAGGGCAGGAGAGCAAGGAGGGCAGGAGGGCAAGGAGGGCAGGAGAGCAAGGAGGGCAGGAGGGCAAGGAGGGCAGGAGGGTAGTACCTCTGACTGAGTTGCGCCTGAGCCGTAGGAGAGAGCCAGGCGGGGAAGCGCGCGACGTAGGGGGGCAGGGGGGATAGGGGGGGTAGCGCAGGGCCGCAGGGGAGAAGGGGGAGAGAGCGGACACAGCGGAAGGGGGAAAGCGGGCAGGGTCACACTATGAGAGAGCAACGAAACCGAAGGCTTCTGGGGGGAGGTGACGAGAGGTGATGAGGGCTGTTGAGGGGTGATGAGAGGTGATGAGGGCTGATGAGGGGTGATGAGGGCTGATGAGAGGTGATGAGGGCTGATGCGAGGTGATGAGGGCTGATGAGGTGATGAGGGCTGATGAGAGGTGATGAGGGCTGATGCGAGGTGACGAGGGCTGATGCGAGGTGATGAGGGCTGATGAGAGGCGATGAGGGCTGATGAGAGGTGATGAGGGCTGATGCGAACAGGTTTGAAGGGGGTCGAGCGGAAGAGGCTGTCTGAGAGCAGAGCAAGCAAGGATACGGTCTACCTAATGAAGAGACTCGACGCAGTCGGTGAAGAGAAGAGAAAAACAAGCAGGAGGCGAAAGCAGGGCAAAAACGAGAGGCCGCCGTGAGAAACGGGGATGCGAGAAGGAAACGCCGCACGCGGTGGCAGTGACGGTGGCAGTGACGGTGGCAGTGACGGTGGCAGTGACGGTGGCAGTGACGGTGGCAGTGTACTGACGGAGGAGCGTAGAAAGGGGAACGGGACGGCGTTTCACGGAGGCGCAAGGAGGCACCTCGGATTCTTTAAAAATCGTACAGAGGGGACACGTACAAAGCAGGACGACGAGCGTAGCGGCCGCAAGGGCAATGGCGGAAAGCGAGCGAGCCATGGCGCCGATTTGAGACGCCTCAACGAGGCGAATTAACGAAGCGAGGAGGGGGAGGTTCAGATACAACTGAAACGGGCAGCTGACTGGCCTTCCAGGAATACCCTGATTTCTCGCGTGACCTCGGACGCCTTTGACTCGGCGAGCTCGTGACTTAACGGGTCAGTTGAGCACTGAAACGGAGTGAGGAACAAGCTCGCTGGATGACTGCTAGTCTGTCTGCGTCGTGCGTATTTATACCCGTTCGGTGCTTCAGGTGGTCCCGCGTGGTCTACAGCCGAGGAGCCACACCTTGCTTTGCCACGCAAGCACCATCGCCTCTGCTGCTGCTGTTGCTACTGCTGCTGCTGCTGTGTTCTAGGCTCTAGCATCCACCGCAAACCTACAGCGACTCCGGCTCGGAGTCGGCGGACCCCCCGCAAGGGAAGGGAGTCTCCACTGGCGAGGCGACTGCAGTCCTCCTCTTCTACACTCCCACTCCAACGAAAGCATGCCCCACAGGCGTTCCCGTCCGTTCCCCAACCCATCTCATGCCCTTCCCCTTGCGCGGGAACCGGCTGAAGGTGCATGGAACGAGACTGCTGCACCTAGCTGCCGTCAGCCTGACGTGACGTTTCGGCCACGTGACTGGCTGATAAGGCATGATACCCACAAAATCGAGGCAGAGGAATCGGATGGTGCACAGAGTGGTTTTGCCGAGAATCGAACGGCGGTGGTGAAGATAAGGAGAGGATGTAAGTCAAGCGAGTAACGATTGGGCACGTGGCGACACTGCTTACTGTGCCGACAGTAATGAATTCGATAGGCTATCAGGTAGTATCTGGTATGGTCGGTGCGAAGGAATGGTGAGGGCGTGTCCAGCGCGTTCGTATACTCTTCACTCTGCATATCAGGTACGAGATTTTGACCAGGTAACCCGAATTTTAGTGTTCATTCGGACACGCACGAGAAATTGACGGTTTTGGCACACCCTCCAAACGTGCCCACAGACGTGGGCCGCACGTTTCCGAACCGAATGGAGACCGTGCCCAAATTATACACACGGCAGAAACGTCCAGATCCTGACTGGAGGAAAAATAGAATGCTTACATTCGCCAGGCTTTTGTGATGCATGCGAAGGACCGGACGAGGCCTCTTTCCCGGGGCGGAATTCGGTTACCCTACTGTTTTCGCGTGTCAGTCTGTCATGTGTGCGCTTTGCACCCGCTCATTGGTCCGGAAAAAAGGGGGAGAATAAAAAACATGGTAAATGGTGGGTGACGAGAAGAAGCATAGGGCCATGGGAGAGTACCTGAGCAATGGGGTGAACAGTAGGGTTGAAGGGGAAGGTGGTTGAGAGATGGGGAGTGCAGATGGCAAAACCAGCAACAGCATGGGAGTGAAGCTGAGGGCATAAGTGAAAGGGGAGGGAAGATAGGGGAAAGGCTTGACAGGGTGGGAGAAAGGGGAGGGGAGATGGGTGAAAGGATGGGAGAGGGGAGCGAGGTAGGGAAAAAAAAAATCTGCCAAGGGAACGCGGCACAGGAAAGAGCGGGGGGGCAGCAGAGAGCGGGGAAACAGCAGAGAGCGGGGGGACGGCAGAGAGCGGGGGGGCGGCAGAGAGCGGCGACGACAGCGGCGACGGCTTCGGCTTACGACTGCGGTAACGGCAGCGGCCCCCGCCCTTTTGGCGGCGTGCCTAAACTCCGCGACTGGGGGACGACCCGCGAGAGTCAGGCGGCGGCTGTGGCAAAGAGGAGGAGACATAGGGAAGGGGGAAGGGGCGGGGCTTCGGATCTTCAGCGCGGCGCCATTGCTGGCGTGGCGCTTACTGGCGTGCGGGCGGGCTGCAAGTCCAGCAGCGAAGCAGGTGGTGCGCGACGGCAGCAGGTCGACGACACCGCCACGGCACCACTACGACGCCACCACCGCGTGGCGTCGGAGCCGCGGCTGCTCGTCGACGCTGAGACGACAGCACACAGAGGCCGCCGCGGCATCTCGGAAAATGTGCCACGGCGGCAGGCAAACAGAAGGCCGCGACGGCGGCCAAGTAAGGACGGGTACGCACCGGAAGCGTGGAGAGCAGGCCCGGGAAGGGCGTCCTGCTTTGATACCATGTCAGAACTAGGAACTAGGACGCCATGAAAGTGGCGTGAGGTTTTAGGAGCTAGGAGAACTAGGAGGAAGAGATTTGACGAGAGAAAAGAGAGCTGGATTAGAAAGAGAAAGAGGTACAAGGAGGGGTGTTGTACCTTCTGCAGTAATATTCAGTAATGTCTACCAAGCCTTCCATTTCTATAATTACATATATAATTTAACACTTTGTACCCCCTCTCCTTGCCCTCTGTACCGACTGCCTTCGCCCTTTGTATCCCCTCTCCTTGCCAGGCTGTGGGAGAGGATGGGTGGGTAGGAAATACAGGAACGTGAAAGGGTACATGACGGGGCCTATCTCTTAACATTCCGTTTTTCCAGACCCCCGTCTCCAGTTCTGTCCCCCTATATCCATGCCTTCCCTTTTCCCTTCACTCCTACCAGGAAGCCTACCTTTCTCCCACCTTTCCTTTCATCTCCCGTCCCCTATATCCATGCCTTCCCTTCCCCTCCCCCCCCTCCCACACCTCCCAGCCTACTTTTATCCAGCCCTTCCTATTCCACTCCCAAATTTCATGACTTCCTGAACCCTCACTGCGTGCATGGTTTTACCCTCAGTTTGCTCTCATTCTTCCATAAACCCCTTCTAGTTCACGCCACCCGCTCATTCCGCCCTCCTATGCTGCTCGCCTCTCCCCCTTATGCCGCTCGCCTCCCCCTTATGCCGCTCGCCTCTCCCCCCTATGTCGCTCGCCTCTCCCCCCCTATGCCGCTCGCCTCTCCCCCTTATGCCGCTCGCCTCTCCTCCTTATGCCGCTCGCCTCTCCCCCTTATGCCGCTCGCCTCTCCCCCTTATGCCGCTCGCCTCTCCCCCCCTATGCCGCTCGCCTCTCCCCCTTATGCCGCTCGCCTCTCCCCCTTATGCCGCTCGCCTCTCCCCCTTATGCCGCTCGCCTCTCCCCCTTATGCCGCTCGCCTCTCCCCCTTATGCCGCTCGCCTCTCCCCCTTATGCCGCTCGCCTCTCCCCCTTATGCCGCTCGCCTCCCCCTTATGTCGCTCGCCTCTCCCCCTTATGCCGCTCGCCTCCCCCTTATGCCGCTTGCCTCCCCCTTATGCCGCTCGCCTCCCCCTTATGCCGCTCGCCTCTCCCCCTTATGCCGCTCGCCTCTCCCCCTTATGCCGCTCGCCTCTCCCCCCCTATGCCGTTCGCCTCTCCTCCTTATTCCTATCGTCCCCTCCCATCATTCTGCTCGCTTGGCTACATGATTTCCAGAACATTCTCCCTATCTCCCCGCGTCCCTATCTTCCAGGCGCCCTCTCTCCCATTCAGCCCCCTCTTTCCCACATGCCGCCCATCTCTCCCACCTTCCGCCTCCCTTTCCCCCCATTCCGTGTACCTCTTCCCCCCATTCCACATACCTCTTTCCCCCATTCGCACACGCTTTCTCCCCATCCTGCCTACCCCTTTTCCCCCTTTGCATACCTCGTTCCCCCGTTCGTCAAGCACTTTCCCCATTCCGCACACCTCTTTCCCCCATTCTGCCTACCCCTTTCCCCAAGTTCGCCTATCTCTATTCCATATCCCACATACCTCTTTGTAAGGCGACAAGTCTGCTGTCGTAACGGAGTTTACTCTGCGCCGCTGGCTGAAATTCGTCGAGCCTAACTCGCTTATCTATCTCGTCGAACCGAACTCGTTTAGCCTAACTCGTTGAGCCTATCGCCTCGAGCCTAACTTGTCGAGCCTTTCTCGTCGAACCTAACTCGTTTCCCTCTCTTCAAACCGTCACTACTGCATTTCTGCTCGTTTCTCGTCGAAACTAAAACGTTATACACGTAGGGGAGACTGTTCAAGCCCCGCAAAACCTGCGGCGATTTTTTAGGATAGGTGTCGAGACCGCTCTGGCTTCCTAAGCTAGTCTACGTGTGGGAATAGTCTACGACTGTCAGCACACCTGGGGCTCACTTGAAACATGGGCTGTGACAGGTGGTCGCACGCCTTTCTTTTTGGTTTAGCCATGCGACCCTCGGACTCGTCGCCTGGTGTTCCTTTCTGGGGTTACGATCTGTTATGCATCGTCAGGGAATCAGTGTGGGCTGCAAGTTCGCAGCATTTGTTTCTTCGAGTCTGGGAAAATGCACCAGTGGAAGTTGGTTCCTTTTCTCTGACCACAAAAAGAACCCAATTTTCAAGTGCAACCCCCCTTTGCTATTCTAGTCTGTGGTTTTAAGTCTTTTTTATCATTTCCAACACCTACCTAGCTAAACCCTTCCTTAGCTTCTTAACATAATGGACTCTCTTTCCTTTCCGGAGGATCCATTATTCCGAGTGTTCATTGCAAGATGGCATAAGCGAGCTTTCACAATACACAATTTTACTTGTGTAACATTTTCAAAAATATCATATTGCAGCATACTGTCAAACATGTTTAGTTATCATGCTTGTATAGACTGTATAGGGTCATCCTCTAGAGAGTACAACTGTTAGGTATATGTTTGTGTACTCTCTCTCTCTATTCATCAATTTCACTGTTTGATATGGTATCACGCGTAGGTAGGATCCCCCCCCCCCCTCACGCTTCCGCTCGCCCCCTAGCTGGGCCCCGTCGTGCTCCTAGCCCCGTCGCGACCCTCCCTAGCCCCGTCGCGACCCTCCCTAGCCCCGTCGCGCCCCTTCCTGGGCCCCGTTGCGCCCCTTTCTGGGCCCCGTCGCGCTCCTCCCAGGCCTTGTAGCGCCCCTCCAGGCCCCGTCGCGCCCCTTTCAGGGCTTCGTAGCGCCCCTCCAGGCCCCGTCGCGCCCCTTCCAGGGCCTGGTAGCGCCCCTCCAGGGCCCCGTCGCGCTCCTCCCAGGCCCCGTAGCGCCCCTCCTGGGCCCCATTGCGCTCCTCCCAGGCCCCGTCGCGCCCCTCCCTAGCCCAGTCGCGCTCCTCCCAGGCCCCGTAGCGCCCCTCCTGGGACCCATTGCGCTCCCCCCAGGCCCCGTCGCGCCCCTACCTGGGCTTGGTAACGCCCCTCCAGGCCCCGTCGCGCCCCTACCCATCCCCGTCGCCCCTGCTCGGCCCCGTCGCCCCTGCTCGGCCCCGTCGCCCCTGCTCGGCCCCGTCGCGGCTGCCCGGCCCCTGTCGCACCGCCTAGGTCACCCTGCGCTCCCGCGTCTGCGTCACATGTCCCAGCACGGTCTCGTCCTTGGTCTCCCCGGTTCGTTCCCCGAGTTTCCCTCCTCCCCCGCCCCACCGTGCACGCCTTGTGTCGAGGGCCGGCTCTGCCGTGCCCCTCACTCCTCCTCTTTTCCCCCTACCACCGCACCACTGCAGACTCTGCACATGGACGTCTGGGGCCCAGCCCCGGTCCATGGGCCGCGTCGCGAGCGCTTCTTCCTAGTGCTTGTCGACGACTTCACGCGCTACACCACCGTCTTCCCCCTGGAGCGGAAGGCCGACGTGCCTGACGTTCTCATCCCCTGGCTTGTCTCTGCTCGTGTCCACCGCGGTCTCCCTGCCTTGCGCCTTCACTCCGACCGGGGTGGCGAGTTTGCCTCAGGTGTCCTTGGTCGCTTCTGTCGTGCGGAGGGCATCACCCAGACGTTTACCCTGCCGGACTCCCCGCAGCAGAATGGGGTCGCTGAGCGACGCATCGGTTTGGTCATGGAGGTGGCTCGCACCTCCATGATCCACGCCGGTGCACCCCATTTTCTGTGGCCGTTCGCCGTGCGCTACGCCGCTCACCAGCTTAACCTGTGGCCGCACCCCCAGCGGCCGCAGGTTTCGCCGACCCTTCTGTGGACCGGGTCCCCTGGTGACGCGTCTGCGTTCCGCGTCTGGGGCTGCCTTGCTCACGTTCGTGCCTCTGGCACGGACAAGCTCACTGCCCGCACCCTCCCCTGCGTCTTCCTCGGTTTCCCCCTTGACGCGTCCGACTGGCACTTCTACCACCCGCCGTCTCACCGCTTCTTTCACTCTCGCGACGTCACCTTTGACGAGTCCGTCTCCTTCTACCGCCGCTTTCCCCACCGTGGTCCCCCGGTTACTCCCCCCCTTTTCCTGGTTCCTCCCTCCCTGGTGGTCCCTGCCCCTCCCCCCCCCCGCCCCCCGTCCGGCCCCCTCTGGTGTGTCTCACGTCACCCCCCTCCCGTCGGTCGTCCCGGTCGACGAGTCTTCTGACTCTGGTAGTCCTCCGGCGCAGTCCTCGCCGTCTGTCCCTCCCCCGGTGTCTCCTCCTCCACCGCCTCCGCAGCCGCCGTCGCCGCAGCTGCTGCAGCCGTCGTCTCCACCGCCGCCGCCGTTGCAGCCGTCGTCTCCGCCGCCGCCGCCGTCGCAGCCGTCGCTGCAGCCGCCGCCGCCGCCGCCGCTGTCGTCGCTGCCGCCGTTTGTGGACTCTGGGGGTGTCCCTTCTGGGGGTGCAGGTGTGGAGGGTTCGGGAGGTAGCCGTCGCGCAGCTTGTGGCCCTGGTGTTGGTGTTGTGTCGCCGCAGCAGCAGTCCCCGCCTGTGTCCGCCCTCCGTCTGCTCGGCCTTCCGTCTCCTGACCCTGCGCCTGTTCCTCTCCTGCCGTCTCCCTCTCTTCCCGTCTACGGCCCCGTGTTCCCTCTGCCAGACTCGTCCCCGGCTCGTCTTCCCCCTCGTTCCCCTCCTGTGTCCCCTCCTCTGTCTCCTGACCCGACGCCGCCCTCACACGTCTGGTCTCGCCGCCCCTCTCGTGCTCGTCCTGTCTCCCCTGTCCCGCGCTCTCACCCTATGTTGCTCCGTTCCCACGCGTCTCGACCTCCCCTCCTCCCGTCTCCTCCTCCGTCTTCCCTTGTCGTTGCGTCTCCTCCTCTGTCCGACTCCTTTCGTGCCGCTCGTCCTCTTGTTCCTCGGGTCCTTGCCTCTCTCGTTACCGACCCGTCTGTTCCCGTGTCGAGTCTTGACGCCCTCGTCGCTGCGGTCGCTGACTTCGCCTCTACCCGCCGCCTTGACTACGCCACCGCTCTGCTCTCTCACCCTGCCTGTCCTCCGTCTGTCGGGGGTGCTCCTGCCCTCGGCAGTGACGTCCTGGAGGACCGCCAGTTTGAGCTTGCTTTCCTGTCCGAGGCTGCTCCCCATCTCTGTTCCATGCTGCTAGTCCCTGAGGGTGACCCAGACGCTTTCGACATCCCGACCCCTCGTACTTACGCTGAGGCGGTTTCGGGACCCTGGGCCTCTCAGTGGATAGCTGCCATGGAGCAGGAGATGGCATCTTGGAGATCCACCGGCACCTTCGTCGACGCAGTTCCCCCACCTGGGGTGAACGTGGTCGATGGCCGTTGGCTCTTCAAGGTGAAGCGCCCTCCTGGAGAGCCGCCTGTGTTCAAGGCGCGCTACGTGGCTAGAGGCTTCAGTCAGCGCGAGGGGGTGGACTTCTTTCAGACTTTCGCTCCTACCCCGAAGATGACTACTCTTCGGGTGCTGCTACACGTAGCGGCTCAGCGTGACTACGAGCTTCACTCCCTCGACTTCTCCACTGCCTTTCTTCAGGGCAGCCTTCACGAGCAGGTCTACCTGCGTCGCCCTCAGGGCTTTACTGGCACCTTCCCCCCTGGGACCCAGTGGCTTCTGCGGCGGCCAGTCTACGGCCTGCGCCAGGCGCCTCGTGAGTGGCACGACACTTTGCGTGCTACCCTTGCTGACCTGCAGTTCTTTCCGTCCTCTGCAGACCCCTCGCTCTTCGTTCGTGCTGGCTCGACTCCGTTCTACATCCTCGTCTACGTAGACGACCTGGTCTTTGCCACTGCTGACAGGGACGCACTGGCCTCCGTGAAGGCAGAGCTGCTGAAGAGACACACCTGCACTGACCTTGGAGAGCTGCGCCGTTACCTTGGCTTGCAGATCTCCAGGGACAGAGCCGCGCGCACCATCACCCTGACTCAGTCACACTTGGTGCGCCAGGTCCTTCAGAGGTTCGGCCTTCAGTTCTCCTCCGCACAGCCCACCCCTCTTCCTCTGGACCACAGACTCTCCGCTCCAGTTCCTGAGGAGTCGGTAGATCCCAGTGGTCCTTACGCTGAGCTAGTGGGTTGCCTCATGTACCTGATGACTTGCACTCGCCCAGATCTCGCATACCCTCTCAGCATCCTGGCTCGTTTCGTGGCCACAGGCAGACACCGACCTCAGCACTGGTCTGCCGCTAAGAGGGTTTTGCGTTATCTTGCAAGTACATCGGGCATGGGGTTAGTGCTAGGCGGACGCAGGCCAGTGGTCCTTACTGGACACACAGACGCTTCTTGGGCAGACGACGCCGAGACGCTCAGGTCTTCCCAGGGCTACTGCTTTAGCCTTGGCTCAGGTGCTGTCTCGTGGAGAGCTACCCGCTCCTCGTCTGTTGCCCAGTCCAGCTGTGAGGCTGAGATCTACGCCGGTGCCATGGCGGCACAGGAGCTCCGCTGGCTGACCTTCTTGCTCACTGACTTAGGTGAGCGGCCTAGCTCTGCCCCGGTCCTGTACGCTGACAACAGGGCCATGATCCTCCTGTGTCAGGAGCCTCGACTCGAGGGCAGAGCGAAGCACATCCAGCTGCGGTACTTCCTCCTGCGTGAGCTACAGCAGCGTCGCCAGGCTCGCGTAGTACACTTAGCCTCCGGTGCCAACACAGCTGATATCTTTACGAAGGCGCTTGCGCCTAAAGATCATCAGCGGCACTGTGTACAGCTTGGTCTGGTTCCTGTAGTCTCTCACTTACTCGGGCCTTGACTTTGTACTGCCCTATATATATCTGTGTGTACACTCAGACTGGACTTGTGTCCTCTTACAGTGGTTGGACTAGTAGTGCCGCCCTGTACTAGTTCTTGCCTTGCCTGTACTCCTTCTGACTGGTCTTTTAGACCCTTGTCTCAGAGGCTGGACTAGTAGTGCCACCCTGAGCTGCTTGTCTAGAACATTCCCCTATGCAGTCCAGGGGGTGTGTCAAACATGTTTAGTTATCATGCTTGTATAGACTGTATAGGGTCATCCTCTAGAGAGTACAACTGTTAGGTATATGTTTGTGTACTCTCTCTCTCTATTCATCAATTTCACTGTTTGATACATACTGCACTCTGTGAAGGGAGCCCAAAACAGAAATGTGATTTGGAACCAGGAATCTATAGAACACAACTCTTCCACACCACAGGGCTGCTATGTACAAGGTTATACAAGCACGGATCTCGCACAAAGAAAGCAAACCTAATGATAATTAGCAAGTGGAAAGCACGACACGCAAGGCTGCCATTAGCATGGGCATTCATGCATGGATTGTAACAGCCACTTTCATGTTGAATGCAGAGCAATGGCTGGGCACGCTGCAGGAGAAGTAGAGCGGTGAAGCAGTGCTCCTGACCTTATACCTGCAACAGGATGCAAACGGGCAGCAAGAAAGACGATCAATAAAGTACCAGAACAGATACTGTTTGTAATCAACTAGCTATGGTAGTTGTTAGTAAGGGCTCTCGACAAGTGTAACTAATGGAAGCCAGATAAACGAGCACGTGTCTAAGTGGGTGAGTGCTTGCACGCGTGCCTGCATGTGTGCGTTTGTGTGCGAGCACGCCAACCATGCTTTGCAAGCTCACTTGTACATGCCGAAGCTTGTGATGTCTGTCTTCGCGTGAGAAGTCTATTTTTTAGGCGCCTCAAAAATAGAATCCTTAAGCTCTGGATGCTCACCAAGGTGTTCACCAGCTCCGAATGCTCATTGCTCACCTGTACATGCCGAAGCTGGTGATGCCTGTCTTCCTCTTAGCATCCGTAAAGTTGCAGTTGTTGTACGCGGCCACGTTGTTCATTAGCCACACGTCATGCGGAATGCCCCTCCACTTGAACACTGCACGTGGTGCCACAGATGTTAGGCAGGGGAACAAAAACAGGCGCACTGGAATGAGAAACAGACAGCCGATCACGACCCGCACAGGTGTATCTTGAGTCGACTCAGAATACACCTGTCAGGCAGGGGAACAAAAACAGGCGCACTGGAATGAGAAACAGACCGCCGATCATGACCCGCATGACGGGTGCCACATGTCATGCGGACTTCCGGTCTATTTGAGCCTTGCACAGGGTTTGCATTGCAGAGCACGCCCAAGCACGAACGTGGAATCAGGAACGGACAAGAAAAGAGGCATGCCTAACTTCCACGCAACGAGACACTGTCAAAGGAAAGGCTAACAAGACCTTGGCCAACAACACCGCACGGGCACTGAGAGGGAAAAGAGGAGGTACTCCAAAGGCATCGCCTGCGCATATAGCCACGCTGGGGCGCTATTCCTGCACTCCATAGCCCCACGGGCTAACAACCCTTTCACCCGCCCCCCCACCCCTCACCCATCACCCCCCACCCCCCACCCATCACCCCCCACCCCCCCGATGCAAACTCCATTTTCTATTGGGCGTAGAGCATAAACGTACAGAGGGTGTCGCCCTTGTGAATGGCCCCCTTGGGGTGCCACTTCATCACGCCGTAGCCCCACGGGCTGAGGCCCCCGCCTCCCACTGTGAACACCCTTGCCTGGGGGAACAATTAGGGAGAGAGACACACGCGGGGGTTGGCGGAGAGTGAGACGCACACTGTGAACACTCTGGCTTGGCGGACGGGGCAGTGATGGGACAGCAACAAGACAAAGAGGCAATGAGAGAGAGAGAGAGAGAGAGAGAGAGAGAGAGAGAGAGAGAGAGAGAGAGAGAGAGAGAGAGAGAGAGAGAGAGAGAGAGAGAGAGAGAGAGAGAGAGAGAGAGAGAGACTGGGGTGAGAGATGAGTGAATGGCACAGTAGGAACACCTTGGACTGCTGGGGGAAGCGATGGGAGATAACGAGGCCAAGAGGGAGCGAGAGGGGAGAGGGATGTGCCATGATGGTTAGACAGAGACGGTGAGGAGGATGGGTTGGAACGAGGGAGGCCAGAAGTGAAAGAGAGGAAACCATGGCAGGAATAAGATCTCACAAGGGTAGGAACACATTGGCCTGGGGGGCAGAGCAGCAAGGTGAGGCGGATGGGTCGGAACAAAGGACGCTAGAAGTGAAAGAGAGGAATCTATCGTGGAAATAAGATTCCGCAGGCCATCGCAGACGAGCAGGTTGAGGAAGATTAGGCAGGAAGGAGTCCCAGAAGGGCAGGAGAATAAGGAGAGGGCAGGAGAGCAGGGAGGGCAGGAGAGCAGGGAGGGCAGGAGAGCAGGGAGGGCAGGAGGGCAGGGAGGGCAGGAGGGCAGGGAGGGCAGGAGGGCAGGGAGAGCAGGGAGGGCAGGAGAGCAGGGAGGGCAGGAGAGCAGGGAGGGCAGGAGAGCAGGGAGGGCAGGAGAGCAGGGAGGGCAGGAGAGCAGGGAGGGCAGGAGAGCAGGGAGGGCAGGAGAGCAGGGAGGGCAGGAGAGCAGGGAGGGCAGGAGAGCAGGGAGGGCAGGAGAGCAGGGAGGGCAGGAGAGCAGGGAGGGCAGGGAGGGCAGGAGAGCAGGGAGGGCAGGAGAGCAGGGAGGGCAGGAGAGCAGGGAGGGCAGGAGAGCAGGGAGGGCAGGAGAGCAGGGAGGGCAGGAGAGCAGGGAGGGCAGGAGAGCAGGGAGGGCAGGAGAGCAGGGAGGGCAGGAGTGCAGGGAGGGCAGGAGTGCAGGGAGGGCAGGAGTGCAGGGAGGGCAGGAGTGCAGGGAGGGCAGGAGTGCAGGGAGGGCAGGAGAGCAGGGAGGGCAGGAGGGCAGGGAGGGCAGGAGGGCAGGGAGGGCAGGCGAGCAGGGAGGGCAGGCGAGCAGGGAGGGCAGGCGAGCAGGGAGGGCAGGCGAGGAGGGAGGGCAGGCGAGCAGGGAGGGCAGGAGAGCAGGGAGGGCAGGAGAGCAGGGAGGGCAGGAGAGCAGGGAGGCCAGGCGAATAAGGAGAGGGTAGGAAGGGAGGGCATGCAGGAGTGCAGTACCTCGGACTGAGTTGCGCCTGAGCCGTAGGAGAGCGCCGGGCGGGGAAGAGTGTGACGTGGGGGGGTTGGGGGAAAGCAGAGGGGGGAAGAAAGAAGGGGAGAGAAGGGACTCAGAGGAAGGGGGAAACGCCGGGAGGGTCACACAATGAGAGAGCCGATGTGCTCAAGGCTTCAGTGGGAGGGCTGATGCGAGGTGACGAGAGGTGATGAGAGGTGATGAGAGGTGATGAGAGGTGATGAGAGGTGATGAGTGATGGGAGTAGGAGAGAGGAGGGTCGAACGGAACAGACTCCTGGGGAGCGAGCACGGATGTGACCTCGACGGTGGAAGCAAGCAACCGCTCAAGAGAGACAACGGGGCGGTGGACCGAGCGGTCAAGGGGCGGAGCGTGGAGAGGGAGGGGAACGAGCGGTCAGGGCGCACAGCAGGACGGAGGCGCGGCCTCAAAAAGGGCGACGAGACGCACAGAGCAGGACATACAGAGCAGGAGGGCGGGAGTAGCAATCGGCACGTACAGAGCAGGAGGGCGGGAGTAGCAATCGGCACGTACAGAGCAGGAGGGCGGGAGTAGCAATCGGCACGTACAGAGCAGGAGGGCGGGAGGAGCAATCAAGGAAGGCCCGAGGACCAATCAGGATTCGGGACGTACAGAGCAGGGCGACGAGTGCAGCAGCCGCGAGGGCGATGGCGGAAAGCGAGCGAGCCATGGCGACGACTCGAGAAAACCGCGAGATGGTGGAGGGGAGTCGGACGCGGAGGGCTGGAGCGAGCCGTACGGAAATCAGGTCGTTGGACGAGTTTGGTTCAACCCGAATTCCTCTTGGTGGGAGGGGGGAGGACTTGGCGAGTCGGCGAGTCGGCGAGTCGGCGGATTAGTGGAAGAGTTGAGCACTGATAAATCGGAGGAGATAACAAGCTCGCGGCGGCTGAATGACTAGACTGTCTGCGTCGTACTTATTTATAGCCGTTCAGTGCTTCAACCTGCTCCCTTGGTCATTCTTCCCTCGGCCGAGACGCCCCAGGTGGGGCGCCTTTCTTTTGCCAAGGAACCATCGTCTCACTTCTTGCTGCTGCTGCTGCTGCTGCTACTGCTGCGTTCCACTGGAACAGCAACTGCAATCCTACGCCGACTCGGCGGACCTCCCATAGAAAAGTCTCCTCCTCCCATACCGACAACAGCGTGCCCCCCAGCCGTCCCGTTGCCCTTCCCCGCATGCCTTTCCCCTTGCGCGGAGGGGCTCCCAGCCTGGGGAAGGCTCGTGGAACTCGCCGGCTGCACCCGATTACCGTCAAGTGACGCTTCGGCCATGGGAGAGGCAGACAAGGGGAGGCTGACTGATTGCGACAGCATGCATGCGGAATCGCGTGCAGGATAAGGAAACGATGTCGGGCGAGACGCCTAAGCATTAGGCACGTGGCGAGCGGAGGACCGACACTGGTTACTGCACCGACAATGGGCGATTGGATAGCCTATCAAGTGGCATGAACTGTGGCTGGGATGGTCGGTGAGAGGGAATGGGGGCGAGTTTGCGACAGGCGAGGGCTCGCGAACAGGGGCGAGACGCAACTTCTGAGGTCGGTGTGGTGAGGTAATGTTCACGAGTGTTACAGGAATACTATTATTGTTATGAGTGGGAATGGAACAATTGACTTAGTAATGGAAATACAACCTAGGAATAATAATTGATTAGCAAGTGATGAGTGAACTGGCTAAATTAGGGATCGTACGTGCTAGGGAGAGAACCTCGGGACGTGAGGTTGGGATGGAAGGGTGGCGAGGGTGTCGGAACACGACTCGGGGAGGTTTGGGCCGACAATGGAGGCCGAACCTGCGAGATCGAGGTCTTCGGGTGTAACGCTGCAACTTAGCGCAGTAAGGAATTGTAATTCCTTACACTCTCCCACCTTCTACAGAAGCCCTCAGTACACTGGAGGCGATACTCCGATGGATTAATAATCCAATCACGAGCATGACTCTAGGTCATGAAATCTTCTTACGACCGTAATGATTACGCCGTCCTGCAAGTCTTGGGCGAGCCAAATTCCACGGCTGAAATTGGTCGAGAGATGTCTTGACCGTTGGGCGATTATCACGAGTCAGCAATATCGGTGGCGAAAATGTCAAGGTCGATCTGATAGATATCTCCAGATCGAACGACTGACGATGATTTTAATTTGGCAGGATATGTCAGAATAACGCAATGATTAGAAGGAAGAGGGAACAAGGGAGATATAGGGGTGTATGTATAAGAACACACGCATATTCTAGCCTATAACTTCTACATACAAATGTAGGTATATGTTGACACACCCCTTAGGCTAGATAAGGGGTAGTGCTGAGCAAGAAGCACACAGCTCAGGGTGGCACTACTAGTCCAACCTCTGAGACAGGGGTCCGAAGACCAGTCAGCAAGAGTACAAACAAGACAAGAGCAAACCAGTGCGGCTGGATGTGCTTCGCTCTGCCCTCAAGTCGAGGCTCCTGACACAGGAGGATCATGGCCCTGTTGTCAGCGTACAAGACCGGGGCAGAACTAGGCCGCTCACCTTAGTCGGTGAGCAAGAACGTCAGCCAGCGGAGCTCCTGTGCCGCCATGGCACCAGCGTAGATCTCAGCCTTACAGCTAGACTGGGCAACAGACGAGGAGCGAGTGGACCTCCACGAGATGGCACCCGAACCAAGGCTAAAGCAATAGCCTTGGGAGGACCTGAGGGTCTCAGCGTCGTCTGCCCAAGAAGCGTCTGTGTGCCCAGTAAGGACCACTAATCAGTGTCCTCCCTGTCAACTTATACATATCATGCATGTAGAAGTTATAGGCTAGTATCGATGTGTGCTCTTACTGAGTATAACCCAACTGCTATATGTTCCATGTTTCCCCTCTAGTAATTCATTCACGTATTCTAACATGGTATTAGAGCATGTTAGGTTCACCCGACCGCTTCCGTCCGCGCCCTAGTCTCTCGTCCGCCCCTAGCCGGCCCCTTGGCCGTCGCGTCCGCCCCTAGCTGGCCCCTTGGCCGTCGCGTCCGCCCCTAGTCGGCCCCCTGGCCGTCGCGTCCGCCCTCAGCTGGCCCCCTGGCCGTCGCGTCCGCCTCTAGTCGGCCCCCTGGCCGTCGCATCCGCCCCTAGCTGGCCCCCCTGGCCGTCGCGACCGCCCCTAGCCGGCCCCCTGGCTGTCGCGTCCGCCCCTAGCTAACCCCTTAGCCGTCGCGTCCGCCCCTAGTCGGCCCCCTGGCTGTCATGTCCGCCCTCAGCTGGCCCCCTGGCCGTCGCGTCCGCCCCTAGTTGGCCCCTTGGCCATCACGTCCGCCCCTAGTTGGCCCCTTGGCCGTCGCGTCCGCCCTCAGCTGGCCCCCTGGCCGTCGCGTCCGCCCCTAGTTGGCCCTCTGGCCGTCGCGTCCGCCCCTAGCTGGCCCCCTTGGCCGTCGCGATCGCCCCTAGCCGGCCCCCTGGCCGTCGCGTCCGCCCCTAGCTGGCCCCTTGGCCGTTTGCGCCCGCTCCTAACCGGCCCCTTGGCCGTTCGCGCCCGCCCCTAGCTGGCCCCACTGGCCGTCGCGCCCGCTCCTAGCTGGCCCCCCCTGGCCCCACGCGCCCGCTCCTGGCCGGCACACTGACCGTCGAGCCCGCTCCTAGCCGGCCCCAGCAGCGCCCGCCCGGGCCCTCCTCGCGCCCGCCCGGCCCCCAGTCGCACCTGCCCAGCCGCCCCGCGCGTGCTCGGCCCCTCCTAGCGCCCGCCCGGTCCCAGTGCGACCGCCCGGCCCCTCCTCCTGCCCGCCCGGCCCCTCCTCGTGCCTGCTCGACCTGCCGTGCCACCTCGGGCCCCGTGTCCTCTGCTAGCCTGCGCTGGGGCTCCCCTGCAGCCGCCCTATTGGAGAGTGTTGCCGCCGTGTCCCTATGCCGCTGTGCTCCTGCCGAGCTGTGGAGCTGTGCCGCTGCGTCGCTGAGGAGCTGTGTCGCTGACCCTGCACGATGGCTGACTTCGTGCTTCGCCTGGACGCTGAGGGCCACGCGGTTGACTTCGTCGCCTGGCTCTCCGATCTCCGCCGTCAGCTTACAGGTCAGCGCCAGGATGGACACTCGCTGGTTGTCCATGCTGATGGCTTGCTCCCCCGCCCCCCTGCACCTGCTCCCCTCCCTGCTGACCCCACCTCCGCTCAGAGTGAGGCTTTCTCTACTGCTGCGCTTGCCTATGCGGTCTGGGACTCACGCGATGCAGTAGCTCAGGTTGCTATCAGTCACGCCTTCCCTGTGTCTGAGCGCTCGCGTTTCGCTACGGTTGATACGGCCAAAGCTTATTTAGACGCTGTTGTTTCTCGCTATTCCACGCCTGCATCCGCTTCTGCCGGCCGCTTGCTCTTCCCGATGCTGTTCCCAGACCTTGCTGCCTTCCCTATTGTTGCAGACTTTGCCTCTCACTTGCGTGCCCTAAAGTCTCGCTATCGCACTGCCAGCACTGCTGCCCAGCTCACTGCTCTCCCCCCCCCATTCTGCATGACACTCTATTTTATCACCATGCGCCTGCCGGACCGCCTAGCTAGTGCCCGCGACCGCTTCCTTAGCCAGCACCCGGGTGACCTTACCCTGACCGCCTTTGTTGACACCCTCACCAAGATCGAGACTCGCAAGCGCACTATTGCTCAGTCGAGCGGTGCGCCGGCAGTCTCTATCTTTCACGGCTGTGCCTCCTCCCAGTGCACGTTTACTGACGATTCGGCTGCGGTCGCCACTGCGACCCCTCTTACCAAGACGGCTGCTGTGGTCCACCCACAGCAGCGCCCGCGCCGCGTTGGCCGTGGCCGTCAGGGAGGTCGTGGTGGTGGCGCTGGTGGTGGTGGTGGTAGTGGTGGTGGCGACGGTAGTCCATCTGAGGGGACTACCACCAGTGGGCAGGAGCAGACGCAGTCGCCTTCGCAGCAGAAGCAGCCCCCGCAGCAGCCGCCGCCGTCCCAGCAGCAGCCACCACAGCTGTGGGCTCGTCTCCCGCCTGGTTGGCCCGGCACCTCCGGAGGTGGTGGCCGTGATGGTGGCCCGCGCAGCTTGGCGTCTACCGGCAGCTCCGGTGCTGTGACCTGCCAGTACCAGCTTCAGACCGGGCCTCTCTGCGGCACTCTGTGCCGTCGCCCGCACCTGACCGCCCGCTGTTTCCGCTGCCTCGACGATCTCTTTCGTCGTCGCTTTGGCCCGGCCCCGGACCTCCCCGACTGGCACAGCCTGCTTCGCCAGGGCGTACCGATCTTTGAGTTAGATATGCATCAGATAGGTGCAACTTTGCATGCCTTGTATGCTGACGCTTCTAGTGTTGCTGGATCTTATTACCTGTGTACTCTAGTTTAGGTGTAGCACCCTTGTGTAGCTTAGCTTCCCCTGCTGCGTCAAGCGTAGGACTGACTAGGTTGCCTAGCCTCGTTCCTGCACCGGCATCGTCCCAGGCTCTTCTACCACCCGCAGTCCCACCGCTTCCTCCACTCTCGTGACGTCACCTTTGACGAGTCCGTCTCCTTCTACCGTCGCTTCCCTCACCGAGGTCTCCCAGTTTCCCCCCCCCTGTTCCTTGCCCCCTCTCCCCTGGTAGCCCCTCCTCCCCTCCCGCCTCGTCCTGCCCCGTCAGGTGTCTCCCATGTCACTCCCCTCCCGTCAGTTGTCCCTGTTGAGGAGTCTGTCTGGCTCTTCAAGGTGAAGCGCCCCCCTGGAGAGCCGCCTGTCTTCAAGGCGTGCTACGTGGCCAGAGGCTTCAGCCAGCGCAAGGGGGTTGACTTCTTCCAGACCTTCGCCCCGACCCCGAAGATGACCACTCTTCGGGCGCTGCTACACGTAGCAGCACAGCGCGAGTATGAGCTCCACTCCCTCGACTTCTCTACTGCCTTTCTTCAGGGCAGCCTACACGAGCAGGTCTACCTGCGCCGACCACAAGGCTTCACTGGTACCTTCCCCCCTGGGACCCAGTGGCTTCTCAGGCGCCCGGTCTACGGCCTGCGTCAGGCTCCCCGCGAGTGGCACGACACACTGCGTGCCACGTTAGCAGACCTGCAGTTCTTTCCGTCCTCTGCTGACCCCTCGCTATTTGTGCGTTCCGGCCAGACTCCGTTCTACATCCTTGTCTACGTAGACGACCTGGTCTTCGCTACTGCTGACAGGGACACACTGGCCTGTGTGAAGGTCGAGCTGCTGAAGAGACACACCTGCACTGACCTTGGAGAGCTGCGTTGCCATCTTGGCCTGCAGATCTCTAGGGACAGAGCAGCACGCACTATCACTCTGACACAGTCACACTTGGTGCGTCAGGTCCTTCAGAGGTTCGGTCTTCAGTTCTCCTCCGCACAGCCCACACCTCTACCTGTAGACCATGGGCTCTCCGCTCCCGTTCCTGAGGAGCCAGTAGAGTCCAGTGGCCCCTACGCAGAGCTGGTGGGTTGCCTCATGTACCTGATGAGTTGCACTCGCCCAGATCTCACATACCCTCTCAGCATCCTGGCTCGCTTTGTGGCCACTGGCAGACACCGACCACAGCACTGGTCGGCCGTTAAGAGGGTTTTGCGATATCTAGCAAGTACATCGGGCATGGGGTTAGTGCTAGGAGGACGCAGGCCGGTGGTCCTCACAGGGCACACAGACGCTTCCTGGGCAGACGACTCTGAGACGCTCAGGTCGTCTCAGGGCTACTGTTTTAGCCTTGGCTCGGGTGCTATCTCTTGGAGATCCACTCGCTCGTCGTCTGTTGCTCAGTCCAGCTGTGAGGCTGAGATCTTCGCCGGTGCCATGGCGGCACAGGAGCTCCGCTGGCTGACCTTCTTGCTCACTGACTTAGGTGAGCGGCCTAGCTCTGCCCCGGTCCTGTACGCTGACAACAGGGCCATGATCATCCTATGTCAGGAGCCTCGGCTTGAGGGCAGAGCGAAGCATATCCAGCTGCGGTACTTCCTCCTGCGCGAGCTACAGCAGCGTCGCCAGGCCCGTGTAGTTCACTTGGCCTCCGGTGCCAACACAGCTGATATCTTTACGAAGGCGCTTGCGCCTAAAGATCATTAGCGGCACTGTGTACAGCTTGGTCTTGTTCCCGTAGCTACCCACTTGTTAGGACCCTGATTGTGTATTCTCTACTATATATACCTGTCTAACTGGCCTTGTGGCCTTACCTCCAGTGGTTGGACTAGTAGTGCCGCTCTGGCTTGCTTTTGTCTTGTCTGTACTCTTGCTGACTGGTCTTTGGACCCCTGCCTCAGTGGTTGGACTAGTAGTGCCACCCTGAGCTGTGTGCTTCTTGCTTGCACCACCCCTTCTCTAGCCTAGGGGGTGTGTCAACTTATACATATCATGCATGTAGAAGTTAAAGGCTAGTATCGGTGTGTGCTCTTAGTGAGTATAACCCAACTGCTATATGTTCCCTGTTTCCCCTCTAGTAATTCATTCACGTATTCTAACACTCCCAGCACTAACCCCATGCCCGATGTACTTGCTAGATAATTCAAAACCCTCTAAGCGGCTGACCAGTGCTGTGGTCGTTGTCTGGCTGTGGCCACAAAGGGAGCCAGGATGCTGAGAGGGTATGCGAGATCAGGACGAGTGCAAGTCATTAGGTACATGAGTGTTACAGGATCGAATGTGTCGAGGAAAAATTGCATTATCGATTGATACAAGGCGCTTTTATACTTCCAAAGTACATCAAGTAACCATGTTTATCCTATCCAAGGGGAATAGACCCTTCTAGAAATAGAATCACCCTACGTATAGCCACGCGAGGCTATTGGCTTTAAGGGATTACGGCAGGATTACGCTAGATAGAGCGCGCCAGTACATCTCGAGCCTGGTCGGTGATATAATCATAATAACAGGATAAACCAAATGATAATGGAAAATGAGGAATAGGAAACCAAATGAGATAAGAGAAAAAGAGGAATGAGTTAGAAAGGAAATATGGAAAGGGGAATTGGTGTAATGGGGTCGTTCTCTCACACTTCCCCCCCTCAAAGCTGGGTGGTAGAAGTAACACCCTGCTTGATAAGGTAGTCGCGAAGAGGACGACGGGCGTTACCTATCGCGGATTCAGGAAACCAAGTGTCCTCAGAAGAATCATAACCCTTCCAACGGATGAGAAGCTCCATGGTGCCATTCCGACGACGGCGGTGTGCAAGCATGGATTCGACCTCGTACTCGGGTTCATCATGGACGAGGACGGGTGGCGGCGGCGGCGGTTGGCGCCTGGTGAAGACCGTGTTAGGGTTGCGATAGGGCTTCAGTAGTTGGACATGGAAGACGTTGTGAATCTTATAGGTAGCTGGTTGGCGTAAGCAGAAGGTAAGAGGAGTGACCTGTGCTTCAACGAGAAAGGGCCCGCAGAAGCGAGGTCGCAGTTTGGATGGCAGATGACTGATGTTGATATTGCGGGTGTCGAGTAGAACTTGGTCTCCCATGGTGATGGTGTGGTCAGTGTAGTGGCGATCTGCCTGGCGCTTCTGTTGCTGCTGAATGTCGAGGAGGCGCTTGTGGGTCCAATCCCAAAGCTGATGCATGGTCGCGATGAAGTCGTGTGTGGGTTGGACTGTAGCTGATGCTATCGGTTTTTGTGGCATGAGCGGGTGGCGTCCGTAGCAGAGGAAGAACGACGTCTGTCCAGTAGCGGCGTGAGTGGCGTTGTTGGAGCCAAACTCCAGGACGGGCAGATGCAAGTCCGATTTAGAGATTTCGTCTTTGCATGCGGCGCGGAGGAGTTGCTCTACAATTTGGTTGAGGCATTTGGTCTGTCCATCTGTCTGCGGATGGTAGGCGGATGACAAGGCAAGTTTGGTCCCGAGCAGAGACATCAGTTCCTTCCAGAACTTGCTGGTGAACTTGGGGTCTCGGTCGGAGATGAGTGTTTTTGGAATGCCATGTTGTGAGATGATGTAGCGAACGAATAGTTGTGCTGTCTCTTCGGTGCATGCTGTCATGTGTGTTGGGATGAAGTGTCCCATTTGGGAGAATTTGTCGATGACGACGAGGATTGCGTCATGACCGCTAGTGGTAGTTGGTAACCCGGTGATGAAGTTCAGGCTAACCACTTGCCATGGCTGTTCTTGGGCAGGGAGAGGCTGTAGCAGTCCTGCTTTCTTCTGCTTGCTGCTCTTCATCCGCTGACATGTTGCACACGAGGTGACGAATTGTTGGGCGTCCGCTGCCATGTGGGGCCAGTAGTAGTGCTTTGCAATACCGGTGAGCATCTTGTTGGTACCGAAGTGTCCCGCGAATAGGACATCGTGGTATTCTTCGAGTAGTAACTGGCGCAAAGGAGGGTAATTGGGTACCCATATTTTCGTTGATCCCTTCCGGTATGTGATGTCACCGTCCCACTGTAGCAGGTGTAGTTTTGCTGCCAATGGAATTTCGGGATCGATGGCGTACCCGTGTGTGAAGAGTCCCTTGAGAAGTGGGTTCATCCCTTTGACCTGGATGGTGGCAACGTGTGCAGGCCAGCTGAGAGCATCTGCTTTGTTTTTGTGGCCGGGCTTGTACACGATGTTATAGTGGAAGTGCATCTCGAGGAAGTTAGTCCACCGGACCTGCCTCCTGGAGAGGGTTGGTTGTAGACGGTTGTTTGTCGTTCTTCGAGATAACATCTCCACAAGGCGATGATAATAGCGAGGTCCTCTTTCTCGTGTATCGGGTAGTTGAGTTTTGCCCCGTGTAGTTTCTTGCTGAGGTAGGCGATTGGTTGCAGTCCATTCCCCCGGTCTTGCATCAAGACTGCTCCCACTGCCTCGTCGCTGGCGTCAGCTTCAATGACGTAGTTGCGTTCGGGGTCTAGCAAGATGAGTACAGGCGCGGACGTGAGTGCTTGTTTCGGTTGCTCCATGGCTTCCTGATGCTTTGGTTCCCACTTATAGGGCGTGTTCTTCTTCAGCACATTCGTGAGCGATGTTGCGATTTTTGCGTACTGTGGCACGAACCTGTTGTAGTAGTTAGCGAAGCCTAGGAACTGCTGCAACTCCTTCACGTTCTCGGGTGACTTCCACGTGCGTACGGCTTCGATTTTCTTGGGGTCGACGTGAATTCCTTGAGCGCTCACCATGTGTACTAGGAATTGGACTTTCTCGAGGGCGAATTCACTCTTGGATAACTTGACGTAGAGTCGTTCTCGTCGGAGAATGTCGAAGACGCATCGCAGGTGTTGGACGTGCTGCTGCATGTTACGCGAGTAGATGAGAATGTCGTCCAAGTACACCACCACGCATTCGTCCAAGAGTGGGCATAGAATATGGTTTATTTCGACTTGGAACGTTGCTGGTGCGTTGGTGAGTCCGAACGGCATTATCCGATACTCGTACGACCCGTATCGAGTTCGAAAGGCATTTTTGTGGATGAAATTGTCCGCCATTCGTATCTGCCAGTATCCGGACCGCAGATCCAGTTTGGAGAATACCGTGGCTCCCCAAAGCTGGTCAAGCAGGTCATCGATTCGTGGGATTGGGTATTTGTTCTTGATGGTCTACTTGTTAAGAGCTCGGTAGTCGATGCACATGCGCAGGCTTCCGTCCGGTTTCGGTGTGAAGTGTACTGGGGCACCGTATGGCGAAGTGGATGGTCGGATGAGTCCTTTTGCGAGGAGATACTCGATCTGCTTCTTCATGTCGGCTAGCTCTATGGGGCTGAGCCGATATGGGGCACGGAAGGTCGGCTTCGAACCTGGTTCCTCCACAATCTCGTGTTGGTGCGTCCGGTATGGCGGCAGCTCGTTTGGAAGGTCGTGGGGAAGAATGTCTTGGAACTCCTTCAGTAATTCCTTGACTTTTTTGCGGAGGTTCCGAGGTTACCTCTCCGTCGCTTTCCACATCCGTCGCTATCGCCAGGAACGCGGTATCGGTTCGCATTATGTCCTTCTCAAATCGTGCGAGTGTCTCCACTGGGATATCTCCTGTGTCGTCCCAGTTGGGTAGCTGGACTCTCCTTCCGTTGTTGTAGATGCTTGCGGTACGATTTGCCCAGTTGATCTCGGGGTTGAACCCTTTTAGGAAGTCTCGCCCGAAGATCAAGTCAAGCCATTTTATGTTGGTGATGGGGAGTGCAGGTCTCCGGCGTAGTGGTCCGATTTGTAGGTGTAGCACTGCTTCGCCATGTACTGGTAACTTGCTGCCGTCCACCATCGTTGCCGAGAATACCGAAGGCTTGTACTCTTCCCGAAGTCGGTCGATTACTGCCTTGTCGCAGATGGTGTGCGATGCTCTGCTGTCCACGAGTGCCTGGAGGCGTCGTCCTTTGCAGATGACCTCGAGCACGAGGGGCGGGCGTTGCTCGGAGTACTCAAAGATGGTTACATTAATAGGATCATAGGGTACATCCCAATATTCCGTACACACCATTTTCTTGCTATCTGCTCGTTGGTTAGCAGCTGGCGGGGGCTGCTTGGAGAAAGTCTCTCCCTCAGGACCTTGAGCTTTCTTGACTGTGTGAGTCGTTGATGCTGAATTTGCTGAGCTGGATGCTTCCGGAGAAGGAGTTCGGGGTTTTTGCAGCTTCTTGTAGACCCCCAGCTTCCTCTTGAGCTGCTTCAGCTCCACCGACGTCCCCCCTGGGGAACGGGTAGTCGTTGTGGGCTGGTGTCGGGAGAGGACGTTGACTCCATGGAAAGGTCGGCTTCTTTCCACACTCCTTAATTTTGTCCCCAAGTTTTTCGGTACCGGTATGATCTCCACAAGTTTCTGCTTCTTCTGGAGTCCCTCCCGAAATGTCTCCAAGGCTCTGGCCCCTCGAGAATTATAAGTTTTCATTAAAGATTCTTTATAAGATAACTTTAACGAATCCTTATAATTTCTTGGGTCTTCAAGGAGTTTCCCCGTCTCGGCAGAGTCCTTTTTCGCGGAGTTAGATTTTTTGTCGACGATTTTCCCTGGCGAAGATTGGTCGTGGGGTGGAGATTTTTCCCCATCATTTCCTCCTGCTCGCGTCGAATCAGCTTCGTTGAAGTCGATTTTCCTGGAATCTCGCGGCCGCTTTCGGATCTTTTCTTTTTCGCCAGCTAGATCAGCCATCACTGGCGAATTCCGTTTTTTGTCTTTTGATTGGCCGAAGGATTTCCGCCACTGTTGCGTGCCCGATAATCTGTGCGTGCGGCTTTCATTTTGTTGCAATCGAAGATTCGATGCCCCGGCACCCTGCAAAAATCACACGTGTAGTTGGTGTTTTTCGGACGTGACCGCCCGTCGAACCTGTCGATTTCCATCGGGTCGGCGAATGTGGTGTGAGTCGAGCGGTCGCCTTGTCGTGTACTGCCGACGTGCGCCCATCGTATCCCGGCATTGACCATGTCGAATCGTTCCGCTGCCGAAACGATGTCACTGTAGCTGACGTAGTTCGTCGCTGCTACCTGTCGTTTGACTTCGGTCTTCAGCCCGGCGAGATATGACTGCACTTTTTCCCCTTCGGTCAGGTCGGGAATGCGGTTATAAGATTCCTCCATTTGCTGTGTGTACTGCGCTACGCTTCGGAACTGTCGATAGCGATATTTTTTTTCCCGGGCCAGGAAACCTGAATTTATCGGCTCGAAGCGTTTCAGCAGGTCGGTGCGGAACTGCTGCCACGTGGCTTCGCCGTGGATGAAGGTGCTATTACCGCCGATCCACTCGAGTGCCAGTCCTCGCATCAGTATTGCCGCGAGTCGTACACGTTGACTGTCCCAGACTAGCGAGCTCCATCCGACGGCTACGAAGTAGATCTCCATGCCGGTGATCCATCTGCGGGCGTCGTAGTTTCGATAGCTCGGATCGAACGGCTCAGCTGGGCGCGGTTTCGGAGCCTCGAAAAACTGTTGCGACTGCTGCGTTGTCGTCGTTGTCACGTCATGCTGCGCGCCGGCGAGTCGAGTTACTCGCTCGAACTCGTTTCGCCAAGCTTCGCGATCGGCTCGCATCTCCTCCTGAAGGGCGGCGATGCTCACGGAGAGCTGCTAGGTAACTTCGACGTTGTCGAAGTTTGCCATCCTGTTCAAAACATGCAGGGGGGGGTGGATTTGAAGAATGCGGAGCTGATGCTTACCAGAGTCGACGCCGAATGAGTCGCCCCTGGCGGTTTTTCGAAGCAGATTTTCCCGTTGCTCCTGCTTAGCTGAGCGCGGCTGAGTGAGAAAAGGTCTAATTGCCAAGTGTCACAGGATCGAATGTGCCGAGGAAAAGTTGCACTATCGATTGATACAAGGCGCTTTTATACTTCCAAATTACATCAGGTAACCAGGTTTATCCTATCTTAAGGGAATAGACCCTTCTAGAAATAGAATCACCCTGCGTATAGCCACGCGAGGCTATTGGCTTTAAGGGATTACGGCAGGATTACGCTAGATAGAACGCGCCAGTACATCCCGAGCCTAGTCGGTAAAATAATTATAATAACAGTATAAACCAAAGGATAATGAAAATTTAGGAATAGGAAACCAAATGAGATGAGAGAAAAAGAGGAATGAGATAGAAAGGAAATATGGAAAGGGGAATTGGTGTAACGGGGTCGTACTCTCACAATGAGGCAACCCACCAGCTCTGCATAAGGACCACTGGGCTGTACTAACTCCTCAAGAAATGGAGCTGAGAGCCTGTGATCTACTGGCAGAGGTGTGGGCTGTGCGGAGGAGAACTGAAGACCGAACCTCTGAAAGACCTGACGCACCAAGTGTGAATGTATGAGAGTGATGGTGCGCGCTGCTCTGTCCCTGGAGATTTGCAGGCCAAGGTAGCGGCGCAATTCTCTTAGGTCAGTGCATGTGTGTCTCCTCAGCAGCTCGGCCTTCACGGAGGCCAGCTCATCTCTGTCGGCAGTAGCGAAGACCAGGTCGTCCACGTAGACAAGGATGTAGAACGGAGTCTAGCCAGCACGAACGAAGAGCGAGGGGTCCGCAGAGGACGGAAAGAACTGCAGGTCACCTAGCGTAGCACGTAGCGTGTTGTGCCACTCACGGGGCGCCTGTCGCAAGCCGTAGACTGGGCGCCGAGGGAGCCACTGGGTCCCTGGAGGGAAGGTACCAGTAAAGCCGTAAGGACGGCATAGGTAGACCTGCTCGTGTAGGCTGCCCTAAAGAAACGCAGTGGAGAAGTCGAGGGAGTGTAACTCGTAGTCACGCTGCGCTGCTATGTGTAGCAGCGCCTGAAGAGTAGTCATCTTTAGGGTCGGGGCGAAGGTCTGAAAGAAGTCCACCCCCTCACGCTGGCTGAAACCTCTAGCCACGCAGCGCGCCTTGAACACAGGCGGCTCTCCAAGGGGGCGCTTCACCTTGAGGAGCCAGCGGCCATCGACTACGTTCACCCCAGGTGGGGGAACTGCGTCGACGTAGGTGCTGGTGAATCTCCAAGATGCCATCTCCTGCTCCATGGCATCTATCCACTGAGAGGCCCAGGGTCCCGAGGTCGCCTCAACGTAAGTGCGAGGGTTCGAGTTGTCAAAGGCATCAGGGTCACCCTTAGGGACTAGCAGCATGGAGTAGAGATGGGGAGCAGCCTCGGACAGGAAAGCAAGCTCGAACTGCCTGTCCTCTAGGACGTCACTGCCAAAGGCAGACGCACCCCCAACGGACAGAGGACAGACATGGTCAAAGACTAGAGCGGTGGCGTAGTCAAGACGGCGGGTAGAGGCGAAGTCAACGACAGCAGCGATAAGAGCGTCAAGACTGGAGATAAGAACTGACGGGTCGGTAACGAGAGAGGCAAGGACCTGAGGAACGAGAGGAATAGCGGCGCGAAGGAAGTCAGACAAAGGAGGCAGAGAGACAACATTCGAGAACGGAGGAGGCGACGGGAGGAGGGGAGGACGAGACGCGTGGGAACGGAGCAACATAGGGTGAGAGCACTGAACAGGAGAGACAGGACGGGCACGAGAGGGATGGCGAGACCAGAAGTGAGACGGAGGCGTGGGGTCAGGAGACACAGGAGGAGACACAGGAGGAGAACGAGGGGGGAAAAGAGCCAGAGACGAGTCCAGTAGCGGAAACACAGGGCCGTAGATAGGCGGGGGAAGCAGCTGCAGGGGAGGCGCCGGTGGGTGTTCAGGGGAGGGAAGACCAAGGAGGCGAAGGGCGGACACCAGCGGCGACTGCTGCTGCTGCTGCTGCTGCTCCAAGCCGACACCAGAACCTCCAGTTGCACAACGGATGCCTCCAGTACTCTCCACACCAACACCCTCATTACAAGAACCACCTCCAGCATCGATGCCAACCCCTGGACTACCACCCCCAGGACCAGCACCCCTAGAACGAGAACCCTCCCGAGCACTGGTGCCACCCCCAGGGCCACCAGGACAGGCCACGACAGTAACCCCAGGACTAGCACCCTGCTCAGCACTCACACCCCCAGAGCTGGCGGACCCCTGCGGCGGCTGCTGCTGCGGCGGCGGCGACTGCGGAGGAGACACCGAGGTGGAGACAGGCGGCAAGAACGATGCCGCGGGGCCACCAGAGTCAGCCGACTCCTCGACCGGGACAACCGATGGGAGGGGAGAGACGTGAGTCAAACCAGACGGGGCGGGACGAGGAGGGAGAGGAGCAGGGGCTACTTGGGGAGTGGGAACCATAAATAGGGGCGGGGAAACCGGGAGACCGCGATGGGGAAAGCGGTGGTAGAAGGAGACAGACTCATCAAAAGTGACGTCACGCGAGTGAAAGAAGCGGTGAGACGGCAGGTGGTAAAATTGCCAGTCAGACGCATCGAGGGGGAAGCCAAGGAAGATACAGGGGACAGTGCAAGCAATGAGCTTGTCCGTGCCAGAGGCACGAACGTGAGCAAGGCAGCCCCAGACGTGGAGCGCAGATGCGTCACCAAAGAACCCGGTCCAGAGAAGGGTCGGCGAAACCTGAGGCCGCTGGGAGTGCGGCCAGAGGTTAAGCTGGTGAGCGGTGTAGCGAACAGCGAACGTCCACTGAAAATGGGGTGCACCGGCATGATCATGGAGGTACGAGCCACCTCCATGACTAAACCGATGTGTCGCTCAGCAACCCCATTCTGCTGCGGGGAGTCCGGCAGGGTGTACGACTAGGTGATGCCCTCCGCACAACAGAACTGGCCAAGCCGACCAGAGGCGAACTCGCCGCCACGGTCGGAGTGGAGACGCAGCATAGGGAGGCCGCAGTGGACTCGCGCAGCTACGACCCACGGGATAAGAACGTCAGGCACATCGGCCTTCCGCTCCAAGGGAAACATTGTGGTGTAGCACGTATAGTCGTAGACAAGCACTAGAAAGTAGCGCTCGCGACGCGGCCCAGGGACAGGGGCTGGGCCCCAAACGTATAGGTGCAGGATCTGGAGTGGCGCAGTGGTAGGGGGAAGCGAGGAGGAGTGAGGAGCACAGCGTAGCCGGCCCTCGACACAAGGCATGCACGGCGGCACAGGCGAGGGAGGGAGGGCAGAGAGCAACGCAGGGAGACCAAAGACAAGACCGTGATGGGAGATATGACGCAAACGCGGGAGTGTGGGGTGACCTAGGCGGTGGTGCCACAGCAGCGACGGGTGAGTGAGCGACCGACACGAGCAAGCCGCAGCAACCTGGGTCGACGTAGGTACCGGGGGGGACGCAGTGTCCAGCGTAAACAGGCCAGACATAGGGTCCTTGGGGAACGTGGTCAGAGGAGCACCAGTGGCGGCCTTGGTACAGACCGTGCACCGCTCGTGACCAAGGAACGTAGTGGTCACGCCAAGGTCCTGAAGACACTCGACACCAACTAGGTTCTTGGAGAACGAGGGGATGTGCACGCCTGTAAGAGAACCCAAGGGGACCGCCGAATAGGGAAGGGTGGTGAAGCTACGGGCAACTACCGGACCTGAGGAGGGGTCAACAAGCGCGACAGTGGCAGGGTCGGCAAGAGGCGTGAGCGAAGTGTGGTCGCGGAAGAAGCAGGTAGATGCTCTAGAGTCAAGCGTGAAGGAGAGCGAAGCAGTAGCGTCCGCTGGAGGAGGGGCTAGCGTGGAGCCTAGGCTAAACAAGGTAGGGGGTCCTATGCCTGACGCAGCAGGGGAACCTAGACTACACACTGCGGACACACCTACGCTAGGAAACACCGGGTAATAGGGTCCAGTCACACTAGATTCATCAGCATACATGGCATACAAAGCAGACCTAATCTGATCCATGTCTATCTCAAAGACAGGCACACGACGACGCACCAGGCTGTACCAGTCAAGGGGGTCCGCCGTGGGGCCGGAGCGGAGACGGAAGAGGTCATCGAGGCGGCGGTAGCAGCGTGCGGCGGTGTGACCGGGGCGGTCACAGATGGTTTCGCAGCAGGGGCCAGACCGAAGCTGGTACTGGCAGTTGACCACACTGGAGCCACCACCCGACACCGAGCTGCGCCCCCCACTACCACCAGAACTGCAAGGCCACCACGGCGGCGGAGGCGCCCACGGCGACTGCTGCTGCTGCTGCTGAGGCTGCTACTGATGCTGCTGCTGCTGATGAGGCACGGGTAATGCGTGAAATATAGGTTGAGCTTTACCAGCCCAGTGATGAGGGTAAGGCCCAGGGCCAGACACTATTTTGAAAAATGACAACCAATAAATGCAGAACCAATCATATGCTAATCAGTGTCATGAGACTAGGTAGCTAGGAAGCCATGGAATGGCACAAGGGTTTAGCTAGGAGAAAGTTGACGAGAGAAAAGAGGTAGAGAATAGAAGAGAGAGGGATACAAGGAGGGGTATTGCACCCTCTACAGTAAGTTTCAATAACACATACCAAGCCTACAATTATATATAAGATATAATTTAACACAACCCATAGGCTTGGTAGCGGCAAGCCCACCACACACACAGCACACTAAGCCACACACCCCCTAGCACCCCCATACTCAGCAGCAGCGACAGCTACTTCAGCACGGTCAACCCCATGGCGCGTGAGGCGAGGCGACGTCGACTACGAGGGCAGCGGCTGCAACGGCGGCGACGGCGGCAGCGTCGACAGCGGCGGCGGCAGCGGCGTGCGGCGGCGGTAGCGGCATGCGGCGGCGTGGCCAGCGGCACCAGCCGCGGCACCGGCGGCTTCGACGACAGCTGCCGGCAGCGGCGGAGCTCGCAGCACTCGGTGGCGTAGCCGGGCTCCGCGACGGTGGGACGGCCGGCGCGAGTCAGCTGTCGGCTGCGGCAATGGAAGAGGGGATGCAGGGGAAGGGGGGCGGGGCTTCAGCAGCGGACCCTGGAGCGTGCCGCCCCATGTGGCGCGCTGGCTGCATGCGGGCGTGCTGGCCAGCGCTAAGACGGGGCGCTGGCCGCTGCCGTCCGTGCCGTCCGCGCGCTGTCGCGTAGACGCCGCGGCAGCACGACGGCGCCGTCACGCTGCCACATCTCGACGTCGACGGCGCCGTCACGCCGCCAGAGCTCGACGTTGACGTCGCCGTCACGCCGCCACGGCTCGACGTCACAGCAGCACGTCGAGACGGCCGCAGCAGCACGACGCGGCCGGCGGCACGACGACGCCGCCACAGCAGCACGACGCGTCCGCCATGGCAGCGCGAGGGAGAGAGAAGTGCGCGGCGGAAGCGTGATAAGCAAGCCTAGGAAGAGCAACCTGCTCTGATACCATGTCACGAGACTAGATAGCTAGGAAGCCATGGAATGGCATAAGGGTTTAGCTAGGAGAAAGTTGACGAGAGACAAGAGGTAGAGAATAGAAGAGAGAGGGATAAAGGAGGGGTGTTGTACCCTCTACAGTAAGTTTCAGTAACAGCTACCAAGCCTACAATTATATATAAGATATAATTTAACTATCAGACCGTTGTGCTAGAGCAGATTGCTGACTTCCCACAGCAAGGGCAATAGCCTCGTCAAAACTATGCGTTGGATGCTCAACACTAAGCATAATCGCATCAACTGCACTTAACTCCGAACTACCGCCCCCGGGTGCACTCTTATGAATTTTACTCAGATCCGAAACGACCTGGTCCATGTGTGGACGGCCAGTTACGGGCATGGCGGTGCATCGCAGCGCCAGCTGGCCGAGTTGCAGAATGGTATCATGCGGGGCATCAAGGGTGGGGTCCCTAAAGCTCTCTATATCCCCACACGCCAGCAGCGGCTCAGCCTACAGGCACACGCGGAAGAAAGACACAACGAGCAGAACTCAAAGAGTGGGTGAGGCAGAGGGGAAGGAGTGAGGGGGGGGGGGGGTAAAGAGCGTGGCAGTTGGGTTGGACACAGCATGCTTGATAAGAGTTGAGTTGAGACGCGGGCACCGGGAGTAAAACGAGGAGGGTGTTACAGGGGACATGGGGCGGGGGGTGGTGGGGGTGGTGAGGGGTGGTGGGGGGTGGTAAGCAAGCTCGTCTGCTACCAACGATAGACGGAAAGGGTTAAGAGGCTTCACCCATTGTCGGATGTGCACGTTCTGGTCTCCCAATGGCAAAAGTGCTCTGCGCCCCGTTAGTAGCTCCAGCATAACGACACCATAGCTGTGCAAAGCCAATGAAACAATGGGATTAACAATGACATAATGGGATTAACAATGACATAATGGGATTAACAATGACATAATGGGATTAACAATGACATAATGGGATTAACAATGACATAATGGGATGAACAATGACATAATGGGATTAACAATGACATAATGGGATTAACAATGACATAATGGGATCAACAATGACATAATGGGATTAACAATGAAATAATGGGACCAACAAAGAGAGAGTGCTGTCTCAAGCGAAGAAAGGCCCTACCAATAGAGGGCATGAAATGCAATGACGGCCCATGACACTTAAATAGAACTCTACTCCACATACTCTTTTATGAGAAGGCGAGCCATGCAATACACAATGCCTTCACACATGCAGTGCTACAGAGCAACCAACAAACACGGGGATAAACCAGGACGAATCAAGAAGGAAAGGCTGCAAACACCTCATCCCCTCCCCCCTTGCACCAGGGGTGCCCGTAGCCCAGGGTGTCCGTAGCCCGAAGTGCCGGTCACCCAAGGGGCCTTATACGTTGATTCACAACTCCCATCTACAGTCATGGCACCTGCGCACACATCATTTAAGCATCTCCTGCATGGCTCTCTACCTGTACACATCATCATCATCAGCAGCAGCAGCAGCAGTAGCAGCAGTGGCCTTATGTGACTTCACGTACGCAGGGTCCACATAGCCCAAGGTCCCTTGGGAGTTTATTCACAAGTCACCTCTACAGTCAATGCACCCACCTGTACACATCAGCAGCAGCAGTGGCCTTGCAGGAGTTGGAGTATGCAGGGTCCACATAGCCCAGGGTGCAGTTGTGAGACGTCTCAAGACTACACGCCTATCACAATGGTACACATCAAAACTGCACCTGTACACATCAGCAGCAGTGGTGGCCTTGCGGGACTTGGAGTACGAAGGGTCCACGTAGCCCGGGGTGCCGAGAATGCGAGTCGTGTCGCCACTGGAGCTCTCATCCCCCATGCGCGCTATGCCAAAATCCGCTATCTTGGCCTGGAGTATTGAAGACAGACGGGAGAAGAAGGGAGAACAAGGGCGTTGGCGTGCTTTCATCTCCCATCCACTTGATGCCAGTGTCAGCTAGTTTGCCTGGAAACACAAGAGACAAAGAAAGCTGCTTTTGAGAAGTTTTGAAAGCATTAGGATGGAGGCCAGGATGGAGGCCAGGATGGAGGCCAGGATGGAGGCCAGGAAACGCTGGCCAGGATGGCCAAGTCTGCAAGCCCCTGGAGTGGAAATAGGCGAGAGCAGAACAATTTCGGAAGGGAGAACAAGAACTCTGGACGCTTTCCACTCCACTCACATCAGCGCAGTCGGATACATCATGCCCACCTGCAGATGGATCTCCATTGTAAAGCAACAAGCTTGGTGAGCAGGCCCTTAGTGGGCAGGCCCTTAGCGCGCATGCCTCGTTCGAATGCTTTGAACAGCTGGTGATAGTGCGTCCACACTCCACGATGAAACACTGCGCGCTAGGTTAGGTGACACGTATCAGTAGCTTGTGCATTGTTCTTTCGTTGGGTTAACCTCAATCTTCAACAGTTCTACTTTGCCGTGTGCATCCAAAAAAGGTAGAGCAGCCTTTTTGCACTAACGCTCAGATGCACGCCGGGTCTGCTGTTAAATTTAAGGTAAGTCACCGGCAGCGGATCCTAACACCAATGGCCCTGCCCTCGTTGCAAAGAAACAGGGAGGAGATGTGGGCATGCTTGGTTGGTTGGTGATGCACTTACCGTCATGTGTCTGTGGCTCGGTTGGTACACTTACCGTCGTGTGTCTGTGGCTCGGTTGGTGCACTTACCATCGTGTGTCTGTGGCTCGGTTGGTGCTCTTACTGTCGTGTGTCTGTGGCTCGGTTGGTGCTCTTACCGTCGTGTGTCTATCTAGCAGGATGTTGGCGGGCTTGATGTCGCGATGCACGATGCCAAAGCTGTGCAGGTACTGCAGCCCACGAGCTATGTCAATAAGCACACTCAGGCGCTGCTCCAGGGAGAGAGGGGGACGCGTGCCTGCAGGTAATGAAAAGATAATGAAGCGGAGGAGTATGGGAACCCTTAGGTTCCTCCGGCCCAGGCTGTTAGGACTCACCTTCGTGGCTGCCCATATGCCTTGCCTGTACACTACTTCTATGTAATACAACGGACCAATTGAGTATCGGAAGGAGGACTCCTCAACGGACCATCACTCACCCTTCTTGCGTGTAAATACCGCTTCCACTCACCCTTCTCAGCATGCATATACCGCAGCAGGTCGCCTCCGTCCATGAACTCATACACCACAATCTGCTCGTGCTCCTCCGTGCCAGCATCCATATGCACACAATACCCCAGCAGCCGCACCAGGTTCGGGTGGTGCTTCGATGCCATCTGCTGCACCTGCTTGGACAAATGTGAACCGAGGGGAAGAGGAGAATGAGGAGGAGAATGAGGAGGAGAATGAGGAGGAGAATGAGGAGGAGAATGAGGAGGAGAATGAGGAGGAGAATGAGGAGGAGAATGAGGAGGAGAATGTGAACCAAAGGTGACAAGCGAACATCCAAATGCGTTGCCCCTCTCCTCTAGTCCCTGATCGCAATCTTAGAACTCTTCACATCCCAGGCACCGCGCGCCACGTGTCTAGAAGAGCCAATTATCCAGAGGAGTCCCTTAGTGCCCCTTAGTGCCCCTTAGTGCCGCTTAGTGCCCCTTAGTGTCCCTTAGTGCCCCTTAGTGCCCCTTAGTGCCCCTTAGTGCCCCTTAATGCCGCTTAGTGCCCCTTAATGCCCCTTAGTGCCCCTTAGTGCCCCTTAATGCCGCTTAGTGCCCCTTAATGCCCCTTAGTGCCCCTTAGTGCCCCTTAGTGCCCCTTAGTGCCCCTTAGTGTCCCTTAGTGCCCCTTAGTGCCCCTTAGTGCCCCTTAGTGCCCCTTAATGCCGCTTAGTGCCCCTTAATGCCCCTTAGTGCCCCTTAGTGCCCCTTAATGCCGCTTAGTGCCCCTTAGTGCCCCTTAGTGCCCCTTAGTGCCCCTTAATGCCACTTAGTGCCCCTTAGTGCCCCTTAGTGCCCCTTAATGCCCCTTAATGCCGCTTAGTGCCCCTTAATGCCCCTTAGTGCCCCTTAGTGCCCCTTAATGCCGCTTAGTGCCCCTTAATGCCCCTTAGTGCCCCTTAGTGCCCCTTAGTGCCCCTTAGTGTCCCTTAGTGCCCCTTAGTGCCCCTTAGTGCCCCTTAATGCCGCTTAGTGCCCCTTAATGCCCCTTAGTGCCCCTTAGTGCCCCTTAATGCCGCTTAGTGCCCCTTAGTGCCCCTTAGTGCCCCTTAGTGCCCCTTAATGCCACTTAGTGCCCCTTAGTGCCCCTTAGTGCCCCTTAGTGCCCCTTAATGCCGCTTAGTGCTCCTTGGCGCCCCGTCACGCCTACAAGCCTCACCTCTCTCCTGAAGTCCTTGGTGATGACTTTGGCTCGCTTCACGGCCCAAACAGAACAAGGGTCGGCAGCAGGCACCCCGCGGTACACGTCGCCGTACCCGCCCGTCCCCAGCAGGTTGTGGGGCGACCAGTTGTCAGTGGCCTGGGTCAGCTCGCTCAGGGGCAGCTCCTGGCACAGTGGAACTGCTGCTGGTGGCGTTCAGGAAGTGGGTGGATGGGTTGAGAGAGGACGGTGTGAGGTGGAGTGAGGTGGAGTGAGGTGGAGTGAGGTGAAGTCGTCAACAGCAACGCCTCGGTGCACATCAGTATTGCCAGGCGAATGGCCAGCGGGTTGCGGGCGACAAGCTGTCGGTGGCATGGGCTAGCTCAAGTTATGGCAACTCACGGCACAGGGGCACTGCTGCTGGTGGTGGGACGCATGGGTGAGAGAGAGGGTGTGAGGGTTGCAACTGGCACGCTGGCACCTCTTCGTACACATTGCCAGATGGGAGCCGGGCCACTGCTGCTAGTGAGGCGAGGGGTGGGCTGGATCGATCTGAGACACCATGCGGTGAGGGAGGTTCAAGGACGGTGGATGGATGGTGGGATGGGTGGTGAGATGGGTGGTGGGATGGGTTCCATACGTAGGAAAACCACTGTCTTGACTTGCGCATTGTTCAGCAGCACTTGCCTTGGTCAATCCGTGCAGCACCCTTCAGCCCCGTGCGCTTCTCGGGCTGTTGGCGAGTGTGCCTCAGCCAAAGGAAAAAGCCAAGGATGACTAGAAGAAGAAGGCAAGCAGCGCCAACCGCAATCCCTGTGATAGCTGCGGCTGATAGGCCTGATGATACGCCGGATGACGGCTCTGCGACCATTTGATGGGATGGGCAGGATTGGATGGGAGGGGATGGGCCATGACGCCATGAGACGGGAAAGTATGTGACGGGAAGGGAAGGGAAGGGAAGGGGTGGGATTGGATGGGACGGGATGAGACGAGAAGCCATGAGACGGGACGGGGATGGGATAGTAGCTTGAGGTAGCATGGGATGGGATGGCGTGATGAGATGGGATGGCTATGGAATGGTTGAGGGATGAAATGAGATGGGCGGAAACGAGAAGCTTGATGCTCAAACACGACAGAAGGGCAGATGGAGAGGGTTTTCAGATTCGCCAACAGAGCAGGTGAGCGATTGATTGACTTGTGTGGCACGGCAGCCCGGCGAACAAGTACACGTGCCTTTCAGTCAACTCAAAGCAGACTCACCACTGGCGCAGGTGAGCTTTTTTAGAATTCTCAAACACCTTTCAGTCAACTCAATGTCAAAGCAGTCTCACCCATGGTGCAGGTGAGCGATCCATTGGCTTGCGCAGCGTGGTAACCAGGCGGGCAGGTGCAGGTGTAACCGGTGTCATTGCCCGTGCCAGAGCAAACGCCCTCGCCACAGGGATTCTCCTTCAAGGGGCATGCGCCAGTGCCAGTGTCTGTGCGCACATGGGCCGTGTTAGGCAGGCATGCAATGACAGAATGCCACGTCAGAATGCCACGTCAGAATGCCAGGTCAGAATGCCCGAAAGAGTCCGGTTATGAAACACATGCAGCAAAAACCGCTACTCGTGAGGCTGTTTCTGAGGCGCCTTAAAAAACACGTGGCAGGCGCCTAAACTACAACCCCATGACTCGCAGAGGTGGAAGCATGCCTACTGCACACTCTGTGGCTAAGCACTACTCCCCAAGGCATCACCTGGCGCACAGTACGGGTCGCCTGCAGAGGGGTTGACTTGACTGAAGCCTGTGGCGCACAAGCAGCCGATGAACGCCGACCCGTTGGTACGGCAGAAGCCCGGCAGACACAAGCCCCGGGTGGCATCTGAACAGTTGACCGGCCTGCCTGGTGTGATGGAAAGAACAGATGGGATAGAGCAGCATAGAGGTGAATGGGATGAGGGCAAGGGAAGCCAGTAAATTGGCTATGGATATGAGTGGGAAGATACGAGCCCTGTCAGACAGACACACGTGCGCACTGACGGAAAGTTGAGCGTTTGGTTGGGTGGGTTGATTTCAGAGACCGAACGAGCTGGACCGGGTAGCCAGCTGGAGCGAGCTTGAGGGAAGGGGGGTGAGCTGACCAAAAGAGTACAGTTAGCTGAATGAGAGGGGACTCAAGGAGTCTGCAGGGAGACTCCTTTTGAGGCTCCTCAAAAGTGGCTGCAGGGAGAGTCACGGAGTCAGCAGGGAGAGTCACGGAGTCAGCAGAGAGAGTCACGGAGTCAGCAGAGAGAGTCACGGAGTCTGCAGGGGGACCCAAGGAGTCTGCAGGGGGGCTCATTACTGGAGTGCTGGGAGCTGCGGTACTGAGCCAGAGAATGGTGAGGGGGGGGGGGGGGGCATCACCTGGGAGCTTGGAGCACTTGAAGGGCGTTTCAGGCATGCCGCATGAGCATGAGTAGGCCGTGCCAGCCACCCAGTAACAGCGCGGCGTGATGTCCATACATGCATAGATGGCATCGGAGCACTGCCACATGTTCACCTCTGCCATACGCATGGGGGGGTTGCGCAGGGGGGGGGGGCGGGGGGTGGGCGGGGGGTGGGCGGGGGAAGGGGTGTTGGAGGAAAGGGGCCTGTTGCACTGAAAATGCCCACCGCACACATGCATAGAGGGCATTGGAGCACTGCCACACGTTCAGATGTTTACCTTGGTTGCAGTAGAAGGCGTGAATAATTGGGCGGGGGAGGGGGAGACGGAAGGGGTTTGGATAGCAAGGGTTTCCATTCGACGATGTTTGAAAACGTGTAGGCTGTTTGATTTGCAAATGAAACCGCATATGGCGGGAGTGTCTAGTTTTGATGAGTGTAGCGGGGTTGTAAAAAGGCAGGTAGTGCAATGACAATGCTGCAGAGATCCTCCGCACATCACAATGTCCCTTCATAATTCATACTCACACGCAGAGTCAAAAAGACTTTTAATTTGGTGATGAAAGTGACACGGACTGACGGTCATGTCGACTCACCCGTGGTACATCATGCGGGCTCACCCGTGGTACATCATGCGGGCTCACCCGTGATACATCATGCGGGCTCACCCGTGGTACATCATGCGGGCTCACCCGTGGTACATCATGCGGGCTCACCCGTGGTACGTCATGCGGGCTCACCCGTGGTACATCATGCGGGCTCACCCGTGGTACATCATGCGAGCTCACCCGTGGTACATCATGCGGGCTCACCCGTGGTACATCATGCGGGCTCACCCGTGATACATCATGTGGGCTCACCCGTGGTACATCATGCGGGCTCACCCGCGGCACATCATGCGGGCTCACCCGCTGCACATCATGCGGGCTCACCCGCTGCACATCATGCGGGCTCACCCGCGGTACATCATGCGGGCTCACCCTTGGAGCATGACGGCATTTGGTTAGACGAGGTCTGCACGTAGCCCGAGGGGCAGTGGCACGAGTACCCCGCTGCTGCCGAAGAGTCGTTGACACAAAGGCCGGGGAGGCAGGGGTTGGTGGAGAACTGGGAGCAGCTGCCTTGGGGCATGCCCGCTGACCCAGACAGCACTGAGAGTGGGAAGGGAAGGCATGCGAATGGGAATCACTGGTTAGTGCCCGATGGACCATTCAAGTCATTTTTACGAGACCCCTCATGGTGACAAGCGAGTGAGTGAGTGCTCGCTTGATAAAGGGGTCCTCCTCAGATGCACTGTCATGGAAACAATGGCGGTGCAGCACCCATATAGCACAACTTTAGGCATGTGTGATATCCCTTTACCCAACACGCATGTTACACACACACTGTAACACACACCCCCACATGCAATTAACCCCCCCAAAGCCTTACCTCAACATTTTGTTGTGCGCCCAATGCTGACCTCGTCAAAACCACCGGGGAAGTCAGCAGCTGTAGCCAGAGGCAGCTGGGGCGTAAGAAATTTACTTTTGAGACACCACTAAACTTCGTACACAACCCCCCAAGGCTTACCGCTGCATATTGTTGTGCGCCCAATGGTGAACTCGTCAAAACCATTGGGGCAGTCGCAGCTGTAGCCAGAGGCAGCTGAGGCGTTGCTGGCACAGGTGCCCGGCTGGCATGGGTTCGCCAGCAAAGATGCACACTTGTCCGGTGGTGGTGATGCTGACGGTGCTGCTGCTGACGGTGCTGCTGCTGACGGTGCTGCTGCTGACGGTGCTGCTTCTGACGGCGCTGCTTGTGACGGTAGTGCTTCTGACGGTAGTGCTTCTGACGGTAGTGCTTCTGACGGTAGTGCTTCTGACGGTGCTGCTTCTGACGGTGCTGCTTCTGACGGTGCTGCTTCTGACGGTGGTGATTCCGACGGTGGTGGCGGTGATGATGGTGGTGGTGGCGGTGATGGTGACGGTGGTGCAGTTGAGTTGCTATCTTCTGGCGGGAGGGATGGGACGGTGGAGAGGTTGAATGAGCAGAAGAAGCACGGACGTGAGACGTGCTACTTCTGCAGAAGAAGCACGGACGGACCCACGGCTGGGATGAGGACTCAAGGAAGGAAGGAGGGCCTGAGGAGCACGGGCCTAAGGAGCACGCCACGGGCCTAAGGAGCACGCCACGGGCTTAAGGAGCACGCCACGGGCCTAAGGAGCACGCCACGGGCTTAAGGAGCACGCCACGGGCCTAAGGAGCACGCCACGGGCCTAAGGAGCAAGCCACGGGCCTAAGGAGTACGCCACGGGCCTAAGGAGCACGCCACGGGCCTAAGGAGCACGCCACGGGCCTAAGGAGTACGCCACGGGCCTAAGGAGCACGCCACGGGCCTAAGGAGTACGCCACGGGCCTAAAGAGCACGCCACGGGCCTAAGGAGCACGCCACGGGCCTAAGGAGCACGCCACGGGCCTAAGGAGCACGCCACGGGCCTAAGGAGCACGCCACGGGCCTAAAGAGCACGCCACGGGCCTAAGGAGCACGCCACGGGCCTAAGGAGCACGCCGCGGGCCTAAGGAGCACGCCGCGGGCCTAAGGAGCACGGCATGGGCCTGAAACGTGTTAAGGCTGGCAGTGGCATCGTAGTGGGAGGTTTGAGTCGTCTCAGAGCTAGGGACGAATTCCCAGAAAGCCTGAGGGGCATGGGCCGCACAGCGAGTGAAGGCTGCCAGTGGCATTCCAGTGCGAGTTTTGAGTCGTCTACAAATTGCGTGAAACGAGGCGAGTCTCGTTTTGAGTCGTCCCGAAAGTAGAGACAAACTACCGGGGAGACTGAGGGGCATGGCGCTCTAAGGCTGGCAGTGACATTGCAGTGCAGTGTGAGGACTGGCACCGAGAAGCAAAAATGAGGAGGGGAGAAGCAAAGGGACAAGGACGAGAGAAACTGGGCTGACCAGGAGCGCAGTAGGGGGGCTTGGAGGACACGTTGCGCTGCGAGAAGCCAGCAGCACAGGCGCAGCCAAGGAGCTGAGAGCCGTCGCTGACACACGTGCCTGGCACGCATGCGCCTGCTGCCATGTCCCTGCATCCTGCTGGCTTGCTGGCTGTGGCTGTCCCAGCAGCAGGAGGGCGGGAGAGAGCGAGGAAATAGGGTGAGGAGGGATACAGAGGCAGCGATAGGAGGGGGCAGGGAGTTGGCACTTTGGATAGGGAAGATGGTGGGTGAAGAAAACACCAAGTGGAAATACCGGGAGGAAAGAGGGAAGGGAGGAAGACCAGGGAAGAATGAGTAAGGAAGAGGAGGACGGGCGGGAGAGAGGAAAGGATGCAAGGATGGAGAGGAGGGAGGAGGGAGTGGATGGAGTTGATATGAGCAGAATCCGGCCAGCAGGGAGGGTGGGAAGGTGGGAATGTGGGCTTGCCATGGATTGTTTCCGTTGCACGGCCCTGAAATGAGGGCGCACGACCAGGGCAAGGTGACTTTTGAGTCGACTCAGAAGGGAGCGGGGGGAGGTGGGGGGAATGTGGGCCTGCCGTGTACTTTTTCAGATGCACGAACCTGAGATGAGGGTGCAGGACCAGGGCGTGTCAGGGTTGGTGCAGGAGCAGGAGTAGGAGGAGGAACCGTAGAAGTAGCAGCGAGGGGTGGAGTCAAGACACGCCATGAGGCTGCTCAGACACTGCGACTGGATGGTACCTGCTGGCGGTGCACATGTGATGGTGGCAGAGACACGTGGGTGGCAGACACGTGGGTTACAGAGTAACGGAATCAGACACATGGGTAACAGTAACAGAGTAACGGAATCAGACACATGGGTGACAGAGTAACGGAATCAGACACATGGACAGGGTGGGTAGATGGCCGAGTGGTACCAGACATCATTATGAAAGGTTGGAAGCCTCCGGGCTGCAGACCTGCTGTCTCTGGCGAGTTCCAGAGCGTTGTAAAGACAAATGTCACGAAATCCATGTCAACAGCTCCATGCCAATCAAGTGTCAATCAAATGTCAATCAAGTGTCAGTCAAGTGTCAGACAAGTGTCAATCAAGTTGTCAATCAAGTGCCTGCCTGCACGACTCCCCCCTGACAGTAACAGTAACTGCACGACTTTTCAGATTCAAGGCCCGACTCACCCATAGCCGTAAGATTCAAGGCCCAACTCACTCATAGCCGTCAGAAGCAAGGCCCGACTCACCCATAGCCGTCAGAAGCAAGGCCCGACTCACCCATAGCCGTCAGAAGCAAGGCCCGACTCACCCGGCTGCCCGTCAACTCTTGCTGCGAGCATGGTCGCGAGCAGCATCACCGCCATGGTGACCGCTGCAGGCAGCACGGCTGGCAGCCGTTGCATGATCATGATGAGATGAGATGCTGATGCTGATGCTGATGCACACGCTGATGATGGGACGGACGTCAGATGAGTCCAGATGCACTGACGAGGCGTGCAAAACGGCGCAGGACGGTGGAGCAGCGGTGAGGACGACGAGAATAGCACCAGCCTCCTAGCGGTAAGCGGTCGTGATGAATATGAAAGAAACACTCCTCCTAGTGGAAAGCGGTCCACGAATGAGGTACGGGTTTTCTAGACTGCTGTGCCGAGCTTAGTAGCTCAACTACGGACGAACGCGACCGTGAAGCCGCAAAGGAATGATACGGCTGAGTCAAAGGGACGAGGTGAAATACTTGCGCGGACAGATTTACTCGGAGTAAAACTTGTCGCCAAGACAGTTGCAGGAGCCTGCGATCATCTGCGAAGCGAGGCGTGACGATTGCAGGAACGATAAGGTACGAGCTTGGTCGTTGTCGTGCTTTGGTGAACTCTGTTATGTTCAAAACAAGACGTAAACGCTGCTGAAAAGTGGTGTTGGCCTCGAAAGTCTTGGATGAGCTAGCGGCTTTGAGCTTTTCACGACTCTGTTTCACTGACCCAAGAATCCATCGACCATTTCACTCATTCAAAACCAACCCCAATTCGCTCGGTGCGCCCCAGTCAAGCAGTTCCCGTTGGTCAACTAAAAGGCCAAAGACCGTGAAAGTCGGGTGGAACTGTTTCGGGGTTGTGACTCCACCACGGCTTGAGTGGACCCATAACTATTTCCTGTATGAGCATGTATGATACGTGATTGAACGCTCTAGCCGAACACAGAAGCATCACTTGGGCAAATGCAACATAAGCATAAAACACGGAAGCCGGCCCTGCAGTAGCCTGTCAAACAACCGGGTCTACCAACAAAATTCACGTCTTCAAGCTTCTCTCAACAATTCAACATGAAATACACATTAATGTTCAAATCCTCACAAGCTCAAACAGCCCTGCCACCGCCTGTCCAACACCCAGGTCTGCCATTTCCTCGAAAGCAATATCCGCAATAGCGCCATGCCGCAAGTGGCCCACTCCAAAATCATGAGGTACCGGTGACACAAGCATACACCAACACCACTGTCCACGGTTTCCAGCATTCACTTCTTCTTGGCAGCAGCCTTGGTGACCTTAGCACCAGAGGGGTCCTTCTTCTCAACGCTCTTGATGACACCCACAGCCACGGTTTGCCTCATGTCACGCACGGCGAAACGACCAAGGGGAGGGTACTCAGAGAAGGTCTCCACGCACATGGGCTTGGTGGGAATCATCTTCACGAAGCACGCATCGCCGTTCTTCACAAACTTGGGCTCCTTCTCCAGCTCCTTGCCGGAACGCCTGTCCACCTTCGTGATGATCTCAGCGAACTTCACGGCGATGTGGGACGTGTGGCAATCAAGCACCGGGGCGTAGCCGCTGCTAATCTGCCCGGGGTGGTTCATGATGATGACCTGCGACGTGAAGTTGGCAGCCTCCCTGGCGGGGTCGTTCTTGGAGTCGGACGCGACGAAGCCACGCTTCAGCTCCTTCACCGACACGTTCTTCACGTTGAAGCCCACGTTGTCGCCGGGCGCCGCCTCGGGCAGGGACTCGTGGTGCATCTCCACCGACTTCACCTCAGTGGTCAGCCCGCTGGGAGCGAACACCACAACCATACCGGGCTTCAGCACACCAGTCTCCACACGACCCACCGGCACTGTTCCGATACCGCCGATCTTGTACACGTCCTGAAGGGGCAGACGCAGGGGCTTGTCGGACGGCCTCTTCGGCTCGGTCACCTGATCCAGAGCCTCCAGCAGGGTGGGGCCCTTGTACCAGTCCAGGTTGGTGGAGCGCTCAATCATGTTGTCTCCCTCGAAGCCAGAGATGGGCACGAAGGGAATCTTGTCGGGGTTGTAGCCGACCTTCTTCAGGTACGAAGACACCTCCTTCACGATTTCCTCATAACGAGCCTTAGAGTACTTGGGGGTGGTGGCATCCATCTGGAGAAGGCAAAACAAGGAACGAAATCAGTGACGATTCTACAGACCGATGCTTCATGGTAAAGCAGATCAACCTAGATCAAGGTTTTTTTATAACCATATCGTGTTATAGCGTCGTGACTGAATGATCGGTAGGAATTCATGACTGAATCCAGGAATCCCATGCTTACCTTGTTGCAGCAGCAGATCATCTGCTTCACACCAAGGGTGAACGCCAGCAGAGCGTGCTCACGGGTCTGACCGTCCTTGGAAATACCAGCCTCGAAACCACCAGTGGTGGAGTCGATAATAAGGACAGCGCAGTCGGCCTGCAGGAGAAGATAGAAATCTCAGTCAGATCTAAAACTTCCAGCAGCCAATCAGGAAAAGCAACCATGGATCTTCATCGCAATCGGGATCTGGCGAACACTGACCTGCGAGGTACCCGTAATCATGTTCTTGATGAAATCGCGATGGCCAGGAGCGTCGATGACCGTGCAGTAGTACTTGTTGGTCTCGAACTTCCACAGGGCGATATCGATGGTGATACCACGCTCGCGCTCGGCCTTGAGCTTGTCCAGCACCCAGGCGTACTTGAAGGACCTCTTGTTCATCTCAGCAGCCTCCTTCTCGAAACGCTCGATCACACGCTTGTCAATCCCACCCAGCTTGTAGATGAGATGACCGGTCGTCGTCGACTTGCCGGAGTCGACATGGCCGATGACGACAATGTTGATATGGGACTTTTCCTTACCCATGTTGGCAACCTGAAAAGCAGGGACGTTAACAATAGCACAGCGAAAAAAACGTCAGATCTATTGTTGCTAGAGCAGCCCAATGTCACGCATAGCGAACAGAGTAATCACGTAACGCTCGAAGGGAAGGCGACTATGAAATACTAGCGCAGGGAGCCATTAGTGCCTAACTCACCTGAGATTACTGAACAGAGGATTCAGGCGAGAAACGGAAAGGGCTAGAATGAGACCCTAACCCCAAACTTCAGCAGGGAGGGATGGTTGACTCAACAGGCAAGATGAAAAGGTGATCCACCAGATGGAGGCTTTGACGACAGGCTGACGACAGGGGTGCCGTGATGACTTCGCCAACGTCGTACTTGCCGGTTGCGAAGAACGTTTGAAGGCTTTACTTGCATTTGGACCTTTCACGTGGCGCTACTTGGTTCGACGTGAGTTTTGCTTCGTGCCAGCAAGGCACAATTCGAAGCCCAGATTTCCTTTCGATGAGTGGGTTATCTCCCCAAGCACGCAACTGCTTTCGAAGGAATAGCATAAACGCTGAAATAGCACATGCTCTACTAGTTGAACATTTGCATGATATAGCACGCATCCCTTACCAGTACATGACAATCATGTGACGCTGCCTCCTGAAATAAGATCTGCCTCGATGTTGGAACCTCAACTTCGGGTAGTTCCATACGAATGCACACTTTAGGTTCGTCAACAACGCACTGAGAATTAACATGCCTACTCATGTCGGTTTGTCGTTTCAAATCCGGTGGACAACCTACCATATGGATGATATTTAGCCATTTGACAATGGGATATCACAGGAAGATGTGGAAATGTTCCAACCGCTCACCTCCACAAACACTCCACTGTTGAGCTTGCAGCTTGAGTAGTGAGAGCAGACGGCACAAATCCCCTCACTGCACCTGAAGCATTTCTCGTGACTAAACTCTACCTCCACTGATACCTCCTTCCCAGGTAACAACGACAGGTAATTCTCAGAGAACACAGCAGGAAGCACCCTCTTGTTATCTGACCGGAGACGCATGGTCAAGAGGGCGAAAAAGGCCACGCCTTCAGCTTTAACGTCCTCATTCACAACGTCAGCAACCTCATTCCGAAAACCCTTGCCCCCCTTGGCTCCCTCTCCTCCTTGTGGGTCTGCTCTCTGTTCTCTAACACAGGCGCCTGTATGGATGGGATTGCTCAGCAGCAGGTGGGCCCTCCACCAGATGCGCCTCTTTTCTGGCTGTCCTACCTCTCCTGCTTGCCCAGGCAATCCGGCAGGTGAAGCAAGATGAGCAGGAGCCGAAGCAGCCTGAGCAGAATCAGACTGAGAAGAAGCAGCCTGAGCAGAAGTAGCACAGCCATATGAGCCTGGAGGGATGCCTGCTGCTGGTGGGTTTGCGGTGCTAGAGGGGGGAATGGGCGAGCGGATGGGGGAGATGTGGAGGAGGGAGATGGAGAGCTGCACCTTGCGCTGCCTGAACGCCCCTCCCAGGGCACGGAAGTCACCCACGTAGGCGAAGGGGGGCGAGGGAGCGGAGGGAAAGGAAGCGGGTGGATAGGGGGACGAAGGGGATGAGGTGGTGCATGCATTTGGGATGTGGGCTGAGGAGGGTGATGGGGGTGATGGGGCCGATGGGGGTGATGGGGCCGATGGGGGTGATGCTGGTGATGGCGGTGCTGCTGGTGCTGGTGGCATTGGGAGGCTCGTGCGATGTGGCTCCAGTGGGAGGGTGGTGAGCCAGTAGAAGTTGCGCGATATGGTGGCAGGGGGGGACGATAGGGGCGATGGAAAGGATTGATGGTGTGGAGAGGAGGAGGTGTGGTAGGGGGAGGAGTGGAGGTCAGGAGAGGAGGGGTGGGAGGGTTGGAGCAGACGGAGGAGGAGGAAGACGGTGGGGGGTGGGTTGGGAGGGGAGAAGGGGAGGCGGGGGAGGTTCACCTGGGTGGACGGTGTTGGGGGAAAGGGGACGGAGGAAAAAACACGTGAGATAAGGTGAGAAGATCTGGTGCCAGGGTGGAGTTGGGAGAGTCTTTGCAAAGTGTGGATTTGGGGAGGGTGGGTTGGAGGATGGTGGATTTGGGAAGCGTGGGTTGGGAAGGGTGGGTTTGGGAACGGTGGGTTTGGGAACGGTGGGTTTGGGGAGGGTGGGTTTGGGAAGGTGGGTTTGGGAAGGTGGGTTTGGGAAGGGTGGGTCTGGGAAGGGTGGGTTTGGGAAGGGTGGGTTTGGGAAGGTGGGTTTGGGAAGGGTGGGTTTGGGAAGGGTGGATTTGGGAAGGGTGGGTTTGGGAAGGGTGGGTTCGGGAAGGGTGAATTTGGGAAGGGTGGGTTTGGGAAGGGTGGATTTGGGAAGGGTGGGTTTGGGAAGGGTGGATTTGGGAAGGTTTCTGGCGTGGGTGGGGTTGAATAGGACGCTGCATCCATGTTCTCGTGTGCTATAGCACCGACAACCATCTCCCATTGCATTTAGGGTATACTGACACTCCTCTGCCTCACGCTGTAATCCCCTCACCTGTAGCTGGGTCGCAGTGCAAGAGGTTAGTTTTGAGACGCCTCAAAACTAACCTTCTTAGCCACGGTACACTGACACTGCCTAACGCTGTGATTCCCTCACCTGAAGCTGGGTCTCGGTGCAAGAGAATGGCATGCAGGTGAGCGAGTAGGGGGAGACAGGAGAGGCGGAGTAGGCAGAGGAGGGCGGAGAGAGCGGGTCAGAAGCAGGTGTGGGAGCGAGAGTGGCAGCGAGGGAGGAGGACGCATGCCAGAGGCAGTGGCCGGTGGGGAGGAGGATGGACGCCTCGACAGTCAGGGCGGAGAGGGTGTGTGCTGTGCTGTTGACCACCTGATGGGCGAAGAGAGACCATGGGGGAGGGTAGCAGGCAGGGACGGAACGAGAGGACCAGTTGGGAGCACAGAGGCGTGTCAGAGGCAGTGACCACCAGAGAGGTGCATGGACGCCTCCATAGTGAGAGAGGAGACGGGGTGAGCTGTTGAGAAGGGAAGGGGAGAAGTGGAAGGGCGAAGGGGAGGAGCGGGAGAGACATCAGGAGTTAATGTTTACAACAGGAGATAATGATTACAACAGGAGATAATGTTCACAACAGGAGATAATGTTCACAACGGGAGATAATGTTCACAACAGGAGATAATGTTCACAACAGGAGATAATGTTCACAACAGGAGATTCGCAAATCATGGACAGTGGCGTTGGCAACCGCACATGAAAGCGGGGCTCCGGTGTTTGGCCATGGGATCGTGTCAGGCACTATAAATTCGCTAGCCTCCTCTTGTACAGAGGAACTTCACGGTTCGCAGGCAAGCCAAGCGTGTTTCCTTCCTGCCGGCCACAAGTCAGCCACGTGGGCTGCAGATTTTTTAGGCGCCTCAAAACTCGTTTCCTGCCAGCCACAAGTCAGCCCCGTGGGCTGCAGATTGAATCGCAGCTGGCTTTCCAGCAGCACTAGGCTACTAGCGGACTAGTGCTTGGCAGAACCACGCCTGGCTTAGCTGGCGAACCGGAAAGTTTCTTGCTTGGCATGAACCCTTCAGCTGTACATACAGACATCCACTCTTTCCCGGCGTCGAAATTAAGCTGGCCACCGACGATCGATCTGCAACATTTCAAAGTCTAGATATAAAGCACCCGGAAACCACCAAGGCCTATCGGCTTGCAGATTCAGTTGCAAGTGACAGGCCATCTCATCTCATGACAGATACTGGCCCCTGTGGGAGACACCACGTGGTCGTACAGCTGATCCCTTGAAGACTCCCTTGAAGACCACCCCCTGCCTCTCATCTCATCAAGGAGTGGTTAAAGAGTTCACCCACTCGCCCCGTGCGCAGGTTCAGCTGCACGTGGTAGAGCAGGTTAGTTTTGAGACGTCTTAAAACTCACCTCTACCCTCATTCAAGTAGCGGTTAGAGTGTGTTCACCCACCTCCGCTCGCCCCGTGTGCAGGTTCAGCTGCACGTGCACGGGCTCCAAGGCACACCGCACGCCGTGCAACCCCCCCCCGTGGCCGCCAGCAGGTGGTCGTACAGCCGGACCGAGCCCTCCATCTACATGTGGTAAGGTCTCACACCCATGCGCCCCATGCTCACCTCCACTCGCCCCGTGTGCAGGTTCAGCTGCACGTGCACGGGCTCCAAGGCACACCGCACGCCGTACAGTCCCCCAGTGGCCACCAGCAAGTGGTCGTACAGCTGACCTCTGAGCCCCCCCCACGGGTTCTGCCCCTTCCACAGCAGCACGCCCGTGTAGGGCCGCCACATCCTCGAATTCCATGCCTCGAACAGCGAGCGGTATTGCAGATAGTTGGCGATCTGGGCCTGTGGTGGGCGGGTGTGTGGGGGGGGTGGGAGAGGAGAGCAAGTGATGGCGGGATATGATGTCGTACTGCTGACTCCTCAGGTCCCCCATGGGTTCTTTCTGTCTGTCCCTTCCACATCAGCACCCCCGACTCGGGCTGCCACATCGTGGCATTCCACACTTCAAACAGCGAGCGGTACTGCAGGTAGATGGGCATCTGGGCCTGTGGGGGGGAGTGTGGTGGGGGTGAAGAAGGGAGGGAGTCGGGCATGGGGTGATGGTGGGGTGGGATAGATGGCCATCTGGGCCTGGTCGGGAGTGTGTGTGTGGATGGAGGGGGTATGTGGGGAATCTTATGAAGTCTCTAACTACATGCAAAGGCGCCACATCTTGGAGCTCCAAGCTTCGAACAGCGAGCGGTGTTGGTCTCAGGAGGCGGCGAACTGGGCCTGGTGGGATGGAGGGGAGAAGGGGGGATGCGGTGTAGGTAATGGTCTCAATTATAGACACAGGTGGGCACATCAAACAGCTCCACGCTTTGCATCTTTGCCCGCGAGAGCCATCTTGACTATGCAGCCCGACATAGAAACATACTTTTCTAAAACCGCAAAGGTTTCTATCCCATACGAACTGAGCCTATTTGATGTTATCTCCAATAGGGAACAAGCCTGAAATATTGTATTGTGCAACATGACCCATGGTGTCGGAACGGAACCCACACCGCAGCATCCGCAAGATGCTAGTTGAAGGGAGCAGAGGCGTGTGCCACAGGTCATCCACCGCTCACCTGGGCACAGAAGTCGTCAAGCCCATCCATCCACGTCTCCGCAAGGGAGGATCTATTTCGCATGGCGTTGACGCTCTCCTCGATGCACACCAATGTACCCTGCAGCGTCTTTTGAGCCGACTCAAAAGACAACCCAGAATGCACTGCTCACCTTTGTGACTTTCGAGTCGACTCAAAAGGCACCTCGTTACAATGTCACACAACCCAGAATGCACTGCTCACCTTTGTGACTTGAAAAGGCGCACCTTTCACCGTGTCACACAAGTCGTCAAGCCCATCCACGTGTCCACAGGTGAAGATCTGCTTCTTCTCACGCACCACCAACCAACCGCTGCACGCTGCACGCACCACCAACCACTGCACGCTGCACGCTGCGGGAACTTTTGAGTCGACTCAACTCAAACATCACCACCCCAGAAGTGCACCTCTCACTTGGTTAGGAACACGCCATCCGCTCACCTTGCCACAGAAGTCGTCAAGCCCATCCATGTCTCCATACGTAAGGATCTGGTTCTTCACATGTGTTGACCCTCGTTTCCAGGCGCCACTGAAAACCGCAGCCTGCTGGATCGCCGCTTCCACTCCTCCCCCACTCCTCACTCGCATTAACCCCCTCGGTCCTTTATCCCCCTCCTCCCCTCCCTTCGTCCCCACTGCCTCCATGCCATACGGTATGTACGTGTGCACCCTCCATCCCTCGCTCTCCTCCTCCACACACTCACCCCCACACTCCTCCCACCTCCTCCCGAACTTTGGCGGGCACCAGTCGCTCTCGGGCAGAAACTCGCGCAAACTCTCGGCCTCGGGCACCCCAACAGACCCGATCTCAGGGTTAAACGCGTACGGGTAGTAATCCGGACAGAAGAAATCTTCGGGGTTCTGAATGCCATACGGGCCGTCCGTCCAGCCCCCCTTGCTGTCAGCAAAGCCACCCCATAGGGAGCCCTCGATATAAGCCCTTGAACCATCCAGGAGCAACGAGGGGTCTGGATCGGATTTGGCTGGAGGCAGAGGGGGGGAGGGGCAGAGGGGGGGGGTAAAGAGTGTGGGAGAAGATAATGCAAACAAGGGATGAGAAGGACGTTCCAGTCTGATATGAAGCTTCAAGCCATCCCTTGCAGAAACGAGATCTTCGGGGTTCTGAATGCATAGGGCTCATCCGTCCAGCCCCCCTTGCTGTCAGCAAAGCCGCCCCATAGGGAGCCCTCGATATAAGCCCTTGAGCCATCTAGGAGCAGCGAGGGGTCTGGATCTGACTTGGCTGGACGCAGAGGGGAGGAGGGGCAGAGGGGAGGAGGGGCAGAGGGGGGGAGTGGGGAAGTAAAGGGGTGGGGGAGAAGATGATGAGAGGAAGGCGAAAGGAAGGAGGCGAGTGTCTGGATCCAGATAGCAACATCTGATTCGGCTGCACGCCGAGGGGCAGAGGGGCAGCGGGGCAGAGGGACAGAGGGGCAGAGAGGCAGCGGGGCAGAGGGGCGGAGGGGCAGAGAGGCAGCGGGGCAGAGGGGCAGAGGGAGGGATGTGGGGAGGTGGGAAGGGGCAGATGTGCAGAGGGGTTTGGTCAAGCAGTGAGGGGGACACTATAAAGAGAAAGGAGCAAGGACTCGAGTCTTTGTGGGAGAAAGAAGGGAAGGGTATTCTTCGCTCATAGTAGGATGGGACGACCTTTGAGGTGCCAAAAAAGCCGCCAGACACCGGGGGAAGGGAAGGGTATGGTCAGCAGCGGGCGCCTCAGTGAATCGTTGATGCCAGCAGCGGGCACGGTCTCGTTGTTGCCGCCCACCCACAGTGCCAGGCTGGGATGGATGGCATTTTGACAGAGCTTGTGAAAGGAGCATGCAGAACCTTGGGTCCACGTACCATCCGAATTGCACAGCAAGCTCTTGAGCCCCTGAGACCAAGAGCCCAAGAGCCCCATCTTAAGGGCACGTACCATCCCATGGGCGCAGCAAGCCCTTCAAGGAATCATTGATGTCAGCAGCGGGCACAGTCTCGTTGCCGCCCACCCACAGCGCCAGGCTGGCGTGGTTGCGGAGCATCTTGACGCTGTCAGCAGCGCAGGCCAAGAACAGGTCGTGGTCGAGAGGCCAGTCGGGGTCAGAGGGCGGTATGCCCCTGCCGTTGCAGTCTCCTGTTATCCAGAACTCCTGCCACACCTGGTGACGAATCGAATACAGAAGAGGCGAGAGGAGAGTGAGAGCTCTTGAGGCATCTTGACGCTGTCTGTCAGTCGCACAGGCGAGAAACGGGTCGTGGTTGAGAGGCCAGCTGGGACCGGAAAAATCCCCTGCGGCTGCAATCCCCTGTGATGCAAAAATCCTGGCACAGGAGACCTAATACGTGATGAGTGGGAATGGGTGGCACTGTGTTCACGCACCTCAGAACAAACACGGTAGAAAAGTCAACGGGGAAAGGTTGTTTTCTGCGAAGTGAACGGGGTAAGGTTGGTTTCTGAGAACTCTCATGATGCCATGGAAAAGGGATGGCAGTAATGTGAGAGCTGGCTCGGAATCGATGGGGGAATCATCCAGTTTCCTGGTGAGGGGTGTGGGTTGGCACAAAACTCCCGTCTCCTGCCATGCCTGATAAGCAACGCAAACAGGTGGTGGTAGACGGCAATATAGACGCACCCTACAAACGCACCATCTTTTTTGGGCCTAGAAATCCCCTCACCGGTATTCCCAAGCCGGTCGCAGGCGTCATAAATGAGTTCTCTTAGACGCCCCACCCCACTCCAACCCACACCCCTCACCAGGATGCCAAGCTGGTCGCAGGCGTCGTAAAACTCAGGCCGCTCCATGAGTGCCCCCGCCCACACGCGAATCATGTTGATCCGGGCACACGCAAAAAGTCTCATCTCTGCCCAGTAGCGCTCTGCCGAGAGCCGGAGCAATGCGTCTGAGACGATCCAATTGGAGCCCCGCACGAACAGCGGGCAGCCGTTAACAAAAAAAACCCTGCCCGAAGAGCACAAGGATGGGGGGGATATGAGAGAATGAGGCGTAGAGAAGAGGCTGAAGGAAGATGGAAGTGAACTGAGCCCTCTTCTTCTATTTTAAGAGGAATGGGACACCTAGAGGAAACCTTAGAGTCGACTCAAAAAGCCTCCTCTACTATTTAGAGAAAGTGAGCCCAGACGTAGCTGTCGCTTTTGAGGCGACTCAAAAGAACCCAGTTCTAAGCTGAGACGTCTTAAAACCAGAGTGTTACCTGCCACCAGTCCCGGCATCAACGTAGCTGTCGATCTGCCGGAACCCAAACTTGCTGCTCCACACGTCGCTCTGCACCCACCTCCCCTCCCCTTCACGCTCCCCCCGTGTCCCCTCCCCTTCTTCCACACCCGCCTCCCTCCCAAGGCTCGCTTCCAGGTAATGCTTCCCCTTGCTAAGGCCGGAGGTCAGCTTCTGCGAGAGAAACTGGCTCCAGGACACAGGGGTCGATGTTGGTAAAGGAGAGAGGGAGGCTGCCGTGGCGGTGTGCGGTAATGGTGCGGCTGCTGCTTCCGTGCTGCGCCCATCAGTGTATTCTTGTGGAGCTGCTGATTCCGTGCTGCGTGCTGCTGCTTCCTTGCTGTGTGCTGCTGCTTCCCTGCTGTGTGCTGCTGCTTCCCTGCTGTGTGCTGCTGCATCCGTGCTGCGCCCGTCAGCACGCTCTCGTGGGGATGCCAAAGTGGGCGGGTGCAGCGCGGACGCAGTGATGGTGACGTCGTACAGGGACTGGGGACCCATGCCGTTGGGCCACCAGAGGCGAGGGCGAGAAACGAGTAGCTGAGGGGGAGGGAGGGGGGAGGGAGGGGGGAGAGGTAAGGAGGGGAGAGGAGAGAAGAGGAGAAGGGCACAGGAGCAGGGATTGCTGGGCAGCAGGGACTGGGGCTTCATGCTGTTGGGCCACCAGAGGCGAGGGCGGGACACGAGTAGTTGAAAGGGAGGGAGGGGGGAGGGACAGGGGGATGGAATCCGTCCATGCCATAGGGCCGGCAGAGGTGACACTTGACTCAGTCACAATGCAACAGCTTGTGCTCTTTGAGCCATGCTGCTTGGATTGGAATGTGCGTGCGTGGCATACCGGCTGGAATGTGTGAGTCACGGTGCTGTTTGCAGGCACCTCCACCTCCTCCTCCCTCACCCCTTCCACCATCACAAATCCCTCCCCATCCTCCTCCTCCTCCCATTCCCCACCCCCACGAGTCCTCCCACCTCCCTCCATCCCCCATCCCCTCTCCACTCCCCTACATGTCCCTGGTGTGAATGAGAGCTCGAGGGAGAGGCGGGTGCGGAGGGGCAGAGGGAGAGAGTTGGTGAGAGCGAGGGAGCAGTGGAGGGAGGCGGAGGAGGGGGAGAAGGGAGGGGCGGGAGGAGCAGCAGCAGGGGGAGCAGGAGCAGGAGCAGAGGAGGAGGAAGGAGAAGGTGAGAATTTCCATGCCCTGCTGGCGACAGGCGAAGGGTTGCTTGATCCTCTGCCGAGGCCTGCCTCCTGCTGCTGCCCTTCCTCCCGTTCCTCCCGTTCCTCCCGTCCTCTCCCACCCACCACCCCCTCGGGCCTATCATCGCTGAATCCAAACACAGCCACCAGATGGGGGTCTCCCAGGGTCACGGGCTGCCAAATAGGCAAGCAGGGATGCATGCACGGGGATGCAAGTAAAATGGAGATGCATGTAAAACAGGGATGCATGCAACATGGGGATGCATGCAACATGGGGATGCACACAGACAGGGATGCAAGGGAGAAAAACGAATGCGACATTCAATCTCGTGCATCTGCAAACGTTGAGCAACCGTTTGCTTCACTCTCACCTTCTTTCCCACTGCATCCCCCCACCCTACCCTACCCGCTCTGCATCCCCCCACCCTACCCTACCCGCTCTGCATCCCCCCACCCTACCCTACCCGCTCTGCCTCCCACCACCCTACCCTACCCTCTCTGCACCCCTCCACCCTACCCTATCCTCTATGCACCCCTCCAGCCCCCCTCCTCTCTCCCTTTCCCAGTCTTTCTCTCTCACACAGCCAACCCACTCCCACATCTTCCCACCCTCGCTCCCTCCTCACCCCAGTGACAGCCACGTGCACGTCGTCCCATATTTACCCATCCTCAACTCAGCCTCAAACCCCCCCCCCCTGCTCCCCTCTTTCCCCCCTCTCTCCTCACCCCAGAGACAGCCACGTGCACTCTGTCCCACATGTACCTACCCTCACCCCAGCCTCACCCTCTCCACCCCCCCCTCCCCACTTTCCCCCCTCCCTCCTCACCCCAGTGACAGCCACGTGCACCCTGTCCCATATGCCTGTGTTGCGGTCCCTGCCAGCCCAAAGAGAGAGGGAGGGAAGCAGGACGGGCAATGGAAAGAAGCATGCAGTGGCAGCGCAAATCGTGCCAAAACTATCAGACGGGAAACTGGCTGCCCAGGGGAGAGTGGGCCGTAGCACGAACAAATGAGCATTCCCGGATCAATTAATTAGAACACCACGATAGCAGGCGTCAGATGATGCCTGGTCAAGCAGCAGCTGGGCAGAGTGGTTGCACATGGGGCAGAGGGGACCATACCGGATGGGAATGATCCAATCCCAGCCCTCCACGTATTGTGCTGTGACATCCTTAGCCACCTGCGTGCATAGGTCATGGCAGCAGGGGAAGATAGTGGCATGGGTTATGAGGAAGCTTGGGGCATGCGGGCGGGTGTGAAATCAAGGGTCGAAGGGCACATGCAGAATGCCTTCTTACTCCGTTTAACAAGCTGCCAACACATAGCATCTCACAGATGGCAAGTAAAACATGGCACATCGTAAATGCCATCTCACAGATGGCATGTCACACATGGCATGCCGAAAATGCCATCTCACAGATGGCATGTCACACATGGCATGCCGTAAATGGCATGTCACACATGGCATGCCGCAAATGGCATGTCACACATGGCATGCCGCAAATGGCATGTCACACATGGCATGTCGTAAATGGCATGTCACACATGGCATGCCACGCCACATCAATCCATGCGCGCCATCATACCTGGTGGTCTCCTCCCTGCCCTCCCCCATCCACGCATGTAGCAGTGAGTAACACATAACATGCCATAGTACACAGCATGTCAAATGGCATACCACACACATCAGGCCATGCAAGCCACCGTACCTGGTGGTCCCCGCCCTGCCCTCCCCCATCCACGTTCCCCGGGTGATCCACCGGATTCACCAACACCGCCACGTGGTTCCTGCTGCAGCTGCTACAGTTGCTGCTGCTACAGGCGCTGCTGCCACAGCCGCTGTTGCTACAGCCGTTGCTGGTAGATCCGTTGCTAATGCAACCGAACTTGTTGCTGTCCCCCCTCCTCGCCAAGTCAGTTATGTCTAGCTGGCGCCGCAAGAACATGCCAGCTGGCCGGTCGATGCTGAGCTGGCGGCCGTTGAGGAAGACTGAGAGAGAATAGTTGACGCCACGGAAGCACAGCCACACACGCTCCCACTCGCAGCACTCCCACCCACGCTCGCTATTGCCACCCCTGCTACAGCACCCCTTGTCCGCACCAGCAGCAGCAGCAAGAGCGGCTGTCTGATTGTCACGCAGCTGAGACGGAGAGAACATTAACGCAGGAATCTTCCGGGCAGGCAGGTGGAAGCAGCGGCGGAAGACGAAGGTGTAGAAGTCCCTGCCCGCGTGAAATATGTCCGGGACGAGGTCCCGTGTGTTGGTGCCATAGAGAGGGTCCGGGAACATGCCATTGGCAACCAGGCTGGTGAGCACGCTGGGGGACGGGGGGGGAGGAGAGAGTAAAGAATGGAAGAGAGAGGCAAGGCGGGAAGAGTGAGAAAGGAAGACAAGAGAGGTGGAAGCAGCAGCGGAAGAGGAAGATGTAGAAGTCCATTCCTGCGTAGAATATGTCCGGAATGCTGTTCCCTGTGTTGGTGCCGTGGAGGGGGTCCGGAAACACCCCGTTGGCCACGGGGATGGTGAGCACGCTGAGGGACGGGGGGGGAGAGGAGAAGAGTGAAAGCAAGTTATTGAGTTAAATCAAGGTGCCGTGGAGAGCGTTGAAGAACAGGCCGTTGGCCACGAGGCTGTCGGAGCACGCTGAGGGACGGGGGGGAGGAGAAGAGAAGAGTGAAAGCAAGTAATTGAGCTGAATCAAGGTGCCAGAAATCAGATCGTGGAGAGGGCCGGGGAGGCACAAGGGAGGGACCGAGGAAGGATGTTAGGGTGAACATGGCTTCTGAGCACTCTGAGAGGGCGGACGAACAGAGAGGCACGGGAAAAAGGTCGAGATCAGGAACAAGCAAGGAAAAGCAAGAACCAAGAGATTCAAGAAGGAAGAAGATTGAGAACAACGAGTGTGGAGAGTAAAGTGGATCATGTTACACACGGAGGGTCGTTCCAAAGACATGACATCACATGGCAAGACGCGTGGTGGGAATGGCTTGACATCATGACATGACATGGCAAAACATGACATGGCAAAACATGACATGGCAAAACATGGCATGGCAAAACATGACATCACATTGCAAGACATGTGGTGGGAATCAGTGCTACAAGGACATGACACGGCCGGTTCGGGTGGCGGGTTTCCCGTCACGGTCCCTGCAAGCATGGGGCCAACACCACCGGCAATCCCAAGAACGTACGTTCCAGGAACGATGGCCGGCATCCAGCCATCCTCGTTACAGTTCCACTCGCTGCTATCCCGAATACTATTCGAAATCCGCGAATCTATGCCGTCGGCGCCGTCACTCTGTCCTTCCGTCGAATATTCTTCGTTAAACTGGAACGAATATCGGGAGGTTCTGGAGTTGCCTGTTTCTGGTAACTGGGTAAGCTGCTCGCCACTGACGCCAACTTCCGACGCTCTTTTCATCCGCCAATCAGAGTGAAGCAGCTGGCACCATGGAAACGTGATGGAATCGCCCTGTGTGGGAGCCATGGCTTTTAGCTTGGCAGGAGGTCCTATTCTGTACTCGGCAGAGAGGCAGTTCCAGTCACATGGTGCTAAGAATTCTTGGTTGCTGGGAGAAATTCAAGGTGGTTGCAAAATTTCAACGACACATTCTGCGAGGTGGTGATTGTCGTGGTACTCGATTTTGAACGCATCGATTCTGGAAACAAAATCCTACACCCGTATTCTTATGCAGAAAGACAGCAACAATCTGAGATGCTGGTGCCCTCCCGCGACTTCTCACACTTCGCTCACGACGGTTCGCGAACGTCGCATAGACCATGCTCCAGCCAACGAACCCCCTTGCCCCCATCGCACCCTAATTTCTCGGAGCTGCATCCCTCCCGCCAGATCGCACCCCGGGAACCTCGCTAATGTGAGCTCGCAAATAAGAAGCATTTGCTCTCACCACATCTCGCTAGTTTCCCAGCTTAGCGAGGTATTTTCTGGTGTTCCATTACCACTGGTCACATCTTATTCGCGAGCCTGTGCATTAGCCTCTTTCGGGAATTCGAACCGACTCGATGGAAGAGGTTCAGGTTCGGGAGTTTGTGGAAGTGCCGGCTGCTGACGCGGACGAAGCCGCGGAGCCCGTGATTAGCGGCGTGAACATCGGCGCCATCGGCGCCGCGATAACCGGCGCGGCGAAGAAGGACGAGGCGAAGAGGTCCCCGCTCGCGCTGCTGATTCCGATCGCCGTCGTAGCCGCGGGAGCGTTCGCCATCGTCAGCATTTTCAGAGGCGGCAAGAAAAAGGGCGAAGGCAGCACTGATGCCACGTACAAAGCCTCGCCGCTTGTTCCGGCGACGAATGAAACTCCTACCTTTAGTGGTGCTGACGCGAGTAATAACTCAGCCGTTACTGCTGCTGGTGATCGTTACGTTCCCCCGTCGCCGCAGTCGGACGCGTTCCACGACGCCACGTGGGAGCTGACGGCGGACGACGACGACGCGGCGAACGGGATCTCCGGCGCGAAACCCGGCGAGGGCGCCACGGTGGCGCGCATCCTCGGGAATGCTGCGGCGAGCGCGGAAGCGGAAGCGGTGGGAGATGGTGAAGAGGGGAAGGCTGAAGAGGCGAGAAAGGGTAACGGAGAGGAGGCGGAGGAGGAGGAGGAAGAGGAAGAGAGGGAAGAGGAGGAGGAGGACGACGAAGAGGAGGAAGAGGAGGGAGATGCGATGGTGTCGTCGCTGCTGCAGAAGGCGCGAGCAGCGAGCTCCAATGTGAACGACATGGCGGCCCAGAGCCTGGCCTGAGCTGAGCTGATGGACCAAGACTTTTGACGCGCTTGAGGCGCTTGAGGCGCTTGAGGCGCTTGAGGCGCTTGAGGAGCTTAAGGCTCCTCACAATGCGGGTGGCGCACGACATGGTGGCCAAGCGCCTGAGTTGAGGGGGCAAGGCTTTTGAGTTTTGGAGGGAGGAGTTATGCAACGCACGGCAGGGGAAAGTCAGAGTACGGTAGCTTGTGAGGAAATCTCTCCTCTCCCTTTTCTAGTACCGTATTTCCAGCATCTCTTTTGACCTCTTCACTCTCCTCTTCATAAGTCCCCTTCCATCACTCTCACTCTCACGTTTTGTAGAGCCCTGCCCCCCTAGTGCCCCCCTAGTGCCACCCTTGTGCTCCCCTTGTCCACTCATCCACTCCCTTTCCACCTGTAGTGTCAGTCTCAAAGTGCGTTGTGTAACACATTTAAATATTAGGCTAGTAATGTATAGCGCCATGCAGTTTGTCGATTGATGTACAGTGTAGCTATCTTATGAGCTGCGAGCTTCCAGTCATGGACGAGCTCCTGTCTCACTAAGAGGATGAGGGTTCAGCTACAGCATAGAGAATGCCTGCACAGAGAGTGCCTGTACAAAGAGTGCTTGTGCAGAGAGTGCCTGTACAGAGAGTGCCTGCACAAAGAGTGCTGTACAGAGTGCCAGAAACCACCAACCTCACCTCACTGGATTGCTTGCAGGAGTACCTGAGTGAACTGAACTGAATGTGGTCAGGTCATCATCAGACTCGCGCTTACAACCACAAGAGTCACACTTATCAGAATTGAATAATGAATAGAAGACATGAGTACAAGGCTATACGAACTAAGGGTTGTACCCTCTAAGACACAAACCTATACAGTCTATACAAACATAACAATATATGTTTGACACACCCCCTCGACTGCATAGGAGCAGTTCCTGACGAGAGAATAGGCAACTAAGGGTGGCACTACTAGTCCAACCTCTGAGGCAAGGGTCTAAAGACCAATCAAACAGGTACAGACCAATGCAAGAGCAAGGCCAGGGCGGCACTACTAGTCCAGCAACTGAGAGAGGCCACAAGGCGAGTCAAGGGTAAAATATATATAAAGGTCTTTACATAGTCAAGGCCCTAGCAGGTGAGAGGCTACAGGAATGAGACCTAGCTGTACACAGTGCCGCTGATGATCTTTAGGCGAAAGCGCATTCGTAAAGATATCAGCCATGTTGGCACCGGAGGCCAAGTGTACTACGCGGGCCTGGCGACGCTGCTGTAGCTCACGCAGGAGGAAGTACCGCAGCTGGATGTGCTTCTCTCTGCCCTGAAATCGAGGCTCCTGACACAGGAGGATCATGGCCCTGTTGTCAGCGTACAGGACCGGGGCAGAGCTAGGCCGCTCACCTAAGTCAGTGAGCAACAAGGTCAGCCAGCGGAGCTCCTGTGCCGCCATGGCACCTGCGTAGATCTCGGCCTCATTGCTGGACTGGGCAACAGACGAGGAGCGAGTAGCTCTCCACGAGACAGCACCTGAACCAAGACTAAAGCAATAGCCCTGCAAGGACCTGAGGGTCTCGGCGCCGTCTGCCCACGAAACGTCTGTGTGCCCAGTAAGGACCACAAGCCTGCGTCCTCCCAGCACTAACCCCATGCCTGATGTACTCGCAAGATAACCCAAAACCCTCTTAGCGGCCGACCAGTGCTGAGGTCGGTGTCTGCCTGTGGCCACAAAGCGAGCCAGGATGCTGAGAGGGTATGCGAGATCTGGACGAGTGCAAGTCATCAAGTACATGAGGCAACCCACCAGCTCTGCGTAAGGACCACTGGGCTCTGCCGACTCCTCAGGAACTGGAGCTGAGAGCCTGTGATCTACTGGAAGAGGAGTGGGCTGTGCGGAGGAGAACTGAAGACCGAACCTCTAAAGGATCTGGCGCACCAATTGTGACCGAGTGAGGGTGATGGTGCGCGCTGCTCTGTCCCTAGAGATCTGCAGGCCCAGGTAGTGGCACAGCTCTCCTAGGTCAGTGCAGGTGTGTCTCCTCAGCAGCTCAGCCTTCACGAAGGCCAGCGCGGTGGTGTCTGCAGTGGCAAAGACCAGGACGTCTACGTAAACAATGATGTAGAACGGAGTCTGGCCAGAACGAACGAAGAGCAAGGGGTCTGCAGAGGACAGAAAGAACTGCAGGTCAGCAAGGGTAGCACGTAGCATGTCGTGCCACTCGCGGGGCGCCTGGCGCAAGCCGTAGACTGGGCGCCGTAGGAGCCACTGGGTCCCAAGAGAAAGGTACTAGTGAAAACCTGAGGGCGTCGCAGGTAGACCTGCTCGTGCAGACTAGCCTGAAGAAAAGCAGTGGAGAAGTCTAGGGAGTGTAACTCGCAGTCACGCTGAACTGCTACGTGTAGCACTGCCCGAAGAGTAGTCATCTTCGGGGTCGGAGCGAAAGTCTGAAAGAAATCAACCCCCTCACGCTGCTTAAAGCCTCTAGCCACGTAGCACGCCTTGAACACGGGCGGCTCTCCAGGAGGGCCCTTCACATTGAAGAGCCAGCGACCATCGACTACGTTCACCCCATCCAAGGATACTGCGTCGACGTATGTGCCGGTGGATCTCCAAGATGCCATCTCCTGCTCTATGGCAGCTATCCACTGAGAGGCCCAAGGTCCCGAGGTCACCTCAGCGTAAGTGCGAGGGGTCGGGATATCGAAAGCGTCTGGGTCACCCTCAGGTACTAGCAGCATGGAACAGAGATGAGGAGCAGCCTCGAACAGGAAAGCAAGCTCGTACTGGCGATCCTCCAGGGCGTCACTGCCAAGGGCAGAAGCACTCCCGACAGACAGAGGACAGGCAGGGTCAGAGACCAGAGTGGTGGCGGGTAGAGGCGAAGTCAGCGATAACAGCGACAAGAGCGTCAAGACACGAGACCGGAACAGCCGGGTCGGGAAGGAGAGAGGCAAGGACCCGATGAACAAGAGGACGAGCGGCACGAAGGTAGTTAGACAGAGGGGGAGGCGCAACAACAAAGGAGGACGGAGGAGGCGACGGTAGGAGGGGAGGATGAGACGCGTGGGAACGAAGCAACATAGGGTGAGAGCACGGGACAGGGGAGACGGGGCGAGCACGGGAGCGACGACGAGACCAGACGTGAGACTAGGGAGTCGGGTCAGGAGACAGAGGAGGGGACACAAGAGGGGAACAAGGGGAAGACGAGCCGGAGTCGAGTCCGGGGGAGGGAATACAGGGCCGTAGACAGGAAGAGGAGGAGACGGCAGGAGAGGCACAGACGCGTGGTCAGGGGACGGAAGGCCAAGCAGGAGAAGGGCTGACACCGGCGGTGACTGCTGCTGTGGCAGCACGACACCGACACCGGGACCGCAAGCTGCTCCACAGCCACCTCCGGAACACTCCACTCCAGCACCCCTAGACGAAACACCCCCAGAGCTCGAAACCTCTCGAGCACCAGTACCACCCCCAGGCTCGCCGGGACAAGCCACGACAGGAGCCCCAGGACCAGAACCCACCCCAACACCACCACCCCCAGAGTCAACGAACTGCTGCTGCGACGGCTGCGGCGGCGGCGGCTGCAACGACGGCTGCAGCTACGGTGACGGCGGCTGCGACAGCGGCGGCATTGGCGGCTGCGGAGGCCGCAGAAGAGGAGACACTTGGGGAGGGGCAGGCGGCGAGGACTGCGCCGCAGGGCCACCAAAGTCAGCAGATTCCTCGACCGGGGCAAGGGACGTGAGGGGGGTGACGTGAGACACACCAGACAGGGCAGGACAGGGAGGGGGATGGAGAGGGGAAGGGGCCACCAGGGAAGGGAGGACCAGGAAAAGGGGGGAAGTAACCCAGGGACCCCGGTGGGGGAAGCGGCGGTAGAAGGAGATGGACTCGTCAAAGGTGACGTCGCGGGAGTGAAAGAAACGGTGAGACGGCGGGTGGTAGAAGTGCCAGTCAGACGAGTCAGTGGGAAACCGAGGAAGACACAGGGGAGGGTGCGGGCAGTGAGCTTGTCCGTGCCAGAGGCACGAACGTGAGCAAGGCAGCCCCAGACGTGGAACACAGATGCGTCACCATGAGTCCCGGACCAAAGAAGGGTCGGCGAAACCTGCGGCTGATGCGGGTGCGGCCACAAGTTAAGCTAGTGAGCGGCGTAGCGAACAATGAACGGCCACAGAAAATAGGGTGCACTGGTATGGATCATGGAGGTATGGGCCACCTCCATAACCAAACCGATGCATCGCTCAGTGACCCCATTCTGCCGCGGGGAGTCCGGCAAGGTGAACGTCTGGGTGATGCCCTCCGCACGATAGAAATGACCAAGGACACCAGAGGCCACCACGGTCGGAGTGGAGACGCAAGATAGGGAGGCCACGGTGGACACGCGAAGAGACAAGCCACGGGATGAGAACGGCAGGCACGTCGGCCTTCCGCTCCAGGGGAAACACCGTGGTGTAGCGCGTGTATTCGTCGACAAGCACAAGGAAGTAGCGCTCTTGACGCGGCCCATGGACGGGGGCGGGCCCCCAGACGTCCATGTGCAGGGTCTGTAGCGGTGCGGCGGTAGGGGGGGACGAGGAGAAGTGAGGGGCATGGCGGAGCCGGCCCTCGACACAGGACGCGCACGGTGGTGCTGGGGAGGAGGGCAACTCGGGGAATGACCATGGGAGACCTAGGACAAGACCGTAATGATACATGTGACGCAGATGCGGGAGTGCAGGGTGACCTAGACGGTGGTGCCACATGAGTGTCGGGTAAGTGAACGACCGACAGGAGCAGGCCGCAGCAACCTGGGTAGACGCAGGTACCTAAGGAGACATCCCGGGCCGGAGGAGGGGTCGGCAAGAGAAACCGCAGCAGGACCAGCAAGTGGCGTTAGCGTAGTGGAGTCGCGGAAGAAACATCGGGAAGCACCAGAGTCCAGGGTGAAGGAGAGCGCAGTAGTGGCGTCCGGAGTCGGAGCAGCGAAGAAAGAACCAAGGCTAAACAAAGTAGGGGATCCTACGCCTGTCGTAGCAGGGGAGGCACGACTAGACACGCTTACATTAGGCAACAAGGGGTAGTAAGAAACAGTCGCACTAGACTCATCAGCATACAGCACATGCAGGGCAGAAACAATCTCATCCATGTCCATATCAAAGATCTGAACACTACGGCGAAGCTGTACCAGTCGGGGAGATCGGGCGACGGGCCGAAGCGCTAACGAAACAGGTCGTCCAGGCGACGGAAATAGTGGACGGAGGTGTGACCGATCTTACTGCAAACAAAGCCACGATGAGGACCGGTCTGGAGCTGGTACTGACAGCGTCCGTCACCCGAACTGCCACCCGACAGCACACCACGCGCATGACCACCACGTCCAGCGCCACCAGGGCGGGAGACCACTCGCCCGCCTCTGCTGCTGCGGCTGGTGCTGGGGCTGCTGCTGCAGCTGGTGCGGGTCCGGCTGCGACGCCTGCGGCTGTTGAGACGGCTGCTCGGCTGCACCTGTCACGGTCCCCTCGTCAGTGCTACCACCAGGCGACCCGACTCCACCACCACCTCCACCTGCACCGCCACCCCCACCGCCGCGCCCAGCCTTGGGGCGGCGACCCTTCCCCGGACGGAACTGCGCTGCAGCTGCGGACTCAGCCACAGCAGCAGAACCGTCGGAGAAGGTGCACTGAGCGGGGGCACAACCTTGAAAGATAGGGACCGGCACAGTACCGCTGGTCTGGGCGATAGAGCGCTGGCGGGTCTCTATGGCAGACAGGGTGTCGACAAAGTCAGTGAGGGTGAGGTCACCGGGGTGGATGCTAAGGAAGCGGTCGTGGGCAGTAGCAAGACGGCCAAGGAGGCGGGTGGCAAGCAGGTAGATGGTAGAGCAGATGGGCAGCTGAAAGGCTCTAAGCTGGGTCTCAGTGCAGGCAGCGCGCCAGGTCGCGTCTATCGTGCGCAGGTGAGAGGCGAGGTCAGCGACAGTAGTGAAAGACTCAAGGTCAGGGAAGAGCATCGGTAGGATCAGGCGACCTACAGAGGCAGCGGGCGGTGTGGAATAGCGCTTGACGACGACATCTAGAAACTCTTGCGCAGTCGTGACTGACCTAAAGCGGGGGCGCTCAGACAGGGGGGGGGGGGGGGGGGGCATGACTGATCGCAAGCTGCGCGACGGCGTCACACGACAGCCAGACTGAGCGGGCAAGGGCAGCAGCTGCGGCGGACTCACGGTCAGCGGGCAGGGGAGCAGGGGGGTCAGGGCCAAGGAGCGTACCGTCAAGGTGGACAGCCAGGGAGTGGCCGTCCTGCCGCTGACCAGTGAGATGACGACGGAGGTGGACCAGCCACGTGTCAAACTCAAGCGGCTGACCCTCTGCGTCGAAGCGGAGCACGGAGTCCGCCATCAGGAGCAATGCAGCAGCGATGCAGCGCTGTGCAGGGCGATGCAGAGCAGTGCAGTGCGGTGCAGAGCGGTGCAAAGCGGTGTTGTGCGATGCAGTGCAGTGCGGTGCAGAGCAGTACAGTGCGGTGCAGAGCGGTGCTGTACAGTGCAGTGCGGTGCAGTGCGGTGCAGAGCGGTGCAGTGCGGCGTTGTGTGGTGCTGCGCGGTGCACGGCTACAAACTGGGCACTGGGGGCCGGCGGCGGGCCGGCTGACGAGGAACGGGCACGGGGCCGGTCAGGAACGTGCGCGGGGCCGACCAGGAACGGGCGCGAGGGCCGACTAGGAACGGGCGCGGTGGGGGGCCAGCCAGGAACGGGTCGAGGAGCCGGTTAGGAACAGGCGCGGGGCCGACTAGGGCGGGCCGGCTAGGAACGGGCGCGGGGCGGCTAGGAACGGGCGTGCGGGGCCAGCTAGGAGCGGGCGCTAGGGGGCCGGCTGGAACGGGCGCTAGGGGGCCGGCTGGAACGGGTGCGAGGGGCCGGCTGGAACGGGCGCTAGGGCCGGCGAGAACGGGCACGAGGGGCCGACAGGAACGGGCGCAAGGGGCCGGCTGGAACGGGCACTAGAGCTGGCTAGGACGGGCGCGAGGGGCCGGCAGGAACAGGCGCTAGGGCCGGCTAGGAACGGGCGCGGGGCCAGCTAGGAATGGCGCGACTAGGGGGGAACGGGCGGCTAGGACCTAGGGCGGAAGCGTGGGCGGGCGGCGGGACCTACCGTCTCATGATACCATATCAGAATTGAATAATGCATAGAAGACATGAGTACAAGGGTATATGACCTAAGGGTTGTACCCTCTAAGACACAAACCTATACAGTCTATACAAACATAACAATATATGTTTGACAACACTCTCAACTTATGACTCACGAGTCAGCAGCAGCCGGCCGGAGAACAGTCTGCGGTTCAAGTGCAGGCCTGTGCAGGAGGGTCCCGTGGAGGAGGGTCCTGTGCCTCCTCCTCCCGCTCTCATTCGGCCAGGAGGAGCACTGCTGTCTGAATCGCTGTCAGCGCCACTGCAAGCGCCAGCAGCCACCACATCACTAGCACCAGCTGCAGCAGAAGGGGCAGCAGTAGCAGCAGAACCAGAAGCAGCAAGAGTATCAGCAGCAGCAGCGGCAGCAGCAGGTGGGGCAGTCACGGATGGTGCTCTCTGTACCACAACCTTTCCCTCCATCCCCTCCCCCCCTGCTGCTACCTCGTTGCCCACACCTGTGACATCAGACAACGACCGTTCGAACCTAACATCACTGCCGTCTCCATTGTGCCTCCTGCCACCCGATGTCTCCCAGCGAACACCACGAGCTCTGGCTGATGCTGATGGCTCCTCTGCTGCCTGTGCTGTCTGTGGTGCTCTCCCTGCCAGCTCCTCCAACGTTCCCAAACTGCCAGTCGCCCTGCGCCTTGCACAGCTCCTCTGCTGCCGCTGCTCCTGCTCCTGCTCCTCCACCAGCGCCCCTGGCTGCTGCTGTTGCTGCTGCTGTGTCAGCAGGTTCCTCACGCTCCTCAGTCGTTCTGCATGCAAAGATGCGCAACCAGCACCACTAACACCACCAACCATGCCTGCACCAGCCCCGGCACTGCCACCTTCAAACCCGGAAGCTTCAGCCAGAGGCACAACCCCACGAGCAGGCACCCTGTTGGCTCTGTTCGCCGCACGGGACTGCAATGGCCCAGACCACACTTGAGGTTGCCGTTGCCCCGACAATGTATGGGCATGCAGCGGACTGGAGCGGGGCTGCAATGGACTAGAGCGGGGCTGCAACGGACCAGACAGTACCTTGCGTGGCTGTAGGAAATCCCATGCACGAGGCAGGGGCGAAGCTGACTCAGGGGGTTGCAACGGGTCAGGTGTACCACCGCCATCAGAGCCTCGCGAGCCTCCATGCGAGTCTCCACTGACCGTGCTGCTTCGGTACATTCTGGGCATGGTCCTGCGCAGAAACTGCAGAGGTGACGCAGCACGACCAGCAGCAGCAGCAGCAGCAGCAGCAGCAGCAGCAGCAGCCGCAGGAGCAGCAGGCACAGCAGCAGGAGCAGTAGGAGCAGCAGGAGCAGCAGCAGCAGGAGGAGGACAAGGGGCAGCAGGAGCAGCAAGAGCGACGCCTGCAGCAGCATCCCGCAGGCCCGCCAGGTACCCCATGGCAAAGGCCTCTCTCAGCCTCTCCTCCGCCACCTGCTGCCCTTGCCCAGGTGGAATCTCAGGTGGTTCCAACACAGGTGGTACCACGTCCTGACAGCTCACCTGTTCCAAATCAAACTGCCTGGATACACCCTGCCCAAAAAGACCCTGTTTGGACAACCCCTGGCTGTGTGTACCCAGCCCAGATGTAGCCTGGCTGGAAGGGGCCTCGCTGAATGGTTGCCCACAATGAATGGGTGGTGGTGAGCGCAGTGACAAAGCGTTGTCATCCGAGGCACTCCTTCGAGGTACTGGGTTTAACGGAGAACCTAAGTAACGATGTAGCGAACCGAATGAGTGTGCTCCTGGCTCATCAGCGGAACCGTCTTGTAATCCTCTTCTCCCTCCACTCGCTCTGCCCACAACCTCTTCTTCTCCATCCCTCGCCTGGTCAGGTCGGCCTCGTGGTGCGAACGTGGGTTGCAGCACCCCTGAGGAGCTCCGGCAGTAGTGAGGTGCGAGGGAGGATGGTGGGGGAGGGGATGGAGTCAAAGCAGCCTCTTCTCCCTCTCTCGCCTGCTTGTGCCAGCCTCGGAGCATGTACGTGGGCTGTAGCACCCCAGAGGAGCTTCTGCGGTGGCGAGGTGCCAAGGAGAGTGAAGGTGGATGTGGGGGAGGTGGTGATGGAGTGAGGGTTGGTAGAGGGGGTGATGGAGTGAGGGTTGGTAGAGGGGGCGATGGAGTGGGGGACAGAGTCGAAACTGCCGACTGAAACTCCTCATGTCTTGAGCGAGTCCGGCTGTGCCACGTGGCGAAAAGGCTCAAAACGCCATGACCTTGCTTATGCCGCTGCTGTTCTCGCTCCTCCTCCTCGTCCTCCTCCTCCTGCTGCTGCTGCTGCTGCTGCTGCTGCCCCTGGTCCTGCTGCTGAGGCACTGTCTCTCGTTGCCTTGAGTATCTTCCAGAGAGGTCTCCCACACGCCACTCTGGCTGCCACTGCTCGCCAATCCCTTCACCTTCCCTCTCCACGCCTCGTTCATCCCACAACAAATCAGACCCAGCTGCCTTCCCTGCAGCACAGTAGTCCGTTGGGCAGGACTGCTGCCGCCTGTGCGACTTCCCGATTCCTGCGTGCCTTCGCACCGCCTCTGATTCCCTCCACCCTTCAGGTTTCTTGACGTCAGAAACCTTGATGTGGGAAGCTTCCACGTGGCTGCAGGGCTGCCAGCCAAGCCCGTACATGATAACCCCGTCCGCATCCTTCCCTCCTCTTCTTCGGCTGTCGCCACATAGGCTGTGAGTCTCCTCCCCCTCGAGGTTGCCATGAGGGATGTGCGTGAGATTGACTGATGTGATCCGACGGTTCTCCTCGTCCATCAGCTCGCACTGAGCCTTCAGATCTGCCATGAGATACGCAGGAAAAAAAGAGAGGAAAAATAACAAAGAAAAGAGGCTGACTGAGATCAGGGTAAGTTCCATGGCAGAGAAGGAAGCTTCCTGACGCAGGTAACCTATGGATTGCTCGTCCCAAACAACAACGCACCGGCCGCTTGACTCACTTAACGCAGTAGTAGAAGTAAAGCATCAGTGATGCCATGGCAGATGGAGGCGAACGTAGACTCTTCATTTCATGCCAGAAAATATAAAATACAAAAGAAACAGGAATATCGGAACCACAAACCTGCCCAGCCTGGCGAGGAAGGCTCCTCATGAACCTCGGGACCTCCATCGGCATTCAGTGCTCGTGCTGCCTTCTTGCTGCTTGTAGCGGGGACAAACAGGAGCTCCTGATTGGGCGGCGTGTCGAGTGTCAGCTCGTACAGCCTGCTGGTAGATAGCCCCGAAAACGAGGTTCGAGGCAACTCCTCTGAGCGTCCTGACAACGATGGCTGAGGGAGCTCAGAGGACTGAGCCGACCGAGAGGGTTGAGAGAACTCCAAAGGCCGTCCTGACCGCGAGACCTTGGGGAACTCAAACGAGCTTCCTAACCACAAGGATTGAGGAGCCTCAGAAGATAATAAAACCGACCACGACCGTTGGTGACGAACTCTCCTCGCGAAGCTCCTCGGAGGACTTGTAGCGGGAGTCACGGCCTCTGCTCCCGTTACTGGCCGCGAGGGACAGGAGAACCTGCTCGCTGAGTCGTCCTCACGCCGTATATCTGCCGCCATCCTGCTCCCTGAGATAGATGAGGTTGGTAGCAGTCGAATAACCGCCTTTGCTGACGGTTCCGAATTCTTACTGCCAAGATTCTTCTCTTCAGACTCTACACTCTAGCTTATTGCATACAACCTAATAGCCCAGACAAGGTTTCTGAAAATGGTTCTTGCGGACTTGAATTGCACTCTACATTGAAACAGTCGCAAAGCCGGCATGCACGCATACTAGGGACCAACTTTCGCAAACAAGCTCCTCCAAGCACCCTTCCACCCTTCCTTTCACTTAGTTTCCCTCACGCCTGCTCTGCTGCCTCGACCCTCGACGTTCGCCCGTGATTCTTAGGCAGTTAACAAAAGCCGTGCTGATTCAGTGCTTATTGCTAGTCAACAACAACCTCCCTGAACCTCGTCCACAGACATGCATTCCGAATTTGGTGCTTATTCCGAGAAACCGAATACGATTCAGACAGGCTGCGAATGAGATGTTACAGGCTCCTCCCCTGGCAAGAGGCCCTCAGCAGATCTCTGCATCACAGCTGGAAGATGGCATGGCATGAGATGATCAACACAACTGGTGTTGGGAAATCGAACCTCCAAGAACGGAACCGAGAGGAATAAGAACCAGGCACACACCAGCACCAACCAGGGGGTGACCCTTGTTTAACCATAACTAAGGTGTAAACAAGCCGTACCGTTTGGAATCATACAATACCGCACTGAAAAGCGCATTGATGCCACCATACGTTTTTCCAACTCCAGCCACGCTGGGTTGGTTGGGAAAATGGTGGGATCATGATGGGGTAGTGTGGCGAAACGAGTCGCCCAATGGCGAGGCTACAGTTCCCAAGGGTAACGAGGATGTGACGTGCCTTCCTCTGTTATGAAATAGGAAGTGTCAATGTCCTATATCGTGAGAATACAATGGTCTCTATTGCAATGAAGGCACGAGGTTATATAGGAGTTGGCGTACTAGGGCGATAACCTCGGAACGTGGGTAGGTTCGGCAATGTGGTGACAGTGCCGGGAGCGACTCGGGAAAGGGTTGGGCCGATAATTGAGGCCGAACGTGACGAGTCGAGGAAGTCGGGCGTACGCGCTAGCGTACGACTCAGTAAGGAATAGAAATTCCTTACACTACCCCCCCCCTCCTAAACGAGACCGCGGGCATCGGAAACATTCTGACGCTGATAATACGCCGTTAGAATCGGATCTAGCTCAGCGAGCGGCACCCAGCTGTCGTCTTCGGACGTGCAATCGCGCCAGCGGACGAGAAAATCAATCATCCGATGGTTCACCTGCGTCGTGACTCGATGGCCGAGAATTTTCAAAGGCTCGGTTGTCGGTTCCTGCAGAGGCGTCAGCTGCGGCACAGCGCGTTGGCGCGCCAATTCTGACGAACTGGGGACATAAGGCCGTAAGTGTTAAACATATATATAATTCATGTTTGTATAGACTGCATAGGGTCACCTCTTAGAGGGTACAACATTCTTAGGTATATACCCTTGTACTCTGTCTCTAGCAATACACTTGTCCAGTTTTCTTCTCGACATGGTATCACCCGTAGGTTCAACCCCCCCCACCTACCGCTTCCGCCCGTGCCTCCTAGGCCCCGTCGCGCTTTCACCTAGGCCCCGTAGCGCCCCCACCTAGGCCACGTCGCGCCCCCACCTAGGCCCCGTCGCGCCCCTCCTGGGCCCCCAGTCGCGCCTCCTAGCCTGTCGCGCCCCTCCTGGGCCCCTATCGCGCCTCCTAGCTCGTCGCGCCCCTCCTGGGCCCCTGCCGCGCCTCCTAGCCCGTCGTGCCCCTCCTGGGCCCCTCGTACCTCCTAGGCCCCGTTGCGCCCCTCCTGGGCCCCTGTCGCGCCTCCTAGCCCGTCGCGCCCCTCCTGGGCCCCCGTCGCGCCTCCTAACCTGTCGCGCCCCTCCTGGGCCCCTGTCGCGCCTCTCCTGGGCCCCTGTCGCGCCTCATAGCCCGTCGCGCCCCTCATGGGCCCCCTCCCAGTGCACGTTCACTGACGTTTCGGCTGCGGTCGCCACGGCGCCCTCCCTCACCGAGACGGCTGCTGCGGTCCACCCGCAGCAGCGCTCGCGCCGCGGTGGCCGTGGTCGCTAGGATGGTAGGGGTGGTGGCGCAGGTGGTGGTGGTGGTGGTTGTGACAGTAGTCCGCCTGGGGGGACTAGCATTGGTGGTCAGGAGCAGCAGCCCCAGCTGCAGCAGGAGCAGCCCACGCCGCAGCCGCCGTCCCAGCAGCAGCCGCCGTCCCAGCCGCAGCCCCCGCAGCAGTGGGCTCGCCTCCCGCCTGGTTGGCCCGGCACCTCCTAAGGTGGTGGCCGTGGTGGCGGCCCGCGCAGCTTGGCGTCTACCAGCGGCTCCGGTGCTGTGACCTGCCAGTACCAGCTTCAGACCGGGCCCCTTCGCGGCACTCTGTGCCGCCGCCCGCACCCGACTGCCCGCTGTTTCCGCCGCCTCGACGATCTGTTTCGTCGTCGCTTTGGCCCGGCCCCGGACCTCCCTGACTGGCACAGCCTGCTCCGCCAGGGCGTGCCGATCTTTGAGTTAGACATGGATCAGCTAGGTGCTGCTTTGCATGCCTTGTATTCTGACGCTGCTAGTGTTGCTGGATCTTATTACCCTGTGTTCTCTAGTTCAGGTATTGCACCGTTGTGTAGCTTAGCCTCCCCTGCTGCGTCAGGCGTAGGACTGCCTTGTTTGTCTAGCCTCGTCTCTGCACTGGCTCCGTTCCCGGCCCCCGCCACTGCTGCGCTGTCCTTCACTCTCGACTCCGGTGCTTCTGCCTGCTTCTTCCGCGACCGTTCCGCGCTCACGCCGCTTGCTACGCCTGCTGTCGTCTCTCTTGCTCACCCTTCTGCGGGTCCTGTCGTCGCTCGCAGCTCTACGTCCCTTCCCTATCTAGCAGTTCCCTCGGGCTCCCTTACAGGCCTCCACGTTCCCTCGTTCTCGAGGAACCTGGTTGGTGTCGGCTGCCTCCAGGACCTCGGCGTCACCACCACGTTCCCCGGGCACGAGCGGTTCGCTGTCTGTTCTGAGGCTGTCTCAGGTTCCCTCCTTGCGACGTTTCCCCGGGACCCGGTGTCCGGTCTGTTCACCCTCGACACTGCTTCCCCCCGGTTGGTTGGGTGTCCTCCCAGGTTGCTGCAGCTTGCTCGTGCCGTTCCCTCACTCATCCGTCCCTTCTCTGGCACCACTGCTTAGGTCACCCTGCTCTCCTCGTCTGCATCACATGTCCCAGCACGGCCTTGTCTTAGGTCTCCCTGCGTCGCTCCCCGCCCTTCCTCCCTCGACTCCGCCACCGTGCATGCCTTGCGTCGAGGGCCGGCTCCACCGTGCTCTACACTCCTCCTCGCTGCGCCCGGCTACTGCCCCACTTCAGACCATGCACCTGGACGTTTGGGGCCCTGCCCCCGTCCCCGGACCGCGCGGTGAGCGCTACTTCCTTGTGCTCGTCGACGACTACACGCGTTACACCACGTGTTTCCCCTGGAGCGGAAGGCCGACGTGCCCGACGTTCTTCTCCCGTGGGTTGTAGCTGCGCGTCTTCACCGCGGTCTCCCCGTGTTGTGTCTCCACTCTGACCGTGGCGGCGAGTTTGCTTCTGGTCGGCTTGGACAGTTCTGTCGTGCGGAGGGCATCACCCAGTCGTACACCTTGCCGAACTCGCCACAGCAGAATGGGGTTGCTGAGCACCGCATCGGCTTGGTCAGGGAGGTTGCTCGTACCTCCATGATTCATGCCGATGCCCCCATTTTCTGTGGCCGTTCGCTGTTCGCTACGCTGCTCACCAACTTAACTTGTGGCCCACTCCCAGCGGCCGCAGGTTTCGCCGACCCTCCTTTGGATAGGGTCCCGGGTGACGCGTCTTGTTCCACGTCTGGGGCTGCCTTGCTCACGTTCGTGCCTCTGGTACGTACAAGTTCACTGCCCGCACTGTCCCCTGTGTCTTCCTCGGTTCCCCCTCGACTCGTTTGACTGGCTTTTCTACCACCCTCCGTCTCACAGCTTCCTCCACTCTCGTGACGTCACCTTTGACGAGTCTATCTCCTTCTACCGCCGCTTCCCTCACCGAGGTCTCCCGGCTGCCCCGCCCCTGTTCCTTGCTCCCTCTCCCCCGGTAGCCCTGCTCCCCTCCCATCTCGTCCTGCCCCGTCTGGTGTCTCTCACGTCACTCCCCTCCCGTCGGTTGTCCCCGTTGAGGAGTCCGCTGACTCTGGTGGTACCCCCAGCCCGTCCTTGCCCCGTCCCCCTTCCCCGGTATCCTCGCCTCCCCTGTCGCAGTCGCCGCCTCCGCCGCAGCCGCCGCCGCCGCCGGCGTCGCTGCCGCTGCCGCAGCCGCTGCCGCCGCCGCTCTTGGCCCCTGGGGGTGCCGCTGGTGTTGGAGAGGGTTCTCGCTCTGGGGGTGTTGGTTCTGGGGGTGCTGCTGTTGAGGGTTCGCCGACGGTCGTTCTGCTCTGCCGGTCCGAGGGTTCTGGCCCAGCCGTCGCAGCAGCCGTCGCCGCCGGTCTCCGCTCTCCGCCTGCTCGGCCTTCCCTCCCGGACCTCTCGCCGGTGTCTCCCCGCCGCCTGTTACCTTCCTGTCTACGGTCCTTTGTTCCCGCCCGGACTCGTCTCCGGCCGTCTTCCTCCTCGTTCTCCTGTTGTGTCCCCTCCGCTGTCTCCTGACCCTACCCTCCGTCCACGTTTGGTCTCGCCGTCCCTCCGTGCCCGTCCCGTCTCGTGTCCTGCGCTCCCACCCTATGTTGCTCCGTTCCCACTCGTCTCGTCCTCCCCTTCTTTCCCCTCCTCCCTCGTCGCTTGCTGTTGCGCCTCCTCCGTTCTCGGACTACCTCCGTGCCACTCGTCCTCTTGTCCTCGGGTTCTTGCCTCCCTTGTTACCGACCCTTCTGTTCTGTCTCGCGCCTTGACGCGCTTGTCGCTGCTGTCGCTGACTTCGCCTCCACCCGCCGCCTTGACTACGCCGCTCTGTCTCTGCCCTGCCGTCCTCCGTCTGTCGGGGGTGCACCTGCCCTTGGCAGTGACGTCTAGAGGACCGGCAGTTCGAGCTTGCTTTCCTTTCCGAGGCGCTCCCCATCTCTGTCCATGCTTCTAGTTCCTGAGGGTGACCCAGACGCTTTCGACATCCCGACCCCTCGCACTATGCTGAGGCCACCTAGGACCTTGGGCTCTCAGTGGATAGCAGCATGGAGCAGGAGATGGCATCTTGGAGATCCATCGGCACTTACGTCGACGCAGTTCCCCACATGGGGTGACGTAGTCGATGGTCGGTGGCTCTTCAAGGTAAAGCGCCCCCAGGAGAGCCACTGTCTTCAAGGCGCGCTACGTGGCAGAGTTTCAGCCAGCGTGAGGGGGTGGACTTCTTCCAGACTTCGCCCCGACCCCGAAGATGACTACTCTTCGGGGCTGCTACACGTAGCAGCCAGCGGACTCGAGCTTCACTCCCTCGACTTCTCCACTGCTTTCTTCAGGGCAGCCTACACGAGCAGGTCTACCTGCGTCGCCCGCAGGGTTCACTGGCCTTCCCCTTGGGACCCAGTGGCTTCTCGGCGCCCGGTCTATGGCCTGCGCAGGCTCCCCGGAGTGGCACGACACGCTGCGGCACCGTTAGCTGACCTGCAGTTCTTTCCGTCCTCTGCAGACCCCCTCTTGTTCGTGCTGGCTAGACTCCGTTCTATATCCTTGTTTACGTGATGATCTGGTTTTGCACAGCTGACAGGGGCGCACTGGCCTCCGTAAAGGCGAGTGCCGAAGAGACACACTTGCACTGACCTTGGAGACTGCGCCGTACCTTGGCTGCAGATCTCAGGGATAGAGCAGCGCGCACCATCACTTTGACTCAGTCACACTTGGTGCGCAGGTCCTTCAGAGGTTCGATCTTCAGTTCTCCTCCCACAGCCCACCCTCTGCCTGTAGATCACAGGGCTCTCCGCTCCAGTTCCTGAGGAGTCAGTAGAGCCCAGTGGCCCTTACGCAGAGCTGGTGGGTTGCCTCATGTATCTGATGACTTGCACTCGCCCAGATCTTGCATACCCTCTCAGCATCCTGGCTCGCATTGTGGCCACAGGCAGACACCGACCACAGAACTGGTCGGCGCTAAGGGGGTTTTGCGTATCTTGCAAGTACATCAGGCATGGGGTTAGTGTTGGAGGACGCAGGCCAGTGGTCCTTACTGGGACACCAGACGCTTCTTGGGCAGACGACTCTGAGGCCCTCAGGTTTCCCAGGGCTACTGTTTAGCCTTGGTTCGGTGCTGTCTCTGGAGATCCACTCGCTCGTTGTCTGTTGCTAGTCAGCTGTGAGGCCGAGATCTATGCTGGTGCCATGGCGGCACAGGAGCTCCGCTGGCTGACCTTCTTGCTCACTGACTTAGGTGAGCGGCCTAGCTCTGCCCTGGTCCTGTACGCTGACAATGGGCCATGATCTCCTATGTCAGGAGCCTCGCTCGAGGGCAGAGCAAGCACATCAGCTGCGGTACTTCCTCCTGCGCGAGCTACAGCAGCGCCGCCAGGCCGCGTAGTACACTTGGCCTCTGGTGCCAACACAGCTGATATCTTTACGAAGGCGCTTGCACCAAAAGATCATCAGCGGCACTGTGTACAGCTTGGTCTAGTTCCAGTAGCCTCTCACCTGCTAGGGCCTTGACTTTGTACTCTCCTTTATATATTTACTCAGATTGGACTTGTGTCCTCTTCCACTGGCTGGACTAGTAGTGCCGCCCTGGGCTTGTTCTTGCCTTGCCTATACTACTTTTGACTGGTCTTTAGACCCTTGTCTCAATGGCTGGACTAGTAGTGCTGCCTTGAGCTGCTCGTTCAGGAACTGCCCCAAACATTTGTATCTCTAGTATTTGTATAGACTGTATAGGGTCACCTCTTAGAGGGTACAACCCTTAGATGTATATCCTTGTACCCTGGTTCTCTACCAATGCAATCATTCAATTCTAAGAGTAGGGCCGTAAGAGGCTGACGTGGAACGCCGGGTGGTGACGCCAATCAGCCGGGAGTCGGAGGTGAGCAATGACAGGTGTCACCATATTGGTCACTTGAAAGGGTCCGCAGAATCTGGGGCGGAGTTTTCTCGGGATCGGCAGCCGCAAATTGCGAGTGTCGAGGAGTACGAGATCTCCCTCTTTGTAAGTGACGTCACGTCGATGGCGATCGGCTTGTCGGCTTGCGACCAGGTTGGCTTTCCGGATGGCCTCGGCTGCTTTTTCTCTGGCAGCGAGAATGTCTTCAGCAAATTTCTGGGACCGGGGCACGGGTGTCTCGATGTTCGGGGTAGAGGAAACCACTTGGTCGTGTCCGTAATTTAGAAAAAAAACGGGGACTGATGCGTTGTCGCGGAGGGCGCGTTGTTATACGCGAATTCCAGCAGCGGGAGGGATTTCTCCCATGTCTGTGGGTCACTACAGGTAGTTCGAATGAGCTGCTCCATAGTTTGGTTGACTCATTCGGTCTGCCTGTCGGTATGTGGATGGTAGGCAGAGGAAAACTGTAGTTCGGTGCCGAATTGGTCCCACAGGTGGCGCCAGAAATTCAATGTGAATTTCGGGTCTCTGTCGGAAATAATTGCGGTAGGCAGTCCGTGCAGGCGAATGACGTTGGCGATGAACAGTTGAGCAGCTTGTTCGGCTGTGATTGTCTGTTGGCAAGCGATGAAGTGCGCCATTTTTGTGAGTCAATCGACGACCACGAGGATGGCGTCGTTTTCGTTGGGACCGGCTGGCAGTCCTGTCACGTAGTCCATCGTGATGTGTTGCCATGGTCACTCGGGCGGATCCAACGGCTGCAGTAGTCCGGCTGCTCGCTGATGAGAAGATTTCATGATCTGGCAGGCGGTGCAGGAGGACACGTACTTGCGCACGTCGTCAGCCATGTTTGGCCAATAGTAGTTGCGCTGCAACGTCTTCGTAGTTTTGTCGACTCCGAAATGCCCGGAAGTAGGGTTTTCGTGGGATTCCTGTATTAAAAGGGTACGAAGTAAATCATAGCCAGGTACCCAAATGCGGGAAGTATCGCGCTTATTAAAATAGTGTCCAGTGGCGGTGGTGTGCTGTTGATGAATAGCAGAGCAGAAGAAAGGGTCGATCTTGTAGCCGTGGTTAAATAGTCTGGTAAGTAATGGGCTGGTGTGGGCGATGAGTATGCGGCGGTATGGGCAGTAGGTCGGGTCAAGGCATCGGCGATATTGTTGGCGCCCCGTTTGTAGGTGATGGTGTAATGGAAATTTGACTCGAGGAAATCGAGCCATCGGATCTGTCGCGGGTTGAGGTTCGGTTGGGCTCGCAAGTACTGCAAGGATTTGTGGTCAGTTCACATTGTGACGTCCGCGCCTGTCAGGTAGCACCGCCAGGTTTTGAACGCGTGGACGATCGCCAACATTTCCTTGTCGTGGACTATATTTTTTTTTCCCCTGCCCTGCAGCTTCCGTGATTGGTAGGCGACTGGCTGTAACCCGTCGCCGAAATCCTGTAGGAGAACTGCACCGATGGCGATGTCGCTGGCGTCGGTGATGACTTCGTATGGATGGTCAGGATCGGAGATGCGAAGGACGGGCGGCGGCGTGAGGGCGATCTTCAGTTGGTCAAAGGCAGCTTGCTGCTTCTCTCCCCACAAAAAAAAATCGTGATCCTTCAATCGGTCGGTTAGCGGGGCAGATAACCCGGCCATATTGGGTATAAAGCGGCGGACGTAGTTGACGAAACCTAGAAAACTCTGCAATTCCTTGAGGTTGGTCGGCGGCTTCCATTCCTGGATTGTCTTGATTTTCATGGGGTCGATTTTCACTCCTTCGGTAGATACGACGTGTCCCAAAAACTCCAACTCCTGCTTAAGAAAGTCGCACTTAGACCCTTTCGTGATGAGGCGATTCTTGTGCAGCAGCGTGAAGACTGCATTAAGATCCTTTAAGTGTTGCTCCCTGCTGCGGCTGTAGATTAGGATGTCGTCGAGGTAGATAATCATGCATTTATCCAAGAGTTTCCTGAAAACGCCGTTCATGGTCATCTGGAATATCGAGGGCGCGTTCATGAGGCCAAAGGCATCACCAGGTATTCGTAACTGCCGTAGCGGGTTCGGAAGGCGGTTTTGTGACAATCTTTGGTGGCGACGCGAATTTGGATGGTAACCTCCTCGCAAATCGATTTTCGAGAAGAACTTGGCTCCGCGAAGTTGGTCGAGTAGATCGTCGGCTCGCGGGATCGGGTAAACGGGACTTGATTGTGATCCTGTTGAGGGCGCGGTAGTCGATGCACATGCGGAATCCTCCATCTTTTTCGGGGTGAACAGATCGGGGCGGCGTATGGGGACGTACTGGGCCGGATAAATCCTTTGTCAGGAGGTAATCCAGCTGCTGCTGCAATTCTTCGAGTTCTGGTTGGCTGAGCGAAATTGTCGCTGCACGTCGGTTGGGCGCCTGGTTCTAGCTCGATGCGATGGTCTTCTGGTCGGCTCAGCGGAAGTCCAGCGGGCAGGTCGTCCGGAAAATCTCGGGGTACTTCCGAATCAGGTCCGCTAAATCCGGAGGACGGCATCGCACAGCTTTGATATATCTTTGGCTGTTGTCGGCGACGTCACCTCGCGAAGATCGACGACATACGCTGCAGCTCCCGCTTTTATCGCGCGTTTGAAAATTATCGCATGGACTTGGGTGCTCCGCATTCGAGGCCCCGTCCATTTCGGGAGTGTGCAATGAATCCCGTCGAGTTTGATGCTGCAGCCGCCCGTCGTCCAGTCAATCTTTGGGTTGTACTGTCGCAGCCAATCCCTTCCCAGCAGCACGTCGCATCCGTCGAGTATAGTCGCCAGCAGCCCCATCCAAAATTTTACGTGCTCCCCGCAGTGGAAACTGACGTTCTCCACTCGTTCCCGTATGGCCAGCGGTGTTCCGTCTACTCGGCGGGCGTCAATTTCGGTAGACACTTAAGTAGGGGAATACCCAATTTTTTAGCCCTATCCAGCTGTATGAGACTGTGACTTGCGCCTCCATCCACGAATATTTTCAGCAACACCCTGTTGACTTTACCCTCCACCAACACAGGGTGATCAGCAGTTTCGTCCCCCTTATTCGTCCGGGTCCTGGTCGATTGCAGCAATCGGGATCATGACCCGGTGGGGACTGTGTGGCTCGGGCGAAGAAGCCTGCCCGTAAGTAAGGGGCCCGGTACTTACTGACGCGACCCATTTCTCGGTCGCTCCTCCGGCTTCTTCCCCATAGAATTCGGAGTGGCTACGATTTATGGGCAGTTGCGTCGGATGTGACCCGATCGACCACAGTGGTAGCATAGCCCCGTATTTCGCGGAGCAACTGCGTAAATATCCACTGCGTCCATCCCTTTTATCGTGGCGCGCTGGTACTGTTCTCGAGGGCGACCTCCGTCGTAGAAGTTCGTCCTTGGCTTCGTGAGCGAATCAGCGGCTTTGGCAAGCTGGATAAAGTCTTGTAACCGCTTTGCAGGGCGTTGCAATTTTATATGGCACTGTATTTCAGGCTTCAGCCCGCCCATGTAATTGTCGACCTTCTCCAACTCGTGCATGTAGTTAGATCGATCCACCAACGTCAAGAATGACGTGGTGTATTCGGACACAGATCCCAGCTGCTTCCACATGCGTAGAGTCTCGCGCGCTTTGTCTGAGTCAGGAGCGTGCTCAAACCGCTTGCGAAGTTCTGCGCACCATGTTGCCCACGTGCGAATGTGGGTTGCACCAAACAGCAAATCTGCCTCGTCTTCGTCGCCGAATTCTTCGGACCACTCATGCTGTCCTTCTGTGCGAGTTGCCGCTGAGTCGACGACGACCTTCCACCACTGTAGGGCGGCCCCTTGCAACAGTGTCAACGCATGGCTGACCCGCTTCTGATTGTCTCGGATGCCCGCCGCGTTGAAATAGATATTCATGGCGAATATCCACTGCCGCACCGTCACGCCTTTATTAGCTGGGTTGAAAGGAGCGGGTTGCTGATATCTCACGCCGCCACTTGTCGAGTGCGGGGCTGTTGCCGCTAGTCGCGCCAGCTCCACTGGTGACGGTTGTTGCTCACCCGCCTTGCTTCATGCATCGTCGTCCGGCTCCTCTGAACGCCTTTCCTGCACCTGGCGAAGTCGTTGGTTCTTGTCGCAGAGGTTGTTGACGACGCTTGTCAAACTATTCAACTGCTCCATTAATGCTTGCAGGTCTACTGTTTCCCGGGCAGAGTTCGCAGCAGTCAAGGTCGTCTGTTCCTCAACCGTCGAGTCTACCGGGGCCATGGCTGTCAGGACGGGGCAGAAACTAGCGCACACGCTGTAGTTGTTCACGTAAAAATATTTACGATCGAAGACAACTGCTGTGCAGCCGTGTTAATCCCCTCTGACCACCCTTAACTAAATTAACGGGGAAACGGAAGGTTCCTGGAAAATTCGAGCTCTGATACCAGCTGTTATGAAATAGGAAGTGTCAATGTACTATATCGTGAGAATACAACGGTCGCTATTGCAATGAAGGCACGAGGTTATATAGGAGTTGGCGTACTAGGGCGATAACCTCGGAACGTGGGTAGGTTCGGCAATGTGGTGACAGTGCCGGGCGCGACTCGGGAAAGGGTTGGGCCGATAATTGAGGCCGAACGTGACGAGTCGAGGAAGTCGGGTGTACGCGCTAGCATACGACTCAGTAAGGAATGGAAATTCCTTACATCCTCGGTCTTGGGCAACAATTGGTGCAATAATGTACACTTGCAGAACGAATAGAAGAATTAATCAACAATATTGAGAAAGCTTGCCTTCTTGTCATTTGCAATAGGCATCGTTCTCATTTCAAGTGGGCTAGGTACAATAGTCTCTTACTAGCTTATAAGAATCTAAATATACACACATCATGATCCTAGTTGTGCGCTCCCGTTCAAGTGACCGGCTGGCAATTGGATATGCACGGTGTCAAACATGTGTATCTGTTATGTTTGCATAGACTGTATAGGGTCACCTCTTAGAGGGTACAACACTTAGGTATATTCACTTGTACTCTCTCACTACTCAATCATTCAGTTCTAAGATGGTATTAGCAGTAGGTAGGTCCCGCCGCCCGCCCATGCTTCCGCCCTAGGACCTAGCCGCCCTTGCGCCCGTCCTAGTCGACCCCGCACCCGTCCTAGCCGCGCCCACGCGCCCGTCCTAGCTGCCCCCGCCGCGCCATCCTAGCTGCCCCCCCTGCGCCCATCCTCACGGCCCTCGCGCCCGTCCTAGCTGGCCCCGCGCCCGTCCTAGTTGGCCCCGCGCCCGTCCTCACGGCCCCCGCGCCCGTCCTAGCTGGCCCCGCGCCTGTCCTAACGGGTCCCGTGCCCGTCCTAACGGCTCCCGCGCCCATCCTAGTCGGCCCCGCGCCCGTCCTAGTGGCCCCCGCGCCCGTCCTACCGGCCCCCGCACCCGTCCTAGCTGGCCCCGCGCCCGTCCTAGCTGGCCCCGCGCCCGTTCTCACGGCCCCCGTGCCCGTCCTAGCCGGCCCCGCGCCCGTCCTGGCTGGCCCTGCGCCCGTCCTAGCCGGCCCCGTGCCTATCCTAGCTGGCCCGCGCCCGTCCTAGCTGGCCCCGCGCCCGTCCTAACGGCTCCCGCGCCCGTCCTAGTTGGCCCCGCGCCCGTCCTAGTGGCCCCCGCGCCCGTCCTACCGGCCCCCGCGCCCGTCCTCGTGGCCTCCGTGCCCGTCGTTACCGGCCCCGCTCCCGTCCTAGCGGCCCCCGCGCCCGCCCTACAGGCCCCCGCGCCCGTCCTAGCTGACTCCGTGCCCGTCCTACCGGCCCCCGCGCCCGTCCTAGTGTTCCCCGCGCCCGTCCTAGCCGGCCCGCGCCCGTTCTACCAGCCCCCCCGCGCCCGTCCTAGCTGGCCCCCGCGCCCGTCCTACAGGCCCCCCCCTGCGCCCGTCCTAGCCGGCCCCGCGCCCGTTCCAGGCCCATCCTCTCCGGCCTTGCGCCCGTCCCAAGCTTGTCCTAGCCGGCCCCCGCGCCGTCCTACCTGGCCCCGCACCTGTCCATGCCGGCCCGGTGCCCGCCGCTACTGGCCCCCGTGCTCACCTTCCCGCAGGACTGCCGCCGAGCTGAGTGCGGCCCGCTCTCCGCCCCTGCCCTGCACTGTTCCTGATGGCGGCGGAGCTCCGCTTCGACGCTGAAGGCCAGCCTCTGGAGTTCAAGGCCTGGCTAGCCGACCTCCGCCGCCACCTCACTGGTCAGCGGTAGGATGGCCATCCGCTCTCGGCACACCTTCACGGTACGCTTCCCTGCCCAGACCCCCTGCTGTGCTGCCCGCTGACCCCACACTTGCTGGGCGCGAGTCTACTGCGGCTGCTGCCCTCGCTCGCTCTGTCTGGCTTTCCCGTGACGCTGTCGCCCAGCTTGCCATGAGTAACGCCCTTCCCCCGTCTGAGCGTCCTCGCTATAGGTCTATCACCACCGCCCAGGCTTTTGTAGACGCAGTTATCCGTCGCTATTCCGCCCCGCCTGCTGCCTCGGTGGGTCGCCTGATCTTAGCGATGCTCTTTCCTGACCTTGCGTCTTTCCCCACTGTCGCTGACCTGGCTGCCCACCTGCGCACGATAGATGAGACCTGGCGCGCTGCCTGCACTGACGCACAGCTTAGAGCCCACCAGCCGCCCCTCACCTCTACCCTCTACCTGCTTGCTACCCGCCTCCCTGACCGCCTAGCCGCTGCTCGTGACCGCTTCCTTAGCATTCACCCCGGTGACCTCACCCTTACAGACTTCGTAGACACCCTGACTGTTATTGAGACCCGCCACCGCTCTATCGCTCAGGCGAGCAGTCCAGTGCCGGTCCCTATCTTTCAGGGTTATGCCCCCGCTCAGTGCACCTTCTCTGATGTTCTGCAGCTGTGGCTGAGACTGCCGCTGCAGCGCAGTTTCGTCCGGGGAAGGGCCGCCGCCCCAAGGCTGGGCGCGGCGGCGGTGGTGGGTGTGCCAGTGGAGGTGGTGGTGGAGTCGGGTCGTCTGGTTGGCGACGGTGATGACGACGTCGCGGTTGAGGCGTTTCTCCTGTTGCACGAATCGTCCCGAAGAGCACATGTGTTGCCCGCAGTAGCTGTCCAGAACCAGGTGTTTCGCCCGGTGGGTTCGGCGTTGGCGACCGCAGCATATGTTGGATTGACTTGAAGGCCTTGTGAGCGCGGTGGCGTGAGCTCTTCTTCGTCTGGCGCGTAAGTGGGTGGTGAGCCGGGTGCGCAGTTGTCGATGTGTACCATGCAATTGATAATGTTTGGTGTCCGTTGTGCAGATGTTGAAGAGCGTCTTCGGGGACTTGCTTGAGTGGAAGCGACTTGTGGGTCTGCTGGACGGTAAACGCGAGGGCGGTTGCAGTTGACCTTGGAGTGCCCGGAAGTCTGGCAGTTGTGGCAGAACGGCTGCACGAAGGTAAATCCCCTGTTGTCGCGTTCTTGCTTGCCGCGTCGATTGTAGGTGTTGTCGTTTCTTCGTTGAGTGTAGAAGACTAACTACTGCTGCTTCCTTGGTTGTCTTTCTTCGAACAGGTCCATCTCCTGTTGTTCAGCGTGAAGCTCGGCGCAGAGGTGCATCTCCGAAATCCTTCCGTGGGCGCGAAGAAGCGATCGTGTGGTTCTCCATTCTGGCCCGAGCAAGGCGAGGACAAGTGTCACGAAGCTTTCTTCAGTGATTGTTCCTCCGTCATTCTTTTTCGGTAAGCTCGCAGAGGTGCCTCGATCGTCGCGGACGATGTGTGGTTTCATTCTGGCAGCGGGCAGTGCAGCTATGTCCACGGCGGTCGAGGGTGGCAGCGGCTCATATACTGCATCGCCTTTTCCCCGGTCTTCATTTGTATTGTTGTCAGTTGTTGTATGGGTCTGCTTTGTGTCACGCTGTCGTTTGCTTGGTAGAGGCACTTGAGATGGTGCCATGCGAGCTCCGCGGATTTTCCATAGCTCCTGTATGTTCTGATGCTCTGCTGTTCTTGTGGTGACAGGTTTCTCAGGAGAACCGTATACGCCAGCAGCGACTGATAAGTGAAGATTTCTTGTTCCTTTCCAGTGCCGTTGCTTGGGAATGGCAGGGACCCGTTGAAGTATCCCAGAAGGTGCGCAGCCTCCATCAGCAGCTCGAACTCGAAGCTCCAGGTAAAGAAGTCGTGTCCGTTGAACGGTGAGGATGTCTGCAGTTTAATCACGTGTGAAAACTGCGCCTGGAGACTTAAGATTTCGTTTGGTGTTTGTTGTGATGCAGCTGCTGTTGGTTGGGCACGGGGCGGCATGAACTCGAACGTCCCCGGTGAAGAGTGATAAGTCGCAAAGGTAGGCGCTTGATTGTGTCGCCCAAACGATGAGTTGTCGAGGCTCATCGGCGCTAATCCCATGTTTCCTCCATTGCTTTGTGTTGAATGCGCAGGTGTCCTTGTCTGCTGCTGCTGGTCGAAGTGCGACATGAAGCTGAAGAACCTTTCCATAAGGTTGGGGTCCACGCTTGAAGAGGGAGATGGAGTCACCATCTCTGGTACTCTTCCCGTTGTTTCTTGAGCAGTCCCGGTCTCTGTCTGCAGTCCTGAGGTGTGCAGACCAGAGTTGCCGTGTTGAGTTTCTTGGCCGCTGGGAGAGCCCGTAGAGACTTTCTTGCCCTTGCTGTCCATGTCTTGTGATCAATGAAGTCGTTGAATTGAGTTGAGTTGCAGGTTGATGGAGTGCAGTTGCTGGGAGTTTGGTCTCTGACCAGCTCTCATACCATATTGGGCTGAGAAAAGCCCTTAGGATCCTTTCAGAGACTAAGTCCCAGCTGTGAAGACTTGAGACTTTGAGTAGTGCAGCGGAAGTTGAGACGGTTGAACCCTTGTACTAGTATGTGAGAACAAGTGATTAATTAAAGAAACAAGCATACAGCAATATATAGAATATAAGAAAGCAGTTGTAGAATACAGTTACAGGAACGGTTTATCGAGTCGCACAGCGACTCGATTGCCGCTTCGGTTACCATCCGTGGTGTTGTAACTGTCAGTCTTAACCTTCAGTTGCGACCTTTCGAGTCTTTTCGCATTCTTTGTCCGCCCCCTCGTGCAACCTCCGTTGACTCGCGTGCTCCTCTGTAGTCTTCCTCGAGTACAGTGTTATAATTCAGAAACGCTTAAGTCCTTTGAGATATTTCCAACAGTTATGAATGGGACTGCTGAGTAGCGCGGAGGGCAATGGCGAAATTGTGAACGAATGAATGACAATATAATGAAAGACAATACAATATATAGAAAGCCTAGGGTGATCCTGGACGTAGGATCGGAAGGTTCGGGAAAAGTATCGAAGGGCCTCGATGTGTCGTAGCGAGGTCCGGTATGGCCCAGGAGGCTCGAACTGATAGGTCTGGAACCCTGGCGATGGTTCGGGACTGTTCGAGTCGTACGCCCTGTAGCAAGCCTCAGTAAGGAATTACTAATTCCTTACACTCTCCCCCCTTCTAGATAAGCACACAAATAACAAAAACAACACACACTCTAACTGAACCTCGTAGTAGTGAAACCACCACTGTTGAGAATCTCGAGCTTCTTCATAGAAACTCCATCCAACGGTCGAAACGATCGCCGTCGATCGTAGCCGTCAAATATTGGTCGAATTACCCAGATAACCAAACGGGCAGTAGGGATACTACCGCACCACACCTTCCTTTTCTCCAGCGAATCCTTCGCCGAGAATTACAAACCCAATCGTCGTGTACTGTATCCGCACAGTAACACCACGATTATTCACACTGCTGCAAGTTGGCGAGCCAAATCTGCTGCCTGCGCCAAACTTGTCCGTAGTGCCGTAACTGTAGATCGCTCCTCATCTAATTCCACGTGAGTCGTGACACTCGCAGAAACACGCGTCCGTATTTCGCAAAGTCAACGAACTCTAGCTCTTCGTCAATTGCGAGGTCATTCGCGACACATGCAAGAACACGCGTCCGTGTCTCACGAAAGTCAGCGAATTCCATCAGCTCAAGGACGAAGCTCCATCAGTCCTGTAACCGCAGTCAATGTTGCTTCAAGCGGTTAAACAAAATACGCCCTCAATTTTCGCGAACACCAGCGAAATTCCGGAAATGCCAACTCGAATCTGTCCGTCGATTCAGTCGGTCAAACAGCATCTGTCCGTCGATGCTCATGCAGCGGATGTCAAACTTGTCGAGGGTAAATACAAATAACAACTGCTGCGCAGCTGCTCTCTCCCCCCTCCATGAAAAGAAAAAACTCTGTCGTCGATGTCGAAAACACCATGCTTCAAGTTTCTTCAGACTCGAAACTTAAAGTATCGTCAAACTCTGCTCGTCGGGACCAGTCTTAGCGCGACCCTATAACGCAGGGCAACTGCGCCACGTAGACTCTATCTCCATCCGACGCAGTAGATCAATATTCTTCTCCGCAGAATGCCGTCGATCTGCTTCGTATTGTTACCCTCAGTAGAAAATTTCACAACACGACCTGACCGGTTCGCCGTGCAGACGTTCACCCATCGCGCGGCTACGGCAGGTACCCTAGAAAAACTTGGGTACAGTTCTCAGCTCCGAAAAACGCTTTCTCTGCAGTTTCCCCGACTAGCCATGCTGGTATTTAAACAATCGCACAGCTCGGTAGGTACCCGGGACCCCAGCTACCGCTCCAGCCAAAAACTTGAAGAATTCCCACCCTGAAAATACCCGACGTTTTAGCGACGCGCCGACGTTCACCCATCCTTGCGCCCGTCCAGGTAAATCCCCGAATGAGTCCTCGCAGCCAAGTCTTTGATCATAGCCCCCCAACTCAGGGATAATCCGTGAAGACTCCCGCGTGACTCCAAATTTTCCGTGACGGCAACACGTTTTTCCCACTGCAACAGTAACCCTTGTCGTCCTGAAGCTCCATTTGATGAATACACTCCAGAGCAGGGGTGAATCCGTCGTGTGCCCATACTCAGGTAAGCGCAAACGCTATCGTAGTTGGGCGAATTAATCAGTCTAATTCGCGGGCAACCGCTTTGCAGCTTACGTGAGGGATTCTCCTTCCCCTCCCTGAGAAATTCCGTCTCTGCAAAAATCTGCTCCAAACTGCTTCAAAATTTCTTCAACTGCTGCTTCCAGAGTAAAACCCTCGTAGGCAGCTGCTCACCCAGCGCCCACGTTCGTCGTTTCCCAAACAGTACCACGCACGTTATTTCGAAAAACTCGCGCTCCGTCGATTTCAGCGACACATCCTCGCCGTTCGTATCAGACTCGAGCTCCGCGTACCGTCCGATCGTTGTCGCAAAAATCCATCGTTATTTTCGTTAATCCGCTTCTCGCGCCTCCACAGTAGAGCGCCCGATTTTCACCAATCGTGCACCTGTCGTGTAGCGCCGAAACTTTTCCTTCGATCCACCAGCACAGGGTGATCCGCTGACTCATCCTCCTTAATTCGTCCGGGAGCGGTCGATAGCATGTATCGTACTACCACCCGGTGGAGATGTTGAAGATCGGGCGACCCAGTCTTGTCAGTCGGGAGGATCCGTTTGCCGCTGACTCTTAATTTTTTCCTGGCTGTTACCCTGTCGTTCTCCTTCTCTGCTTCAGCTTTTCGTCGTTGACTTTTAGCGGTGACCCGTCGGAAGACACTTGAACTCGACCCGAGGGTAGTTGCTGGTCGTCCTCCGTAGATCGTGGGGTATAGTTTCTGACCACGAAAATGGCTTCCTCTGCAGGAATCCAGACTCGCTGAGCTCGAAACTCCAGGGCAGACGAATTACACCTCCAGGCGGGCAGGTCACGCGAATAAATTTCAAGGTCAGTACTCCCCGAAACTTTTCCGTGCCTGAGCCCCACGTGTGCTGCCGTGCGATCCTTGGTCGTGCCGAAAACTCCAACGCCGCGTTTGCTGAACAGGATCCGAAGTCCCGTCTTTACCTGCGTGTCGCCTGCCGGAAACGCCGAGCCTCGTAACGTCACCTACACTTCACCATGCAGCCACGTCTGCTACGCGCGCTCCTGACGAAACCCATTTCGCCTGGGGACATCCGCGAGCTTGTCGTCTCGTGACGAGCTCCTCGCTCCATTCGGACACCAATCCGAATCGTCGTTGCTGTTTGCCGAATTTTCCGAAACCGCAACCGAAACCCCTTTAACGATATGCGAAATAAACAACATACTCTTCAAAAACTTCGCCATGTCAGGACGGACACAATCGCCCTCGAGGGGATGGCCGAGCGAATCCTGCTCGTCCCTTGGGGTCGGATCGACGGTCGTTAGAAGCCCACGCAGACGCAGTTGTTGAAGCATATCATATCATGCCTCAGGACAACCGCTGTGTCTTCTGTAGCGCCATCCGCCTTTTCCCCCTCCCAAAAACAAATTGCCCTCAGAAGCCCAGCGGGTGAGGAAAGTGGCTCTGAATACCAAGTGTTATGAATGGGACTGCTGAGTAGCGCGGAGGGCTATGGCGAAACTGTGAACGAGTGAATGACAAAAAAATGAAAGACGATACAATATATAGAAAGCCTAGTGTGATCCTGGACGTAGGATCGGAAGGTTCGGGAAAAGTATCGAAGGTCCTCGATGTGTCGTAGCGAGGTCCGGTAAGGCCCAGGAGGCTCGAACTGATAGGTCTGGAACCTTGGCGATGGTTCGGGACTGTTCGAGTCGTACGCCCTGTAGCAAGCCTCAGTAAGGAATTACTAATTCCTTACATCAATGTCACCTTGTAACCAGAGCCTAAAAAATCTACATCTGGTCATCTCTGTTGGAAATGATATAAGTGTCAACTTATACATATGTTTATACGTAGAAGTTATAGGCTAGATAGGTTTGTGTTCTTAGAGGGTACAACCCCTATATCTCCCCTGTACTCACTTGTTCTAGTTCATTCTGCTAATCTAACATGGTATCATAGTAGGTTAGGTCCGCCCACCCACTTCCGCCCTCGCCCTAGCCTACCGCCCCGTCGTTCCCTAGCATTAGCGCGCCCCGCCAGCCCCTCGCGCACCCCGCTGGCCCCTAGCGTGCCCGCCGGCCCCTTAGCGCCCCACCGGCCCTTAGCGCCACGCCGGCCCCTCGCGTACCCCGTCGCCGCCCCCATTCGCGCGCCTTGCCGACCCTTAGCGCCCCGCCGGCCCTTAGCGCCTCGCCAGCCCCTCGCATGCTCGCCGGCCCCTCGCGTTGACAGCTGGCCCCTAGCGTACCCCGCGGGCCCCTCGCGCGCCTCGCCGGCCCTTAGCGCCTCGCCGGCCCCCCGTGTGCTCGCCGGCCCCTCACGTACCCCGCCGGCCCCTCGCATACCCCGCCGGCCCCTCGCGCCTCGCCGGCCCTTAGCGCCCCGCCGGTCCTTAGTGTCACAGGATCGAATGTGTCGAGGAAAGGTTGCACTATCGATCAGTACAAGGCGCTTTTATACTTCCAAAGTACATCAGGTAACCAGGTTTATCTTATCCTAAGGGAATAGACCCTTCTAGAAGATAGAATCACCCTACGTATAGCCACGCGAGGCTATTGGCTTTAAGGGATTACGGCAGGATTACGCTAGATATAGCGCACCAGTACATCCCAAGCCTGGTCGGTGATATAACTAGAATAGCAGGATAAACCAAAGGTCAATGGAAAATAGGAAACCAAATGAGATGGGATAAAGAGAAATGAACGAGGAAGGAAATAAGAAAAGGGACAAGTGGTGTAACGGGGTCGTGCTCTCACACTTCCCCCCCTCAAAGCTGGGTGGTAGAAGTAACACCCTGCTTGACAAGGTAGGCATGCAGAGGGCGACGGGCGTTACCCATGTCGGACTCAGGGACTCAGCTGTCCTCAGAAGGATCATAACCCTTCCAACGGATGAGAAGCTCCACGGTGCCATTCCGACGACGGCGGTGTGCTAGCACGGACTCGACCTCGTACTCGGGTTCATTGTGGATGAGGACGGGCGGTGGCGGCGACGGTTGGCGTCCGACGAAGATCGTGTTTGGATCCCGGTAGGGCTTCAGAAGGTGGACATGGAAGGCGTTGTGAATCTTCCAGGTAGCTGGCAGGCGTAAGCGGAAGGTAACAGGAGTGACCTGTGCTTCAACGAGAAAAGGCCCGCAGAAGCGAGGTCGAAGTTTAGATGGGAGGTGGCTGATGTCCAGGTTGCGGGTGTCAAGAAGCACCTGGTCTCCCACCGTAATGGTGTGGTCGTTGCGATGGCGATCGGCCTGGCGCTTTTGTTGCTGTTGAATGTCGAGGAGGCGCTTATGGGTCCGATCCCAAAGCTGATGCATGGTTGTGATGAAATCATGTGCAGGTTGTACCGTAGCGGATGTTGTCGGTTTCTGTGGTGTGAGTGGGTGGCGTCCGTAGCAGAGGAAGAACGACGTCTGTCCAGTAGCGGCATACGTAGCATTGTTGTAAGCAAACTCTAGTACGGGCAGGTGCAAGTCCCATTTGGAGATGTCGTCCTTGCAGGCTGCTCGGAGGAGTTGCTCAACAATTTGGTTGAGGCGCTCGGTCTGTCCGTCTGTCTGCGGATGGTATGCGGATGACATGGCGAGTTTGGTCCCGAGAAGAGACATAAGTTCCTTCGAGAACTTGCTGGTGAACTTGGGGTCTCGGTCGGAAATGAGTGTGGTTGGGATGCCATGCTGTGAGATGATGTGACGAACGAAGAGCTGTGCTGTCTCCTCGGTGCGTGCCGTCGTGTGTGTCGGGATGAAGTGTCCCATTTTGGAGAACTTGTCAATGACGACAAGGATTGCGTCATGACTGCTGGTGGTAGGTGGTAACCCGGTGATGAAGTCTAGGCTAACCACTTGCCATGGCTGTTCTGGGACAGGAAGAGGCTGCAGTAGTCCCGCCTTTTTCTGCTTGCTGCTCTTCATCCGCTGACATGTATCACACGAGGTGACGAATTTCTGGACGTCGTCTGCCATATGGGGCCAGTAGTAGTGTTTGGCGATACCGGTGAGCGTCTTGTTGCTACCGAAGTGTCCGGCGTACAGGACGTCGTGGTATTCTTCGAGTAGTAACTGGCGCAAAGGAGGGTAATTGGGTACCCAGATTTTTGTTGATCCTTTCCGGTACGCGATGTCACTGTTCCACTGTAGCAGATGTCGCTTTTCTGCCAAGGGAATTTCGGAGTCGATGGCGTACCCGTGTGTGAAGAGTCCCTTGAGTAATGGATTCATCCCTTCAATCTGAATGGCGGCAACGTGTGGAGGCCGGCTTAGAGCGTCTGCTTTGTTTTTGTGGCCGGGCTTGTACATGATGTCGTAGTGGAAGTGTGTCTCGAGGAAGTCGATCCACCGGACCTGCCGCCTGGAAAGGTTGGGTTGTGTCTTCAAGCATTTCAGGCTGCAGTGGTCAGTGTAGACGGTTGTTCTTCGTCCTTCGAGATAGCATCTCCACGCTTTGAAGGCGATGATGATAGCCAGGGCCTCCTTGTCGTGTATCGGGTAGTTTAGTTCTGCCCCGTGTAGTTTCTTACTTAGGTAAGCGATTGGTTGCAGTCCATTCCCTTGATCTTGCATCAAGAATGCTCCCACTGCTTGGTCACTGGCGTCAGCTTCGATGACGTAGTCCCGTTCGGGATCTGGCAAAATGAGTACCGGTGCGGACGTAAGTGCTTGCTTCAGCTGCTCCACGGCTTCCTGGTGCTTCGGCTCCCATTTGTAGGGCGTGTTCTTCTTCAGCAGATTCGTGAGTGGTGCTGCGATTTTCGCATATTGTGGCACGAACCTGTTGTAGTAATTAGCGAAGCCTAGGAACTGCTACAACTCCTTCACGTTCTCGGGTGTCTTCCACGTGCGTACGGCCTCGATTTTCTTGGGGTCGACGTGAACTCCTCGAGCGCTCACCATGTGTCCTAGAAACTGGACCTTTTCAAGGGCGAATTCGCTCTTGGACAGTTTGACGTAGAATCGTTCCCGTCGAAGAATTTCGAAGACGCGTCGCAGGTGTTCGACGTGCTGCTTCATGTCGCGCGAGTAGATGAGTATGTCGTCCAGGTACACCACCACACATTCGTCCAGAAGTGGTCGTAGAATGTGGTTCATTTCGGCTTGGAATGTTGCCGGCGCGTTGGTGAGTCCGAACGGCATTACCAAATACTCGTACGATCCGTACCGAGTTCGGAAAGCAGTTTTGTGGATAGAGTTGTCCGCCATGCGTATCTGCCAGTATCCGGACCGCAGATCCAGTTTGGAAAATACCGTAGCTCCCCGAAGCTGGTCAAGCAGGTCATCGATTCGCGGTATCGGATATTTATTCTTGATGGTCTGCTTGTTAAGAGCTCGGTAGTCGATGCACATGCGCAGGCTTCCGTCCGGTTTCGGTGTGAAGAGTACTGGGGCACCGTATGGCGAAGTGGATGGCCGGATGAGTCCTTTGGCTAGGAGATACTCGATCTGTTTTTTCATGTCAGTCAGCTCCGTAGGGCTGAGCCGGTATGGTGCTCGGAAGGTCGGCTTCGAACCCGGTTCCTCCACGATCTCGTGTTGATGCGTTCGGTATGGCGGTAGCTCGTTCGGAAGATCGTCAGGAAGAATGTCTTGGAACTCCTTCAGTATTTCCTTGATTTTTTCTGGAGTTTCCGAGGCTTCCTCTCCGTCATTCTCCACCTCTGTTGCTATCGCCAGGAACCCGGTGTCGGTCCGCTTCACGTCCTTCTCGAATCGTGCGAGTGTCTCCACTGGGATATCTCCAGTATCGTCCCAGTTGGGTAGCTGTACTCTCCGTCCATTGTTGTAGATGCGTGCGGTGCGGTTTACCCAGTTGATCTCGGGGTTGAATCTTTTCAGGAAGTCTCGCCCGAAGATCAAGTCAAGCCCTTTGATGTTGGTGATGGGGAGTGCAGGTCTCCAGCGCAGTGGTCCGATTTGTAGGTGTAGCACTGCTTCGCCGTATACTGGTAACTTGCTGCCGTCCACCATCATTGCAGAGAATCCTGAAGGCTTGTACTCTTCCCGTAGTCGGTCGATTACTGCCTTGTCGCAGACGGTGTGTGATGCTCCGCTGTCCACGAGTGCTTGGAGGCGTCGTCCTTTGCAGATGACCTCGAGCACGAGGGGCAATCGTTGCTCGGAGTACCCAAAGATAGTTTCATTGATTGGGTCATAGGGTACGTCCCAATACTCCGTACACACCTTTGTGTTGCGATCTACTCCTGAGCTGGCAGCTGGCCGAGGCTGCTTGGAGAACGGCTCTTCTCCAGGGCCCGGAAATTCCTTGACGACTGTGCGCGTCATTGATGCCGAAGAACTGGATGCATCCATAGGAGGAGTTCGGGGTTTGTGCAGCTTCTTGTAGACCCCCAGCTTCCTCTTGAGCTGCTTCAGCTCCACCGACGTCTTCCCTGGGGAACGGGTAGTCGTTGTGGGCTGGTGTCGGGAGAGGACGTTGACTCCGTGGAAAGGTCGGCTTCTTTCCACACTCCTTAATTTGGTCCCCAGGTTTTCCGGTACCGGTATAATCTCCACAGCTGTCTGCTTCTTTTGGAGTCCCTCCCAAAATTTCTCCAAGGCTCTAGCCCCTCGAACATCATAAGTTTTCATTAAAGCATCTTAATAAGATAACTTTAACGAATTCTTATAATTTCTTGGGTCTTCAAGGAGTTTCCCTGTCTCGGCAGAGTCTTTTTTCGCGGAGTCGTATTTTTCCTCGGCGATTTTCCTTGGCGAGGACTGGTTGTGGGGTGGAGATTTTCCCCCATCATTTCCTCCTTCTCGCGTCGAATCAGCTTCGTCGAAGTTGATTTTTCCGGAATCCCGCGGCCGTTTTCGGATCTTTTTATTTTCGCCAGCTAGATCCGCAATCACTGGCGACTCCCGTTTTTTGACTTCTGATTGGCTGAAGGAATTCCGCCACTATTGCGTGCCCGATACTCTGCGTGTGCGGTCTTCATTTTGCTGCAGTCGAAGATTCGATGACCCGACACCCCGCAAAAAGCACACATGTAGTTGGTGTCTTTCGGACGTGGCCGCCCCTCGAATCTGTCGACTTCTATCGGGTCGGCGAACGTGGGGTGAGCCGAGCGGTCGCCCTGTCGCGTACTGCCGACGTGCGTCTGTCATGTTCCGGCGTTGACCATGTCGAAGCGCTCCGCTGCCGAAACGACGTCACTGTAGCTCGCGTAGTTTGACGCTGCCACTTGTCGTTTGACTTCGGTCTTCAGCCCGGCGTGGTACGATTGTACTCTTTCCCCTCCGGTCAGGTCGGGAATGCAGTTATAACATTCCTCCATCTGCTGCGTGTACTGCGCTACACTCCCGAACTGTCGGTGTCGATGAATTTTTTCCCGGGCAAGGAAACTGGAATTTATCGGCTCGAAGCGTTTCAGCAGGTCGGTGCGGAACTGCTGCCACGTGGCTTCACCGTGGATGAAAGTACTGTTGCCGCCAATCCACTCGAGTGCCGGCCCTCGCATCAGTGTCGCCGCGAGTCGTACACGTTGTCCGTCCCAGACTGGCGAGCTCCATCCGACGGCTGCGAAGTAGATCTCCATCCCGGCGATCCATCTGCGGGCGTCGGAGTTTCGATCGCTCGGATCGAACGGCTCAGGTGGGCGCGGTTTCGGAGCCTCGAGAAACTGCTGCGACTGCTGCGTCGTCGCCGTTGTCGTCTCGTGCTGCGCTCCGGCGAGTCGAGTTACTCGCTCGAACTGGTTTCGCCACGCTTCGCGATCCGCTCGCATTTCCTCCTGAAGGGCTGCGATGCGCGCGAAGAGCTGCTGGGTAACCTCGGCGTTGTCGAAGGTTGCCATCCTGTTCAAAACACGCACGGAGGGGGTAATTCGAAAATCGCAGAGCTGGTGCTTACCAGGATCGGCGTCGAATTGGTCGCCCCCGGCGGTTTTTCGAGGCAGGATCCCCGCTGCTGCTGCTTAGCTGAGCGCGGTCGAGTGAGAAAAGCTCTGATTACCAAGTGTCACAAGATCGAATCTGTCGAGGAAAGGTTGCACTATCGATCAGTACAAGGCGCTTTTATACTTCCAAAGTACATCAGGTAACCAGGTTTATCTTATCCTAAGGGAATAGACCCTTCTAGAAGATAGAATCACCCTGCGTATAGCCACGCGAGGCTATTGGCTTTAAGGGATTACGGCAGGATTACGCTAGATATAGCGCACCAGTACATCCCAAGCCTGGTCGGTGATATAACTAGAATAGCAGGATAAACCAAAGGTTAATGGAAAATAGGAAACCAAATGAGATGGGATAAAGAGAAATGAACGAGGAAGGAAATAAGAAAAGGGACAAGTGGTGTAATGGGGTCGTGCTCTCACACTTAGCCCCTCGCCGGCCCTTTGCGCCCTGTCGGCCCCTGGCGTGCCTGCCGGCCCTTAGGGCTCCGCTGACCCCGCTGGCCCCATTTAGCGCCCCGCCTGCCTTAGGCGCCCCGCCAGCCCCTCGAGCGCCCGCTGCCCCTAGCGGCCCCCCCCTGGCCCTAGCGGTCTGCTGGCCCCTGGCGCCCCGCCCCCCTTTCGAGTCCCGCCGGCCCATCGCGCCTCGCTTGCCTGCTGCGCGCCTCGGGCCCTGTGCGCCCTGCTCGGCCTTCCGCCCGGTCTTCTCGCCGGAGAGTTCTGCCACCACGCCGATGTGCCGCCGTGCCATTGAGTACCTGTGTTGCTGTGCTGCCGTGTCACTGTGCCGCTGAGCTGCTGTGCCGACGTGTCGCTGTGCCGCCGTGGAGCTGTGACGCTGAGGTTGCATGATGGCAGTCGCCGTTCTCCGCCTGGACGCGGAGGGGCACGCGATCGACTTTGCCGCCCGGCTTGTCGATCTTCGCCGTCACCTGACAGGTCAGCGCCAGGATGGGCACTCCCTGGTTGTGAATGTTGATGGCTTGCTTCCCCGCCCCCCCTCGCCTGATCCCCTCCCTGCTGACCCCAGTACTGTTGAGCGTGAGGCCTTTTCTGCTGCTGCGCTCGCTCGCGCTGTCTGGGATTCCCGCGATGCCATAGCGCAACTCGCCATTACTCATGCTCTTCCCCTGTCTGAGCGTGTGCACTTCACAGCTGTCGCGAACGCCAAGGATTTTCTAGATGCTGTAGTTGAGCGCTTCTCCACACACATCTCCGCCTCTGCTGGTCGCTTGATCCTCCCCATGCTATTCCCCGATATTTCCACTTTCCCCACTGTCGCTGACCTCGCCGCTCACCTCCATGCACTAGAGACTAGCTACCGCGCCGCTAGCAGTGCCGCCCAGCTCACTGCTTTCCCCCCACCGTTCTGCGCTACCCTGTACCTTCACTGGCGGAAAGTATTGTCCGCATGTTTGTCACTTAGACGAAGTTTGGAATATTAAGGGGTCATGCACATTAAGCCTTAATCTTTTGGTGTGCCCAGTGTATGTAGGTTGGGGTAAGGCTGTAGGCCCATGCCTTACATTTCCCGAAGATACTGTTGTTTACAGCAAATAGCACAGATTAACAATTATGGTACATCCGGACAATTTGTGCCAGGCACAAGCAGCAAGTTTCAACAACCCCAAACTAGTACCTAGTCCACCGCCCTTTCGCTTTAATCACCGCCCTCTCCCTCCTTGGCATGCTTTCCACCAAGTGGATGCACAAATCCGATGAGATCTTCTCCCATTCCTTCTGAACACGCTCCCACAGGTCTAGCATACCAGTGGGATGCCTCTCATGCTTGGCTAGCCACACATTGAGATGAGCCCATAGATGCTCTATTGGGTTGAGGTCGGGTGAGGATGATGGCCACTCCACCACCCCAAACTCCTGCTCTCGAGGCCACTCATGCACGATACGCGACTTGTGCTTAGGGTCGTTGTTGTGCTGGAAGATAACTTCCGAGGGTGCAAGTTGGTAAAACTCGATCGTACTATTGAGCTCGTCCTGCAGTATACTAAGAGAGAGCAGTCCGTCCATCCTACCATATGTTTTGCTCATGAAACCCGCTCCCTTATATGAGATGCAGTCGCAAATCATCAATCAACCGCCCCCGTGTTTGACGGTAAGCTTGATTTGGTGTCTTAGGAGGGTAGTCCCTTTGTGAACGCAGGCATATGAGAGTCCGTCGGATGCAAAAAGACCGATCTTGGTCTCATCCGAACAGATCACTCGCTTCCAGTCGTCAACCGTCCAGTTTGCGTGGGCACGGGCCCATTCCAGCCTATCGCGTATGTTTTTCCGAGAGTGTCGCGGCTTCTTGGGATACTTGATTGCGACAAGTACGCTGCCATTCAAAGCGTTACGCACTGTCTTAGGATGCAACGTGATGCCGTGCTGCTTCTCGACGATCTTCGCCACGTGAGCGGAGATTTTTGCCTCCTCGCTGGTAATCGACCGAACTATGTCGGGCCGGACTCTCTCTGTCACTAAGCGAGGGCGACCGGCTGAGGGCATCGTAGGACGCACGTCATTGCGGCTAGACTCTACAATCGCCTTGATGGACCGAACTCTTCCATATGCCTAGCTGTTTAGCGATTCGACGATTGCTATACCCCCTCCGCAACAAGGTAATGATCCATGCGTAGAGCGCCTTGTCTAACGGTTTCATGACGGCCTAATCGTCGCAGCGGTCCTAGCCTATCTCCTGACTACTCGAAAGTCGCGAGGGCAAGTAAGTAGAAAAAGCGAGGTTAGGAAATAGATCTAGTACGCTGCTTGGCATGAACTGTCCGGATGCACCCACGCGAACCAAATCTCGTCCACTGTAAAAAAATGACCCCTATAAAACAGAAACCCATACCTGTTACACACAATACAGAACTACTTTACAACCGAGGCCCAAATATGAAACGTAACTATACAAAAATGGCACCAAAATGGTACATAAACATTTTTCAGGCAATTATCCGGGCAATACTTTCCGCCAGTGTTATTGCCATGCGCCTGGCGGAGCGCTTAGCCACTGCCCACGACCACTTCCTGAGCAAGCACCCCGATGACCTCACCCTGACCGCATTTGGCACTGCCCTATTTGAGATAGAGACTCACCAGCGCACTATCGCTCAGTCGAGCGGTGTTGCGCCAATCCCAATCTTTCAGGGCTGTGCTCCCTCCCTATGCACGTACGCTGACGTTTCAGCCGCGGACGCTGTGGCTGCCCCTGCCGCTGAGACCGCAGCTGCGACCGCGTCGGGGCCGTCGTGGCCCCTAGGGAGGGCGCGGTGGTGGTGCTGGTGGAGGTAGTGGTGGTGGCGAGGACATTGGTTCTGACGAGGGGGTTGGGGCTGGTATTCCGGAGCTGCAGCAGCCGCAGCCGACGCAGCAGTAGCAGTCGTAGAAGCAGCAGCATCCGCAGTAGCCGTGGGCCCGCATCCCACCGGGGTGGCCAGGAGCCTCTCGAGGTTGTGGCCGTGGTGGCAGTCCTCGCAACTCAGTGTCTACCGGCAGCTTCGGTGCTGTGAGCTGCCAGTACCAGCTCAAGACCGGCCCCCTCCGTGGAACTCTGTGCTGCCGCCCACACCCGACTGTCTGCTGCTTCCGCCGCCTCGACGATCTCTTTCGTCGCCGCTTCGGCCCGGCCCCAGACCTCCCTGACTGGCCTAGTCTACTGCGCCACGGTGTGCATGTTTTTGAGTTAGACATGGATCACATTAGTTCTGCCCTGCATTCTCTGTATGCTGACACTTCTAGTGTGTCCGGATCTTATTACCCTGTGTTCTCTAGCTTAGGCGTAGCACCTGTGTGTAGTACAGACTCCCCTGCTGCGTCAGGCATAGGACCATTTGCCTTGTGTAGCTAGGTTCCACACTTGCTCCTCATTCGACTACCGTTACTACTTCGCTGTCCTTCACACTTGACTCCGGTGCGTCTACCTGCTTCTTCCGCGACCACGCCACATTCACGCCGCTTGCCGCACCTGCCGCCGTCGCAATTGCTGACCCCTCCTCTTGTCCTGTCGTTGCTCATAGCTATACTACCCCTCCCTGTCTAGTGATTCCCTTGGGTTCACTTACAGGCCAGCACATCCCTTCGTTCTCTAGGAAATAGTTGCTGTCGACTGTCTTCAAGACCTCGGCATAACCACTACGTTCCCTGGTCACGAGCGGTACGCTGTCTATACCGAGGCCGCCTCAGGTGCCCCCCTTGCGACGTTCCCCCGAGACCCGGTGTCTGGCCTGTTTACGCTGGACACTGTTTCCCCCCCGGTTGGTGCGTCCTCCCCAAGTCTTGCGTCTACCCAGGTCGCTGCGGCTTGCTCGTGTCGGTCGCTCACTCACCCGTCGCTTATGTGGCACCGCCGCCTAGGTCACCCTGCACTCCCGCGTCTGCATCACATGTCTCAGCACGGTCTCGTTCTAGGTCTCCCTGCGTCACTCCCTGCCCTCCCTCCCTCATCTGCGCCGCCGTGCACGCCTTGCGTGGAGGGCCGGCTGTGCCGCGCTCCTCACTCCTCTTCGCTTCGCCCTGCACCACTTCAGACCCTGCACCTAGACGTTTGGGGCCCAGCCCCCGTCTCTGGACCTCGTCGCGAGCGCTACGTTCTCGTGCTCGTAGACGACTATACGCACTACACGACGGTGGTTCCCCTGGAGCGGAAGGCCGACGTGCCTGACGTTCTTATCTTGTGGGTCGTAGCTGCGCGCCTCCACCGCGATCTCCCTGTGCCGTGTCTCCAATCTAACCGTGGCGGCGAGTTTGCCTCTGGTCGGCTTGGACAGTTGTGTCGTGCGGAGGGCATCACCCAGTCGTACACCCTACCGGACTCCCCGCAGCAGAATGGGGTCGCTGAGCGACGCATCGGTCTGGTCATGGAGGTGGCTCGTACCTCCATGTTTCATGCCAGTGCAACCCATTTTCTGTGGCCATTCGCCGTTCGCTACGCCGCTCACCAGCTTAACATGTGGCCGCACTCCCAGCGGCCGCAGGTTTCGCCGAACCTTCTTTGGACCGGGTTCCTTGGTGACGCGTCTGGTTTCCACGTCTGGGGCTGCCTCGCTCAGGTTCGTGCCTCTGGCCCGGACAAGCTCACTGCCCACACTGTCCCCTGTGTCTTCCTAGGTTTCCCCCTTGACTCGTCTGACTAGCACTTTTACCATCCGCCATCTCACCGTTTCTTTCACTCCTGCAACCTCACTTTTGACGAGTCTGTCTCCTCCTACCACAGCTTTCCCCATTGATGTCTCCCGGTTTCCCCTCCCCTGTTTCTGGTTCACACTCCCTTGGTAGCCCCTGCTCACCTCCCTACTTGTCCTGCTCCGTCTGGTGTGTCTCACGTCACTCCCCTCTCGTCGGTTGTCCCAGTCGAGGAGTCGGCAAACTCTGGTGGCCCTGCAGCGCAGTTCTCGCCACCTCCCCCGATGTCTCCTCCTCCGCCATCGCAGCAGCCACCAGAGTCGCCGCCGCAGCCGCAGCAGCAGCAGCAGCAGCAGCCGCCGCCGCCGCAGAGCAGCAGCCGTCCGTGGACTCTGGGGGTGCTGGCGTTGAGGAGGGTGCTAGTCCTCGGGTGAATGTCGTGGCTGGTCTCTGCGGGCCTGGGGGTGGCACCAGTGCTGTAGAGAGTTCTCGCTCTGGGGTTGCTTGGTGGGGGGGTGCTGGAGTGGAGTGTTCCGGAGGTAGCCGTGGTGCAGCTGGCGGTCCAGGTGTCGGCGTGGAGCAGCAGCAGCAGCAATCGATGCTGGTGTCCGCCCTTCGCCTGCTCAACTTTCCCTCCCCGAGACCGCTCACCTGTGCCTCCCCCGGCCCCTCCTCCTCTTCCTATCTACGGCCCTGCATTCCCCCTGCCAGACTCGTCTCCGGCTTGTCTCCCCCCTCGTTCTCCTCTTCTGTCTCCTCCTCTGTCTCCTGACTAGACGCCTCCATCTCACGTCTGGTCTCGCCGTCCCTCTCATCCTCGTCCAGTCTCCCATGTTCGGCATTCTCACCCTATGCTGCTTCATTCCCACTCGTCTCACCCTCCCATCCTGCCTTCGCCTCCTCTATCGTCGCTCGTAGTCACGCCTCATCCTCTGTCTGACTACCTTCGTGCCGCTCGTCCTCTTGTTCCTTGGGTCCTTGCCTCCCTCATTACTTACCCGTCTGTACCTTTCTCCAGTCTTGACGCTCTTATCGCTTCTGTCGCTGACTTTGCCTCTACCCGCCGCTTTGACTATGCCACCGCTCCGGTCTCTGATCCTGCACGTCCTCCGTCTGTCGGGGGTGCTCATGCCCTTAGCAGTGACGTCCTAGAAGACAAGCAGTACGAGCTTGCTGTACTGTACGAGGCTGCTCCCCATCTCTCTTCCATGCTGCTAGTCCCTGAGGGTGACTTAGACGCCTTTGACATCCCGACCCCTCGCACTTACGCTGAGGCGACCTCGGGACCCTGGGCCTCTCAGTGGATAGCTGCCATAGAGTAGGAGATGGCATCTTGGATCTCCACCGGCACCTATATCGACGCAGGTCCCCCGCCTAGGGTGAACGTAGTTGATGGCCGGTGGCTCATCAAGGTGAAGCTCCCCCTTGGAGAGCCGCCTCTGTTCAAGGCGCGCTACGTGGCTAGAGGCTTCATTTTGTGCAAGGGTGTGGACATCTTTCTGACCTTCGCCCTGACCTCGAAGATGACCACTCTTCAGGCGCTGCTACACGTAGCAGCACATCGTGACTACGAGCTCCACTTCCTCAACTTCTCCACTACTTTTCTTCAGGGCAGCTGTCACAGGATCGAATGTGTCGAGGAAAGGTTTGCTCAATCTTGCACTATCAATCAGTACAAGGTGCTTTTATACTTCCAGATTACATCAGGTAACCAGGTTTATCCTATCCAAAGGGAATAGACCCTTCTAGAAATAGAATCACCCTGCGTATAGCCACGCGAGGCTATTGGCTATAAGGGATTACGGCAGGATTATGCTAGATATAGCGCGCCAGTACATCCCAAGCCTGGTCGGTGATATAATGATAATAACAGGATAAACCAAAGGATAATGGAAAATGAGGAATAGGAAACCAAATGAGATGAGATAAAGACCAAATGAATCAGGATAAAAAGAGGAATGAATGGAAAGGGGAAATTGGTTGTAACGGGGTCGTACTCTCACACTTCCCCCCCTCAAAGCTGGGTGGTAGAAGTAACACCCTGCTTGACAAGGTAGTCGCGAAGAGGACGACGGGCGTTACCCATGTCGGATTCAGAGACGCAGCCATAGAAGTATCATAACCCTTCCAGCAAAGAAGAAGCTCCAGAGTGCCAGTCGGACGATGACGGTGTCCAAGTACGTAGTTGTCCCATGTCGTGGATGAACACGGGCGACGACCGTGGTTGGCATTCGGTGTAGAGCGTGTTTGGTCTTGATAGGGTTTAAGAAGCTGGTATGGAAGGCGGTATGGATCTTCCAAGTGGCTGGTAGGCGGAAGCGGAAGGTGAATGAAGTGACCGTTGCTTCAAAGAGGAAAGGCCCGTTGAAGCGAGGTCGCAGTTTGGATGGGAGATGGCCGCTATCAAGATTGCGCGTGTCGAGCAGTACTCGGTCTCCCATGGGGATGGTGTGGTCTGTGCGGTGGCGATCGGTCTGGCGCTTCTGTTGTTGCTATATGTCGAGAAGGCGCTTGTGGGTCCGATCCCAAAGTTTGTGCATGGTCGTGATGAAATCATGAGCGGGTTGGACTGTGGTTGGTATGGTTGGCTGTTGTGGTGTGATCGGGTGGCATCCGTAACAGAGGAAGAACGGCGTCTGTCCAGTAGCGGCGTCAGGAGCACTCTTGTAGGCAAACTCCAGGACGGGCAGATGCAAGTCGGAGTTGGAGATGTGAATGGTTGGAACAGTGTGCTGTAACGTGCAGATGAATGGCTATGTTGTCCGATCCGTGCATGCTGTTACCCGCATCTGGTCCACGTGTGAAGATCACCAAGTGTTGGTGGTATGGCAGTCGTGTCGTAGTACTGCTTCTGTCGAGCTGGTCCATGCCTTAGTGTTGTCGCGAGTCGTACCCACTCGGCATCGTAGTGCTGCGGATTGGAGAGCAGAATCACTAGTAGTAACCCTGTCCACCACGCGGTCTGCTAGTCACGCTGCCTTGAGTACAACAGCGCATGCAAAGTGCTGCTCAGCGTATCCCTTGTGTTCAGAACCATGCGAGGGGTTGGTACCACAAACGCGGAGCTGGTAACTTCCAGAATCGGCGCCAAGTAGTTTCCCTCGGTGGTTGCTCAAGCAAGGAATCTCAGCTGCGTAGATATCCCATGGTGATGGGTTAGGATATCTGAGAACGTTACGGGTATTCCCAAGTAATCCTCTCCTGTTTCCAAATGAGCATTGCTGATAGCCAATCCAGTATGACCTTATGCACGTCCAGTTTAGTACGGAGGCCATCGGTAGGCATCGGTGTCTGGCGCACATATTGGGATAGGTCTTCTGGTGCCGTCATGTGTTGTCTCATTCTGTTGCTGTCCTTGAAGTAGCGATGATGTCGAAGATGTCTCAGCTACTCAGCATTAATGTTGAAGTCTGCTCCATTTCGGCAAACAGGGGTGTTGTTGGAGATACGCGGAGTCCACTATCCGGAGTGGCGTCGGCGCTCCATTCCACGCCTATCTGCTTCCGTCGAGTTGGTGCTGGTGATGGATTGGTTGCGACGCAGGTTTTATGACTTTTAAGGAAAGCCATAGGCCATGAGGACTTGTATACCGGTAGAGTACCGTGGTCCTCCCCATCCTCATACGAGCAAATATCTTCAGCTCTTGAGGGTGTATGGCATTGCCATGTTGTTTCCTCGCATAGTGGTATCTCCTCCCCACTAGCTGGAAATCATAGTACTGTGCCTGGCCGGGACTTCATGATCATACTGGAATATAATCCAGTGTTATCTCCATTGAGTGGAGAATCATCCATCAGGGTTTGGTTGTAACTGTTGTGTCGAGTCTTCTGCTACGGCGGCGGCGGCGGTTGGGACGACGGCGACGGCGGCAGCTGCTGCAGAGAATTCTCTCAACTCGTACCAGTTGAAGGAGAATCCATCAACTCCCTCTTCCCAGTAGAGTGTTCCTGATGGGTGTAACAGGCGTAACTACCAGGAACACATGCACATTAGTACACATGTGCTGCTCCATTGCTGCCGGTGATTGTTTCATTTGAGGGTGTGAAGAGAAATTTGCTTCTCCCCTCATTGTATCCACGGGTAGCAATTCCTGGTATGCTCATCCGTGCCTCCGATGTACAGTCGGTAGAGCACGTGATCGTGTTGTAGTAGTCCGCATCTCCCTCATTTGTTGACACCTCGTGTTGCTTGACGTTCTCCTGCATCGTCGAAGTTACGTTGGTGCTTGTAACGCTTCGGCTTCTGGTAGAATCGCCTCCAATGCATGTGCCGTAGGGTCGCTAGTGAACGAGTACTTGCCGGATTAGAGGTTAATTACTCCTCAATCTGTCAAGCATCGTGACATGCACAGAAACATTTCCACGCAAGTCATTAACACCTGGAATCGCGACGCATGATTGGTGTGTCGCCTCGTGAGGTTGATGTTGAGACTGCTCCAATCAATCACTTCGGATGGCTGAGATTCTTGATGAAGACGAATTGTTCAGCTCCTGTTACGAAGTAGTGTCTCGCTGGCCTTGACGAGACGGGTTCACTGCGTCGTCGTTGCGTGTGAAATCTGCTCCTTCGCAACAACTTGATGTTGGGAATGTTGCAAGAGAAAACGGCTACTTCTCTGCAATCCCATAGGTTGTCGATCAAATTTATGAGATGAAGTATCTCATGGATGGAGAACATGTCTTCACGCAGCTCCATTGTTTTTCCTGGGTGAAGATCTGCTGTGTTGACGTCGATCTATTTTTAACGAAGATGACTTCGTCAAAATAAATCGATCGTTGTCGACACTAGTCAGAAGATGTGTCGATTGTGCAGTCGCTGGTCACGAATATTGTCTCCATTGTGATGTTTTCCCATAGTGTAGTCTCCGCTGCATTCGTGCCGTTGATTCCGCACCGATCCGACGATCCACGTTCTCGTGTCAATTTTCTGCTTGCAGCTATTACCAAGTAGGTAATTCTTGGGCAGATTTCTGACTCCGCAGATGTTTTGCGCACCATATTCGTCACCAAATAGAGGAGTCCGAATTTGGTTGTCCAAATGTTGTCAACGATGTTGAAGGCGGCCAATTTCTGGTTCTGCGCGTCATTCTCCCTTCGTGCAGAAGTCGCGCTCCATCTCGTCAGTTGAAGAAGAGGTTGATCCGACGGTCCAAACTCCAAGCGATCTGAAGGTATTCCTGAGACCCGTTCAGCAGCTTTCAGGGCACGGGTTCACTCGTTTCCTGCAGCAATTCTCGGTCGTCGATGTCGGCTGTCGAACGATCGGACGCTCCGAAAAACTTCGCGGCTTGCGACGTCCCGTTCCCAGTCGCGCTGAAACTCGAACTCGCTCAGCAGGATTTCGTTTTCGCCTCGGTCGATCTGAAGCGTTGAATCTCCATCGGACGGATGTCGTCGGTCGAAGCTCCGCAGAGTTCCGCGCAACTCCAAGTGTTGTCTCCGAATGTCGCAGGGAGTGTTCCGCCGGAACTGACGCGTTCGCGAGGTCGAGGCCGTTTGCCCCCGCGAAAAATCGGCACCGTCGATGCAGTCCATCGAACGGTTGGCGAGGCATCTCGCCTTCGAAGGGGACCCCAGGTGCAACTACGAGAGGTGAGACGAAACTTAAATGAAAGTGCATTGTACTTACAGGAATCGAAGTTTCGACTCCATCCTCCGCGTGCTCCTGGGGGCCCAGCGGTTAAGCGTTGAGCTGAAACCTTGGCTCTGATACCAAGTGTCACAGGATCGAATGTGTCGAGGAAAGGTTTGCTCAATCTTGCACTATCAATCAGTACAAGGTGCTTTTATACTTCCAGATTACATCAGGTAACCGGGTTTATCCTATCCAAAGGGAATAGACCCTTCTAGAAATAGAATCACCCTGCGTATAGCCACGCGAGGCTATTGGCTATAAGGGATTACGGCAGGATTACGCTAGATATAGCGCGCCACTACATCCCAAGCCTGGTCGGTGATATAATGATAATAACAGGATAAACCAAAGGATAATGGAAAATGAGGAATAGGAAACCAAATGAGATGAGATAAAGACCAAATGAATCAGGATAAAAAGAGGAATGAATGGAAAGGGGAAATTGGTTGTAACGGGGTCGTACTCTCACAGCAGCCTACACGAGCAGGTCTACCTTTGCTGTCCACAATGCTTCACCGGTACCTTCCCTCCTGGGATCCAGTAGCTCCTCCCGCACCCGGTCTACGGCCTACAACAGGCACCCCGTGAGTGGCAGGTGACTTTGCGTGCTACGCTAGCTAACCTGCTGTTCTTTCTGTCATGTGCAGACCCCTCGCTCTTCGTTCGTGCTGGACAGACTTCGTTCTACATCCTTATCTGAGTAGACGACCTGGACTTTGCTATTGCAGATAGAGACGCACTGGCCTCGATGAAGGCCGAGCTGCTGAGGAACCACACCTGCACTGACCTAGGAGAGCTGCGCTGCTACCTTGGCCTGCAGAGCAGCGTGGACACATTAGCATGCACCATCACTCTTACACAGTCACACATCGTGCGCCAGGTCCTTCAGAAGTTCGGTCTTCAGTTCTCCTCTTCTCGACCCACACCTCTGCCAGTAGACCACAGGCTCTCTGCTCCAGTTCTTGAGGAGTCAGTAGAGCCTATTGGTCCTAACGCAGAGCTGGTGGGTTGCCTCATATACCTGATGACTTGAACTCATCCAGATCTCGCATACCCTCTCAGCACCCTGGCTCGCTTTGTGGCCACAGGCAGACATCGACCGCAGCACTGGTCGGCCGCTAAGAGGGTTTTGCCTTACGTAGCAAGTACATCGGGCATGGGGCTCGTGCTGGGAGGACGCAGGCCAATGGTCCTTACTGGGCAGACAGACACTTCTTGGGCAGACGACGCTGAGACACTCAGGTCCTCCCAGGGCTGCTGCTTTAGCCTTGGTTCAGGTGCCATCTCGTGGAGGTCCACTCGCTCCTCGTTTGTTGCCCAGTCTAGCTGTGAGGCTGAGATCTACGCTGGTACCATGGCGGCACAGGAGCTCCGCTGGCTGACCTTCTTGCTCACCGACTTAGGTGAGCGGCCTAGCTTGGCCCCGGTCGTGTACGCTGACAACAGGGCCATGATCCTCCTCTGTTAAGAGCCTCGACTTGAGGGCAGAGCGAAGCACATCCATCTGCGGTATTTCCAATTGAGCGAGCTACAGCAACGTCGCCAGGCCCGCGTAGTACACTTGGCCTCGGATGCCAACACAGCTGATATCTTTACTAAGGCGCTTGCGCCTAAAGATCATCAGTGGCACTGTTTGCAGCTTGGTCTAGTTCCTGTAGATTCTCACTTGCTAGAACCTTGATTGCGTACTCCTCCTTATATATACCTTTCTGACTGGCCTTGTGGCTTCTCTTCCAGTGGCCGTACTAGTAGTGCCGCCCTTGTTTGCTCTTGTCTTGTTTGTACTCTTGCTGACTGGTCTTCGGACCCCTAGCTTAGAGGTTGGACTAGTAGTGCCACCCTGAGTTGCGTGTTCCTTGCTTAGCACTTCCCCTTATCTAGCCTAGGGGGTGTGTCAACATATACATATGTTTATATGTAGAAGTTATAGGCTAGAGAGGTTTGTGTTCTTAGAGGGTACAACCCCAACACTATATCCCCCCTGTACTCACTTTTTTCATTATGCTAATCCAACAAAAAGGACTTGAGCGCATTTCAGGAGTATCATGCAACTATAACAATACGCGAAGGACACAACATCAAAGATTACCGAGTCAAGACTGCTACAGTATCCCTGATGGTTGACATAGTCTGACGACACCTCGCAGAGGTTACGAAAGGGCAACGGTCGCAGGCCGTTGACCTCGCAACTCAACAGTCAGAAGTCTTTGAATAACACAATAACTAGAATGAGGCATACATGCTGGTTTTGTGCTATGTTACTGTACTCTCAACTAGCATGCACCTAAACAATATAAAAATATGTTGACACACTAGACAAAGGGCAGTGCCTGGCATGGGACCGCCAGCTCAGGGTGGCACTACACTCCGAATAGCGGAATGGAGTAGAATGAATGGTACACAGTAGTTTTGACGTAATGTGTTGTACTCTCTAAGGCATGCCCCTATCTAGGCTACAGCAACATATACAAATATGTTTGACACACCCCCTAGACTGGACAAGGGGTAGTGCCAGGCAAGGGACAAGCAACTCACGGCGGCACCACTAGTCCAACCTCTGAGACAAGGGTGCAAAGACAAGTCAACAAGAGTACAAACTCGACAAGAGCAAACCAGGGCAGCACTACTAGTCCGACCACTGGAATAGCTCCACAAGGCCAGTCAAGAAGGTATTTATATAAAAGGATTACACAATCAGGGTCTTAGAAAGTGAGGAGCTACAGGAACTAGACCTAGCTGAAAATAGTGCCGCTGATGATCTTTGGGCGCAAGCGCCTTAGTAAAGATATCAGCTGTGTTGGCAACGGATGCCAAGTGTACTACGTGGGCCTGGCGACGCTACTGTAGCTCGCGCAGGAGGAAATACCGAAGCTAACACGGGAGCTCATACTTCGCTCTGCCCTCGAGCCAAGGCTCCTGACACGAGAGGATCATGGCCCTGTTGTCAGCGTACAGGACCGGGGCAGAGCTGGGCCGCTCACCTAAGTCGGTGAGCAAGAAGGTCAGCCAGCGGAGCTCCTATGCCGCCATGGCACCGGCGTAGATCTCAGCCTCACAGCTAGAATGGGCAACAGACGATGAGCGGGTGGACCTCCAATGAGATGGCACTCGAACCAAGGCTAAAGCAATAGCCCTGGGAGGACCTGAGTGTCAAAGCATCATCTGCCTACGAAGCGTCTGTGTGCCCAGTAAGGACCACCAGCCTGCATCCTCCCAGCACGAGCCCCATGCCCGATGTACTTGCTAGATAACGCAAAACCATCTTAGCAGCCGACCAGTGATGTGGTCGGTGTCTCCCTGTGGCCACAAAGCGTGGCAGGATGCTGAGAGGTTATGCGAGATCCGGACAAATGCAAGTCATCATGTACATGCGTCAACCCACCAGCTCTACGTTAGGACCATTAGGCTCTACTGACTCCTCAGGAACTGGAGTAGAGAGTCTGTGGTCTACTTGCAGAGGTGTGGGCTGTGCAGAGGAGAACTGAAGACCGAAATTCGGAAGGACCTGGCGCACCAAGTGTGACTGTGTGAAAGTGATGGTGCGTGCCGCTCTGTCCCTGGAGATCTGCAGGCCAAGGTAGCAATGCAGCTCTCCCAAGTCAGTGCAGGTGTGTCTCCTCAGCAGCTCAGCCTTCACGAAGGCTAGTGCGTCTCTATCTGCAGTAGCAAAGACCAGGCCGTCTATGTAGATAAGGATGTAGAACAGAGTCTGTCCAGCACGAACGAAGAGCGAGGGGTCTGAAGAGGACTTGAAGAACTGCAGGTCAGCTAGCGTAGCACGCAGTGTGTTGTGCCACTCACGAGGCACCTGTCGTAGCCACTGGGTCCCAGAAGGGAAGGTACCGGTGAAGCCCTGTAGACGGCCAGGTAGACCTGCTCGTTGTTACATGTAGCAGTGCCTAAAGAGTAGTTATCTTTGGGGTCGGGGCGAAGGTTTGAAAGAAGTCCACACCCTCGCAATGGCTGAAGCCTTTAGCCATGTAGTGCGCCTTAAACACATGCGGCTCTTCAGGGGGGCACTTCAGTTTGGAGAGCCACTGGCCATCGACTACGTTTTACCCCAGGCGGGGGAACTACGTCGACGAAGGTGCCGGTGGATCTCCAAGATGCCATCTCTTACTCCATGGCAGCTATCCACTGAGAGGCCCAAGGTCCTGACGTCGCCTTAGCATAAGTGCAAGGGGTCGGGATGTCAAGGGCGTCTGGGTCACCCTCAGGGACTAGCGGCATGGAACAGAGATGGGGAGCGGCCTCAGACAAGAGAGCAAGCTCGTACTGCCTGTCCTCTTGGACGTCACTGCTAAGGGAAGGATCTCTTCCGACAGACGGAGGGCAGGCAGGGCCAGAGACCAGAGCTACGGCGTAGTCAAGGCGACGGGTAGAGGTGAAGTCAGCGGCAGCAGCGACAAGAGCGTCAAGTCTGGAGACAGGAACAGATTGGTCGGTAACGAGGGAGGCAAGGACCCAAGGAACAAGAGGACGAGTAGCATGAAGGTAGTCAGACAGAGGAGGCGGAGCGACAACTAGCGACGACGGAGGAGGCGAGGGGAGGACGAGACGCGTGGGAACGAAGCCACATGGGGTGAGAGCACTGGACAAGAGAGACAGGAGGAGCACGAGAGGGACGGTGAGACCAGAAGTGGGACAGAGGCGTCGGGTCAGGAGACACAGGAGGAGTCATAGGAGGAGAACGAGAGGGGAAACGAGTAGGGGAGGAGGCCGGCGGAGGAAACATAGGGCCGAAGAGGAGGCGGCGGCGGGGAAGGCGCAGGCGGGTGGTCAGGGGAGGGAAGGCCGAGCAGGCGAAGGGCGGACACCGGCGGCGACTGATGCTGCTGCTGCTCCACGCCGACACCAGAATCTCTAGCTGCACCACGGCCACCTCCGGAACGCTCCATTCCAGCACCCTCGGAACGAGAATCCTCTCCAGTACAAGTGCCATCCCCAAGACCGCCAGGACAAGCCAGGACAGGGACCCCAGGACTAGCACCCCTAGAATCAGCACCCCCAGGATCAGCATCCTCCTCAACGCCCACACCACCAGAGCACGCGGACGGCTGCTGCTGCGGCTGCGACGACGGCTGCATCTGCTGCTGCGGCGGCGACGGCGGCTGCTGCTGCTGCGACAGCGGAGGAGGGGACACCAGGGGAGAAACAGGCGGTGAGAACTGCGGCACAGGGCCACCAGAGTCAGCCGACTCCTCGACCGGGACAACCGACGGGAGGGGAGTGACGTGAGACACACCAGACGGAGCAGGACGGGGAGGGAGGGGAATAGGGGCTACCGGGGGAGTGGGTACCTGAAACAGGGTCAGGGAAACCGGGAGACCTCGGTGGGGAAAGCAGTGGTAGAAGGAGGCGGACTCGTCGAAAGTGACGTCCAGCAAGTGAAAGAAGCGGTGAGACAGTGGGTGGTAAAAGTGCCAGTCTGACGAGTCAAGAGGGAAACCAAGGACGACGCAAGGCACCGTGCGGGCGGTGAGAGTGTCCATGCCAAAGGCACGGACGTGAGCAAGGCAGCCCTAGACGTGGAATGCGGAAGCGTCACCAGGGAACCCGGTCCAAAGAAGGGTCGGTGAAACCTGCGGCCGCTGGGCGTGCGTCCACAGGTTTAGCTGGTGAGCGGCGTAGCGAACGGCGAATGACCATAGAAAATGCAGTGCACCGACATGGATTATGGAGGTACGAGCCACCTCTATGACCAAACCGATGCATTGCTCAGTGACCCCATTCTGCTGCAGGGAGTCTTGTAGGGTGTACGACTGGGTGATGCCCTCTGCACGATAGAACTACTGTATCCAAGCCGATCAGAGGCGAACTCGCCGCCACGGTCGGAGTGGAGACACAGCACAGGGAGACCGCATTAGAGGCGCACAGCTACGATCCACGGGATAAGAACGCCAGGCACATCGGCCATTTGCTCCAGGGGAAACATCGTGGTGCATCGCATGTAGTCCTCAACGAGCACGAGAATGGAGCACTCTCGATGCGGCCCAGAGACGGGGGCTGGGCCCCAGACGTCCAGGTGCAGGGTCTGGAGTGGTGTATTGGAATGGCGAAGCGAGGAGGAGTGAGGAGCACGGTGCAGCCAGCCCTCGACGCAGGGCGTGCACAACGGCACAGGAGAGGGAGGGAGGGCAGGAAGCGATGAAGGGATACCTAGGACGAGACCATGCTGGGACATGTGACGCAGATGCGGGAGTGCAGGTTGACCTAGGCGGTGGTGCCACAGAAGGGACGGGTGAGTGAGCGACCGATATGAGCAAGCCGCAGCGACCTGGGTAGACGCAGGACCCGGGGAGGACGCGCCCACCGGGGGAGAAGCAGTGTCCAATGTAAACATGCCAGACACCGGGTCTCAGGGGAACATCGCAAAGGCGACACTTGAGGCGGCCTCAGTACAGACAGCTCAATGCTCATGACCGGGGAAGGTAGTGGTGACGCCGAAGTTCTGAAGACAACGGACACCAACTAGGTTCCTAGAGAACGAGGGGATGTGCAGGCCTGTAAGAGAAAAGGTGGTAGAGCTACGTTCAACTACTGGACCTGAGGAGGGGTCAGCAAGCGTGACAGCTGCAGGGGCGGCAATCGGCGTGAGCGCAGTGTGATTGCGAAATAAGCAGGCGGACGCACCAGAGTCTAGCATGAAAGAGAGCGCGGCGGTAGCTTCAGCCGGTGGAGGGGCTAGCGTGGAACCTAGGCTAAACAAATAAGGAGGTCCTACGCCTGACGCAGCAGGGGAGCCTAGACTACACACAGGGGGCACACCTACACTAGGCAACACATGGTTATAAGGTACAGTCACACTAGAGTTATCACTGTACATGGCATACTTAACAGAGCGAATCTGATCCATATCCATCACAAAGACCGGCAAACGGCGACGTACCAGGCTCTGCCTATCGGGGGGGTTCGACGCTGGGCTAAACCGGAGACGGAAGAATTTGTCGAGGCGGCGGTAGCAGCGAGCAGCGGAGTGACCGGGACGGTCGCAGACAGTGCCGCGGCGGGGGTCGGACTGAAGGTGGTACTGGCAGGTCACCGCACGGAGCTACCACCTGACACCAAGCCACGCAGCCCACTACCACGACCACCACCACTAGAGCCTCCATGCCACCACGGCGGTGGGGGTTCCCACAGCTGCTGCTGTTGTTGCTGCTTCTGCTGCGACTGATGCTGCTGCTGCTCCTGCTGCTGCGCTGGAGCACCAGCCTCGGTCCCCTCTGTTGGTGCAACCTTATGGCTTGCACTCGGCTTGTCGTCCTTGTTTGTGTGTGTGCATGCATGGCATGGAATGAATTGTGAGTCTATGTCATTGCTATCCAGTGCTTTTGTGTGTGTTTGAATGGTGTATCACAATGTAGTTTGTGTCGGTCAAGACATTAGCGAGTTTTTACAACTCGCATGTCAAGTCGTCGTTTGTGTGTCGCATGTGTTTTTTCTATTTTTTCGAGTGTGAAGTGTCCATCGTGTCGCAGGTGTGTGCAGCAAGCCCCCATCAACTCAAGAAGAATTTATCTTGCAGATCCAAGAACAAGAGCTCAAGATTTCAAGCCCAAGGGACGCGGATAAATATTAAATAGTGAAAATAGTAACGTTGCTTCGTGTAGTGTTACATTTCACTTGGTGTAGCCCCTTGGAGGGTTGGTTTCGAGACTCTTCATGGTTGGGGACTCTGTGGTGGTGTACCACCAACCTGGAGCTCGGCTCTTGGGGTATGTAGAGGCTGGGAACCATCTCCCTCTCGAACTCTTCTTGCTAAGTTTGTACTCCCAAGACTATAGTGGCTCCTATACCTCCTGCCAGTCAAACCGCCATAGCGTCGTCAAATCTTCATGGAATTTCATGATTCAACTTGCTGCGGATAGACGACAGCAACGCGCTCCAGATCCAACTTACAGATCACCGTTTGATTCAGCGACCAGATCTTTATCGATATTTGAAGCCGTCTGACGGAAATCCGACTGTGCTCTCTATCTCTCATTATAGGCACATCTAAGCCTATTGTGATTATAACAAGTGGTATCAGAGCCCCTTGGAGCCGTCTCGACCATGCCTAGACCTGAGGAAGGGGGTGGCAAAGGTGTTGGAGGCAGAGAAGACGCCCAAGCACAAGGTCAACACCAAGATCCACCCGTTGCTCCGGTGCAACCTAGCCTTGGACCCTCTAGGGATGAGCCTAGAGTGTTTGGCCTTGACAAGTTCAACGGTGACAACTTTGCTGAGTGGTCCTTCAAGATGGAGAACATTTTTGACCACTATGATCTGCTGGAGGTGATGGAAGGAACGAAGAAGCGCCCCGAGAACGACCCGGAGAAGAGCCCGTGGGTGCGGAAGAGCGCACAAGGCTACATTCTACTTGGGCAAGCGTTGGGGAGCAGCCAAATCCGTCACATCAAGCCTTTTCAGCGTGAACCAGCAAAGGGACCAAAGGCATGGGCTGCTCTCAAGGGTGTACACGCTCCTGCAACAGCGGCGGTGGCTGTGGTTTTGGAGCGGCAAATGGCGGCACTTCGAATTGACGAAGGCGAACCGGTGGAGGAAGGAGTGCAGAAATTCTTCGACTTGTTGACACGGCTCGAAGGAGCTGACCTGAACTACAGTGACCTTCAAAAGAAGACCAAGCTGCTGGCCTTACTTCCGGACTCATGGTCCTCGCTCATCATCAACCTTAATCGAGATCTGCGCCGTCTCTCACTCGAAGATGTGAAGCGGGAAATCTTACAAGAAGATTTCCGCCGTCGCAAATTGGCGGGTCCCGATGGTGCCGGAGTAGCAAGCATGGGCCGTGGGCACGGCCGTGGAAGGGGCAGAGGGCGAGGAGGAGGATTTGGCAGCAGTAACTTCAATGGAGGCCGTGGTAATGGAGGATGTGGCAGCAACAACAACAAAAATGGCTACGGGCGTGGGCGCGGTCGATTTGATGGCGAATGCCACTTTTGCCACAAGACCGGCCACATGTGGAGAGATTGCTTCAGATTGCCTGATGGATGGACCCCTTCTCAAGGCCAAGAAGGCAGAGGAGCAAGGGGAGGAAGAGGCAGAGGTCGTGGAGGCCGTGGTGGCCGTGGAGGCGAAGCGGCAAGCATGAAAGGTGGAGACTACAACAAGGACTCGAGTGAAGATCGATACCCGGGCCAATTCTTCTTTGTCTCCACGCAAGCGGCAGCTGCAGCAGGAGGTGTGGATGGCTTTGAGGAGCCAGCTACTGTGGGAAAGGTCACCCTTCACTCTCTGGACTTTTGGGTGATCGATAGCGGCGCCACCTACAGCATGACACCTCGTGCGGACTTGCTCACCGAACTCGAACCGTCGCCGGTCAAGCATGTTACATCGGCTTTGGGGCAGCGAGCAGAGGTGAAGGGCATGGGCAAGGCCATGTTCAAGGGTGCTGATGGGAAGATGGTGGGCCTCAAGAACGTGCTTTTGGTGCCCAACCTAGCAGCCAACCTGATTTCCGTTCGGCGTTTGCAAAAGGCCGGCATGGACACATCTTCCAAGGGATCCAAAACCTATACCGCAAGGCTTGGTGACCGGAATCTTTGGGACCTTCATGAGGACAGGGACATCTACAATGAGATGTGGCAAATCCCAGTGGTCCCCATGCCTAAAGAGAGGCAAGTGGCAGCAAGCGTCAGCACCAAGCGTGAAGCGGTTGGTGGCGGTGATCACGGAAAGCAAAGTGGCACCAAGAGTGACTCGAAGGAGTGCAACCTTGGAGAGACCAGCAAGGCGTGTGAACCCAAGGAGAGTGGTGCAGCAGCCAAAGGTGGTGGAAATGAGGAGGAGAAGTCTGAGATCAGCAAAGCAGCAGCGGCGAAGGAGAAAGGAGAGAGCTTGTGGGGCACAATTGCGAGTGCCGCTTTCTCCAACCCGACTTCCGCTACGGGAGAGTGTGATTGGCTGACCTTGCATCGGCGAATGGGGCATGTGGCATTGCCCATTTTGCAGCAGATTGTTAAGCAAGAGATGGTCAGTGGGATACGTGTCAAGGGGGAGCCCAATGAGGTGCTTGGCTGTCCAACATGCATGCAAGCCAAGTTCACCCGCTACCCGTTCCATAGCTCGGAGACAACGGCGAAGGCACCACTTGATGAGGTGGTGATGGATGTGGTGGGCCCCTTGAAGCTTGGAGCTGCTGGAGCAGAGTACTTCCTCACCATTGTGGACGTCTACACTCGCATGACCTGGGTGTATGTGCTGCCCAAGAAGATTGACGTAGCTGAAACGGTGAAGACCGATTGGTTGCCGATGGTGGAGCGGCAACAAGACCGACTTGTGAAGGCGATTCGCACTGATTGTGGGGGAGAGTTCCTGAGCAAGGATTTCTCAACTTGGCTGAAGAAGCAGGGCATAAGGCACTCTCTTACCATGCCCTACTCTCCTGCAATGAACGGCATCGCCGAGCGTGCGAATCGGACACTCACGGAGACGGCTCGGGGACTTCTCATTGAAGCCGGTCTACCCAATTACTTTTGGCCGGATGCGGTGCGGCATGCTTGTGTGGCCAAGAACAGAGCCTTGACTCATGTGGGAGAAGACAAATGGGTGCCCTATGTGGAGTGGATTGGAAGGAGGCCGAAGGTGGATATGCTTCGGGTGTTCGGGTGCATGTGCATGGCACTTGTGCCTAAGAAACTTCGGCACAACAAGCTTGATGCCAAGGCAACATGGGCCGTGCGCCTGGGCATGGCTCAAAACAGCAAGGGATGGCTTCTTTGGAACCCATTTACCAAGAAGTTCTTGGTGAGCAGAGATTGCAAGTTCATGGAGAACTTACCGTACAAGGAGTGGAAGGCGGAGAACCAAGCGAAGATTGGTGTGCGGCTTGGAGAGGTGAAGAGTACCGGCTTGGAGCATGTGGAGCTGCCCTTGGAGCTGAGTAGCAGCAGCACAATCACGAGGCCATCTCCCCAAATGAATGGGGATGAGGAGGAGGAGGAGGTGCAGCAAGGTAATGAGCGTGCACAGCCACTTCCGCCTCGTGCTACAAGTGCTCGCGAGAACCGACCGGACTTACCGCAAAGCCATGAGAGCATTCAAGTCCCTGCAGCAGAGGAGGAAGGAAGGGGGAGAAGGAGGACTCAGCCCCCCAATAGGTTGAGCTATGAACGGCTTGGAGGACCAGCCAACTCAACCTTGACCGGTTCGGCTCTCATGCTAGGTGATGATGCGGAAGATGAAAGCGAGGAGTGCGCCTTTGCCTTCTTCTCTCCGGTGGAGATACTGGGGGAGCCTACAAATCCCAAGGAGGCTTGGGAGGGCCCCAATGGGAAGGAGTGGAAGAAGGCCTCAGATGAAGAAATGGGGAGCATCATCGAGAACGACACGTTTGACTTGGTGAACCTACCTCCGGGGCGTAAGGCGATTTCTTCCAAGTGGCTCTTCAAGCGCAAGACCGACGCCGACGGCAACATTGAGCGCTACAAGAGCAGACTTGTAGCCAAGGGGTATTAGCAGCAGGAGAAGAAGGACTACAATGAAGTGTATGCTCCTGTGGTGAAGGGTACAACCCTTCGAACTCTCTTTCCCGCGGCGGCCATCAAAGGATGGGTGGTGAAGCAAATGGACATTGTAACGGCCTTCCTCAACGGCGTCTTGGAGGAAGAAACCTACATCGAGCAGCCAGAGGGGTACTATGATGGGAGTGGCAGAGTGTGGAAGCTGAAGAAAGCACTCTATGGCCTCAAGCAAGCCCCTAGGCAATGGTACATCAAGCTGCGGGAAGTCTTGGAGGCGATCGGCTTCACTCCCTCAACGGCCGATCAATCCTTGTTCATGCTTGGCGAGGGGGAGCAGAGGAGCTTCATGGTGGTTTATGTGGATGACATCCTCATATTCTCACCCTCCTCTGACCTTGTGAAGGAGGTGATGCTGAAGCTTCAAGACAAGTTCAAGTGCAAGACCCTTGGTGACGTCAACTACTACCTTGGGCTTCACATTGAGCGAGATGTGGAGAAGCGGTGGATGCGAGTGCATCAAAAGAAGTACTTGGAGGCCTTGGCTGCAAACTTTGGGAAGAGTGAAGGTCATGTGGCTACTCCTCTTCCCTCAGGGTTCAAGTGTGTGAAAGGACCAGTGGAGGAAAGTGTTGGTGAAGAGGAGAGGCGGCGTTTTCACTCCTTGGTGGGCAGCCTCATGTATGCGGCCGTTCACATAAGGCCGGATGCAGCCTTTGCTACCGGGCAGCTGGCTAGGGTTGTCCAATGCCCTAATGAGGAGCAGGTAGCAGCTGGAGAGATGGTGGCCAAGTACCTTGGCCAAACAGCAACTGTTGGACTGCAATACTCCGCGGCGGCACAAAGGCGTCAAAAGGGTGCGGATGTAGTCGAAACCGAGAGGCTCTTTCTCACCGCCTTCTCTGATGCGTCTTGTGCATCAGAACCAGAGGACATGACAAGTGTGGGAGGCTTCATCTGCTGTGTTGGTGGAGGACCAACAGCTTGGGAGAGCAAGAAGCAAGTGGACCAAGCATTGAGCTCGGTGGAGTCCGACTACATGGCACTCTTCCGTGCCATAAGAGAGGTTGTGTGGCAGCGGCGTTTGCTAGCTGAATTGGGGGAGGAGCAGCAAGGACCTACCCCACTCTACTGTGATAGCCAGGGTGCTATTGTATTGGCTAAGAACCCCGTTCTTCATGGCCTTACCAAGCACATGAAGGTGAAGTGGCATTGGGTGAGGAGCATGGTAACCGCGGGTGAAGTGGAGTTGCACTACGTGAAGACGACGGCGCAGCCTGCTGATATGATGACCAAGAGGCTGGTTGAGCAGCAGCATTAGAAGTGTTGCAAGCTTGCTGGGATGGCTCTGAACTAAGGGGAGCAGATTCTAAGGCCAACAATCCGAGGGGGAGTTTGCTGGTGCAACCTTATGGCTTGCACTCGGCTTGTCGTCCTTGTTTGTGTGTGTGCATGCATGGCATGGAATGAATTGTGAGTCTATGTCATTGTTATCCAGTGCTTGTGTGTATGTTTGAATGGTGTATCACAATGTGGTTTGTGTCGGTCAAGACATTAGCGAGTTTTTACAACTCGTATGTCAAGTCGTCGTTTGTGTGTCGCATGTGTTTTTTTCTATTTTTCGAGTATGAAGTGTCCATCGTGTCGCAGGTGTGTGCAGCAAGCCCCCATCAACTCAAGAAGAATTTATCTTGCAGATCCAAGAACAAGAGCTCAAGATTTCAAGCCCAAGGGACGCGGATAAATATTATATAGTGAAAATAGTAACGTTACTTCGTGTAGTGTTACATTTCACTTGGTGTAGCCCCTTGGAGGGTTGGTTTCGAGACTCTTCATGGTTGGGGACTCTGTGGTGGTGTACCACCAACCTGGACCTCGGCTCTTGGGGTATGTAGAGGCTGAGAACCATCTCCCTCTCGAACTCTTCTTGCTAAGTTTGTACTCCCAAGACTATAGTGGCTCCTATACCTCCTGCCAGTCAAACCGCCATAGCGTCGTCAAATCTTCATGGAATTTCATGATTCAACTTGCTGCGGATAGACGACAGCAACGCACTCGAGATCCAACTTACAGATCACCATTTGATTCAGCGACCAGATCTTTATCGATATTTGAAGCCGTCTGACGGAAATCCGACTGTGCTCTCTATCTCTCATTATAGGCACATCTAAGCCTATTGTGATTATAACACCCTCGTCTGCACCACCGTCCCCTCCACCACCGCCGCCACCTCCGCCACCCCCGCCACCCCTCCCGTCGCCACGCCCCCCCCCGGCCCGGCATCCCTACCCTAGCGAGACTGTGTTGAGGCCACCGCAGCAGTCTCCGCAGTAGAGGCCTTCTCAGCAACAGTGTCAAAGATGTCAGAGTAAGTGCTCTGGGAGGGAGCACAGCCCTGGAAAATAGGGACCGCTGCAGTACTGCTCGACTGAGCGATAGAGCACTAGCGGGTTGTGACAAAGTCAGCAAGGATGAGGTCAGCAGGTTGGAGGCCAAGGAAGTGGTCGCGGGCAGTGGCCAGGAAAGCGCGTGACAAGGAAGTAAAGGGTAGCACCAAGGGGGAGAGGCAGTACAAGGAGCTCAGCCTCAGTGCTAGTAGCGCGGTAGTTAGCCACTAGCGTGCGCAGGTGAGTGGCGAGATCAGCGACATTGGGAAAGGCCGCAAGGTCAGGGAAGAGAAGGGGGAGGAGAAGACGACCGACAGAAGTGGATGAGGGATTGGAATAGCGTGCAATGATGGCATCTAAGTACTCCTTCACAGTCTCTAGGGTCTTGTAGTGGGGGCGCTCAGACAGGGGGATGGCGCGACTGATAGCAAGCTGCGCAACTGCTTCTCGCGACTCCCAGACCAAGGCCTCACGCTCAGCGGGCGTGGGGGGTCTGAGAGGGCAGCAGGTGGGTCGGGGCAGGGGATCTTACTGTCGACGTACAGTAGACAGCCAGAGACTGGCCATCATGGCGCTATCCCCTCAGCGAGTGGCTGAGGTCGGTGAGCCACGCCTCAAAGTCGATCGCCCGACCCTCCTCGTCCAGGCCGAGCACAGCGTCCGCCATCGCCACAGCTGCAGCAGCTGACGACGGCACAGCAGCACCGCGACACAGCGGCACGGTGACACGGCGGCACGGTGACATGGCGGCACAGCAGCACGGCAGCATGGCGGCACGGCGGCACCGCGGCACGACGTCACAGTGGCAAGCAGAGACTGTGGGGAGCTGGGGTCGGCAGGAACAGGGGCCGGCGCGAATTGGGGCTGGCTCGAACGGGGACCGGTGCGAACAGGGGCTGGCGTGAACTGGGGCCAGCGAGCTAGGGGGCAGCGAGTGATCGTGGGCCAACGAGCGAGTGTCGGCGAGCTGGGGCCGGCGAGCTAGGGCCGGTGAGCTAGGGCCAGCGAGCGCGCGAGGGGTGGCGAGCGAGCTAGGGCCGGCAAGCGAGCTAGGGGCTAGTGGGCTAGGGCTCGCGCGGTGTGCGAAGAGCCAGCGGTGAGCGAGGGGCCAGCGGGCGAGGGCTCGCGTGGCGCGTGTAGGGCCAGCGACGAGCTAGGGGCCAACAGGTGAGAGCTCACGCGGCGCGAGAAGGGCCAGCGGGCGAGCTAGGGGCCAGTGGCGAGCTGCAAGCCAGCGGCGAGCTAGGGGCCAGCGGCAAGCTGCAAGCCAGTGGCGAGCTAGGGGCCAGCAGGCTCGTGCGGCGCGCGAAGGGCCAGCAGCGAGCTAGGGACTAGGGACGGGACCGGCGCGGACTAGGGGAGGCGGCGCAAATTAGCGGGGCCGACGCAAAGTGGCGGGGCCGGCACAGACTAGTAGGGCCGGCGCGGACTAGGGCGCAAGCGCGGCTAGGGATAGGGCACGGCTAGGACACGGGCTAGGGCTAGGGCTAGGGGCAGAAGCGTAAGCGGGGAGGGGGACCTAACCTAGCGTGATACCATCTCAGAATAACACAATAACTAGATTGAGGCATACAAGCTGGTTTTGTGCTATGGTGCTGTACTCTCTATAAGCGTGCACCTATCTGGCCTATAACAATAGTACAAGAGTCAAGTCAGCGCAACAGAAAGGACAAATAACCGTCCCGGTATTACAGTATGGGTGGTTACCCGAGTCGTTCTTATCGAGTTGTAAAGGGAGTGTACCCCCCAAAGTGCATAATCAGTTAGACCCTACGTATTCTCCTCGAAGTGCAAACTCTTGTATCCCTTTGCTATGATCTATACCAGTACAAGGGTTCATCAAAGACTTCCGCTATGCTATCAATCACTCTGTTACAAGGACTTAGTTTTCTGAAAAGATCCTTGGGCTTTTCTCAGCCCAACATGGTATGAGAGCTAGTGAGGAACTACGCTCCGTTACAAACTCCTTCAGTGCGTTTCTAACTTGATGACATATTTACTCGCAACAACTCCAGTTTCATTAATCAAGAATCACAATTTCTGATCTACAGACTGAGGCAGGCTCTCATCAAGGAGCTGTGCAAGACACAACTCAAGGCGCAACTGCAGGAGCATCCATTCAGCCTGTGGCTCGTTCCTCGGGTATTGACCTGGCCTTCGTAGAGAAGTTTTTCTCCTTCATGTCGACCTACAAGCAGCCTACAACTCCTGCACAGTCAACACACAGCAACAGCGTCAGCAGCGCAGTACCGATGAGCCTTGACGGCTCATCCTATGCAAGAGGCAATCAGCCTACTTAGCATCAACCTTACCAGCCTTCGCCCGGCTCCTTCACCTTCTTGCCAACTCTTGTGGTAGCACTGGACTCAGAAACATGCGACAAACCAACAGACATCCTCAATATGCAGCAGCAGTTTAACAACATACTCAAGCTTCAAACGTCTTTCCCTTTCAACGGTAAAGACATCTTTACCTGGAGTTTCGAGTTCGAGCTGCTGATGGACGGCGCGCAGATCCTCGAGTTCTTCACCGGATCTTGGCCATTTCCTGCCAACCGGACTACTCAAGAGAAGAAAGTCTACACATATCAGTCGCTGATGGCCTTCACCATCCTCCTGCGCAATCTGACACCAACGAAACAACAGAGCATTCACACTTATCGCAACTTCGGCAACTCAGCTGAGCTTGCCTATGACAGCGCACTATTATGTAAGGAGCATCTACCAAGCCTCTGACAACGTGACCAAGAGTCGACTGATGGCACAACTCACAACGATTCATATGCAAGCAGGCAAAAATGCAATGGCGTATATTAATCGTTGCAGGGGACTACGCGATAAACTCTTACGCAGTGGTGGACACTTATAAGAAGACTCCTTCATCACGATTGTTCTTGCCGGTCTCGAACCTCAATTACGCATGGCGCGCTCCCTCCTTCGTTCTCACGTGAGGATCTCAGAGATGCACCTGTGCGCGGAGCTCCATGCCAAACAGCAAGACATGGACCTGTACGAAGAGCGACACGCAAAGAAACCAAGTCAACAACTTGCTTTCTACACATACGGGCATAACAACAACTCACACAGAAATGACACTCACCTCCGTTCTGCCACATCTGCCGTACATGCAACATTATAAGTTGCATGGCACGAACAGATTTCTGCGAACCCGACTTCCCGCCTCACCGTAATCTTGACGAGCGTCCGCCCGCTCCAACACAAACCCGCCTTCAACCAAATCCAACTTACGCTGCAATAGCTCGCGACGAACCGTTCGGCCGTAACACTTGGATTCTTGACAGTTGCTGTGGTCAACACATGTGCTCCTCAGGACGTTTCGTCCAGCGGGAGAAAACATTGAGTTGAGAAGTCGTGATCACCGTCGCCAACAATCAGAACCTGCGCACACGCAAGGAAGGGATCGTTCAGTTACAATCCCTCGAGACAAGCGTCGTATTACAAATGGCACGGGTGCTCATCGTCGAAAACCTCAGTTGCAATCCGCTAAGCGTCAGTCAACTAATGTCAAAGGGCATTCACCTGGAGTGCGACAATTTCGACCATGAGTTCCAACTCTACCACGGGAAGGGCGGCCTCTTCATCGGTCGAGCCATCCAGAAGCATGGTGTCTTCATCATGGACTTCGTCCCCGACCGCGGCACTGCTGACAGCGATGGTGTCGTCTCCATTACGTCCTGGATGCATCCACCAAATCTTGACTCGGGCTTCGACCATGACGGCTTCTGGTACTCCAATACCATTCCTAAAGCAAAAAGCACAAGTGCATTAGCAGTGATACGACAACAGCAAAAAATCGATCAATAGGCTTCAGTTCAAGCACTCCTTGCACACCCCATCGCTGGGACTTTGTCTGTACCACCCATCGAAAAAGTCTCGGCTGGTACTCGGCCTGTCGAAGAACCACCACCAAACAAAGCCGCGCAGTTGAAGGCGTACACTCGCGGCCAACATCGGAGCACCGCGAACGTCTCCGCCTTCTATGCCAAGTATGATATGTATCGTCAATCTGTTGGACACAAGGCAATCGAAGAAATTTGGCACAATCGGTTAGGTCATCCTAGCAACGCACGGCTCTTCAACACCATCCAAGCAAACGCTCTCGACAAAGATGCACTCCTACTACTCGACGGCCGCGAGCTACAATTACCTCGCAGCCGCTGCTTCACTTGTCGAGAAGCATATCTACCCCAACAACCGTTCCTGTCACACCACAATCCAAGCGCACCTGAGTATGCTCCCCTCGAGAAAGTATACAGTGACATACTGTATATTCCATGCGATGTCGGCCGTGTTGACCTCAACTTCGTCATCACCTTCGTGGACGCTGCCACAAGCTACACATGGCATCTCAACTTGCCGTCACGCGACCTCGTTTTTCTGCCTTCGTTGCATGGCTTGCTGTAGCAGAACGGGAGGGAGACGTAAAGCTAAAGAGTTTTCAAACAGATGGAGCGATGGAGTACCAGTCACAGCGCTTCAAGGACTATCTTTCTGAAAGGGGAATCAAGAGATTGGTCACCCTCCCCTACGCTCATCCACAGAACGGTGTAGCAGAAAGGATGAACAGGACCCTCCAGAACACCATGCGGAAGCTGCTGACTGGCATGCGTCTGCCCAACTCGCAGTAGTCAGAGGCGATGAACCACGCTGTCATGCTGCAGAATCTTTTGTCGTCAAGCTCCCTGCCAAACAACGCATCACCACATCTGCTGTGGACAGGGAAGCAGGGCAGCACAAAACTTCTGCGAGTTTTTGGCTGCATTGTACAGTACCAACCCCACACTGCACGAGCTGGTCAATTTATGCAGCGGGCAAGATGGGGACTACACTTTGGTGTAGAAAAGCATTACAAGGCATGGAAAATCTGTGACATCGAAGACAAGGAAACAGTACCGGTACGTGACATGATCTTCTACGAGAACCTCACCCTCAACCATTACCTCGAGAACATCGCCACCAATCAGGACTCGTCTGGAGGCTTCGCTGGCGCACGCACGTTCACCTCAACAGACGAAGAAGCTCACTTGGACAAGCAGAACATCCCGGATGCTTCCGCGACTGCAGAGCCCTACCCTACTGCTCTGTCGACTTGCCGATAAACGATGACAACCCTTGCGAAAGCGCAAATGCTGAAGCATATTACAACTTCGCCAACAACGGCTACGTTACCCCACAACAAGTCGATAGCAATGTTTCCGAACGCATAGGACCTGGCTTCATACCTGACCCTGAAGCGGGAGACGAAGTTGCCTATCCCAAGGATCCCACCATTCCATGCTACACAGAAACTGGCCTGCAAATACTTGGACTTGTAGCAGTCTTGCATCCGCCACCTTCCAAGCCACCAGTCAAGGAGCCGAAGACAATCAAGAAAGCTCTGCCGGGACTGCACAGGGAAAAATGGAGGGAAGCAATGGATCCAGAGTTAGCGGCATTACACGAGCGGAACACTTGGAAACTAATTCCCATATCTCAAACGACCGGGAAGATTATCCTCTCGGGAAAGTGGGTCGTTCGCGTGAAGACAAAGGCAGATGGGAGTGATTCGATGAGAGGCTGTGCTGCTGGTCGAATTCGCAGGGACGTGTGGGAGTGATTGGAGTGAATGGTAGTGATTCGACCAGCAGCACAGCACATTCGCTCCAATCACTACCACACGTCCCTGCGAATCCACCTCGCTGTTGCCGCGCCCGCAAGCCCCTGCACCAGATTGATGTCGCCACAGCGTTCCTCTACTCCCCCGTCAATGCCGATATCTTCGTAGAACAGCCTCTCGCATATGTCGACGATGCCACGCTGGTGTGCCAGCTTGTCAAATCCCTTTACGGGATCAAGCAGGCTCCGCGCCTGTGGAAACTGTATCTCCGCTGGATTCTCACCACCATGGGCTTCGTCCGGCTGCCCCATGACCAAGGCATGTACCGCCTCTCCCGCAGCAGCGACTATGTGTTGCTCATCGTCTACGTAGACGACCTGCTCTACGTCGGCTCCACCGCCTCCATTACCCTCTGGTTTGAAGGCGAGCTCGAACCCCAGCTCACCATCACCGTCTCGCCAACCGTGACGTAGTACATGGGGCTAAACATCATCGACGGCCCCGACACCATCCGCCTATCAGCCTCCAAGTACGCCGAGAGCATCGCTCGGCGGTTTGATCTGTCTCCACTGCCCCTCGCTACCCCGTACTTACTACACGCCGCCAGCTCCCGTGCCATCATCCTCGCTACTCGCCCCGGCCGGAATCGTGGAATATCAGCCGAAGCAAGGCTGTCTACTATTCGCCGCCGTCACCTGCCATCCTGATCCCTCCAACGCCGCTAGCCAGCTCGCTACCTACCTAAAGCGACCTGAAGGGGGGAATCTGCAGGAACTTGATTGCGCGCTCCACTACTTTATCTTGACCCCAACGATCGGCCTGACCAATCACAAGAACGCCACTACAAAAACAGAACTCATCGGCTACGTCGTCGCAGATCACGCCGGCGACAAGGACAACAGGCGCTCGCGCACAGGCTACATCAATCGTCTGGAGCCTATCGGCACTATCTCTTGGCACACGGGAAAACAAGAACTAATCGCCCTCTTATCTTCAGAAGCTGAATATATCGCCATCTGCACAGCCATAAAACAAGGACCCAACCTGCACGAGCTGCTCGAAGAAGCGAAGATTGTCGAGTTACCAAGCTTCCCCCCTTTCCACGACAACCAATCGGTGATCAGGATTGCCAAAAAAAATGGATTCGCGAACATGACGAAGCACATCTCGCTTCACTACTTCTTCGTGAAAGCCGAGATCGAGCAGGGACGTCTCCAATTGGTCTACTGCCCTGCCACCAAAATGGCAGCCAAATACTTGACCAAGAAGCTGATGAAATCAAAGTTCCAGTGTTGCATGCTGCTGACTAGACTGCAATACGACAGCGACCTCGACCACATCGACACTCCAGAAATGAAGGAGGGTGTTGGAAATGATAAAAGGACTTCAGCGCATTTCAGGAGTATCGCGTAACTATAACAAATACGCGAAGGACACAACATCAAAGTTTACCGAGTCAAGACTGCTACAGTATGCCCAACGGTTGACATAGTCTGACGACACCTTGCAGGTGTTACGAAAGGGCAACAGTCGCAGGCCGTTGACCTTGCAACTCAACAGTCAGAAGTACAAGAGTCAAGTCAGTGCGACAACAAGGACAAATAACGGTCCTCATATTATAGTACGGGTGGTTACCCGATTAGTTCTTATCGATTCGTAAAGGGAATGTACCCCTCGAAGTGCATAATCAGTTAGACCCTTCGTATTCTCCTATATTATTATATATACTCTTGTATCCCTGTGCTATAATCAATCACTTGTTCACACATACCAGTACAAGGGTTCATCGAAGACTTCCGCTATGCTATTAAGCACTCTGTTTACAAGGACATAGTTTTCTAAAAAGATCCTTGGGCTTTTCTCAGCCCAATAATCTGAAATGTGCTAGAGTACCTTGTCAGATTAGCAGAGAGAAACCTTTGACTACGGGAATGTCGAGAGGGATACAAGAGTGGGGTTGTGAAGCGATCCAATATAGTCTGTAGGATCTCTAGGATTGAACTATAGTAACGCGCTTTGCCGAGGGGATTGATTTGTCAACACTTGTGAAAATATCGAGGGAGCTGAGTGTGGACAGCAAAGGGGAGCTGGAATTCGTCATTTCTCACGGAGAAGATGAATGAGAGAGGAGGAGATGCTAATGGAAGAGGAGCTGTACCTGAGAAGACAAGTGAGCCGCCACCTTCCAAAGTTGAAGCTTTGGATGGCTCCAACTATGAGGAATGGAGCGGGCGGATGAGGAGTGGATTCAAACGCTACAGGCTACTGAAGATTGCTGTTGGGGAGGAGAAGATGTCGGAGGAAGGCGAAGCACGCGAACGGTGGATTGAGAAAAGCGCGGTGCTTTTTGACCTCATCCTTCAATCGGTCAACAAGGAGATGTTTGAGCACATCAAGGATCTTGTGGAAGCGGATGATTCGGGTCCAAGGGCGTGGAAACTACTACGTGATGTGATTCAGCCCAATACTCTCCCGATGGTGATCATGCTCGAGAAGGAACTTGCTGCCATCTCCATGCGACCAGGGGATGATGTGAAGCCGGTCCTTGACAAGATCAAGGACACCTACGCAAGGATGGCAGCAGCGGGCAGCAGTGTATCTCAGCTGCAGCAGTGCACCAAGATCATCTCGGTGTTGGACAACTCTTGGGACAACCTCATCCCCACCCTCAACTCTCAGCAAGACCAATGGACACGTGAATGGCTAAGGCAGCAGATTCTGCAGGAGGACTTCCGCAGACGCCATGTGGGAGGTGGTGCTTCCACTAAGACTGCTGAGGGGTATGGAGCTGCAGGGCGCGGCAGAGGAAGAGGGGGTTGGAGAGGCCGAGGCCGTGGGAGGAGCTTTGGAAGAGGTAGAGGCCGAGGTGACTATAATGAGGGGCATGGGAGCTCTGGTGGCAGGGGGAGTACAAGAATGGAGGGCACCTGCTGGTACTGCAAGAAGGTCAGGCATCCTTGGTTCAAGTGCTTCAGCATGCCGGAGGGATGGGCACCTCCAGGCATGAAGCCGCCCAGTGGTGAACGTGCACAAGGTGGTGCTGTGCAAGGCTCAGGTGCACAAGGTGAAGGTGCACAAGGTAATGCCTATCCTAGGATGTTTCACATGGTTGAAGATGTGCATGGGCATGAGGGTGATGTGGGATCTGTGGGAAAGGTTGTGATGCACCCTCTCACGCACTGGGTAATTGATTCAGGTTGCACCAGTCACATGACCCCACGGGCAGATTTGCTTGATGAGGTAAAACCCCCTTGGAAGGTTAAGTATGTGGCAGCAGCGTCAGGTGCTTTGCTCCCTGTGATTGGTGTTGGGAATGCCAAGGTTAAGGGAGCTAATGGGGAGCTTGTGGGGCTTGGGAATGTTCTGCTGGTTGAAGGTTTGTCTCCTAACCTTCTCTCTGTGCGGCGACTGCAGAAGAGCAAGGCCGAAGTGACCTTTGGACAATCCAGCTGCCGTGCTAAGCTTGGGAAGAGGGTGCTGTGGAGTCTGGAAGAGAAGACCAGCTGCATCAAGGACCTGCGGCAGCTGCCCATCATCCCTTGGAATGGGAAGACTCTAACAGCAGCAACGGCAGCAGCGGCAAAGGCAACAGCAGGAGGAGATGCAACTGCACCAACTGATTGGGTCCTGGAAGCAGTTAAGAAAGTGCAGCAGCAGCAGACACATGGCGAGGTGCTTGCTGGTGTGGATGCAAGCGCGGCATGGGCTAAAGCTTCATCTAGGAGTGGTGAGGCTGATTGGGAGACATGGCATGAGAGGCTCTATCATGTGAACTTCCCTATGCTGCAGAAATTGGTGAAGGACGGGAGCCTGAAGAGCTTGGAGGTCAAGGGGGGAGTGAAGGAGATTGGGAGCTGCCCTACATGCTTGGAGTGTTACCTCTCCCTCTGATGCCAATGCCCGTCTGGGTACGGCTGTCCCCGAAACGGGGCACGCGCTTCAACGGTGATCGGTGCGGGGTTTTAGCGGAGCACCGCACATGCTGGGTACTGCCAGCCCGGACCGCCTACCCTCCGCAACACGGGTGAAGTCTCGGGCGCTAGGGGGTTTCCCCCAGGGGCTCGCAGGTGGATCGGCGTGGGAAAGGGGGCATGGTTTCCTCATGGGATCTCCTTAAAGCCCCCCCCAAAAAAAAAAAAAAAAAAAAAAAATGCTTGGAGACCAAGTTCTCCAAGTTCCCCTTCAACAGCACAACAGGACTAGCCAAGACCCCACTTGCACTCGTGCACATGGATATCGTGGGGCCCACAAGAGCCCCTTCCCTCTCAGGCAGCCGCTATTTCTTGACGATTGTGGATGACCACACTCGGGCAGTGTGGGTTTACCCTATGAAGAGCAAGGGGGAGGTGGCAGCGGCTGTCCTGAAGGAGTGGATGCCTAGAGCTGAGAGGGAATGCGGACACAAGGTGAAGGTGATCCGCAGTGACAATGGTGGGGAGTTCATTGGAGCTGATTTTGAGGGGGAGCTGAAGAGGAAGGGGATCCAACATCAACTGACAGTGCCCTACAACCCACAATAGAATGGCGTGGCTGAGAGGTTCAACAGGACCCTGCAGGAGGGGGCACGCACTCTCCTTGGGCATGCAGGGCTGCCTAATCCATTTTGGGTGTCTGCACTGAGGCAGGTCACCCTTGTGAAGAACAGGGTGCTAGCTACAGTTGGGGATAAGGAGTGGATCCCATATACCAAGTGGTATGGGAGTGCTCCAGCTGTGAACATGCTGAGGGCATTTGGGTGCATGGTGGTGTTTCATGCGCCTAAAGAGAAAAGAGGGAAGTTGGAGGCTTCTGGATGGGGTGTGCACTTGGGGATTGCAAAGGATCACAAGGGGTGGCTGCTGTGGGACTTGACCACCCAGAAGCTGACAATGTCAAGGGATGTGAAGTTCCTTGAGTCCCTGTACTACAAGGAATGGAAGCAGCAGCAACAGAAGCTTCCATATACACCTTTCATTGTCGAGGCAGATGAGGTGCAGCGGCCTTCAAGACAAGTGGAGGTTGCAGTGTCTGAGGAAGAGATGTCTGGGGTGACTGAGGAAGGGGGAGCGGCTAAGGTGGAGCAGCAGCAACAGCAGCATGAGTCTCCACCTCGAGTTCCACACCCGCCTGAGCGACCTAGGAGGGATGTGCGCCCTCCGGTGAGGCTGACCTATGGGGGAAGAGGCAAGCCGAATGTGGTGCAGGCTGGGAGTTTGGTTGAGCAAATTGAGGAAGATGAGATTGCTCACTGCTATTGGGCACCAATCCCTGAGCCCCAAGACTCAAGAAGAGTCCTTGAATGGACCAAATGTGGAGAAGTGGAAGGCGAATGAGGATGAGGAGTTTGGGTCCATGATTGAGAACAAGACATGGGACCTATGTGACTTGCCTTCTGGGAAGAAGGCAATCACTTCCAAGATGATCTACAGGCACAAGTATGGACCTGAAGGGGAGTTGACCCGCTACAAGCCTAGGCTTGTGGCAAAGGGGTTTCAGCAGACAAAGGGGAAGGACTGTGATGAGGTGTTTGCTCCTGTGGGGAAAGGAACAACACTGAGGGTGCTATTAGTGATAGCTGCACTCCTGGGATGGAAGATTCGGCAAATGGACATTGTGACTGCCTTTCTAAATGGAAATATTCTGGAGGAGGTGTACATGAAGCAGCCAGAGGGGCTGGATGATGGGAGCGGCAGGGTCTGTAGGCTGAAGAAGGCCATCTATGGCCTTAAGCAAGCACCTCGTCCATGGTATTACAAGTTGGAGGAGGCACTGCTGGCTGGGGGTTTTAAGAAGAGTGAGTGTGACCCCAAACTGTTCCTGCTGCAGGAGAAGGATGAAATCCCCATGCTCTTGGTGTATGTGGATGATATCCTTCTCTTCTCTGCATCAACTTCTTTGCTGGACAGCGTAGAGCAGATGCTGGAGATGCAGTTCAAGTGCTCCAAGATGGGTGAGGTGAAGTACTACTTGGGGATGCATGTGGAGAGAGATGTGGAGAAGGGTGTGCTGAGGTTGCACCAGAGGAAGTACTGTGAGGGGCTGGCTGAGAAGTATGGGCTGCAAGATGGGGGAAAGCCAGCAACACCACTGCCTTCGGGGTTTACTGTGGAGCCATGTGCTGATGAGGAGGTAGTGGGTGAGAGTGACAGGAAGTTGTTTCATTCGATGGTTGGGTCGCTGAGCTATGCTGCAAATCATACACGGCCTGACATTGCATTTGCTACACCACGGCTGGCTAGCGTAGTTTCACGTCCTAGTCATGAGCAGCTGGAAGCGGCCAAGAGGTTGGTCCGCTATGTGAGTGCTACGGCATCAGTGGGATTGGAGTACAGTAGAGTGAGGCAGCGGTTGCAGAGAGGTGCTGCAGATGTGAAGAGTGGAGAGATGCTCTTGAGCTGCTATACTGATGCGAGCTTCAAGTCAGTGAAAGCGGATGGAACCAGCATTGGGGGTTATGTGTGCTTGCTGGGAAGTGGTGCTGTGAGCTGGCGCAGCAAGAAGCAGAATAAGGTGGGATTGTCCTCATGTAAGACTGAGTACATGGCCTTATACCATGGGGCCAAGGAAATGGTGTGGCTAAGGCGCTTGTTGGAGGAGATCGGAATTGGTCAGGAGGAGCCGACAGTTGTGTTCTGTGACAATGAGTCTGCACTGAAGCTGGCCAAGAATGCTTGCCTGCATGGGCTGACAAAACACATAAGGCCAAAGTGGCATTGGGTGAGGAGACTCCTTGATAAGGAGGTGCGGCTGGAGATGGTGAAGACCCATCAGAAGGCAACAGATATTTTCACTAAGCGTCTCGCGGAGGCGGATCATTAGACGGACATGAAGCTTGCTGGGATGAGTGTGCATTGAGTATGTATGCTTGAGATGTGGTATGGTGCATGATGGTTGGCAGCCAGAAGGGGAGATTGTTGTACGATGTCATCATATGCTATCACATTCTATCTGCCTCCCATCCCTTGTTCCAATTCGCAGGTATGGTTTGACAGTGTGTGAAAGAATTTGTGTGTGGTGTGTCCTGGAGTTTGGGAATGTGTTTTGTGTTATTTTTGTTTGAGCAGGTAATTGTGATGATAGATCTTGAGAAGATCTTTCCGACACAACAAGAATCACTTCAATCGGAGAAATAACCCGAAAGCTATGAATATTCAAAATTCATGAGCTTGCGTTACAATTGCGGCAGTTACAAAGTGAAGTTGTGGGGTGACTCTATATCGAGTTGGGACCATTGGGGGTTGGGGAAATTCTTCAATCTACTGTAGCAGCTGCACATTGGTTGGGAACAACCAAGCTAGGTTGGCAAAGGTGGCCAACTAGGTTGGATTGGTTGGGAAGGGACAAAAGTCAAAGTTGGGTTCCTATAGGGAAGGAATCTTTGTGGTTATGGGGTTTCCTTGGTTGGGGACTCTCTTGGCACCTTCCCTCTCATCCCGCTCTTTCCTTCCAACCTTTCTCTTGCACGTCTAATTCCATGTGAGATTCTTGAACCTTGATTGAACGTTTGAGATTGAGTTAAGTTCTTCTCCTACAGCATACCCCCCTGTGTGTCGAAAGACCTAGCGTCCCGAACACTCAACTAATCGATGTGATTCAAATTTGGAATGGTAGCCAAGATTACGAACTACATCATTTCCGAGTTTCGCGACATTCCAACAGCCAGTATTTCATCGACGACGTTTCTTGTGGGCACGACGTTTCTGTCCAGAATTTCGGAATTATATTTTGAGTAATTCTAGCTCTTAAGTTCACCTAGACTCCGTCTTTAATCCTAACAAATGGTCCACACCAAACCAGATGCACCCGTGCATGGGCCAACGTTCCAAACCAAACCAGATACACCCATGCATGGGCCAATGGTCCACATCAAAGAAGATGCACCCATGCATGGGCCAATGGTCCACAACACACCAGATGCACCCATGCATGGGCCAATGGTCCACATCAAAGAAGATGCACCCATGCATGGGCCAATGGTCCACAACACACCAGATGCACCCATGCATGGGCCAATGGTCCACAACACACCAGATGCAACCATGCATGGGCCAATGGTCCACACCAAACAAGATGCACCCATGCATGGGCCAATGGTCCACACCAAACCAGAGACACCCATGCATGGGCCAATGGTCCACACCAAACCAGATGCACCCATGCATGGGCCAATGGTCCACACCAAACCAGATGCGCCCATGCATGGGCCAATGGTCCACAACACACCAGATGCACCCATGCATGGGCCAATGGTCCACATCAAAGAAGATGCACCCATGCATGGGCCAATGGTCCACAACACACCAGATGCACCCATGCATGGGCCAATGGTCCACAACACACCAGATGCAACCATGCATGGGCCAATGGTCCACACCAAACAAGATGCACCCATGCATGGGCTAATGGTCCACACCAAACCAGAGACACCCATGCATGGGCCAATGGTCCACACCAAACCAGATGCACCCATGCATGGGCCAATGGTTCACCCAAAACCAGATGCACCCATGCATGGGCCAATGGTCCACATCAAACCAGATGCACCCATGCATGGGCCAATGGTCCACTTCAAAAAAGATACACCCATGCATGGGCCAATGGTCAACATCAAACCAGATGCACCTACGCATGGGCCAATGGTCAACATCAAACCACATGCACCCACGCATGGGCCAATGGTCCACATCAAAGAAGATGCACCCATGCATGGGCCAATGGTCCACAACACACCAGATGCACCCATGCATGGGCCAATGGTCCACAACACACCAGATGCAACCATGCATGGGCCAATGGTCCACACCAAACAAGATGCACCCATGCATGGGCTAATGGTCCACACCAAACCAGAGACACCCATGCATGGGCCAATGGTCCACACCAAACCAGATGCACCCATGCATGGGCCAATGGTTCACCCAAAACCAGATGCACCCATGCATGGGCCAATGGTCCACTTCAAAGAAGATGCACCCATGCATGGGCCAATGGTCCACATCAAACCAGATGCACCCACACATGGGCCAATGGTCCACATCAAAGCAGATGCACCCATGCATGGGCCAATGGTCCACACCAAACCAGATGCACCCATGCATGGGCAAATGGTCCACACCAAAGCAGATGCACCCATGCATGGGCCAATGGTCCACACCAAACCAGATGCGCCCATGCATGGGCCAATGGTCTACACCATACTAGATGCGCCCATGCATGGGCCAATGGTCCACACCTAACCAGATGGACCCATGCATGGGCCAATGGTCCACATCAAACAAGATTCACCCATGCGTGGGCCGATGGTCCACATCAAACCAGATGCACCCATCCATGTGTAAGAAATAGAGTTGAAATGATTGATTAGGTAAGGAGCCCAAGGCTCTATAAGTACATGGCAAGGTGAGAGAGAATGGATGAAGGGGGAATTGGAGGGAATCCCCATTGGGATCTCTGGAATCTCCAATTGGGTAATTGGAGATTGTGGGGATCACAATTGGGTGAGGTTGGGATTTGTGAGTACACCCCAACCCACTAGAACATTCACAACCTTAACTAGGATATAAAAGTACGAATACAAAAGTGGTATTTGCAGTCTATTTCTAACAACACCCCCATAGACTGCAAACCCGGTCAAGGAGCACATAGCCCCATGGAACGGAGAAGGCGATGGTGGTCAGCCTTGCCGAGAGCCTTGGTAAAGAGGTCGGCGAGATTGCAATCTGAGGCGATGTACCGTACCGTCAGCTGCTCACTCTGAACAAGATCTCGGATGAAGAAATGACGAAGTTCGATGTGCTTGGTGCGAGAGTGGAACACAGGATCCTTGGTGAGATGAATGGCACTCTGGTTGTCACACCACAGGGTGGGCGACTGCTGGGGGTAGCCTAACTCAGCGAGGAGAAAGGAGAGCCAGCGTGCCTCTTGAGCAGCCATTGTGCCCGCGTAGAGCTCGGCCTCGCAGGACGACAGGGAGACTGCAGAGGACCGAGTGGAGCGCCAGCTGATGACTCCGCTACCAAGGGTGAAGCAGTACCCTTGGGAGGAGCGTCTGTCAGTCTGGTCATCGGCCCATGAGGAGTCTGTGTATCCCTCGAGCTTGACTGGAGAGGTACCACCAAGAGTGAGGATGTGAGACTTGGTGGCTTGTAGATAGCGGAGGACCCTCTTGGCTGCAGACCAATGCGAGGCAGTGTAGCGTTCGGGGGAGACGTACCGAGAGAGACACTAACCGGGTAAGCCAAGTTTGGTCGAGTGCACATCATGGCATACATGAGTGAACCGACTAGCTCAGGGTACGGGTCCTTGCAAGCGGAAGGAGTGACCCCAAGCCAGAGAGCGGTAGGTGTGGTGTCGGGCCGGTGGGGATGCGGATAAAGATTATAGAGGAGTGCCGCATGGAAGAGGGCATATCCCCAGAGTGACCGTGGTGCGTTGGCGTAACTGAGGAGGCAGCGAGCGATCTGAACCAAGGTGTGGTTGCGGCTCTCTGCAATGCCATTCTGCTGCGGGCTTTCAGGGAGCGTGAAGGTTTGCCGAATCCCTTGGGCCGCACAGAAGTTATCGAGTTTGCCATTGCGAAATTCTCCCCCGCCATCAGAATGGAGGCACTTCAGAGGAGTGCCGAACGTGACTTGAGCCTGTCGCACCCACGCCATGATGACAGCAGGTGCCTCCGCCTTGGTATGTAGGAGGTGCACAGAAACATACCGCGAGTGGTCATCGACTAGTGTAAGAAAGTACCGATGACCGCCTCGGGATGCGACTGGAGCTGGGCCCCAGACATCCATGTGCACTAGGTCCAGCGGAGCAGCTGCGACGGATGGGGAGGAAGGGTGCGGCTGCTGCCTGAGCTTGCTCTTGGTGCAGTCCAGGCAGGTGGGTGCAGGTGAGTCTGTTGGTGGAGGAAGCGCCGACGGGAGGCCAAGAAGAAGTTTCTTGGAAACGATGTCGGCAAGTGTACGGAAGTTGGGGTGACCCAAGCGATGGTGGTAGAGGATGGTTGGGTTGGCGAAGCTGCGACACGAACACGGAGTGGTGCTGGCAGCTTGCGCTTGGGAGAGGGCGGCGAGAGGTGCAGGTGAACGCAGCGTGTAGAGCTTGCTACTGTTGAGTGTGAAGCGTGCTAGGAGCTTGTTGGACTTAGGGTCGAAGAGGTCACTGTGATCCGAGTGTGCTGGGAAGATCGTGGTGACGCCTGCCCGTTGGAGCTCGTGTTGGGCCACGAGATTGTGGCGTAGTGTGGGAACACACATGCCGGTGACACTGCCCGAAGGAAAAGCTGGGCACGGAACTGTGGAGGAGCCCTTGGCGTGTGTTGTGAAACTCGAGTCTGCTCCTAGTAGACGGATTGGTGTCTCGTATGGCTTGAAGGAGTGTTCTTCCTTGAGAACCGTGTGAGTGGCCCCACTGTCGAGGGTGAACTCTATTATGGCTGAGGTGCTTTGTGAGCCAGGATACTGCGAAATCGTCTCATTAATCATGGCAGTGCTAGTGAACAACATGTTGAGGCGCACATCAGCAGGTGCAGCCACAGCAGCCTGCACGGATTCCTGCGCTTCGACTTGATTGACTTCACGAGGAGCACGATTGACCATCCAGCTTGGCGGCTTGGAGGCGGTCCCATTGACGGCATACCACTCGTCATCCTTCTTCTTAAAGCAGGAGGCAAGGCCGTCGTTGGTGCCGCCACACACCTGGCCAGCACGAGGGCCGCGCTTGATGACATAGGGACACGGGGGGAAGCGGTTGCGTTGGAATGGCACCGAAGCGGCATAGGCTTGAGGCACGGGAGCGCGGATTGCATTGGCCTTGGCTTGAGCGCGGTTGTCCTTTTCGGTAGAAAGGAGCGCGGATGAGACCTTGGCAAATGTGAGGTCTGCAGGAGCAAGGCCCAAGAGCATCTTGCGTGTAACTTCGTATGCCGGAGTGAGGCCGACTAGGAGAGCGGCTGCAGGGGCTTGCTCGGGGAAGACTATCCCCAACTGTTTGAGTTCACCATGAATGAACTGCACCTTGGTGACATAGTCCGCCATGCCTGGCGAGTCCTCGAGCCGCACTTGGAACATGCTGGGGATGAGTATAGCAACTCCCACTGCAGTCTTGTTCAGGAAGCGATCCTCGAGGTAGAGCCAAATGGCGTTGGCAGTCGGGTAGTTGTGGTAGGTTTCGACGAGTTCGGGAGGAGTGGTGCCCATGAAGACACTAATGACCGCACCATCGGCCTTCTCCCAATTCTTGTACTTGAGCAGTGCAGCAGCATAAACTGCTTCGGCGGCGGCATTAGGTGGATCGGCGGACCTCTCGGGTTTAGGAGGCTCTTTGCCGTCACCAATGTTGAGAAGGACGTTGGTGAGTTCGAGCCCCTTCACCTCGCGACTGAGGAGGTGCTTGTCGACACCATAGCGCCAAGCCTTGTAGTTGGAGCATGTGCCGTACGGCTCGAGGCGAAGGAGCGGGATCAGGTTGGCGAGTGAAGTGGTTGAGTAAGCCATTCTCGGTGTGCAGCGCGGCACTTCTGGAAATTGGTCGACGAGAATTGCTGAAAATCACTCTGACGGCATTATCAAAATGCCGCTAAGTAGGAAATGGCGTCGGCGAAAATTCGTTAAAACGCCAACTTGAAACTGAATCTGAGCCTATGTCTAACCCCGGACCCACACACCCCCCCACACACCCCCAGGCCCTGTCCCGCAGCTACACAGCTCCGCAACCAGCTCCGCAACCAGCTCCGCAACCAGCTCCGCAACCAGCTCCGCAACCAGCTCCGCACCGCTTCAACTTGTGTACCTGCTCTTGCTTGACGCAAGACGTTCGTGGAGGCGATTTCGCGAGGGGAGTTTGCCTATTCTAGCGGGGTCTGAGGGGAAACTCGAGAACGAGTTTTAAGAGATGGTCGAAATTGAGATTCGACCAAGGAGAACCGAGGAGGAAATGGACGACGAGAAGCGTGAACACTTCAGAGATGAAAAAATCAACGAGGTCGAGCGCGAAGGTGGTCGACGATGAGAGGCGCGAGTGCAGAGTGGAGCACGTCGAAATTCCGACGACTCGAAACGAATGTCGCGACGATGAAGTGCGCGTAGCGCGTGCACGTTCAGATTAGGACCTTGATCTGCGTGTGCGGATAGGTCGCTCTGATACCATGTAAGAAATAGAGTTGAAATGATTAATTAGGAAAAGAGAACAAGACTCTTTAAGTACATGGCAAGGTGAGAGAGAATGGATGAAGGGGGAATTAGAGGGAATCCCCATTGGGATCTCCAGAATCTCCAATTGGGTAATTGGAGATTGTGGGGATCACAATTGGGTGAGGTTGGGACTTGTGAGTACGCCCCAACCCTCTAGAACATTCACAACCTAAACTAGGATATAATAGTACAAATACAAAAGTGGTATTTGCAGTCTATTTCTATCACCATGGGCCAATGGTCTACACCAAACCAGATGCACCCATGCATGGGCCAATGGTCCACACCAAACCAGATGCACCCATGAATGGGCCAATGGTCCACATCAAACCAGATGCACCCATGCATGGGCCAATGGTCCACACCAAATGAGATGCGCCAATGCATGGGCCAACGGTCCAGACCAAACCAGATGCGCCCGTGCATGGGCCAATGGTCCACTCCAAACCAGAACCCGTGCATGGGCCAATGGTCCACACAAACCAGATGCACCCATGCATGGGCCAATGGTCCACACCAAACCAGATGAACCCATGCATTTGCCTATGGTCCACATAAAACCAGATGCGCCCATGCATCGGCCAATGGTCCACACAAAACAAGATGCGCCCATGCATGGGACAATGGTCCACACCAAATCAGATGCACCCATGCATGGGCCAATGGTCCGCACCAAATGAGATGTGCCCGTGCATGGGCCAATGGTCCATACAAAACCAGATGTGCCCGTGCATGGACCAATGGTCCACAACAAACCAGATGCACCCATGCATGGGCCAATGGTCCACACAAAACGAGATGCGCCCATGCCTGGGCCATTGGTCCACAACAAACCAGATGCGCCCATGCTTGGGCCAATGGTCCACACCAAACCAGATGAACCCTTGCATGGGCCAATGGTCAACATCGAACTAGATGCACCCATGCATGGGCCAATCGTCCACATCAAACCAGATGCACCAACACATGGGCCAATAGTCCACACCAAACCAGATGGAACCATGCATGAGCCATTGGTCCACACCAAACCAGATGCATCCATGCATGGGCCAACGGTCCACATCAAACCAGATGCACCCATGCATGGGCCAATGGTCCAAAACAAACCAGATGCACCCATGCATGGGCCAATGGTCCGCAACAAATAAGATGTGCCCGTGCATGGGCCAATGGTCCACACCAAACCAGATGCGCCCATGCATCGGCCAATGGTCCACACCAAACAAGATGCACCCATGCATGGGCCAATGGTCCACACCAAAACCAGATGCGCCCATGCATGGGCCAATGGTCCACAACAAACCAGATGCGCCCATGCATGGGCCAATGGTCCACAACAAACAAGATGCTCCCATGCTTGGGCTAATGGTCCACACCAAACCAGATGCACCCATGCATGGGCCAATGGTCCGCACCAAACCAGCACCCGTGCATGGGCCAATGGTCCACAGCAAACCAGATGTACCCATGCATGGGCCAATGGTCCAGACCAAACCAGATGCAACCATGCATGGGCCATTGGTCCACATCAAACCAGATGTACCCGTGAATGGGCCAATGGTCCACACCAAACCAGATGCAGACATGCATGTGCCAATGGTCCACATCAAACCGGATGCGCCCATGCATGGGCCAATGGTCCACACCAAACCAGATGCAACCATACATGGGACATTGGTCCACACCAAACCAGATGCACCCATGCATGGGCCAATGGTCCACACCAAATCAGATGCACCCATGCATGGGCCAATGGTCCACACCAAACTAGATGCACCCATGCAAGGTCCAATGGTCCACAACAACCCAGATGCACCCATGCAAGGGCCAATGGTCCACACAAAACCAGATGCGCCCATGCATAGGACAATGGTCCACACCAAACCAGATGCACCCAAGCATGGGCCACTGGTCCGCACCAAACCAGATGTGCCCGTGCATGGGCCAATGGTCCAGACCAAACCGGATGCGCCCGTGCATGGGCCAATAGTCCACACCAAATCAGCAACCGTGCATGGGCCAATGGTTCACACCAATCCAGATGCATCCATGCACGGGCCAATGGTCCTCAACAAACCAGATGCACCCATGCTTGGGTCACTGGTCCGCACCAAATGAGATGTGCACGTGCATGGGCCAATGGTCCACACAAAACCAGATGCGCCCGTGCATAGGCCAATGGTCCAGACCAAACCAGCACCCGTGCATGGGCCAATGGGCCACACCAAACCAGATGCACCCATGCATGGGCCAATGGTCCACACCAAACCAGATGCGCCCATGCATCGGCCAATGGTCCACACCAAACCAGATGCACCCATGCATGGGCCAATGGTCCACACCAAAACCAGATGCGCCCATGCATGGGCCAATGGTCCACAAAAAACCAGATGCGCCCATGCTTGGGCCTACGGTCCACACCGAACCAGATGCCCAAATGCATGGGCCAATGGTCCACAGCAAACCAGCACCCGTGCATGGGCCAATGGTCCACACCAAACCAGATGCGACCATGCATGGGACAATGGTCCACACCAAACCAGATGCAGACATGCATGGGCCATTGGTCCACACCAAACCAGATGCAACCATGCATGGGCCATTGGTCCACACCAAACCAGATGCAACCATGCATGGGCCATTGGTCCACACCAAACCAGATGCACCCATGCATCTGTTCATGGTCCACACCAAGGCAGATGCACCCATGCATGGGCCATTGGTCCACACAAAACCAGACGCACCCATGCATGGGCGAATGGTCCAAAACAAACCAGATGCGCCCATGCATGGGCCAGTAGTCCACACAAAACCAGATGCGCCCATGTGTGGGCCTATGGTCCACACCAAACCAGATGCACCCATGCAAGGGCCAATAGTCCGCACCAACTGAGATGAGCCCGTGCATGGGCCAATGGTCCAAACCAAACCAGATGCGCCCATGCATGGGGCAATGGTCCACACCAAACCAGATGCGCCCATGCATGGGCCAATGGTCCACACCATACCAGATGCGCCCATGCATGGGCCAATGGTCCACTCCAAACCAAATGAACCCATGTATGTGCCATTGGTGCACACCAAACCAGATGCACCCATGCATCTGTTAATGGTCCACACCAAACCAGATGCACCCATGCATGGGCCATTGGTCCACACAAAACCAGACGCACCCATGCATGGGCCAATGGTCCAAAACAAACCAGATGCGCCCATGCATGGGCCAGTACTCCACACAAAACCAGATGCGCCCATGCATGGGCCAGTAGTCCACACCAAACCAGATGCACCCATGCAAGGGCCAATGGTCCGCACCAACTGAGATGAGCCCGTGCATGGGCCAATGGTCCAAACCAAACCAGATGCGCCCATGCATGTGCCAATCGTCCACACCAAACCAGATGCGCCCATGGATGGGCCAATGGTCCACACCAAACCAGATGCACCCATGCATGTGCCATTGGTGCACACAAAACCAGATGCACCCATGCATGGGCAATGGTCCACACCAAACCAGATGCACCCCTGCATGGGACATTGGTCCACACAAAACCAGATGCACCCATGCATGGGCCAATGGTCCACACCAAACCAGATGCACCGATGCATGAGCCAGTGGTCCACAACAAACCAGATGCGCCCATGCATGGGCCAATAGTCCACACAAAACCAGATGCGGCCATGCATGGGGCAATGGTCCACACCAAACCAGATGCACCCATGCACGGGCCAATGGTCTGCACCAAATGAGATGAGCCCGTGCATGGGCCAATAGTCCAGACCAAACCAGATGCGCCCGGCCATGGGCCACTGCTCAACACCAAACCAGATGCACCCAAGCATGGGCCAATGGTCCACACTAAACCAGATGCACCCATGCATGGGCCAATGGTCCACAACAAACCAGATGCACCCATGCATGGGCCAATGGTCCGCACCAAATGAAATGCGCCCGTGCATGGGCCAATGGTCCACACCAAACCAGCACCTGTGCATGGGCAAATGATCCACACCAAACTAGATCTGCCCATGATCGGCCAATGGTCCACACAAAACCAGATGCGCCCATGCATGGGCCAATGGTCCACAACAAACCTGATGCGCCCATGCATGGGCCAATGGTCTACAACAAACCAGATGCGCCCATGCATGGGTCAATGGTCCACAACAAACCAGATGCGCCCATGCATGGGCCAATGGTCCAGAACAAACCAGATGCGCCCATGCTTGGGCCAATGGTCCACACCAAACCAGACGAGCCCTTGCATGGGCCAATGGTCCATATCGAACTAGATGCACCCATGCATGGGCCAATCGTTCACATGAAACCATATGCACCGATGCATGAGCCAATGGTCCACAACCGACAAGATGCGACCATCCATAGGCCAATAGTCCACACAAAACCATATGCGCCCATGCGTGGGCCAACGGTCCATACCAAACCAGATGCACCCATGCATGGGCCAATGGTCCGCACCAAATGAGATGGGCCCGTGCATGGGCCAATTGTCCAGACCAAACCAGATGCGCCCGGGCATGGGCCAATGGTCAACACCAAACCAGATGCACCCAAGCATGGGCCAATCGTCCACAACAAACCAGATGCACCAATGCATGTGCCAATGGTCCTCACCAAATGAAATACGCCTGTGCATGGGCCAATGGTCCGCACCAAACCAGCACCTGTGCATGGGCAAATGATCCACACCAAACCAGATGCACCCATGCATGGGCCAATGGTCCACAACAAACCAGATGCGCCCATGCATGGGCCAATGGTCCACACCAAAGCAGATGCACCGATTCATGAGCCAATGGTCCACAACAAACCAGATGCGCCCATGCATGGGCCAAGAGTCCACACAATACCAGATGCGCCCATGCATGGGCCAATGGTCCACACCAAACCAGATGCACCCATGCATGGGCCAATGGTCCACAACAAACCAGATGCACCAATGCATGTGCCAATGGTCCACACCAAACCATCACCTGTGCATGGGCAAATGATCCACACCAAACCAGATGCACCCATGCATGGGGCAATGGTCCACACCAAAACAGATGCCCCCATGCATGTGCCAATGGTCCACACTAAACCAGATGCGCCCATGCATTGGCCAATCGTCCATACCAATCCAGATGCGCCCATGCATGGGCCAATGGTCCACACAAAACCAGATGCACCCATGCATGGGCCAATGGTCCACACCAAACCAGATGCACCGATGCATGAGCCAATGGTCCACAACCGACAAGATGCGCCCATGCATGGGCCAGTAGTCCACACAAAACCAGATGCGCCCATGCGTGGGCCAATGGTCCATACCAAACCAGATGCACGCATGCATGGGCCAATGGTCCGCACCAAATGAGATGAGCCCGTGCATGGGCCAATTGTCCAGACCAAACCAGAAGCGCCCGGCCATGGGCCAACGGTCAACACCAAACCAGACGCACCCAAGCATGGGCCAATGCTCCACACCAAACCAGATGCACCCATGCATGGGCCAACGGTCCACAACAAACCAAAAGCACCCATGCATGGGCCAATGGTCCGCACCAAATGAAATGCGCCTGTGCATGGGCCAATGGTACACACCAAACCAGCACCTGTGCATGGGCAAATGATCCACACCAAACCAGATGCACCCATGCATGGGCCAATGGTCCGCACCAAATGAATTGCGCCCGTGCATGGGCCAATGGTCCACACCAAACCAGCACTTGTGCATGGGCAAATGATCCACACAAAACCAGATCCACCCATGCATGGGCCAATGGTCCACACCAAAGCAGATACACCGATTCATGAGCCAATGGTCCACAACAAACCAGATGCGCCCATGCATGGGCCAAGAGTCCACACAATACCAGATGCGCCCATGCATGGGCCAATGGTCCACACCAAACCAGATGCACCCATGCATGGGCCAATGGTCCACAACAAACCAGATGCACCAATGCATGTGCCAATGGTCCACACCAAACCATCACCTGTGCATGGGCAAATGATCCACACCAAACCAGATGCACCCATGCATGGGGCAATGGTCCACACCAAACCAGATGCCCCCATGCATGGGCCAATGGTCCACACCAAACCAGATGCGCCCATGCATTGGCCAATCGTCCACACCAATCCAGATGCGCCCATGCATGGGCCAATGGTCCACACAAAACCAGATGCACCCATGCATGGGCCAATGGTCCACACCAAACCAGATGCACCGATGCATGAGCCAATGGTCCACAACCGACAAGATGCGGCCATGCATGGGCCAATAGTCCACACAAAACCAGATGCGCCCATGCGTGGGCCAATGGCCCATACCAAACCAGATGCACCCATGCATGGGCCAATGGTCCGCACCAAATGAGATGAGCCCGTGCATGGGTCAATTGTCTAGACCAAACCAGATGCGCCCGGGCATGGGCCAATGGTCAACACCAAACCAGATGCACCCAAGCATGGGCCAATGGTCCACAACAAACCAGATGCACCAATGCATGTGCCAATGGTCCGCACCAAATGAAATACGCCCGTGCATGGGCCAATGGTCCGCACCAATCCAGCACCTGTGCATGGGCAAATGATCCACACCAAACCAGATGCACCCATGCATGGGCCAATGGTCCACAACAAACCAGATGCGCCCATGCATGGGCCAATGGTCCAGAACAAACCAGATGCGCCCATGCATGGGCCAATGGTCTACAACAAACCAGATGCGCCCATGCATGGGTCAATGGTCCACAACAAACCAGATGCGCCCATGCATGGGCCAATGGTCCAGAACAAACCAGATGCGCCCATGCTTGGGCCAATGGTCCACACCAAACCAGACGAGCCCTTGCATGGGCCAATGGTCCATATCGAACTAGATGCACCCATGCATGGGCCAATCGTTCACATGAAACCATATGCACCCATGCGTGGGCCAATGGTCCACACCAAACCAGAAATACCCATGCATGGGCCAATGGTCCACACCAAACCAGATGCACCGATGCATGAGCCAATGGTCCACAACCGACAAGATGCGACCATCCATAGGCCAATAGTCCACACAAAACCATATGCGCCCATGCGTGGGCCAACGGTCCATACCAAACCAGATGCACCCATGCATGGGCCAATGGTCCGCACCAAATGAGATGGGCCCGTGCATGGGCCAATTGTCCAGACCAAACCAGATGCGCCCGGGCATGGGCCAATGGTCAACACCAAACCAGATGCACCCAAGCATGGGCCAATCGTCCACAACAAACCAGATGCACCAATGCATGTGCCAATGGTCCTCACCAAATGAAATACGCCTGTGCATGGGCCAATGGTCCGCACCAAACCAGCACCTGTGCATGGGCAAATGATCCACACCAAACCAGATGCACCCATGCATGGGCCAATGGTCCACAACAAACCAGATGCGCCCATGCATGGGCCAATGGTCCACACCAAAGCAGATGCACCGATTCATGAGCCAATGGTCCACAACAAACCAGATGCGCCCATGCATGGGCCAAGAGTCCACACAATACCAGATGCGCCCATGCATGGGCCAATGGTCCACACCAAACCAGATGCACCCATGCATGGGCCAATGGTCCACAACAAACCAGATGCACCAATGCATGTGCCAATGGTCCACACCAAACCATCACCTGTGCATGGGCAAATGATCCACACCAAACCAGATGCACCCATGCATGGGGCAATGGTCCACACCAAAACAGATGCTCCCATGCATGTGCCAATGGTCCACACTAAACCAGATGCGCCCATGCATTGGCCAATCGTCCATACCAATCCAGATGCGCCCATGCATGGGCCAATGGTCCACACAAAACCAGATGCACCCATGCATGGGCCAATGGTCCACACCAAACCAGATGCACCGATGCATGAGCCAATGGTCCACAACCGACAAGATGCGCCCATGCATGGGCCAGTAGTCCACACAAAACCAGATGCGCCCATGCGTGGGCCAATGGTCCATACCAAACCAGATGCACCCATGCATGGGCCAATGGTCCGCACCAAATGAGATGAGCCCGTGCATGGGCCAATTGTCCAGACCAAACCAGAAGCGCCCGGCCATGGGCCAACGGTCAACACCAAACCAGACGCACCCAAGCATGGGCCAATGCTCCACACCAAACCAGATGCACCCATGCATGGGCCAACGGTCCACAACAAACCAAAAGCACCCATGCATGGGCCAATGGTCCGCACCAAATGAAATGCGCCTGTGCATGGGCCAATGGTACACACCAAACCAGCACCTGTGCATGGGCAAATGATCCACACAAAACCAGATCCACCCATGCATGGGCCAATGGTCCACACCAAAGCAGATACACCGATTCATGAGCCAATGGTCCACAACAAACCAGATGCGCCCATGCATGGGCCAAGAGTCCACACAATACCAGATGCGCCCATGCATGGGCCAATGGTCCACACCAAACCAGATGCACCCATGCATGGGCCAATGGTCCACAACAAACCAGATGCACCAATGCATGTGCCAATGGTCCACACCAAACCATCACCTGTGCATGGGCAAATGATCCACACCAAACCAGATGCACCCATGCATGGGGCAATGGTCCACACCAAACCAGATGCCCCCATGCATGGGCCAATGGTCCACACCAAACCAGATGCGCCCATGCATTGGCCAATCGTCCACACCAATCCAGATGCGCCCATGCATGGGCCAATGGTCCACACAAAACCAGATGCACCCATGCATGGGCCAATGGTCCACACCAAACCAGATGCACCGATGCATGAGCCAATGGTCCACAACCGACAAGATGCGGCCATGCATGGGCCAATAGTCCACACAAAACCAGATGCGCCCATGCGTGGGCCAATGGCCCATACCAAACCAGATGCACCCATGCATGGGCCAATGGTCCGCACCAAATGAGATGAGCCCGTGCATGGGCCAATTGTCTAGACCAAACCAGATGCGCCCGGGCATGGGCCAATGGTCAACACCAAACCAGATGCACCCAAGCATGGGCCAATGGTCCACAACAAACCAGATGCACCAATGCATGTGCCAATGGTCCGCACCAAATGAAATACGCCCGTGCATGGGCCAATGGTCCGCACCAATCCAGCACCTGTGCATGGGCAAATGATCCACACCAAACCAGATGCACCCATGCATGGGCCAATGGTCCACAACAAACCAGATGCGCCCATGCATGGGCCAATGGTCCAGAACAAACCAGATGCGCCCATGCTTGGGCCAATGGTCCACACCAAACCAGACGAGCCCTTGCATGGGCCAATGGTCCATATCGATCTAGATGCACCCATGCATGGGCCAATTGTTCACATGAAACCAGATGCACCCATGCGTGGGCCAATGGTCCACACCAAACCAGATATACCCATCCATGGGCCAATGGTCCACACCAAACCCGATGCACCCATTCATGGGCCAATGGTCCACACCAAACCAGATGCACCCATGCCCTGGCCAATGGTCCACACCAAACCAGCACCCGTGCATGGGCAAATGGTCCACACCAAACCAGATGCACCCATGCATGGGGCAATGGTCCACACCAAACCAGATCCGCCCAGGCATCGGACAATGGCCCACACAAAACCAGATGCGCCCATGCATGGGCCAATGGTCCACACCAAACCAGATGCGCCCGTGCATGGGCCAATGGTCCACTCCAAACCAGATGCACCCATGCATGTGCCATTCGTGCACACCAAACCCGATGCACCCATGCATCTGTTAATGGTCCACACCAAATGAGATGCGCCCATGCATGGGTCATTGGTCCACACAAAACCAGACGCACCCATGCATGGGCCAGTGTTCCAAAACAAACCAGATGTGCCCATGTATGGGCCAGTAGTCCACACAAAACCAGATGCTCCCATGTGTGGGCCTATGGTCCACACCAAACCAGATGCACCCATGCATGCGCCAATGGTCCACAACAAATCAGATGTGCCCATGCATAGGCCAATGTTCCACACCAAACCAGGCAAACCCTTGCATGGGCCAATGGTCCACATCGAACTAGATGCACCCATGCGTGGGCCAATGGTCCACACCAAACCAGATAAACACATCCATGGGCCAATGGTCCACACCAAACCAGATGCACCCATTCATGGGCCAATGGTCCACACCAAACCAGATGCACCCATGCATGGGCCAATGGTCCACACCATGTTATTATCACAATAGGCTTAGATGTGCCTATGATGAGAGATAGAGAGCATAGTCGGATTTCCGTCAGACGGTTTCAAATATCGATAACGATGTGCTCGTTGACTCCAATGGTGATCTGTAAGTTGGATCTAGAGCGCGTTGCTGTCGCCTATCAGCAGCAAGTTGAATCATGAAATTCCATGAAGCGTTGACGACGCTATGGCGGTTTTACTGGCAGGAGGTATAGCAGCCACTATAGTCTTAGAAGTACAAACTTAGCAAGAAGAATTCGAGAGGGAGATGGTTCCCAGCCTCTACGTACCCCAAGAGCCGAGGTCCAGGTTGGTGGTACACCACCACAGAGTCCCCAACCATGAAGAGTCTCGAAACCAACCCTCCAAGGGGCTACACCAAGTGAAATGTAACACTACACGAAGTAGCTTTACTATTTTCAGTATTTAATATTTATCCGCGTCCCTTGGGCTTGAAATATTGAGCTCTTGGTCTTGGTTCTGCAAGATAAATTCTTCTTGAGTTGATGGGGGCTTGCTGCACACACCTGCAACGCGATGGACACTTCACACTCGACAAAATAGAAATAACACATGCGACACGCAAACGACGACTGGACAAGCGAGTTGTAAAAACTCGCTAATGACTTGACCGACACAAACCACATTGTAATACACCATTCAAACACACACACAAGCACTAGATAGCAATGACATATACTCACAATTCATTCCATGCCATGCATGCACACACACAAACAAGGACGACAAGCCGAGTGCAAGCCATAGGGTTGCACCAACAAACTCCCCCTCGGATTGTTGGCCTTAGAATCTGCTCCCCTTAGTTCAGAGCCATCCCAGCAAGCTTGCAACACTTCTAATGCTGCTGCTCAACCAGCCTCTTGGTCATCATATCAGCAAGCTTCGCCGTCGTCCGGCAGTTACCATGCTCCTCACCCAATGCCACTTCACCTTCATGTGCTTGGTAAGGCCATGAAGAACGGGGTTCTAGCCAATGCAATAGCACCCTGGCTATCACAGTAGAGTGGGGTAGGTCCTTGCTGCTCCTCCCCCAATTCAGCTAGCAAACGCCGCTGCCATGCAACCTCTCTTATGGCACGGAAGAGTGCCATGTACTCAGACTCCAGCGAGCTCAATGCTTGGTCGACTTCTTTCTTGCTCTCCCAAGCTGTTGGTCCTCCACCAAAACAGAAGATGAAGCCTCCCACACTTGTCATGTCCTCTGGTTCTGATGCCCAAGATGCATCAGAGAAGGCGGTGAGAAACAGCCTCCCGGATTCGACTCCATCCGCACCCTTTTGACGCCTTTGTGCCGCCGCGGAGTATTGCAGTCCAACAGTTGCTGTTTGGCCAAGGTACTTGGCCACCCTCTCTCCAGCTGTTGCCTGCTCTTCATTAGGGCATTGGACAACCCTAGCCAGCTGCCCAGCAGCAAAGGCTGCATCCGGCCTTGTGTGAACGGCCGCATACATGAGGCTGCGCACCAAGGATTGAAAACGCCGCCTCTCCTCTTCACCAACACTTTCCTCCGCTGGTCATTTCACACACTTGAACCCTGAGTGAAGAGGAGTAGCCACATGACCTTCACTCTTCCCAAAGTTTGCAGCCAAGGCCTCCAAGTACTTCTTTTGATGCACTCGCATCCACCGCTTCTCCACATCTCGCTCAATGTGAAGCCCAAGGTAGTAGTTGACGTCACCAAGGGTCTTGCACTTGAACTTGTCTTGAAGCTTCAGCATCACCTCCTTCACAAGGTAAGAGGAGGGTGAGAATATGAGGATGTCATCCACATAAACCACCATGAAGCTCCTCTGCTCCCCCTCGCCAAGCATGAACAAGGATTGATCGGCCGTTGAGGGAGTGAAGCCGATCGCCTCCAAGACTTCCCGCAGCTTGATCTACCATTGCCTAGGGGCTTGCTTGAGGCCATAGAGTGCTTTCTTCAGCTTCCACACTCTGCCACTCACATCATTGTACCCTTCTGGCTGCTCCATGTAGGTCTCTTCCTCCAAAACGCCGTTGAGGAAGGCCGTTACTATATCCATTTGCTTCACCACACATCCTTTGATGGCCGCCCCGGCGAAGGGGGTTCGAAGGGTTGTACCCTTCACCACAGGAGCATACACTTCATTGTAGTCCTTCTCTTGCTGCTAATACCCCTTGGCTACAAGTCTGCTCTTGTAGCGCTCAATGTTGCCGTCGGCGTCGGTCTTCGCTTGAAGAGCCACTTGGAAGAGATCGCCTTCAGCCCCGGAGGAAGGTTCACCAAGTCAAATGTGTCGTTCTCTATGATGCTCCCCATTTCTTCCTCTGACGCCTTCTTCCACTCCTTCCCATTAGGGCCCTCCCAAGCCTCCTTGGGATTTGTAGGCTCCCCCGGCATCTCCACCGGAGAGAAGAAGGCAAAAGCGCACTCCTCGCTTTCATCTTCCGCATCATCACCTAGCATGAGAGCCGAACCGGTCAAGGTTGAGTTGGCTGGTCCTCTAAGCCGGTCATAGCTCAACCTATTAGGGGGCTGAGTCTTCCTTCTCCCCCTTCCTTCCTCCTCTGCTGCAGGGACTTGAATGCTCTCATGGCGTTGTGGTAAATCTGGTCGGTTCCCGCAAGCACTTGTAGCACGAGGCGGAAGTGACGGTGCACCCTCATCACCTTGCTGCACCTCCTCCTCCTCCTCATCCCCATTCATTTGAGGAGATTGCCTCGTGATTGTGCTGCTGCTACTCAGCTCCAAGGGCAGCTCCACATGCTCCAAGCCGGTACTCTTCACCTCTCCAAGCCGCACACCAATCTTCGCTTGATTCTCCGCCTTCCACTCCTTGTACGGTAAGTTCTCCATGAACTTGCAATCTCTGCTCACCAAGAACTTCTTGGTAAATGGGTTCCAAAGAAGCCATCCCTTGCTGTTTTGAGCCATGCCCACGTGCACGGCCCATGTTGCCTTGGCATCAAGCTTGTTGTGCCGAAGTTTCTTAGGCACAAGTGCCATGCACATGCACCCGAACACCCGAAGCAGATCCACCCTCGGCTTCCTTCCAATCCACTCCACATAGGGCACCCATTTGTCTTCTCCCACGTGAGTCAAGGCTTTGTTCTTGGCCACACAAGCATGCCGCACCGCATCCGGCCAAAAGTAATTGGGTACACCGGCTTCAATGAGAAGTCTTCAAGCCGTCTCCGTGAGTGTCCCATTCGCACGCTCGGCGATGCCGTTCATTGCAGGAGAGTAGGGCATGGTAAGAGAGTGCCTTATGCCCTGCTTCTTCAGCCAAGTTGAGAAATCCTTGCTCAGGAACTCTCCCCCACAATCAGTGCGAATCGCCTTCACAAGTCGGTCTTGTTGCCGCTCCACCATCGGCAACCAATCGGTCTTCACCGTTTCAGCTACGTCAATCTTCTTGGGCAGCACATACACCCAGGTCATGCGAGTGTAGACGTCCACAATGGTGAGGAAGTACTCTGCTCCAGCAGCTCCAAGCTTCAAGGGGCCCACCACATCCATCACCACCTCTTCAAGTGGTGCCTTCGCCATTGTCTCCGAGCTATGGAACGCGTAGCGGGTGAACTTGGCTTGCATGTTGGACAGCCAAGCAACTCATTGGGCTCCCCCTTGACACGTATCCCACTGACCATCTCTTGCTTAACTATCTGCAGCAAAATGGGCGATGCCACATGCCCCATTCACCGATGCAAGGTCAGCCAATCACACTCTCCCGTAGCGGAAGTCGGGTTGGAGAAAGCGGCACTCGCAATCGTGCCCCACAAGCTCTCTCCTTTCTCCTTTGCCGCTGCTGCTTTGCTGATCTTAGGCTTCTCCTCCTCATTTCCACCACCTTTGGCTGCTGCACCACTCTCCTTGGGTTTACACACCTTGATGGTCTCTCCAAGGTTGCACTCCTTCGAGTCACTCTTGGTGTCACTTTGCTTTCCGTGATCACCGCCACCAACCGCTTCAGTCTTGGTGCTGACGCTTGCTGCCACTTGCCTCCCCTTAGGCATGGGGACCACTGGGATTTGCCACATCTCATTGTAGATGTCCCTGTCCTCATGAAGGTCCCAAAGCTTCCGCTCACCAAGCCTCGCGGTATATGTTTTGGAGCCCTTGGAAGATGTGTCCATGCCGGCCTTTTGCAAACGCCGAACAGAAATCAGGTTGGCTGCTAGGTTGGGCACCAAAAGCACGTTCTTGAGGCCCACCATCTTCCCATCAGCACCCTTGAAGATGGCCTTGCCCATGCCTTTCACCTCTGCTCGCTGCCCCAAAGCCGATGTAACATGCTTGACTGGCGACGGTTCGAGTTCGGTGAGCAAGTCCGCACGAGGTGTCATGCTATAGGTGGCGCCGCTATCGATCACCCAAAAGTCCAGAGAGTGAAGAGTGACCTTTCCCACAGTAGTTGGCTCCTCAAAGCCTTCCACACCTCCTGCTGGAGCTGCCACTTGCGTGGAGAAAAAGAAGAATTGGCCCGGGTATCGATCTTCACTCGAGTCCTTGTCGTAGACTCCAACTTTCATGCTTGCCGCTTCGTTTCCACGACCACCACGGCCTCCACGACCTCTGCCTCTTCCTCCCCTTGCTCCTTTGCCCTCTTGGCCTTAAGAAGGGGACCATCCATCAGGCAATCTGAAGCAATCTCTCCACATGTGGCCGATCTTGTGACAAAAGTGGCATTCGCCATCAAATCGACCGCGCCCACGCCCGTAGCCATTGTTGTTGTTATTGCTACCATATCCTCCATTACCACGGCCTGCATTGAAGTTACTGCTGCCAAATCTTCCTCCTCGCGCTCTGCCCCTTCCACGGCCGTGCCCACGGCCCATGCTTGCAACTCCGGCACCATCGGGACCCGCCAATTCGCGACGGCGGAAATCTTCTTGTAAGATTTCCCGCTTCACATCTTCGAGTGAGAGATGGGGCAGATCTCGATTAAGGTTGATGATGAGCGAGGACCATGAGACCGGAAGTAAGGCCAGCAGCTTGGTCTTCTTTTGAAGGTCACTGTAGTTCAGGGCAGCTCCTTCGAGCCGTGTCAACAAGTCGAAGAATTTCTGCACTCCTTCCTCCACCGGTTCGCCTTCGTCAATTCGAAGTGCCGCCATTTGCCGCTCCAAAACCACAGCCACCGCCGCTGTTGCAGGAGCGTGTACACCCTTGAGAGCAGCCCATGCCTTTGGTCCCTTTGCTGGTTCACGCTGAAAAGGCTTGATGTGACGGATTTGGCTGCTCCCCAACGCTTGCCCAAGTAGAAGGTAGCCTTGTGCGCTCATCCGCACCCACGAGCACTTCTCCGGGTCGTTCTCGGGGCGCTTCTTCGTTCCTTCCATCACCTCCAGCAGATCATATTGGTCGAAGATGTTCCCCATCTTGAAGGACCACTCAGCAAAGTTGTCACCGTTGAACTTGTCAAGGCCAAACACTCTAGGCTCATCCCTAGAGGGTCCAAGGCTAGGTTGCAACGGAGCAACGGGTGGATCTTGGTGTTGACCTTGTGCTTGGGCGTCTTCTCTGCCTCCAGCACCTTTGCCACCCCCTTCCTCAGGTCTAGGCATAGTTGAGACGGCTCCAAGGGGCTCTGATACCACTTCTTATAATCAAAATAGGCTTAGATGTGCCTATAATGAGAGATAGAGAGCACAGTTGGATTTCCGTCAGACAACTTCAAATATTGATAACGATGTGCTCGTTGACTCCAACGGTGTTCTGTAAGTTGGATCTGGAGCGAGTTGCTGTCGCCTATCAGCAGCAAGTTGAATCATGAAATTCCATTAAGCTTTGACAACGCTATGACGGTGTTACTGGCAGGAGGTATAGCAGCCACTATAGTCTTAGAAGTACAAACTTAGCAAGAAGAATTCGAGAGGGAGATGGTTCCCAGCCTCTACATACCCCAAGAGCCGAGCTCCAGATTGGTGGTACACCACCACAGAGTCCCCAACCACGAAGAGTCTCGAAACCAACCCTCCAAGGGGCTACACCAAGTGAAATGTAACACTACACGAGCAAGCGTTACTATTTTCACTATTTAATATTTATCCGCGTCCCTTGGGCTTCAAATCTTGAGCTCTTGGTCTTGGTTCTGCAAGATAACTTCTTCTTGAGTTGATGGGGGCTTGCTGCACACACCTGCAACGCGATGGACACTTCACACTCGACAAAATAGAAAGAACACATGCGACACGCAAACGACGACTTGAAATGCGAGTTGTAAAAACTCGCTAATGACTTGACCGACACAAACCACATTGTAATACACCATTCAAACACACACACAAGCACTAGATAACAATGACATAGACTCACAATTCATTCCATGCCATGCATGCACACACACAAACAACGACGACAAGCCGAGTGCAAGCCACAGAGTTGCACCAACACACCAAACCAGCACCCGTGCATGGGCAAATGGTCCACACCAAACCAGATGCACCCATGCATGGGGCAATGGTCCACACCAAACCAGATCCGCCCAGGCATCAGCCAATGGCCCACACAAAACCAGATGCGCCCATGCATGGGCCAATGGTCCACACCAAACCAGATGCGCCCGTGCATGGGCCAATGGTCCACTCCAAACCAGATGCACCCATGCATGTGCCAATGGTCCACACCAAACCAGATGCACCCATGCATGGGCCAATGGTCCACAACAAACCAGATGCACCCATGCATGGGCCAATGGTCAACACCAAATGAAATGCACCCATGCGTCTCTTAATGGTCCACACCAAACCAGATGCGCCCATGTGTGGGCCAATGGTCCACACCAAACAAGATGCACCCATGCATGGGCCAATGGTCCGCACCAAATGAGATGAGCCCGTGCATGGGCCAATGGTCCAGACCAAACCAGATGCGCCCATGCATGGGCCAATGGTCCACACCAAACCAGATGCGCCCATGCATGAGCCAATGGTCCACACCAAACCAGATGCACCCATGCATGGGCCATTGGTGCACACCAAACCAGATTCACCCATGCATGCGGCAATGGTCCACACCAAACCAGATGCGCCCGTGCATGGGCCAATGGTCCACACCAAACCAGCACCCATGCATGGGCAGATGGTCCACACCAAAGCAGATGCACCCATGCATGGGGCAATGGTCCACACAAAACCAGATGCGCCCAGGCATCGGCAAATGGCCCACACCAAACCAGATGCGCCCATGCATGGGCCAATGGTCCACACCAAACAAGATGCGCCCATGCATGGGCCAATGATCCACTCCAAACCAGATGCGCCCATGCATGGGCCAATGGTCCACTCCAAACCAGATGCACCCATGCATGTGCCATTGGTGCACACCAAATCAGATGCACCCATGCATGGGCCAATGGTCCACACGAAACCAGACGCACCCATGCATGGACCAATGGTCCAAAACAAACCAGATGCGCCCATGCATGGGCCAGTAGTCCAAACAAAACCAGATGCGTCCATGTGTGGGCCTATGGTCCACACCAAACCAGATGCACCCATGCATGGGCCAATGGTCCGCACCAACTGAGATGAGCCCATGCATGGGACAATGGTCCAGACCAAATCAGATGCGCCCATGCATGGGCCAATCGTCCACACCAAACCAGATGCGCCCATGCATGGGCCGATGGTCCACACCAAACCAGATGCACCCATGCATGTGCCATTGGAGCACACCAAACCAGATGCACCGATGCATGAGCCAATGGTCCACAACAAACCAGATGGGCCCATGCATGGGCCAATAGTCCACACAAAACCAGATGCGCCCATGCGTGGGCCAATGGTCCACACCAAACCAGATGCACCCTTGCATGAGCCAATGGTCCGCACCAAATGAGACGAGCCCGTGCATGGGCCAATGGTCCAGACCAAACCAAATGCACCCCGCCATGGGCCAATGGTCAACACCAAACCAGATGCACCCAAGCATGGGCCAATGCTCGACACCAAACCAGATGCACCCATGCATGGGCCAATGGTCCACAACAAACCAGATGCACCCATGCATGGGCCAATGGTGCGCACCAAATGAAATGCACCCGTGCATGGGCCAATGGTCCACACCAAACCAGCACCTGTGCATGGGCAAATGATCCACACCAAACCAGATGCACCCATGCATGGGCCAATGGTCCACACCAAACCAGATGCGCTCATGCATCGGTCAATGGTCCACACCAAACCAGATGCGCCCATGCATGGGCCTATGGTCCACACCAAACCAGATGCACCCATGCTTGGGCCATTGGTCCACACCAAACCAAATGCACCCATGCATGGGCCAATGGTCCACACCAAACTAGATGCACCCATGCATGGGCCAATGGTAACGCTACTTCGTGTAGTGTTACATTTCACTTGGTGTAGCCACTTGTTTCGAGACTCTTCATGGTTGGGGACTCTGTGATGGTACCACCAACTTGGACCTCGACTCGTGGGGTATGTAGAGGCTGGGAACCGTCTCAATCGCAAATCTTCTTGCTTAGTTTGTACTTGTAAGACTACAGTGGCTCCTATACCTCTTGCCAGTCAAACCGCCATAGCGTTGTCAAATGTTCATGGAATTTCATGATTCAACTTGCTGCTGATAGACGCCATCAACGCGCTCCAGATCCATTTTACAGATCAGTGTTTTAGTCTTTGATCATATCGTTATCATCATTTGAAGCCGTCTGACGAAAATCTGACTGTGCTCTCAATCTCTCATTTTAGGCACATCTGAGCCTATTGTGATTATAAAAAGTGGTATCAGAGCCCCTTGGAGCCATTTCGACCATGCCTAGATCTGGGGAAGGGGTTGGCAGAGGTGCTGGAGGCAGAGAAGATCCCCAAGTACAAGGCCAACACCAAGATCCACCCATTGCTCCCATGCAACCTAGCCATGGCCTCTCTAGGGATGAGCCTAGATTGTTTGGCCTTGACAAGGTCAACGGTGACAACTTTGCTGAGTGGTCCTTCAAGATGGAGAACATCTTTAACCACTATGATCTGCTGGAGGTGATGGAAGAAGCAGAGAAGCGCCTTGAGAACAACCCGGAGAAGTGCTCGTGGGTGCGGAAGAGCGCACAAGGCTACCTTTACTTGGGCAAGCGTTGGGGAGCAGCCAAATCCGTCACATCAAGCCTTTTCAGCGTGAACCAGCAAAGGGACCAAAGGCATGGGCTGCTCTCAAGGGTGTACACGCTCCTGCAACAGCGGCGGTGGCTGTGGTTTTGGAGCGGCAAATGGCGGCACTTCGAATTGACGAAGGCGAACCGGTGGAGGAAGGAGTGCAGAAATTCTTCGACTTGTTGACACGGCTCGAAGGAGCTGCCCTGAACTACAGTGACCTTCAAAAGAAGACCAAGCTGCTGGCCTTACTTCCGGACTCATGGTCCTCGCTCATCATCAACCTTAATCGAGATCTGCCCTTCCTCTTGCTCGAAGATGTGAAGCGGTAAATCTTACAAGAAGATTTCAGCCGTCGCGAAATGGCGGGTCCCGATGGTGCCGGAGATGCAAGCATGGGACGTGGGAACGGCCGTGGAAGGGGCAGAGGGCGAAGAGGCAGATTTGGCAGCAGTAACTTCAATTGAGGCTGTGGTAATGGAGGATATGGCAGCAATAACAACAACAATGGCTACGGGCGTAGGCGCGGTCCATTTGATGGCGAATGTGACTTTTGCCACAAGACCGACCACATGTGGAGAGATTGCTTCAGATTTCCCAAAGGATGGCCCCCTTCTCAAGGCCAAGAGGGCAAAGAAGCAAGGGGAGGAAGACGCAGAGGTCGTGGAGGTCGTGGTGGAAATGGAAGCGAAGCGGCAAGCATGAAAGGTGGAGACTACGAGACGGGCCCGAGTGAAGATCGATACCCGGGCCAATTCTTCTTTGTCTCCATGCAAGTGGCAGCTGCAGCAGGAGCTGTGGAAGGCTTTTAGGAGCCAGCTACTGTGGGAAAGTTCACCCTTCACTCTCTGGACTTTTAGGTGATCGATAGCGGTGCCACCTATAGCAGGACACCTCGTGCGGACTTGCTCACCGAACTCGAACGGTCGCCAGTCAAGCATGTTACATCGGCTTTGGGGCATCGAGCAGAGGTGAAAGGCATGGGCAAGGCCATGTTCAAGGGTGCTGATGGGAAGATGATGGGCCTCATGAACGTGATTTGGGTGCCCAACCTTGCAGCGAACCTGATTTCCGTACGGCATTTGCACAAGGCCGGCATGGACACATCTCCCAAAGGATCCAAAACTTATACCGCGAGGCTCGGTGAGCGGAAGCTTTGGGACCTTCATGAGGACAGGGACATCTACAATGAGATGTGGTGAATCCCAGTGGTCTCCATGCCTAAGGGGAGGCAAGTGGCAGCAAGCGTCAGCACCAAGACTGAAGCGGTTGGTGGCGGTGATCATGGAAAGCAAATTGACACCAAGAGTGACTCGATGGAGTGCAATCTTTGAGGGACCAGAAAGGCGTGTGAGCCCAAGGAGAGTGGTGCAGCAGCTAAAAATGGTTGAAATGAGGAGGAGAAGGCTAATATCAGCAAAGCAGCAGCGGCAAAGGAGAAAGGAGAGAGCTTGTGGGGCACAATTGCGAGTGCTGCTTTCTCCAATCCGATTTCTGCTACGGGAGAGTGTGATTGGCTGACCTTGCATCGGTGAATGGGGCATGTGGCATTGCCCATTTTGCTGCAGATAGTTAAGCAAGGGATGGTCAGTGAGATACGTGTCAAAGGGGGGTCCAATGAGTTGCTTGGCTGTCCAACATGCATGCAAGCCATGTTCACCCGCCACCCGTTCCATAGCTCGGAGACAACGGCGAAGGCACCACTTGTTGAGGTGGTGATGGATGTGGTGGGCCCTTTGAAGCTGGAGCTGCTGGAGCTGAGTTCTTCCTCACTATAGTGGATGTCTACACTCACATGACTTGGGTGTATGTGCTGTCCAAGGAGTGAAGCGTAGGTGAAACGGTGAAAACCGATTAGTTGCCGATGGTGGAGCGGCAACAAGTCTGGCTTGTGAAGGAGATTCGCACTAACCGTGGGGGAGAGTTCCTGAGCAAATGGTTCTCAACATGGCTGAAAGAGCAGAGCATAAGGCACTCTCTCATCGTGCCCTACTCTCCTGCAATGAACGGCATCGTCGAGCGTGCGAATCGGACACTCACGGAGATGGCTCAGGGACTTCTCATTGAAGTAGGTCTACCCAATTACTTTTGGCTGGATGCGATGCGGCCAGCTTGTGTGGCCAAGAAAAGAGCCTTAACTCATGTGGGAGAAGACAAATGGGTGCCCAACACCGTCACTTCCGCCTCGTGCTACAACTGCGCGGGAACCGACCAGATTTGCAGCAACGCCATGAGAGCATCCAAGTCCCTGCAGCAGAGGAGGAAAGAAGGGGGAGAAGTAAGACTCAGCCCCCCAATACGTTGAGCTATGACCGGCTTGGAAGACCAGCCAACTCAACCTTGACCGGTTTGGCTCTCATGCTAGGAGATGATGCGGAAGATGAAAGCGAGGAGTGCGCGTTTGCCTTCTTCTCTCTCGTGGAGACGCTGGGGGAGCCTACAAATCCCAAGGAGGCTTGGGACGGCCCCAATGGGAAGGAGTGGAAGAAGGCCTCAGATGAAGAAATGAGTAGCATCATAGAGAACGACATATTTGACTTGGTGAACCTACCTCCCGGGCGGAAGGCGATCTCTTCCCCATTGCTCTTCAAGCGCAAGACCGATGCCGATGGGAAAATTGAGCGGTACAAGAGCAGGCTTGTAGCCAAGGGGTACCAGCAGCAGGAGAAGGAAGACTACAATGAAGTACATGCTCCAGTGGGTAAGGGTACAACCGTTCGAACTCTCTTCGTCGCGGCGGCCGTTAAAGGATGGGTGGTGAAGCAAATGAATATCGTAACGGCCTTCCTCAACGGAGTTTTGGAGGAAGAGACCTACATGGAGCAGCCAGAAGGGTACAATGATGGGAGTGACAGAGTGTGGAAGCTGAAGAAAGCACTCTATGGCATCAAGCAAGCCCCTAGGCACTGGTATATCAACTGCGGGAGGTCTTGGAGGCGATCGGCTTCACTCCCTCAACGGCCGATCAATCCTTGTTCAGCTTGGCGAGGGGGAGTAGATGAGCTTCATGGTGGTTTACGTGGTTGACATCCTCGTATTCTCAACCTCCTCTGACCTTGTGAAGGAGGTGATGCTGAAGCTTCAAGACAAGTTCAAGTGCAAGACCATTGGTGACGTCAACTACTACCTTGGGCTTCACATTGAGCGAGATGTGGAGAAGCTGTAGATGCGAGTGCATCAAAAGAAGTACTTGGAGGCCTTGGCTGCAAACTTTGGGAAAAATTAAGGTCATGTGGCAACTCCTCTACCCTCGGGGTTCAAGTGTGTGAAAGGACCAGCGAAGGAAATTGTTGGTGAAGAGGAGAGGCGCCGTTTTCACTCCTTGGTAGGTAGCCTCATGTATGCGGCCGTTCACACAAGGCCGGATACAGCCTTTGCTACCAGGTAGCTAGATAGGGTTGTCCAATGCCCTAATAAATAGCAAGTAGCAGTTGGAGAGAGAGTGGCCAAGTACCTTGGCCAAACAGCAGCTGTTGGACTGCAAGATTCCGCGACGGCACAAAGGTGTCAAAAGGGTGCAGATGGAGTCAAACACGGGAGGCTCTTTCTCACCGCCTTCTCTGATGCATCTTGGGCATCAGAACCTGAGGATATGACAAGTGTGGGAGGCTTCATCTGCTGTGTTGGAGTAGGACCAATAGCTTGAGAGAGCAAGAAACAAGTGGACCAAGCATTGAGCTCGGTGGAGTCCGAGGGTAGTGACAGCGACGGTACCACGCTAGCAACAGCGACGGTAGCTGTGGTACCGACATTTTGGCTTTTGCTAGCTGAATTGGGGGAGGAGAAGCAAGGACCTACCCCACTATATTGTGATAGACAGGGTACTTTTTCTGATAAATGTGTAGTGTTCTGTGGTGTAGTTTTCTCTAGCTGGTTGTGGGCTATTAGAATTTGGGCAAAAGAATTTGGGTTGGTTGGCACGGTTTGATCTCATTACCTTTCTGTGAGAGTACGACCCCGTTACACTAATTTCCCCTTTCCATATTTTCTATCTATTTCATTCCTCTTTCACTCTTGATTCATTTGGTCTTTATCTCATCTCATTTGGTTTCCTATTCCTCCTTTTCCATTATCCTTTGGTTTATCCTGTTATTATAATTATATCACCGACCAGGCTCGGGATGTACTGGCGCGCTATATCTAGCGTAATCCTGTCGTAATCCCTTAAAGCCAATAGCCTCGCGTGGCTATACGCATGGTGATTCTATTTCTAGAAGGGTCTATTCCCTTTGGATAGGATAAGCCTGGTTACCTGATGTAATCTGGAAGTATAAAAGCCCCTTGTACTGATTGATAGTGCAACATTGAGCAAACCTTTTCCTCGGGACATTCGATCCTGTGACACTTGGTAATCAGAGCCAAGGGTTCAGCTCAACGCTTAACCGCTGGGCCCCCAGGAGCACGCGGAGGATGGAGTCGAAACTTCGTTTCCTGTAAGGACAATGCACTTTCATTTAAGTTTCGACTCACCTCTCGCAGTTGCACCTGGAGTCCCCTTCGAAGGGGAGATGCCTCGCCAACCGTTCGATGGACTGCATCGACGGTGCCGATTTTTCGCGGGGGCAAACGGCCTTGACCTGGCGAGCGCGTCAGTTCCGGCGGAACACTCCCTGCGACATTCGGAGAAGTTCGCAGTGCGCCACGACACTCAGAGTTGCGCGGAAATCTGCACAGCTGCGACCAACGACATCCGTCCGATGGGGATTCGACGCTTCAGATCGACCGAGGCGAAAACGAAATCCTTCTGAGCGAGTTCGAGTTTCAGCGCGAATGGGAACGGGACCTTGCAAGCCGCGAAATTCTTCGGAGCGTTGGATCGTTCGACAGCCCACATCGACGACCGAGAATTGCTGCAGGAAACGAGTCAACCCGTGCACCGAAAGCTGCTGAACGCGACTCAGGAGGTTCCTCAGATCGCTTGGAGTTTGGACCGTCGGATCGGATCCTACTTCAACAGACGAGATGGAGCGCGATTTCTGCACAAAGGGAGAATGACGCGCAGAACCAAAACTCAGCCGCCTTCGACACCGTCGACAACATCTGAACAACCAAATTCGAATTCCTTCATTTGGTGACGAATTTGGTGCGCAAATCATCTGCGGAGTCAGAAATCTGCCAGATTATTACCTACTTGGTAATATCTGCATGCAGAAAAATGACAGGAGAACGTGGATCGTCGGATTGGTGCGGAATCAACGGCACGAATACAGAAGAGACTACACTATGGGAAATCATCATCATGGAGACAACATTCGTGACCACCGACTGCACAATCGACGCATCTTCTGACTGGTGTCGATAACGATCGAGTTATTTTGACGAAGTCATCTTCGTTAAAAATGGATCGACATCAACACAGCGAGATCTTCACCCAGGAAAAACAATGGAGCTGCGTGAAGACATGTCCTCCATCCATGAGACACTTCTTCATACAAATTGATTGACAAGCGATGGGATTGCAGAGAAGTAGCCGTTTCTCTTGCAATGCTCCCAAGTTCAAGTTGCTGCGAAGGAGCAGATTTCGCACGCAACGACGACGCAGTGAACCCGTCTCGTCAAGGCCAGCGAGACACTACTTCGTAACAGGAGCTGAACGATTCGTCTTCATCAAGAATCTCAGCCATCCGAGGTGATTGATTGGAGCAGTCTCAACATCAACCTTACGAGGCGACACACCAATCATGCGTCGCGATTCCAGGTGTTAATGACCTGCGTGGAAGAAAATTCTGTGCACGTCACGATGCTTGACAGATTGAGGAGTAATTAACCTCTAATCCGGCAAGTACTCGTTCACTAGCGACCCTACGGCACATGCATTGGAGGCGATTCTACCAGAAGCCGAAGCGTTACAAGCATCAGCGTAACTTCGACGATGCAGGAGAACGTCAAGCAACACGAGGTGTCAACAAATGAGGGAGATGCGGACTACTACAACACGATCACGCGCTCTACCGACCGTACATCGGAGGCACGGATGAGCATACCAGGGATTGCTACCCGTGGATACATTGAGGGGAGAAGCAAATTTCTCTTCATACCCTCAAATGAAACAATCACCGGCAGCAATGGAACAACACATGTGTACTAATGTGCACGTGTTCCTGGTAGTTACGCCTGTTACACCCATCAGGAACACTCTACTGGGAAGAGGGAGTTGATGGATTCTCCTTCAACTAGTATGAGTTGAGAGAATTCTCTGTAGCAGCTGCCGCCGTCGCCGTCGTCGCAACCGCCGCCGCCGCCACAGCAGAAGACTCGACACAACAGTCACAACCAAACCCTGATGGATGATTCTCCGCTCAATATAGATAATGCTGGATTATATTCCAGTGGGTCGTTAAGTCCCGGCCAGGCACAGTCCTATGATTTCCAGCTAGTGGGAAGGAGATACCACTATGCGAAGAAACAACATGGCAATGCCATATACCCTCAAGAGCGGAAGATATTTGCTCTTATGAGGATGGGAGGACCACGGTACTCTACCGGTATACAAGTCCTCATAGCCTATGGCTTTCCTTAAAAGTCATAAAACCTGCGTCGCAACCAATCCATCACCAGCACCAACTCCACGGAAGCAGATAGGCGTGAAATGGAGCGCCGACGCCACTCCGGATAGTGGACTCCGCGTATCTCCAATAACACCCCTGTTTGCCGAAATGGAGCAGACTTCAACACTGAAGCTGGGTAGCTGAGACATCTTCTACATCAACGCTACTTCAAGGACAGTGACAGAATGAGACAACACATGATGGCACCAGAAGACCTATCCCAATATGTGCGCCCAGACACCGATGCCTACCGATGGCCTCCGTGCTAAACTGGAAGTGCATAAGGTCATACTGGATTGGCTGTCAGCAATGCTCATTTCGAAATGGGAGAGGATTATTTGGGAATACCCCTAATATTCCCAAGTATCCTAACCCATCAGCGTAAGATATCTACACAGCTGAGATTCCTTGCTTGAGCAACCACCGAGGGAAACTACTTGGCACCGATTCTGGAAGTTACCAGCTCCGCGTTTGTGGTACCAACCCCTCGCATGGTTCTGAACACAAGGGATATGCTGAGCAGCACTTCGCATGCGCTGTTGTACTCAAGGCAATGTGAGCAGCAGACCGCGTGGTGGACAGGGTTACTACTAGTGATTCTGCTCTCCATTCCGCAGCACTACGATGCCGAGTGGGTACGACTCGCGACAAAACTACGGCATGGACGAGCATTCAACAGAAGCTGCATGTAACTGATACAACACTGCTACAGAAGCAGTACTACGACACGACTGCCATACCACCAACACTTGGTGATCTTCACACGTGGACCAGTTGCGGGTAACAGCATGCACAGATCGGACAACATAGCCATTCATCTGCACGTTACAACACACTGTTCCAACCACTCAAGTCTCCAACTACAACTTGCACCTGCCCATATATCACTGACGGCGATACACGCTATCCTTCCTTGCTATGGACGGAGCCTGCTCACTCCGTAGCAACAGACAGTTCTTGCTACAGTCCAACTTGCTTCCGATTTCATCGTCATCGTCCACCATCGTGTACATCGACCACACAAGCACCTCTTGGACATCCAACAGCAGCAGAAGCACCTGGCTACTCATCACAACAGTTATCGACACCATAATTTCGACATCAGCCATCTTCCACCCAAGCTTCAACCTTGCTTCTGCGGGTCTATCATCGTTGAAGCAAAGGTCACTTCAGTCAACTTCCGCTTGTGCCTACCAGCCACTTGGAAGATCCATACCGCCTTCCATACCAGCTTCTTAAACCCTATCAAGACCAAACATGCTCTACATCGAATGCCAACCAACGTCGCCGCCCGTGTCCATCCACGCCATGGGACAACTACGTGCTCGGACATCGTCGTCATCAGAATGGCACTCTGGAGCTTCTTCTTTGCTGGAAGGATTTTGATCCTTCTGACGCTGCGTCTCTGAACTCGACATGGGTAACGCCCGTCGTCCTCTTCGCAACTACCTTGTCAAGCAGGGTGTTACTTCTACCACCCAGCTTTGAGGGGGGGAAGTGTGAGAGTACGACCCCGTTACACTAATTTCCCCTTTCCATATTTTCTATCTATTTCATTCCTCTTTCACTCTTGATTCATTTGGTCTTTATCTCATCTCATTTGGTTTCCTATTCCTCCTTTTCCATTATCCTTTGGTTTATCCTGTTATTATAATTATATCACCGACCAGGCTCGGGATGTACTGGCGCGCTATATCTAGCGTAATCCTGTCGTAATCCCTTAAAGCCAATAGCCTCGCGTGGCTATACGCATGGTGATTCTATTTCTAGAAGGGTCTATTCCCTTTGGATAGGATAAGCCTGGTTACCTGATGTAATCTGGAAGTATAAAAGCCCCTTGTACTGATTGATAGTGCAACATTGAGCAAACCTTTCCTCGGGACATTCGATCCTGTGACACTTTCCAACCCATACAACCTCAAACCCACTACAACATCCTTGATGTTGCCGATGTGGCACTTGGGAGTGTTGGGGTTTGGTCTAGGGCGAGGGTTGGTGGTGTTTGACAATCACATACTGGAACTTTTCCAGATCTAATTGCTTCCCCACTCGTTTTGACTAGGTCATTCATGGCTTCCTAGCCAAATTACCAGCAGATCCCCTAACACAGATTTCATCATAATCGGTGGCTCAAATATTGGTTATGAACGTGCTTTACCATTCTGGAAATCAGAGATTAAGAACTTTCCAACGCGTACAAGCTCATTTCTAGAAGTTACCTGAGCTGCACGCAATGTTCCGTTGAGGTCGTCAGACTTAATCTCTAATTAATTCTCTCCAGATTTGCACGATTTCCATCATTGGTATGAGAGCCACGGTTAGAGGACGTTCTTTCCTCCATTGGAAGAGATCTAGAGAGGCTTGAAGTGCTCCAGATCTAGGGTTTGACATGGCCCAAAAGTTGGATGGCCCTCCTAGGTTTACCGGCTCGGACTTTTCGCTATGGAGGTTCCAGTTCACACTATGGCTAGGTATTAAGGACCTAGAAAGTGTGTTGGATGGATCGGAGAAGCGACCACGAGCTGACTCTGGGGAGGCGTCTACTGGAGCAACCAGCCAAGTGGGATCCGGGGCTGGGGGAGCGTCGTTGATTGGGGGGAATGAAGGAGGAACCGCTGCAACTCGAACCGGAAGGTCGCAACCAAGTAGCGAGGAGTTGCTCAAAGCTCAAGAAGCATGGGATCGGAAGGATCGCCAGGCATTTCAGTACCTATGTTGGGCTTTGGTGGGGCAACTGGAGCTTCTTAAGATGCTGATTGACCTGAAGGGAAAGGAAGGTGCAGCGGCTGCAGCTTGGAAAAGAGTACAAGATAGGCACTTGCAGAAAGGGCGTCTAAGTGTGCTTACTTGGCGGAAGCGGTTTTACACCATGGAGCGGAACTATGGAGAGGGGGAGACCATGGTTCAGTATCTCCAGAGGGTGGATGAGAATGTGAGGGCTTTGGAGGAGCTGGATTACATGGTAGATGAGAAGGAGATCATCTATACTACGCTCCAAGGGTTGGATCAAGCGGCTAATGAGGCATTACTACAGTACCTTCACCTCGAGCAACAGAAATGGACCAAGGTGTGGATTTGGGGGGTTCTAATTTCTGATGAGGCTTGCAAGGTTGATGCTGGAAGAGGCCTAAAAGGAGGCATGGGTGCAGCAGATAAAGCTTCCTTCAGGAAAGGCTATCAACAGCAAGGAGGTGGGGGGAAGAAGAAAGAGTTGGACAAATGCCTTGTGCCCGGATGCAACAAAAAACTCTTAAAAGAGTTGCTAGAGTAGGCCTGAGGGATGGGAGCCTCACGGCTACTCTGGAGAGGCCCCACCAGTGACCAAACCTGATTGGGTGGAGAAAAGGATGAAGAAGGGGCTCTCGAACAAGAAGGGAGCAACGGCCGCAACTGCTAAGGATGAGAAGGGCCAAGACGACTCCTCCGATGATGGTTTCTCGTTTCTCATGCTAGGACAGGATGCAGCTCTTGCTGGCCGTTCACTGGCTGATCCCAACTTCCTGGTTCTAGATTCCGGAGCAACATCTGGGATGCTTCCTCGCCGTGATCTCTTCACCTCCTACCATCCTCTCCCACCAAACTCAAGGAGCGTGATTGTTGGGAGCGGAGATTTGCTGCAGGCAATTGGCATCGGCACGATCACCATTAAGGGGAAGGAGGGGGAGCTAGTGGGTGTGAAGGGGGTCCTTCACGTCCCTGGTTTGGCTGCAAACCTCCTTTCATGCTCACAGCTGGCTAAACAGAGATACATCTGCACTTTCACTGAGGGAGGGTGCACTGTTAGAAAGGGTGAAACTGTGGTGATGGAGGCAAAGCTGGACACGGGTTTATACCTTGTTCCAGCTTGTGTGCCTAATTGTTACAAGGCACATATGGTTTTTTCTGAGGAAGCCGCTTGTAGCACTCGCTGAAGGCAGGTGGAAACAGTGTCACCTGAGTTGCTACACCTTCGCATGGGGCACGCGGGGAAGCAGCAACTGCTGGAGTGTGTGAAGAAGGGGGAGCTGAAGGGGGTGGAGGTCAAGGAAGGAGCTGGGCAGCAGAGCAAATGTCCTGACTGCACGTCTGGAAAGCTGCCTAGAACCTCATTCCCTATCTCCTCTGATCATGCCTCGACTCCCCTTGAGCTGGTGCACACGGATGTGTGTGGACCGATGCAAACTCCTGACCGAGAAAAGGGCAGTAGATACTTTGTCACCTTTCTTGATGACTTTAGTCGACTTAGCTGGGTCATCTTGGTGAAGACCAAGGATGAGGTGGCAAAGGTGTTTAAGCGGTGGATACGCTATGTGGAGAGGGATTCAGGGGCCAAGGTGAAGGTTTTAAGGTCAGATCGGGGTGGAGAGTACCTTGGGAAAGAACTTCAAACCTTCTTGGAAAAAAAGGGTATTACCCACCAGCTCTCTGTACCTTACACGCCGCAGCAAAATGGGGCAGCGGAACGGCTTAACAGGACCTTGACTGATTTGGCTCGCGCCATCCTTGCCCATGCCGAGCTTGAATACACTCGGTGGGGGGCAGCAGTGCAGTATGCCAACTGGGTGAAGAACAGGATGGGCAGCAAGGGGCTTGGAGGCAAGAGCCCATACTCCTTATGGACAGGGAAGGTGCCGAATGTTTCCATGGCACGAGTGTGGGGGTGCATGGGTGCATGGCACAGTATAAGGTACCTGACCAGCAAAGGAGGAAGCTAGATCCTAAGGCACAGTGGGGGATTTTTCTTGGGGATTCTGAGAGGAGCAAGGCTTGGGTGCTGTGGAGTGTAGCTGACCAGCGTGTGTTGGAGAACTGTGATGTGGTTTTCCATGAGGGGCTGAATTTTAAGGGGTGGAAGGAGCATGGTACAAGCCAAAGTGGGACTTCCATTCAAGACCCTCATACGGCCTCTATCTTTGAGGGGGCATGGGAGGACCCTGGAGATGAAGGGGAGGAGCAGCAGGAGGAGCCAGAACCAGCTGATCCTAACCATGAGGAGTCCCGAGAGACAGATTCTACCCCTCAGCCAGCCACGCAGGCCGATGTGCGTGATGATCAGCCGGAGCAGCATGTGCCTTCAACTCCATCGAGAAGCAGTTGGCAGCAGTTGTTGAATCAGCAGCTGTCCAAGACTCCAAGGACTCCAATGGAGAGGGTGACTTGGGAGGAGAAGCTGCGAAGGCTGGAAGAAGGAGAGGCAACACCTCTGCGATGCAGTGCTCGAATTTCCCAGCCACTTGAAAGGTTTTCACCGGGGCACATTGCACGCATGCATGATCATCTTGTGTCTGATTTGGATGATTGCATGCTTGTGGACATGCATGGGCATGAGTATGCTCTTGATGTGTGTCTAATGGGTCAGGTGCATGAGCCTAGGTCAGTCCACGAGGCGCTGAACCGTCCCGAATGGGTGGAGTCCATGCATGAGGAGCTTGAGTGTCACAAGGTAAATGGATCATCTGAGCTGGTTGATCCAGCAGTGGTACCACCTGGTTTGGAGGTCCTCAGGTGTCAATGGGTTTGGAAATACAAGCATAACCCTGATGGTACCATTGAGAGGCCTAAGTCCAGATTGGTGGTGATGGGAAACATGCAGAAATTGGGAGTACAGTATGAAGAAGTGTACTCTCCAGTTGGGAAGCATGCGACCTTGAGAGGTATGCTTGGAATTTCGGCTGCTTTGGGGCTTGATATCCATCATATGGACGTTAAACGACAGCCCTGGGCCTAGCTCTGCCTCGGTCCTGTACGCTGACAACAGGGCCATGATCCTCCTGTGTCAGGAGCCTCGACTCGAGGGCAGAGCGAAGCACATCCAGCCGCGGTACTTCCTCCTGCGTGAGCTCCAGCAGCGCCGCCAGGCGCGCGTAGTACACTTGGCCTCCGATGCCAACACAGCTGATATCTTTACGAAGGCGCTTGCGCCTAAAGATCATCAGCGACACTGTGTACAGCTAGGTCTCGTTCCTGTAGTCTCTCACTTGCTAGGGCCTTGACTTTGTACTGCCCTTTATATATATATTTTACCCTGACTGGCCTTGTGGCCTCTCCCAGTGGTTGGACTAGTAGTGCCGCCCTGGTCTTGCTCTTGCCTTGTCTGTACTCCTTGTGACTGGTCTTTAGACCCGTGTCTCAGAGGCTGGACTGGTAGTGCTGCCCTGAGCTGCTTCTTCCCTTGTTAGGCACTGCCCCTATATAGTCTAGGGGGTGTGTCAAACATAACTTATGCAGTTACTGTAGACTATATATGTTTGTGCCTTAGTGAGTACAACTCACCAATCTATATTGTCTTGTATCTCACCATTCTAGTCATTATTAATTCTGATACCTATCTAGCCTATATCATGCAACATGTTTGACGTTCTGCTCACTTCATGCGTTGCAGGTAAGGTGCCCCTACTTCAAGGGGGGCTCTCTTGAACTCCCTCTTTCATTTGTAGACTCGGGCTTTAAGGGAATACTCATAATATAGATGAACTGTAAAGGAAAATGGCAGGAGACGATACAAAAACAAGGAACATGCACAAGTGCAAACTCAACCTACGGTATTTTCAGTGTGCATAAGCTGAAACCCCATACAACGCAACCTTTGCATTCCTTGGTGTATAAAAAAGGGAGTCCAGTGTGCTTTCGTAGGACCAATCCTGCTGTCTGCTGATGCTGAGAATGCTGCCTCTGTATTTCATGAGCTGGTGGTGCCACTGGATGAGAGACAGCAGATGAGCCATCCAGTGAGCTGAGGCTGTGCGCAGATGAGGACACGAGGCAGTGGTGCTGGCAGGGTAAGTGCAGGTGCGCCTGCAGCCCTAAGGCGTGCCAATGAGCACTTAGAGTGGGCTGCACCTGCACGTTCAGGAAGTAGCTGGCGGTGCACTGTGGGGTCATGGCTTGCGCAGGAGAGGCAGAGGGCCTCCCAGTCTAGTCCACGCACAGCTGCGCGTGGTGCACCACCAGGATGCATGCATGCAGTGGATGCACATGGCACCGCCCACCGACGGCAACGTGGAGTGCCTTCCACGCGACCCGTGCAGGCGGGCAGATCGTGGGGGGTGCAAGGGCAGGGCGTGCAGCGTGAGTGCGAGGGAGAGTGTGAGGCGGGCACAGGCAGTCATGGGCGGATGGAGGCGAAGGCGTCGAGGGCAGCGCGCCACACGGCGTCGCCGGGCAGCATGCCGGCGCAGTGGCCCACTGCGTCGAGCTTCATGCGCGCCAGCGCACTCACGTCCTGCTGCTGCATGGCGTGCGCCTCCGCTGCCGCCGCCTTGCCCCACGTGTCCATGATGCTCGCCATGTCGTTGCTCTGCCCACGGGGGAGGGGGGGTGGGGGGCACCACGCCACACAGCACGTAGAGGTGGCAGGCCAAGGTGGGGGGGGGGGGGGGTAAGACGGTTGGAGGATGGTGGGGGAAGCAAGGGGATGAAAGAGAGGACCGAGCGAGCACAGTCAGGCGAGGGGAGAAAAGGGAAGGGAAGGGGAGGAGCAGAGAGGGGACAATGTGACGAGGGCGGAAGAGGCTGACCTCCTTGAGCACTCTGCGCAGGCTGGGGACCAAGCGATCCGGTACGCACACACCCGCCGCCCCCCCCGCACCACCCCCTGTTGCAGCGGCAGCAGCAGTTCCAGGGGCAGGCGAGGGCGAGGGGGACGATGCAAGGGCAGTGAGATTGGAGGTGGAGAGGGGCGTGTGGTGATGGTGGTGGTGGTTCGGGAGCTTGAGCCCAGCCGACACATTGTCCACGTCCGATGCTGCAGACGATGCCGGTGACGCACCCCCCCTCACACCTGCACACACCAGTGCAGCGACAGCACAAGGCGGGGGAAGAGAGAGTGAGTGAGAGGAGAGTCCATGACTGCAGGTGGTGCAGGGGGCACTATGGAGGAGAACTGGAGAGTGGAATGTGGAGCGCAGGGGCGATGACAGCGAGGGGGGGAGAACCAGCAGTGCGCTGCACTCTGCACTGCCGTGCAGCGCGGCGAGGACAGGCATGAGTGCAGCAAGGGACGAGCGGACGACAACAAGGCCATGTACGGCCTCAGCTGCACCCAGCCCATCCAGCAAAAAGCGTGGCGGACGAGGCGAGCGGGAACTAGAGTTCCAGGGGGGCGCATGCCTTGGTGGTCGGCGGCAGGAGCAGCAGCAGCAGGTTGCTGTGCGTGCGGGTGCGAGTCGGCGAGCAGCAGCAGGTCCTGCCGCTCTCGTTTCGTGGCGGAGCGCAGCGCTGCCAGCGCCCGCGTGCGCGCGATGGCCGCACACTTGTACGCCAGCGCTGCCGGCGCATGCAGCGCCGATGCCTCGTACAGCCGCCCCGTGCACCTGGCAGAACACGGAGCAGGCAAGGGGCAATGGGAGCACGGGAAGGGGACGCGCACACGGGGAGAAATGCTGGAAATGGGGCGCTCGATGGGCACGTGAATGGCGGACGCCACGCAGAAGGGAGCTGAGGCTCTTGCTGCAGAGAGGAGGTCACACATGGAGCATGCAGCTCGAGTGGGTTTGGCTGCACGGGGAGACGACTGAAGCAGGCGCAGAGCATGCAGGGCGAGGGAGGCGTGGAAGACATACTCGAAGAGCTGCGCCGTCTCATTGAGGGTGCGCGCCGCTGCTGCCGCCTGCGAGGCGAGCGCGGGCGCGTGGTGCGAGGGGTCGCAGCCGACGGAGTCAAGGAACTTGAAGGCGGCTCTCATGTACCCATCCGCCTTCTCCACCGAGTCCGTCCTCTGCCCCACATGGCACACACACACACAACCCACGGCACACACACGCCGCACACGGGGAGGACGGGACACACAGAGAGGAGTGCATGGCCGTGAATGCGAGAGAGGAGTGCATGAGAGAGAGGGCGAGGGAGAGGGAGAGGAAGCGAGAGAACGAAAAACGCAACGAGGAAAAGGAATGAGGAAGGAGGGCGGGAGAATGATATAGTGAGCCAGCGGCATGGCCACGAGCACAGGAGCACGGAAGCACAGGACCAATGACCACCTTGTGTGTCGTGCGCCCTCTCACCTTGTCCGCCGTGTGTTTGAGGTCCACTGCCTCTTGCCTCGCCACCTTCTTGCTGCTTGTGTCCACAACACCCGCCGCCAACACCCCCCCTATGGACCGCCGCACCCCAGTACCAACTGGGCCCATCGGCCCTGCACTCGCCCCTGCCCCTGCTGCCCCGCTGGTGGCTGCATGGTGGGTGCCGGCCGGTATGGCGGGCAGCAGCCCTCGGTCTGGAGTGAGCATGTGCGTGGGGGCTGCACCCACTGCCGCCCATCCACTCGCACCAGGCGATGCTGACACTGCTGCGGCTGCTGTCCCACTGCCTGTAGCTGCAGCCCCTCCATTACTCCCAGGTGCTGATGCTGATGGTGCTGGGCCTACCCCTGCTGCTCGCGCCCCTGCTGCCGCTGCTGCACCTGCCAGTCCCGACGCAGGTGCGGGGATGGCAGCGGGGAAGGCGGAGAGGCGGTGCAGCCCGGGGGAGGCAGCAGGAAGGGGTGCAGCACGCGAGGTGGCGGGGCGCGCTGCGGGAGCAACAGCAGGCGCAGCGGCCGCAGCAGCAGGTGGTGCAAGGGCAAGAGAGCTGGACATTTTTTGTGTGGCAGTGTCCTGTGCTGCTGCTTGTGGCGCAGGAGCACCACTCGAAGCAACAGCAGCAACAGCAACAGCAGCAGCAGCAGCAGCAGCAGCAGCAGGAGGGGCAGAGAGTGCAGGTGGTGATTCCCGCAGGTTGTGAGAGGCAGGGGGCAACGGTGCTCCTTGTGCAGCTGGCGTTGGCCCCTCGCTGCTGCCTGCAGGGGGCAACACGGCACACACCAAAGGCCCGCCCTCAGCTGCTGCAGCAAGGGCACCAGGGGCATCGGCAGTGGCAAGAGGAAGAAGAGAGGAGGGCGCAGCAGCGGCAGGTCCATCGGAGGGGTCTTCCTCGCCCGCCCACGGCGCCGAAGCAGGGAACGCACCTCGAGACCCACCAAACGTCCTCTCCCTCCTCCTCTCCCTCTCCCTCTCCAACTCCCGACTCCCTCTTCCCCGGTCCCTCTCTCTCTCTCTGTCCTTATCCCTGTCCCTATCTCGATCCCTGTCCCTGTCCCTGTCTCGGTCCCTGTCCCGGTCCCTATCTCTATCCCTATCTCTATCCCACTCCCTGTCCCTATCCCTATCCCTATCCCTATCCCTATCCCTATCCCTATCCCTGTCCCTGTCCCGGTCTCTGTCTCTGTCCCTATCCCTATCCCTCGACTTCCCGAGCCCCCTATCATCCCAATCCCTATCACGCTCACCCCTGCCATCCCACTCCTTATCCCGCCTGCTTCCCCTCTCATCCCTCCTCTCGTCCTTCCCTCTCCTCTCGTACCTCCCCCCATCTGCATCTCGCTCCCTGCCCCACTCCCTCTCCTTGCCCCTCTCCTTCTCCCTATCCCGGCTGCTGTACCTGCGTCCCCACCCATCCCGCCCCTTCTCCCTATCGCCCCTCTCCTGCGACGGCGAGTACGCCCTCCCGCCCCCACCCACACTCCCTCCGCCCCCATCCCTGTCCCTACCCCCTCCCTCACCATCCCTACTAGACCTCCCTACTCTCTCCTCCCCTCTCCCCCCTCTTCCTTGTGCCGACTCCTCTCTCCCGCCCCTCCCTTCCCCTCTGCTCCCGCCTCCTTCTCTCTCCTTGCCTCTCCCCCCTGCTCCTCCTCTCCCCCCGTCCTCCCTGTACCCCCCACTCCAGCCCCTAGCGCCCTCCTTCCTCTCCTTCTCCCCCGCCTCCCCCCCTCTGCCGCGGCCGTCAGGCGACCTGCCGACGCCTCTGCCCGCCCCCGCGCTCCCCTCGCCATTCCTGGCGGCGCCGTGGCGCAGAGAGGAGGAGCGGGGGGGCCCTGAGCGCGAGGGCGAGGAGGAGAGGGTGGAGTGCGGGGGCGAGTGGTGGGGCTTGGTGGGCGTGGAGGAGGCGGAGCTCGTGTCGGAGGTGGCGCTGCTGGAGCTCGTGCTGCTCGTGCTGCTCGTCGTGCTGCTCGACGACCCGCGCCACCCCGCGCCCCGCCGCCTGCCCGCCCCCGCACGCTGCGCTGTGGCGGGCGTGGCCTCAGAGGGGAGGGGCAGAGCACACGAGGGCGCCAGCACTGCAGCGCCGGCAGGCGGGCCGCCGGGGGGCGGGGGGGGAGGTGGGGGGAGTGCGGGTGGAGCGAGGCCTATAACTGCCAGCCCTGTTGCCGCTGTGGGCGCAGGGCATGGGGCGGTTGGTGGCGCGCCTGCTGTGCTGGCAGCGCCTGGTGTGGCAGCGACGGGTGCAGTGGTGCTGACGCTACTGCCCAGTGCAGCGGAAGCGCCTGTGGAGGCATGGGCAGCAGCAGCCACAGCAGCAGCACAAGCGGCAGCTGTGGAGTCAGCTAGCAGGCCTGATGTGTTGGTGTCTCCACCTGCTGTTGCCACGAATCCTGTGCTTGGCGCTGCAGCGCCCACTGCTCCTGCGGCCAGCGCTACTGCTTGTGGTGGCGCTGCACATGCAGGTGGCAGTGCAGGCGCTGCAGGTGCTGGCGCGGGCACCGGTGCTCCAGGAGGAGAAGCCTGGCCCGCAGCACCACAGGCGGGCGCTGGGGCTGTAGGAGGTGCGCCACATGGGGGCGGCGCAGCCAGGGCAGGGGGGGAAGGTGCCACAATGATTGTGCCATGTGCACCCCCACCTGCCCATGCAGCAGGCACGCTCGCAGCTTCACCCGCCGCTGCTGCCAACCCCCCTTCTCTGGCGTCCCCCGGCCCTGCTGTCCCAGGAGGAGCGGGCTGGGCTGGCGCTGGAGCACACGCAGGGCGGGGGAAGAGTGGAGGTGGTGGAGGGAGCGACGGCGGCGCCTGGGGAAGGGCGGAGGGCCAGTGCGCATGCGTTTGGGGGCGCGAGAGCGCAGCAAGGACTCGCTCGTCGTGGCCGTCATCCACCTCCATCTCCACCTCCTGCTGCCCTTCCTCCTCCGCCTCGACCGCACCACCTGCACCCCCTGCTCCCCCTACTAACTCTGCCTCTGCACCAGCAGCAGCCACAGCAGGCGAAGGCTGCAACTGCCTGGGCTTTTCCTTCTCACTGTGCCACGCGCGCGCAGCGGGCAGGGGGGACACCACGCCCGATGTGTCTGCAGCGCCCTCTTCTGCCTTCTCACCCTTCTCCCACCCTGCTTTCCGTCCAGACGCGTTTGCAGCAGGCACTGCTGAGCCTGCCGTGACGATACTGATGGCCGCCTTGCCTTCGACTGCCGTGCCTGCTGCAGGTGACACTGCGGCGTGCCTCAGCGCCACAATGGCAGGGCTGCCTGCCTCCTGCTTCACACCCGCCCCTGCTGCCTCGCCACTGCCACCCGCACCACTGCCTGCACCCAGCTCTGACCCCTCCCAACCCGCCTTCTCCGCCCTTGCTCCTCTCTCCTCCACTGCTCCCTTCCCCTCACCACCCTTCCTCTCACTCCCCCAACCATCTCTCCGACCCAAATCTCTTCTCCCTGCCTCCGCCCCCCCTTGCCACTCGCCCCCCTCTCGCTTCCTTTCTGCTCGCCCTCGCTCCTCCCAAGGACCCTCCTGCTTCGTCTTACCCACCTCCCTACCGCCCTCCTCACTCTCTCTCCGCTCTACGCCCTTCCACTCTCGCGCCTCCCTCCCATCCCTGCCCTCCCTGCCCTCCCTGCCCTCCCTGCCCTCCCTGCCCTCCCTGGCCTCCCTGGTCTCCCTGCCGTCTCGCCCCTGCCTGCCCGGCCTGCCGTCCATCTGCCCCTCTGCACCACTACTCTGCTCCTGCGCACGCAACGGCCTTCGCCCCTCCGCTCTGCGCTCCCCCATACCCTCATGGCCCCCTGCAACCCCACCCTTCGTGCCTCTCTCATCTCCAACCTTCCCCGCACTCTCTGCATTCGCCCCTGCCCCTCCGTCCCCTACCAGCCCCTCACGAGTAACCCGCTCCCTAGCCCTACCATCGTCCCGCTCCCTTTCCCCTTCTCTATCCATCTCCCTTTCCTTCTTCTCCCTGTCCCATTCTCTTTCTTTTTCTCTCTCCCTTTCTCTCTCTCTTTCCCTTTCTCTCTCCCTCTCCTCAATATCTCGGTCCCAGTCACCCCTTCCCGCCTCAACAACACCCTCTCCCGTTCCACCACCACCACCACCACCACCACCAAGACCAGCAGCAGCAGCACTGAAGCTACGCCCGTCTTCACTGCTGTCTCGCCTCCTCCGCTTCTCCCTGCGATCCGCCTCCCCCTCTCTCCGCTCCTCCCCCCGCACCTCCCCCTCCACCTGCCTCTTCTTCTCGTCCCTTCCCAGCCCCTTCTTCCCCTGCACCCACTCATCGTCCTCCTCCCCCCTCCCCTTCCCCCTCCCCTTCTTCCACTCCCTCTCTCCGCCCTTCTCCTTTTTCCCCCCCACCTGCACCTGCCCAACGCTCCTCTTACTCCCTGACCTCCCTAGCTTGGCCGCCTTACCTCCTTTGCCCGCCACGTCCCCACCCACCGCAGCACCAGCAGCAGCAGAAGCAGCAGCAGAGGCACCACTAGGAGCAGCACCGCTAGCAGCAGCAGCCGCCGCTGCAGCTGCAGCTGCTTGCATGGCGGCGACGACAGAGGGTGGCGGCGGTGGGAGGGTGGCGCCCTGTGGCAACAGGTGCGTGGGGAAGGGCAGCCCGAGCGAGTAGTACACCGCCGCTGACGTGCGGTACTCCGGCACCCCACACTGCGCCAACTCGGGGCTGGGGGGGGCAGTGGATAACGAGAAAGCAGATCAGGAGAGTGGGAGAAGAGGAAGGGGCAAGGAAGGGCGGGGGAGAGGAGGAGGTGGAATGCAAGGGTGGAAGGGTGTGGAGGTGGAGAGTGGGTCAGAAGAACGGGGCAAGGGTGGCTAGGTAGAGAAAGGGAGGACTGGTGTGGGGCTCACAGCGGGCAGCACTCACGTCCATGTGTTCATGCGGCACTCACGTCCATGTGGTCATGCGGCACTCACGTCCATGTGGTCATGCGGCACTCACGTCCATGTGTTCATGCGGCAGTACCACTCGTCCGGCAACGACGAGGGTTCAATGGAGGGCGGCAGCAGGCGCCACTTGCCGCACTCCTCGCACCCCACCCAGTTGTCCTGCAGCTGCTCCGCCCCGCCCCCTGCTGCTGGCCCAACCGCCATCCCTGCCCCGCCCATGGCAGCAGCGGGCAGGGGGCTGGCAGCAGCAGGAGCGCGTAGCGCCGGGGCATCCCCTGAAGCCCCTCTTTCCCTCGCCGCGGACTGCTCTACTTTACTCCACTTCCCCTCCCACTGCTTTCCACGATCCTTCTTCCCTTCCCGAATGCCTTTCCCCGCCCTCTCCTTCCCCCCTCCCCCCCCTGCACTGCTTGCGCCTCGGCCCCCTGTGCCGGGCCCATGCAGTGCGCCCCCCATGGCGTCGCCCTCATGCGCGTCCGCGTCCCACTCCTCCCGCCCCCGCTTCTTCAACCCCACCGCCCCACCCACCTTGCCCGCCCTACCGCCCTCATCCCATGCCCCTTCCGCTTTCACCCGCCCCTTCCCCTCCTCGTTCCCCTCGTCCCCAACCCCCCCTCCCCCTCGGTTGCTCTCCACGGCCCCAGCGCCCTTGGGCGCTTTCTTCCCCACACGGCCCACAGCAGCGGGCGCCAGCATGCCATTGCGCAGCGCAGCCTCCTTGTGCGAGCCCTCCCCCGCCTCGCCCTCCGCCACGCCCTCTGCCAGCCACGCCGCTCGCGCCATGCCACTCCCTGCCGCCTCCTCCACCCCCCTCTCCCCCCCCTTCGCATCCTCGCCTTCCTCTGCGCCCGCCCTGCCCCGCTCACCCCCCTTGCGCTGCTCCTCCCACCCCTGCGCGCCCTCCCTCCTCGCCTCGCTCCACGCGCCCCTCCTGCCGCCCTCCTTCTCCCCTCCGCGCTTCTCACTGCCCCTCGCTGTGTCGCCTTGCCCCTCGCCATCCCTCTCCTCTCTCCCCTGCTTCCGCGGCTTCTTCTCTTTTCCACCTTCCCTCGCCTTGCCCCCATCGCCCGTCCCCTCCTCCACCTCCCGCGCCATGTGTATCTCCCTCTCCGCCTCGCCATTCGCCTCCGCCCCACCCCTCTCCTTGCCCCTCTCTCGCTCCCTCCCCTCCCCGCGCCATCGCTCTCTCTCCTTCTCAGTGCGCCTCTCCCCGCCCGCCTCCTCTGACCCCGACCCGCTGCCCACGCCATTGCCCCATCCGCCGTGCTCCTTGCCTTCCCGCGCCTGCCCTCCACTGTCCCCTGCGCCCTGCCCTCCCTCTTTCGCCGCCGCACCTGCAACACCTTTATCCGCTCTCTCCTCGCCTTGCTCCCCTCCCTGCATTTTCCCCAGCATCCCATCCTTGCTGCCGTCCGCCCACCCACCACCGCCCTCCCGCCCCCCTGCACCTAATCGCGCCCCCTCCGCGTCCCCCCCACCACCCTTTCCCTGTGCGACCTCCGGCCCCTTCCCCCGCTTCTTGCCCCCAGCACTCTTCAACTCAACCGCTCTCTCAGCGCCTTCCCTTGCGCCCGCAGCCCCGTCCTCGTCTAAACCCCTCTCCTTCACCCCGCTGCCTCCACCTGCTCTCCGCCCAAACCCCCCCCCAAGACCCTCCCTTCTTGCGAGTAAGCCGGGGCTGTACCCCGCGGCGTCTGGCGTGCCTAGTGTGGCTCGGGATGGAGGGCTGGCAGAACGGGAAGCAAGGCGGCTTCGGGGGGGGGGCGACACTGACCCCCTCACACCGCTGCCACTGCCGCTACCGCCACTACCCCCCCTTCCCTGCGCTTGCTGCGCCACGCTAGTGGGAGACAGCCGCCACGCCTTGTGCCTTGCCCCCTCCTCCCCCTTGCGCCCCTCGTCCCTCCCTGCGCCCACGCCCTGCGCGGACTGGCTGTGCCCCACCTCCCTCTTCCCCTTCGCTTCCGCCCCTGCCTCCGCCTCCGCGCGCCCCGGCGCATGCACGCCGTTGGTGCGCGCGGAAGGGGGCGCGGCAGAGCGGACAGGGTGCAGCGGAGGCGGCGAGAGGGGGGGTGGGAAGGTGGAGTGATGGTGGGCGGGGGGCGTGAGGAGGGAGGCAAGGGGCGAGAGCAGCTTGACGGCCACGTGCGCTGTGAGGAGCTGCCGCGCACACACACAGGGGTGCGGGTAACACGGAGGGGGGTGGGTGGGGGGGGGGGGGGGAGAGGGAAAAGCGGAGTTATGGAGAGGCGGAGGGAGAGGACAAGGAAGGAAGAGGATGGGGGGAGAGAGTGAAGTGCATGGTGCGAGTATGGGGAGATGGGTGGAGAGAGACCAGCACGCACGGGTGGGGCGGCGGGGTGTGAGGGGGCAAAAGGAGGGGCACGGCGTGCGAATCTCACCCCGTGAATGTCGTCCAGGCTCATGTCAGCCGCCATGCTCCTGGCCCGCCCTGCCGCGCCCTCCTCGCGCCCCCGCGCTCGCCGCCTCCTCTTCTCGTCGCCCCACTCGACCCCTGCGCTCCTGCTTGGGCTGCTGCACGCCCCCCCTGCCGCCCCGTTGCCCGCGCCCTCCCGGGCCACGGCGCGCCCCCCCAGCTTGATCTTCACTGACCGCACGCCTCCTTTCGACCCGCTGCCCTTCCCCTTCCCTTTCCCCCTCCCCCCCACCTTCTCCCCTTTCCTGCCGTCCTGCTCCCTACCGCCCATGCCCTCGCTCCGCCCCTCCTGCATTCCCTCCTCCTCGCCCTCCCCCGACTCCCCGCTCCCGTCTCTCCCGCCTGACCCGTCCCGCCGCTCTCCGCGGGCCCCATCCGGCCCTTCCCCGCCGTCCGTGCCGTCCGGGGGGCCGCGGTGGTGGTGGCGCGCGTGGCTGTGGTGCTCGCGCAGCCACGCGGCGGACGGCCCAGGGATGGCGGCGGGCACGCTGCTGCGCGCTACGGCGAGCACGCCCGACGGACCCATGTCCGCCTCCAGCAGCGGAATGACCTGGGGGGACGGGGGGGTTGGGAGGGGGGAGGGGGGGAGAGACAGCGTTGCGCAGGAGCAGCAGAGACATGGGGGCCGGTTCGGAGAAAAGGAGGGCAGGGCACAGGCGCGGTCGGGTAACGGTGTTGGGAGGGGATGCGGGGAGTAGGGCGACATGGCAGGTAGCGAGCGAGCAAGGGCAGAGAGGGCGCGAGAGGTGCGCGACCCCGCACCTGCATGCAGTCGCCCTCGCTGCGCCCCGACTGCCCACCATCCCCCCCCTCGTCGCCTCCGTCCGCCCGCCCGCTCGCTGCGCCATCCTTGCCGCCATCCTCGCCGCCACCTGCTGACCCCGCCCCTCCTGCCGCCCCTCCCGTTACTGCTGCCCCTGAATTACCCCCTCCCCCCCCTGCCCCGCCTCCTCCTGCCCCTGTCCCCCCGCCCGCCCCCGTTGCTGCAGGACGGGGAGCGTCTCGCGCGGAGGGTGGTGCGGGCGCGCCGGATGGTGTGACGTGCGTGGGGAGGAACGTGCCGTACTCGCCGTAGAGCGGCCCTGAGGGGAGGACGCGCACGTGCAAGGGAAAGGGGGAATTGAGCACAACGAGCAACAGCGCTTACGGCGGAATGGCGAAAGTGCATACGGAACCTGCTTTATGCATCGCCATCGACCTCCCCCCGGCGACTCGCGAGCAGAGGAGAGCACGCAGAGGCGTAGGAAGCGCAGGGGCGGGGTGTGGGAGGGGACGAGAGGGCGCGGACGGGAAGAAGTGGGAGAGAGGGCGAGGAGCAGCGGGGAGACGGGGAGCGGGTTGGGCAGGGCGCATGGGAGTGGGTGGCGGGGGGCGGACCTAGCGACACGTTGGTGACGGAGCCCTGGAAGCGGTGCTGCAGGTCGCCCAGCGCCGCCGTCAGCCGCCCCATGAAGTCGTCCTGCCACGCACGCGGGCACGCGGGGCACCGGGGGGGGGGGGGGCGCACGGGGAACACGGGCAGCGGCAGGGAAGCACGGGTGAGACAGAAACCCGCACACGCGAGCGACAAGGGGCAGTGGAATAAAGCCGCAGGCAAGGGGAGTGGGGGTACAGTTGTCCGCACTGCATCTGCTCGCGTGTGAGCATGCCGTACCGCGCGCGCACGAACGGCGGAGCACCAGCGAGTGGCGGGCGGACTGCGGCGATCAACGCGATAAGGGGATAAGGCGATAACGCGATTACGAAATTATGCGATAAGACGATAAGATGATAGGGTGGGAGAGGCAGTGAGGGGGTGAAGGGCGAGAGGGAGCGCGATTGCAGAGGTCGCCCGCGATTACCGAGAGGAGCGCGCAGTAGCGAAGGAGGCGCATCCGCGCACTCATGCATGCGCGGATCGCGCGCTCGCAATGACGGCAGCCCAAGTATTTGCGGGTGCAAGCAGGCAGGACGTCGACCGTGCGATCGCCTCACGCCGGCGAACAAAGGTTATTGCGGCGTACGGGGAACAGGACGAAGCGACGTGCGGGAATTGGTGGGCGCGGGGATCGGTACAGGCAGTGGCGCAGGCGGGCGGGCAATGGAGCGACGACCGACGCATGCGACTAGGGATACGACCGCTCCGACTGCCCGCCACATGCGCCGACGGAGAGCGAGGGAAACTGGTGAGACGACGAGAGCAGATCGGAGCGCGGGACTTCCAGAGAGACGACGCACGCGCGGCGAGAGCAACGGCGCGCGCACCTGAGACGACGGCTGCAGACGGCCGTGCGGGACGGCGCGAGTGAGCGACGACAACACAAGAGTCGGTGCGAACAACGAGTGCAAAGAGCGGCGGGGTAGCATTAGGGCGACAGAAGGTCAATCGGGGCTCACGGGCGCGAGAGGGGTAACGTCGGTGCAACTCACGGATTCAAAGACGCTGGACGACGCCGCCATGGCACGGCGATGGCACGCGACGACACGAGGTGCTCCTGCCGCACGCGAGGCGATGCTGCTACTGCGGGCCCACACGAGCGGGAGCACGCGCGCCTGAAGAATCACACGACGCAACCTGGAAACGAAGATCGCGGCCGGAGTCGGAGGACCACCCGCGTGAGCATCGCGTCCACGTCAGCAACTCGTGCCCGCCCTGGCTGAGACCCTTCACTGCATTCGCGAGCACGCGACGGGAGTATCTGCATCTTGGCGCGCTGCCCTAACCCATGCCTGTTTTGATTTAGACTCGGGAAACGCCTCATGCGGGAATCGGTGTGAGTGAGATTAGAGATGTCAATAGCGGGGAGTTGGCTGTGTGCTCAGTCGAGCGTTGCTGGAGGGTGGGAGGCAGGGTAGGGAGGAGCGAGAGACGAAACCCTAACCGCACCCGCGCAAGCTCACAACTCATTGCTCAGGGTCCCCCCGAGCTGAGGCTTGGAACATGTTGGTCAGGCGCCGCCGAGGCAAGCAGATTGGTTGGGCAGCTTCATTCATTGTCACGCCTTGGGTGAAGAGGGCTGGTGCAAGCGGGCGAATTGATGGAGGGGTCACTGGAAAGTGAATGTGAGAAGTGTTATGAAAATCTCCCGATAGGAGTCTAGTAATGCAACAGTGAGGTCGTGATTAGGGCGCGGTGCTTTGGGTTTGGAAACAGGGCTGACGTTATCAGATTATTTAGTCTGATTAGTCTGAAATTTCAGACCCTATTGTTGGCCAAACCTGGATTTCCATATTATCCATTTTCCCAATCCTGATTGTTAAATTATATTTGTTATATAATTGTAGGCTTGGTAGGTGTTACTGAACTCTACTGTAGAGGGTATAACTCCCTCTTTGTATGCCTCTCTCTTCTATTCCCTCTCTTTTCTCTCGTCCAACTTTCCTCTCCTAGTTCTCGAGCTCCTAAACCCTTACGCCATTCCATGGCTGCCTTCCTTCCTAGCTAAGCTAATCTTTTAACATGGTATCAGAGCGGGTTCCCTCTCCCGGGCCTGCTCCCCACGCTTCCGCCACGTACTCTCTCTCTCTCTCTCTCTCTCTCTCTCTCTCTCTCTCTCTCTCTCTCTCTCTCTCTCTCTCTCTCTCTCTCTCTCTCTCTCTCTCTCTCTCTCTCTCTCTCTCTCTCTCTCTCTCGCTCTCATGGCGGCCGCGTCGTGCTGCTGTGGCCGCGTCGACGTGCCACCGGGCGCGTCGTGCTGCCGCGACCGTCGTGACGCGCTGCCGTGGCGTCGCGCAGTCGTGGCGTCGATGTCAAGCTCTGGCGGCGTGACGGCGCCGTCGTGCTGCTGCGGCGTCTACGCGACAGCGCCCGGACGGCACGGACGGCAGCGGCCAGTGCCTCTTCTTAGCGCTGGCCAGCACGCCCGCATGCAGCCAGCGCGCCACACGGGGCGGCACGCTCCCGGGCTCCACTGCTGAAGCCCCGCCCCCCTTCCCCTGCGTTCCCTCTTCCTTGCTGTAGCCGACGGCTAATTTGCGCCGGCCGTCTCACCGTCGCGGAGCCCGGCCACGCCGCGAAGAGCTGCGAGCTCCGCCGCCGCCAGCAGCTGTCGTCGAAGCCGCCGCCGCCGCAGCTGGTGCCGCTGGCCACGCCGCTGGCGCCGCCGCTGTCGACGCTGCCGCCGTCGCCGCCGTTGCAGCCGCTGTCCTCGTTGTCGACGTCGCCTCGTCTCACGCGTCGTGGGGTTGATCGTGCTGAAGTAGCAGTCGCTGCTACTGAGTATGGGGGTGCTAGGTTAGGGGGTATGGGTGTGTGTGGGCTTGCCACTACCAAGCCTAGGGGGTGTATTAAATTATATTTGTTATATAATTGTAGGCTTGGTAGGTGTTACTGAACTCTACTGTAGAGGGTACAACTCCCTCCTTGTATGCCTCTCTCTCTTCTATTCCCTCTCTTTTCTCTCGTCCAACTTTCCTCTCCTAGTTCTCGAGCTCCTAAACCCTCACGCCATTCCATGGCTGCCTTCTTTCCTAGGTAAGCTCATCTTTTAACACTGATCACTTCAAAGTAAGATTTTAGGGATCCTGAAAAAAAAACAGAATTGTTGCTAACCCAGTGTTAAGTTTCCATAGCACAACACGTACAGACCCTGAAACACATGTACCTACTACCCGCATGCGACCCAGAAAATTTCGGCCAAGTCCCCAAACACTAGAGACATCCCCCACCAGGGCTTCAGAAGTCAGTACAAAATGCACTGGAATGCTGAATATCAGGGTGTTTTTTTAGGGTCGTCCTGTTTTTTCAACATTTGAATTTTCCTAGGCCTAAATTTTAGGGGTTATCATTTGAGCAGGCCTGAAATACTGTATGTTGTTGTTTTGGTCACCTGACTTATCAGTCTGAACGGATTTCCAGCCCGAAACAGAATCCTATCTGACTGGTCGAGGCGATCTGTGTCGAGCTAAGGACACTAGGAAGCCATGGAATGGCACGCGGGTTTAGCTAGGAGAAAGTTACGAGAGAAAAGAGATCGAGAATAAAAGAGAGAGGGATACAAGGAGGGGGGTTGTACCCTCTACAGCAGGTTTCAGTAACACCTACCAAGCCTACCAAATATATATCAAATATATAATTTAACAAGCTGGAGCAGCAGTGACGGGCGTCACTTATCCTTCGCCAAAATGATGCATGTAACGCATATCAAAGTTAACCAATGACTAGAACAATGGCATACAAGAGAATATAACATAGTGGGTTGTACTCTCTAAGGCACAACCCTGTGTAATCTATATCAACACACAAGGATATGTTTGACACATCCCCTAGACTGGATAGGGGCATTGCCCGGTGAGAGACAAACAGCTCAGGGTGGCACTACTAGTCCATCCGCTGAGGCAAGGGGTCTAAAGACCAGTCGAACGAGTACAAACAAGGCAAGAGCAAGACCAGGGCGGCACTACTAGTCCAGCCACTGGGAAGAGGCCACAAGGTCAGTCAGGGAAATATGTATAAAGGCATATACACAATCAAGTTCCTAGCAAATGAGAGGCTACAGGAACGAGACCTGTACACAGTGCCCTTGATGATCTTTAGGAGCAAGCGCCTTTCGTAAAGATATCAGATGTGTTGGCACCGGAGGCCAAGTGTACTACGCGGGCCTGGCGACGCTGCTGTAGCTGACAAAGGAGGAAGTATCGCAGCTGGATGTGCTTCGCTCTGCCCTCGAGCCGAGGCTCCTGACACATGAGGATCATGGCCCTCTTGTCAGCGTACAGAACTGGGGCAAAGCTAGGCCGCTCACCTAAGTCGGTAAGCAAGAAGGTCAGTCAGCAGAGCTCCTCTGCCGGCATGGCACCAGCGTAGATCTGAGCCTCACAGCTAGACTGGGCAACAAACGAGGAGCGAGTCGACCGCCACGAGATGGCACCTGCACCAACGCTAAAGTAGTAGCCCTGGGAGGATCTGAGAGTCTCAGAGTCGTCTGCCCAAGAAGCGTCTGTGTGCCCGGTAAGGACCACTGGTCTACGTCCTCCTAGCACTAGCCCCATGCCCGATGTACTTGCTAGATAACGCAAAATCCTCTTAGCTGCCGACCAATGCTGTGGTCGGTGTCTGCCAGTGGCCACAAAGCGAGCCAGGATGCTGAAAGGGTATGCGAGATCTAGACGAATGCAAGTCATCAGGTACATGAGGCAACCCACCAGCTCTGCGTAGGGACCACTAGGCTCTACCGCCTCCTTCGGGACTGGAGCAGAGAGTCTATGGTCTACTGGCAGAGGGGTGGGCTGTGCGGAAGAGAACTGAAGGCCGAACCTATGAAGGACCAGACGCACCAAGTGTGACTGTGAGAGAGTGATGGTGCACGCTGCTTGGTCCCTGGAGATCTGCAAGCCAAGGTAGTGGCGCAGCTCTCCTAGGTCAGTGCAGGTGTGTCTCCTTAGCAGCTCGGCCTTCACGGAGGCCAGTGCGTCTCTGTCTGCAGTAGCAAAGACCAAGTTGTCTACGTAACCAAGGATGTAGAACGGAGTCTGGCCAGAACGGACGAAGAGCGAGGGGTCTGCAGACGAGGGGAAGAACTGCAGGTCAGCAAGTGTAGCACGCAGCGTGTCGTGCCACTCACGGGGCGCCTGTCGCAAGCCGTAGACAGGGTGCCGGGGTAGCCACTCGGTGCCAGGGGGAAAGGTACCGGAGAAGCCCTGGGGGTGGCGCAGGTAGACCTGCTCGTGTAGACTGCCCTGGAGGAAAGTTGTGGAGAAGTCGAGGGAGTGCAGCTCGTAGTTACGTTGTGCTGCTACGTGTAGTAGTGCCCGAAGATTAGTCATCTTCGGGGTTGGGGCGAAGGTCGGAAAGAAGTCCACTCCCTCACGCTGACTGAAGCCTCGAGCAACGTAGCGCGCCTTGAAGTCAGGCGGCTCTCCAGGAGGGCACTTCACCTTGAAGAGCCATCTGCCATCGACTACGTTCACCCCGGGTGGGGGAACTGCATAAACGAAGGTACCGGTGGATCTCCAAGATGCCATCTCCTGCTCCATGGCAGCTATCCACTGAGAGGCCCAGGGTCCCGAGGTCGCCTCTGCGTAAGTTCGAGGGGTCGGGATGTCAAAGGCGTCTGGATTACCTTCAGGGACTAGTAGCATGGAACATAGATGGGGAGCAGCCTTAGACAGGAAAGCAAGCTCGTACTGCGTGCTCTCTAAAACGTCATTGCCAAGGGCAGGAGCACCCCCGACAGACAGAAGGCAGATAGGACCAGAAACAAGAGTTGTTGCGTAGTCAAGGCGGCGGGTAGATGCGAAGTCAACGACAGCAGCGACAAGAGTGTCAAGCCTCGAGACTGGAACAGACGGGTTAGTGACGAGGGAGGCAAGGACTCAAAAATCAAGAGGACGAGTAGCACGAAGGTAGTCAGACAGAGGGGGAGGCACGACAACGAGCAACGGCGAAGGAGGGGAATGCAAGATGGAAGGACGAGACGCGTGAGAATGAAGGAACATAGTGTGGGAACGCTGAGCAGGAGAGACAGGACGAGCAAGGGAGGGACGACGAGACCAGACGTGAGAGGGAGGCGTCGGGTCATGAGACAGAGGAGGAGTAAGAGGAGGGGAACGAGAAGGGAAACAAGCCGCGGACGAGTCCGGCGGAGGAAACACAGGACCGTGAACAGGAAGGGGAGGAGGCGGCGAGGGAGGTGCAGGCGAGTGGTGAAGGGAGGGAAGGCCAAGTAGGCAAAGTGCGGACACCGGCGGCGACTGCTGCTACTGCTGTACAACGCCGACGTCTGGACCTCCAGCAGCACCATGGCGACCTCCGGAACACTACACTCCAGCACCCCCAGAACGAGCACCCTCGCTAGCACCGGTGCCACCCCCGAGACCGCCGTGACAAGCCCTGACAGGAACCCCAGGACTAGCACCCGCCTCAATGCCAGCTTTCCCAGAGTCCACTAACAGCTGCTGCTGCTGCGACGGCGGGGGTGGCGGCGGCAAGGACTGCTGCAGCGACGACTTCGACGACGGCTGCAGTGGCGACTGCGATGACGGAGGAGAGGAAGGCGCCGAACGGCCACCGGAGTCAGCCGACTCCTCGACCGGAACAAGCAACGGGAGGGGAGTGACGTGCGACACACGAGACAAAGCAGGACGGGGAGGGAGGGGAGCAGGGGCTACGAGGGGAGTGGGGACCAGAAATAGGGGTGGGGAAGCCGGGGGACCTCGTTGGGGAAAGCGACGGTAAAAGGAGACAGACTCGTCGAAAGTGACGTCGCGCGAGAGAAGGAAGCGGTGAGACAACGGGTGGTAAACGTGCCAGTCAGACGAGTCGAGGGGAAAACCAAAGAAGACACAGGGGACAGTGCGGGCAGTGAGCTTGTCCGTGCCAGAGGCACGGACGTGAGCGAGACATCCCCAGACGTGGAACGCAGACGCGTCACCAAGAGACCCAGTCCAAAGGAGGGTCGGGGAAACATGCGGCCGCTAGGAGCGCGGCCAGAGGTTAAGCTGGTGAGCAGCGTAACGAAAGGCGAACGGCCACAGAAAAGGGGGTGCACCAGCATGGATCATGGATGTACGAGCCACCTCCATGACCAAACCAATGCGTTGCTCAGCGACCCCATTCTGCTGCGGGGAGTTCGGCAGGGTGTACCAGTGGGTGATGCCCTCCGCACGACAAAACTGGCCAAGCCGACCGGAGGCAAATTCGCCGCCACAGTCGGAGTGGAGACACAGTACGGGGAGACCTCGGTGGACTCGCGCAGCTACGAGCCACGGCATAAGAACGTCAGTCACGTCGACCTTCCGCTCCAGGGGAAACACCGTGGTGTAACGCGTGTAGTCGTCGACAAGCACCAGAAAGTAGCGCTCTCGACGCAGCCCAGAGACGGGGGCTGGGCCCCAGACGTCCAGGTGCAAGGTCTGGAGGGGTGTAGTGGCAGGGCTAAGTGAGGAGGAGTGAGGGGCATGGTGCAGCCAGCCCACGACGCAGGGCATGCACGACGCCGCAGGCGAGGGAGGGAGGGAAGGGAGTGACGCAGGGAGACCTAGGACAAGACCGTGTTGGGACATGTGACGCAGACGCAGGGGTGCAAGGTGACCTAAGCGGTGGTGCCACAGCAGCGACGGGTGAGTGAGCGTCCGACACGAGCAACTTGGGTAGACGCTGCCACCTAAGGGGGCGTCCCAACCGGGGGGGACGCGGTGTCTAGCGTGAACAGGCCAGACACCCGGTCCCGAGGGAACGTGGTGAGGGGGGCACCAGTGGCGGCCTCGGTAGAGACAGCGTACCTTTCGTGACCAGGGAACGAAGTGGTGACGCCGAGGTCCCGATGCCGACACCAACTAGGTTCTGAGAGAACGAGGGGATGTGCAGGCTTGTAAGAAAGCCCGAAGGAACTGCCTGGCAGGGGAGGGTGGTGGAACTACGTGCGACTACCGGACCTGAAGATGGGTCTGCAAGGGCAACTGCGGCGGGGACGGCAAGTGGCGTAAGTGTGGTGTGGTTCCGAAAGAAATACCAAGATGCGCCAGAGTCGAGAGTGAAGGAGAGCGCAGCAGGGGCGGCTGGGGGCGGAGGAGCTAGGTTGGAGCCAAGGCTAGACAAAGCAGAGGGTCCTACGCTTGACCTAGCAGGGGAGCCTAAACTAGGCACATGGGGCACACCTACACTAGGCAACACAGGGTAATAGGAACCAGTCACACTAGAGTCATCGACATACAGCACATACAAAGCAGAGCTAATCTCATCCATGTCCATATCAAAGTTCCTAGCACAACGGCGAAGCAGACTGTGCCAGTCGGGTAGGTCCTGTATGGGGCCGAAGCGAAGACGAAACATGTCGTCTAGGCGACTGAAACAGCGAGTGGGGGTATGACCGGTCTTACCGCACACGAGGCCGCGACGAGGACCAGTCTGGAGCTGGTACTGGCAGCGCCCGTCACTCGCACCACCACCCGATGCCGAGCCACGCGCACGACCACAGCTATCACCACCACCACCACCAGCGCCAGGCCACCCAGGCGGGAGATGGCCGACCCGCCGCTGCGACTGCTGCTGCTGCTGCTGGTCAAGCTGTGCTGCTTGCTGCTGCTCCTGCTGGGGCTGCTGCCCTGAGGCACCAGCCCCAGCCCCCTCGCCGGTACTACTGCCAATGGATGAACCACCTCCACCACCACCTCCACCCCCTCCTCCACTACCCCCGCCGCGCTCAGCCTTGGGGCGGTGAGCCTTACCATAATGGGACTGCGCTGCGGCCACCGCAGCAACGGTCTCAGCTGCAGGGGCTATCTCAGCGACCGCAGCAGTATCGTCAGAGTAAGTGCACTGGGTGGGAGCACAGCCGTGAAAGATAGGGACATGCGCAATGCCGCTAGTCTGGACGATAGAGCGCTGACGGGTCTCTATGGCTGACAGGGTGTCGACAAAGTTGGAGAGGGTGAGGTCAGCGAAGTGCACACTAAGATAGCGGTCGCGGGCAGTGGCAAGGCAGTCGAGGAGGCGGGTGGCAAGCAGGTAAAGGGTAGAGCAGATAGGGGGCTGGAACACACGAAGCTGGGCCTCAGTGCAAGCAGCACGCCAGCTAGCATCGAGCGTGCGTAGGTTCGTGGCTAGGTCAGCGACAGTAGGGAAACACACAAGATCAGGGAAGAGCATAGGAAGGATCAGGCGGCCGGCAGAGGCAGAGGACGGGATGGAATGACGCTCGAAACAGCCTCTAGGAACTCCTACGCAAACCTGACCGACTTAATGCGGGGGCGCTCCGACAGGGGTAGGGCATGGCTAATCGCAAGCTGCGTGACAGCGTCACGCGACAGCGAGACAGCACGGGCAAGGGCAGCAGCGGCGGCGGACTCACGGTCAGCAGTCGTGGGGTCAGCGGGTAGAGCAGTAGGGGGGTCAGGGCAGGGGAGCGTACCATCGATGTGAACGGCCAGGGAGTGGTCGTCCTGCCACTAACCAGTGAGGTGATGGCGGAGGTCGACGAGCCACGTGTCGAACTCGACCGGCTGACCCTCTGCGTCAAAGTGCAGCACCGAGTCCGCCATCATGGTCGCTACAGCAGCAGACAGGAGGTAGTGTGCTGGACTGAGCGACAAAGTTCGGCGGAAAGCAGTGGTGTGTGGTGCGGTGCGGTGCAGTGTGGTAGAGTGTAGTAGGGTGCGGTGCAAGATGGTAGGGGGCGGTGGAGTGCAGTGCTGTTCGGTGCAGTGCGGTGCAGTGCAGTGGAAAGGGCCAATGGTACAAGGTGGGGGCCGTGTGGGCAGTTGAGGGACGGGGCCGTGATGAGGCTGGGCGGCGAGGTCGCGGGGCGGCTGGTCAACAGGGGCCGCGTGGCGGCTAGGAGACTCGGGGCCACGTGGCGGCGAAGCGACGGGGGCCGGCTACGTGACGGGCTGGCTAGGCTATGGGGCCGACTGGGAGACAGGGCCGGCTGGGCGACGGGACCGGCTAGGCAATGGGGCCGACTGGGCAACGCGACCGGCTAGGCGACGGGGCCGGCTAGGTGACGGGGCCGGCTGGGCGAAGGGTTCAGCTGGGCGAGGGGTCGGCTAGGTGACGAGGCCGGCTGGGCAACAGGGCCGGCTAGGCGACGGGGCTGGCTAGGAGGCGGGGCCGGCTGGGCTACGGGGCCAGCTAGGCGACGGGGCCAGCTAGGCGACGGGGCCGGCTAGGCGATGGGGTCAGCTAGGCGACGGGGTCGGCTGGGCGACGGGGTCGGCTAGGCGACGAGGCCGGCTGGGCAATGGGGCCGGCTAGGAGGCGGGGCCGGCTAGGAGGCGGCGCCGGCTAGGCGACGGGGCCGGCTAGGAGGCAGGGCCGGAAGGGCTACGGGGCTAGCTAGGTGACGGGGCCGGCTGAGCGACCAGGCCGGCTAGGCGACGGGGGCCACTAGGGGATGGGCCAGCACGGGCGGGAGGGCAGCGGGGCGGCTAGGACCCATGGCGGAAGGGCTAGTGGACAAGGGGGACCTAACTTGCTCTGATACCATATTAAAGTTAACGAATGACTAGAACAATGGCATACAAGGGCATATAACCTAGTGGGTTGTACTCTCTAAGGCACAACCCTGTTCAGTCTATATCTATGTTTGACAACGCAAGCTGGAGCAGGTGTGAGGGGCGTGATTGGCCCTTCGCCAAAATCACGCAGACAGTTTGACGCGAGCTGGAGCAGGTGTGAGGGGCGTGACTGGACCTTATGCAAAATGACGCACGTAATGCGAGTTGGAGCAGATGTGAGGGGCGTGATTGGTCCTTCGCCAAAATCACGCACGCAGTCTGACGCGAGTCGAGTATGTATGAAGGGCGTGACTGGTCCTTGGCCAAAATCACGCTAGTAGTGTGACAATTTGTTTTGTACGTAGTGAAGTCCGATCCGATCTAAGGATCAGAAACCTAAAAAATGTACTCGATGAGTCAGGGTTTTTTTTTTTTTTTTTTTTTTGGCCTGACAAAACATGCCCTGTCTAACATAATGTGCTAGGCTAAATTCCTAGCCACCTTAAAAAATCGCCAAGGTTCAACCCTATAATCTCAGCTCTGAAAATGTTCAGTCCTGATCATTCAGACTTCGAAAAAAATTACAGGGGAAAAATTGCAACTTCCAAAACCCGACCCTGAAAAATGGGGGCTCCTGATGGGGGCACCCTGAGCCAACAGCCCCTCAAAATGAAATATGAAGCTCTGTCCCCCATACACCCCACTGTTCGAATAGCAGAATGAACTAGAACAAGTGAGTACAGGGGAGATTTAGGGTTGGAGTTGTACCCTCTAAGAACACAAACCTATCTAGCCTATAACTTCTACAAAAAACATATGTTTAAATTGACACACCCCCTAGGCTAGATAAGGGGCAGTGCTGAGCAAGGAACACGCAGCTCAGGGTGGCACTACTTGTCCAGCCTCTGAGGTGGGGGTCCGAAGTCCAATCAGCAAGAGTACAAATAAGACAAGAGCAAACCAGGGCGGCACTACTAGTCCGGCCACTGGGAGAGAAGCCACAAGGCCTGTCAGGAAGGTATATGTAAAGAGGAGTACACAATCAAGGTCTTAGCAAGTGAGAAGCTACAGGAACTAGACCAAGTTGCAAAAAGTGCCACTGATGATCTTTAGACGCAAGTGCCTTAGTAAATATATAACATGTGTTGGCACCGGAGGCCAAGTGTACTACACGGGCCTGGCGACGCTGCTGTAGCTCGCGCAGGAGGAAGGGTTAAACTATATATTTGATATATATATAACGGTAGGCTTGATAGGTGTTACTGGATTCTACTATAGAGGGTACAACCAACCTTCTTGTATCCCTCTCTCTTCTATTCCAAATCCCTTCTCTCTACATTTTCCTAGCACCTATAACCACTCGTCATTCAATGGCTCCTCTACCCACCTAGCTTATCTTGAAAGGAAGTACCGCAACTGGATGTGCTTTGCTCTGCCCTCAAGTCGAGGCTCCTGACACAGGAGGATCCTGGCCCTGTTGTCAGCGTACAGAACCGGGGCAGAGCTAGGCCGCTCACCTAAGTCGGTGAGCAAGAAGGTCAGCCAGCAGAGCTCCTGTGCCGCCATGGTACCGGCGTAGATCTCAGCCTCACAGCTAGACTGGGCAACAGACGAGAAGCGAGTGGACCTCCACGAGATGGCACCTGAACCAAGGCTAAAGCAGCAGCCCTGGGAGGACCTGAGTGTCTCAGCGTCGTCTGCCCAAGAAGTGTCTGTCTGCCCAGTAAGGACCATTGGCCTGCGTCCTCCTAGCACTAGCCCCATGCCCGATGTACTTGCTAGATAACGCCAAACCCTCTTAGCGGCCGACCAGTGCTTTGGTCAGTGTCTGCCTGGGACCATAAAGCGAGCCAGGATGCTGAGAGGGTATGTGAGATCTGGACGAGTGCAAGTCATTAGGTACATGAGGCAACCCACTAGCTCTGCGTAAGGACCACTGGGCTTTGCTGACTCCTCAGAAACTGAAGCAGAGAGTGTGTCGTCTACTGGCAGAGGTATGGGCTGAGCAGAGGAGACTGAAGACCGAACCTCTGAAGGACTTGGCGCACCAAGTGTGATTGTGTAAGAGTGATGGTGCGTGCTGTTCTGTCCCAAGAGATCAGCAGTCCAAGGTAGCCGCGCATCTCTCCTAGGTCAGTGCAGGTGTGTCTCCTCAGCAGCTCGGCCTCCACGAAGGCCAGTGAGTCACTGTCTGCAATAGCGAAGACCAGGTCATCTACGTAGACAAGGATGTCGAACGGATTCTGGCCAGTACGAACGTCGTCTGCAGACGACGAGAAGAACTGAAGGTCAGCCAGCGTAGCACGCAGAGTGTCGTGCCACTCACGGGGTGCATGTCGCAGGCCATAGACTGGGCCCTGGAGGAGCCACTGGGTCCCAGGAGTGTAGGTACCGGTGAAGCCCTATGGATGGCGCAGGTAGGCCTGCTTGTGTTGGCTGCCTTGAAGAAAAGTAGTGGAGAAGTCGAGGGACTGGAGCTTGTAGTCACATTGTGCTGCTATATGTAGCAGTGCTTGAAGAGTTGTCATCTTCGGAGTCGGGGCGAAGGTCTGAAAGAAGTCCACATCCTCTCGCTTTGCATACATGCGGCTCTCCAAGGGGGCGCTTCACCTTGAAGAGCCACCAGCCATCGACTATGTTCACCCCAGGCGGGGGAACTGCATCGATGTAGGTGCCGGTAGATCTCCAAGATGTGATCTCCTGCTCCATGGCAGCTATCCACTAAGAGGCCCAGGGTCCCGAGGTCGCCTTTGTGTAAGTGCGAGGTGTCGGGATATCAAAGGCGTCTGGGTCACCCTCAGGGACTAGCATAATGGAATAGAGATGGGGAGCGGCCTCAGACAGGAAAGCAAGCTCGTACTGCCTGTCCTCTAGGACGTCACTGTCAAGGTCAGGAGCACCCCCGACAGACAGAGGGCAGGCAGGGCCAGAGATCACAGCGGTGGCATAGTCAAGGTGGCGGGTAGAGGCAAAGTCAGCGACAGCAGCGACAAGAGCGTCAAGACTGGAGATAGGTAGAGACGGGTCAGTAACGAGGGAGGCAAGGACATGAGGAACAAGAGGACGAGCGGCGTGAAGGTAGTCAGTAAGAGGGGGAGGCGCGGCAACGAGCGATGACGAAGGAGGCGAAGGCAGGAGGGGAGGACGAGACGCGTGGGTATAAAGCATCATAGGGTGGGAACGCTGAACAGGAGAGACAGGACAAGCACGAGAGGGACGGCGAGACCAAACGTGAGACGGAGGCGTCAGGTTAGGAGACAGAGGAGGAGTCACAAGAGGGGAACGAGGGGGAAGACGAGCCGGAAAGAGTTCGGTGGAAGGAACACAGGGCCGTAGACAGGAAGTGGAGGAGGAGGCGGGGGAGGCGCTGGCGAGCGGTCTGGGGTGGTGACGACGCCTGCGGCTGCGGCTGCGGCGGTGACTTCGGCGGCTGCAGTGAGGGCAGAGGAGGAGATACAGGGGGAGAGGCAGGCGGCAAGAACTGTGGCGCAGGGCCACCAGAGTCAGCCGACTCTTCGAGTGGGACAACCGACGGGAGGGGAGTAACGTGAGACACACCAGACGGAGCATGACAGGGAGGGAGGTGAGCAGGGGCGACAGGGGGAGTGGGAACCAGAAACAGTGGAGGGGAAACCGGGAGACCTCGGAGGGAAAAGCGATGGAAAAAGGAGACAGACTCGTCGAAAGTGGCATCACGGGAGTGAAAGCAGCGGTGAGACGGCGGGTGGTTAAAGTGCCAGTCAGACGAGTCAAGGGGAAAACCGAGGAAGACTCAGGGGACAGTGTGGGCAGTGAGCTTGTCCATGCCAGAGGCATGAACGTGAGCAAGTCAGCCCCAGACGTGGAACGCGGACCGTCACCAGGGAACTCGGTCCAAAGAAGGGTCGGCGAATCCTGCGGCCGCTGGGAGTGCGGCCACAGGTTAAGCTGGTGAGCGATGTAGCGAACGCCGAACGGCCACAGAATATGGGGTGCACCGGCATGAATCAAGGAGGTATGAGCCACTTCCATGACCAAACCGATGCGTCGCTCAGTGACCCCATTCTGTTGCGGAGAGTCCGGCAGGGTGTACGACTGGGTGATGCCCTCCGCACAACAGAACTATCGAAGCCGTCTAGAGACGAACTCGTCGCCACGGTCGGATTGGAGACATAGCACAGGGGGACCGCAGTGTAGACGTGCGGCTACGACCTACGGGATAAGAACGTTAGGCACGTCGGCCTTTCGCTCCAGGGGAAACACTGTGGTTTAGTGCATGTAGGCATCAACGAGCACGATAAAGTAGATCTCGCGACGCGGCCCAGGGACGGGGGTTGGGCCCCTGACGTCTAGGTGTAGGGTCTGGAGCGGTGCGGTGGCAGGGCAAAGCAAGGAGGAGAGAGGAGTACGACGCAGCCGACCCTCGACGTAGGGGGTGCACGGCGCCGCAGGGGAGGGAGGGAGGGCAAGGAGCGATGCAGGGAGACCTAGGACGAGATCGTGATGAGACATGTGACGCAGACACGGGAGTGCGGGGTGACCTAGGTGGTGGTGCCACAGAAGCGACGAGTGAGTGAGCGACCGACACAAGCAAGCTGCAGCGACGTGGGTGGATGCAGGACCCGGGGAGGACGCGCCCACCGGGGGGGAAGCAGTGTCCAGCATAAACAGGCCAGACACCGGGTCCTGGGGGAACGTCGCAAGGGGGGCACTTGAGGCGGCCTCGGTACAGATAGTGCACCTCTCATGACCAGGGAACATAGTGGTGACGCCGAGGTCCTGAAAACAGCCGACACCAACTAAGTTCCTGGAAAACGAGGGGATGTGCAGGCCTGAAGGTGAACCTGAGGGAACCCCTGGACAGGGAAGGGTAGTGTAACCACGGGCAATTATAGGACCAGAGGAGGGGTCAGCAAGTGCGATGGCGGCAGGCGCAGCAAGCGACGTGAGTGTGCATGGTAGCACAAGAGGCAGGCAGATGCACTGGAGGCAAGAGTGAAGGACAGCGAAGCAGAGGCGGCACATGAAGGAGGAGCGAGTATGGAGCCTAGGCTACACAAGGCAAACGGTCATACGCCTGGCATAGCAAGGGAGTCTGTACTACACACAGGTACTACGCATAAACTCGAGAGCACTGGGTAATAAGATCCGGACACACTAGAAGCATCAGCATATAGTGAATGCAGGGAAGAACTAATCTGATACATGTCTAACTCAAAGACAGGCACGCCATGGCACAGCAGACTGGGCCAGTCAGGGAGGTCCGGGGCTGGGCCGAAGTGGCGACGAAAGAGGTCGTCGAGGCGGCGGAAGCAGCGGGCGGTCGGGTGCGGGCGGCTACACACAGTGACGCGGAGGGGGCCGGTCTGGAGCTGGTACTGCCAGCTCACAGCACCGAAGCTGCCGGTAGACGCTAAGCTGCGAGGAGCACCACCGCGGCCACCACCTCCAGAGGCATATGACCACCTCGGCGGGAGGCAGTTCATGGCTGCTGCTACTGTTGCTGCTACGGCTGCTGCTGCGGCTGCTGTTGTTGTGACGGCTGCTGCTGCGTCGACTGCGGCTACTGCTGCTCCTGGACACCAGCCCCAACCCCATCGTTAGAACCACTGTCCCCATCACCACCACCACCACCACCAGCACCACCACCACGCCCTCCCTTGGGGCCACAACGGCCTTGACGCGGTCGCAGCTGCGGGGAAACCGCAGCTGCGGTCTCGGCGGCAGGGGAAGTCGAAGCGACCGCGGCTGAAACATCAGCGTACTGTACGTGTGACTGAGCGATAGTGTGCTAGGGAGTCTCTATCTCAGACAGGGCAGTGACAAAGGTGGTCAGGGTGAGGTCACCGGGGTGCTGGCTAAGGAAGTGGTCGCGAGAAGAGGCTAAGCGGTCCGGGAGGCGCATGGCAATAAGGTACAGGGTAGTGCAGAACGGTGGAGGGAAGGCTGTGAGCTGGGCGGCAGTGCTAGCGGCGGGGTAGCTAGTCCCTAGGGCACGGAGGTGAGTGGCTAGGTCAGCGACAGTGGGGAAAGCGGTAAGATCTAGGAATAGCATGGGGAGGATCAGGCGGCGAGCAGAGGCGGAGGCGGTTGTGGAATAGCGCTCAATGACTGCATCTAGGAAATCCTTGGCGTTCGCGACAGCAGTGAAGCCCGGACGCGCAGACAGGGGAAAAGCAGGACTAATGGCTAGCTGCGCTACGGCATCGCGGGCATCCCAGACAGCGCGAGCAAGGGCAGTAGCAGAAAAGGCCTCACGCGCAGCAGTGGTGGGGTTAGCAGGGAGGGGATTAGGCACGGAGGGGGCGGGTAAGCAAACCATTAACATGCATAGCCAGGGAGTGCCCATCCCAGCAAGACGACGGCGCAGCGCCACGGCGGCACAGCGGCACAGCAACACAGTGGCACATCAGCACAGCTACTCAGCGGCATAGCGGCACAGCAGCGTAGCGGCAGAACTCTCCAGTGGGGAGACCAAGTGGAAGGCCGAGTGGGACGCACTGGGCCCGAGGCGCGTAGTAGGCCGGCGAGGCGCAATGGGCTGGCGGGGCTCGAAAGGGGCGGGGAGGCGCCAAGGGCCGACAGAGCGCAAGGGCCAGGTGGGGCACTAGGGCCAGTGGGCGCTCGAGGGGTTGGCGGGGCGCTTTGGGCCGGCGGGGCACTAAAGGGACCAGCGGGGTCAGCGGAGCGCTAAGGGCCGGCGGGCACGCGAGGGGCCGACGGAGAACGCGAGGGCCGGCGGGGCGCTAAGGGCCGGCGGAGTGTTAAGGGCCGGCAAGGTACGCGAGGGGCCTGCGGGGTGTAAAGGGCCGGCAGGCCGCTAAATTCTGGTGGGCACGCGAGGGGCCGGCGAGGTATGCGAGGGACCTGCGGGGCGCTAAGGGGCGGCAGGGCGCTAAGGGCCGGCGGGCACGCGAGGGACCGACGGGGTACGCGAGAGGCTGGCGGGGCGGTAAGGGCCGGAGGGGCGCTAAGGGCCGGCGGGGTACGTGAGGGGCCGGCGGGGCTCTAAGGGCCGGCAAGGCGCGCGAGGGGCCGGCGGGGTACGCTAGGGGCCGGCGGGGTATGCGAGGGGCTGGCGGGGGGCTTGGGGGACCAGCGGGCACAAGAGGGGTTGGCGGGGCGCTAAGGGCCGGCGGGGCGCGCTAAGGGGAACGACGGGGTGGTAGGCTAGGGCTAGGGTGGAATCGGGTGGGCGGACCTAACCTGAATGGGCAGGAACGTAACTCTGATACCAGCTGTTACGAAAATCTCCAGATAGGAGTCGAGTAATGCAATAGTGAGGTCGTGATCAAAGTGTCCAATACAAATGAGGCACAGAGCTAAATACAAGCACAGCTAACCCAGCAAGGGAGCCTTGAGAAAGGCCACGAAACACACACGAGGTGGTTTGGGCGCCTCGGGACTCGGAAGTGTCGAACGCGATGCCGCGTGTAGGCTTGGGGGTCTCGAATGTAGTTCGGACCTGAGATGTCGGGCGAAGCCTGGACTTCTGAAGATCAGGGTTGTACTCGATGTTAGCGAGGCTCGATAAGGAAAAGGGATTTTCCTTACAAGAAGTGTAAGGAAATAGTATTTCCTTATCACGGGTTTTAATTAGCAAGGCATACACTGCTATAACCGGGTTGCCGCGCAGCTCTGAAACGGCGTATCCAGGGGCGAGTTCCTACGATGGAAATCGCACTCGCGGACCAATCGAGCATGCCACTGTACATGTTGTTACAACCTCGAACTCAGCAGTTACAGCCTTCAAGGGTCGCTGGTTCGGTTGTAATAGGCCGGGTTACCACAAGTTAGAATGCCCAGAGGAGCGGAAGAAGCGGAATCAGGGACATGGGAGTTCTGTCGATCAGGGAAACGCTTAGTATCAGTAGTTAACGGGACTACTACTAATGGAACCTGCTCGCCCGTGACCGATGACCCTCATCGAGTTCTGGTACCGATCCATGCAATCGACCAAACCCGGTTGAATAAGGAGGGTGCAGTGGTGGATTGCCCCATTTGTTTAGAGGGTAGGGTTCAGGGGAAATAATAAAATCTTTGTGGACGGAGGAGCCAGCCACTATCTGATCAACCTCGCCACGGCCAGAAAAAAAGAATTTACCATTGGTGTCTACCGGAGATTGACGCCCGACTAGTCGATGGGACCCCATTCGCAATAAAGGACCGGGTGGAAAAAAATTGGGTACGCTGTGGAGCTGACTTCAGTTTTCAATAGGGATGCTGGCAAATACACTCGACGGCTTCGACATGCTGCTAGGACGGGATTGGCTGTGACGCTTCAATCCGGCAGCTGTTCCGTAAAGACCAATGGCTCTAGTGTAGTGTTACTAGAGTGGAAGAAGGGGATCACAAGGGGAGTGACGATAAAAAGAGTTTTCGCATGGGAAGCAGAATTCTTCGCTGTAGTCGTTCGCAAGATTGACGTGTCATCGCAGCCGTCCGATTCAGAGAAGCTGACCGCAGCAGTTCCGGCTGACCTCGCGCAACTGATTCGCAGATTCCCACAGATTTTTCCAAGCGACCTTTTGACCATCGAATATAGTTAGAACCAGGGACACAACCCACCGTTCAGCGGCAATTTTGACTGACACAGGCGGAGTTAGAGGAGTTACAGAAGCTGTTAAAATACTTGAGAAAAAAATCATTCGTCCGAGTTCAACCCCGTTCGCCGCCCCAATACTGTTCACCCGAAAAAGGACGGCTGAATGTGTAATGATTACAGAGCACTGAATAGGGTGACTATCAAGTCTCGTTACCCCATCCCTCGTGCCGACGAACGAATCGCCCAACTTCGCAAAGCTCGCTTCTTCTCGAAAATATATCTACGAGATGACCATGAACCAGATTTTCAGTTCACTCGTATATAAGTTTACCTAGACGACAACCTGATCCACAGTGAGACCTGGAGCAGCACTTAAATGACCTCAAAGCAATTTTCATGCTACTGCAGGAGCATCGGCTGCTCACGAATGTTAGGATTAAGGACAGAGTCTAGGTGAACTTAGGAGCTAGAATTACTCAAAATATAAATCCGAAATTCTGGACAGAAAAGTCGTCTTCACAAGAAACGACGTCGACAAAACACTAGCCGTTGGAATGTCGCGAAACTTGGATATGTTGTAGCTCTTGATCTCAGCTACCGTTCCCAATTTGAATCACGTTGATTGATGAAGTATTCGCGACGCTATGGCTTTCGACGCACTAGGGGGTAAGCTGTAGGAGGAGAACTTAACTCAATCTCAAGAGTTCAATCAAAGTTCAAGAATCTCACAAGGAATTAGAAGGAGCAAGAGAAAGGTTGGGATAGGAAGAGAGGGATGAGAGGGAAGGTCCCAAGAGAGTCCCCAACCAAGGAAACCCCATAAGCACAAAGATTCCCTCCCTATAGGAACCCCAACTTTGACATTTGTCCCTTCCCAACCAATCCATCCAAGTTGGCCACCCTTGCCAACCTAGCTTGGTTGTTCCCAACCAATTTGCAGCTGTTACAGTAGAGTGACAAGTTTCCCCAACCCCAAAGGTCCCAACTCCATATAAAGTCACCCCACAACTTCACTTAGTAACCGCCGCAATTGTAACGCAAGCTCATGAACTTTGAATCTTCATAGCTTTCGCGTTCTTGCTCCGATTGAAGCGATTCTTGTTGCGTCGGAAAGATCTTCTCAAGATCTATTATCACAAATACCTGCTCAGACAGAATAACACAAAACACATTCCCAAACTCCAGAACACACCACACACAAATGCTTGCACATTCAAACCACACATGCAAGTTGAAAAAACATGGGATGGGAGGCAGACAGAATGTGATAGCATATGATGACATCACACAACAATCTCCCCCTCTGGCTGCCAACCATCATCGACCATACCACATCTCAAGCATGCATACTCAATGCACACTCATCCCAGCAAGCTTCATGCCCTTCCAATGATCCGCCTCCGCCAGACGCTTAGTGAAAATATCTGCTGCCTGCTGATGGGTCTTCACTATCTCCAGCCGCACCTCCTTATCAAGGAGTCTCCTCACCCAATGCCACTTAGGCCTTATGTGTTTTGTCAGCCCATGCAGACAAGCATTCTTGGCGAGCTTCACAGCAGACTCATTGTCACAGAACACAACTGTCGGCTCCTCCTGACCAACTCCCAACTCCTCCAACAAACGCCTTAGCCACACTACTTCCTTGGCCCCATGGTGTAAGGCCATGTACTCAGTCTCACATGAGGACAATCCCACCTCATTCTGCTTCTTGCTGCGCCAGCTCACAGCACCACCTCCTAGCAAGCACACATAACCCCCAATGCTGGTGCCATCCGCTTTCACTGAGTTGAAGCTAGCGTCAGTATAGCAACTCAAGAGCATCTTTCCACTCTTCACATCTGCAGCACCTCTCTGCAACCGCTGCCTCACTCCACTGTACTCCAATCCCACTGATGCCGTAGCACTCACATAGCGGACCAACCTCTTGGCCGCTTCCAGCTGCTCATGACTAGGGCGTGAGACCACACTAGCCAACCGTGATGTAGAAAATGCAATGTCAGGCCGTGTATGATTTGCAGCATAATTCAGCGACCCAACCATCGAATGAAACAGCTTCCTGTCACTCTCACCCACTACCTCCTCATCAGCACATGGCTCCACAGTAAACCCTGAAGGTAGTGGTGTTGCTGGCTTTCCCCCATCTTGCAGCCCATACTTCTCAGCCAGCCCCTCACAGTACTTCCTCTGGTGCAACCTCAGCACACCCTTCTCCACATCTCTCTCCACATGCATCCCCAAGTAGTACTTCACCTCACCCATCTTGGAGCACTTGAACTGCATCTCCAGCATCTGCTCTGCGCTGTCCAGCAAAGCAGTGGATGCAGAAAAGAGAAGGATATCATCCATATACACCAAGAGCATGAGGATTTCGTCCTTCTCCTGCAGCAGGAACAGGCTGGGGTCACACTCACTCTTCTTGAAACCCCCAGCCACCAGCGCCTCCTCCAACTTGTGATACCATGCACGAGGCGCCTGCTTAAGGCCATAGATTGCCTTCTTCAGCCTGCAGACCCTGCCGCTCCCATCATCCAGCCCCTCTGGCTGCTTCATGTACACCTCCTCCATAATGATCCCATTCAGAAAGGCAGTCACAATATCCATCTGCCGAATCTTCCATCCCAGGAGTGCAGCTATCGCCAACAGCACCCTCAGTGTTGTTCCTTTCCCCACAGGAGCAAACACCTCATCATAGTCCTTCCCCTTTGTCTGCTGAAACCCCCGTGCCACAAGCCTAGACTTGTAGCGGGTCAGCTCCCCTTCAGGTCCATACTTGTGCCTGTAGATCATCTTGGAAGTGATTGCCTTCTTTCCAGGAGGCAAGTCACACAGGTCCCATGTCTCGTTCTCAATTAGGGACCCGAACTCCTCATCCTCACTCGCCTTCCACTTCTCCCCATTTGGTCCATTCAAGGCCTCTTCTCGAGTCTTGGGCTCAGGGATTGGTGCCCAGTAGCAGTGAGCGATCTCATCTTCCTCAATCTGCTCAACCACACTCCCAGCCTGCACCACATTCGGCTTGCCTCTTCCCCCATAGGTCAGCCTCACTGGAGGGCGCACATCCCTCCTAGGACGCTCAGGCGGGTGTGGAACTCGAGGTGGAGACTCATGCTGCTGCTGCTGCTGCTGCTCTACTTCAGCTGCTCCCCCTTCCTCAGTCACCCCAGACATCTCCTCCTCTGACACTGCAACCTCCACCTGTCTTGAAGGCTGCTGCACCTCATCTGCCTCCACAATGAGCGGTGTAGATGGAAGCTTCTGTTGCTGCTGCTTCCATTCCTTGTAGTACAGGGACTCAAGAAACTTCACATCCCTTGACACTGTCAGCTTCTGGGTGGTCAAGTCCCATAGCAGCCATCCCTTGTGATCCTTTGCAATCCCCAAGTGCACACCCCATCTTCCAGAAGCCTCCAACTTCCCTCTTTTCTCCTTAGGCACATGAAACACTACCATGCACCCAAATGCCCTCAGCATGTTCACAGCTGGAGCACTCCCATACCACTTGATATATGGGATCCACTCCTTATCTCCAACTGTAGCCAGCACCCTGTTCTTCACAAGGGCGACCTGCCTCAGTGCAGACACCCAAAACGGATCAGGTAGCCCTGCACGCCCAAGGAGAGTGCGTGCCCCCTCCTGCAGGGTCCTGTTGAACCTCTCAGCCACGCCATTCTGCTGCGGATTGTAGGGCACTGTCAGTTGATGCTGGATCCCCTTCCTCTTCAACTCCCCCTCAAAATCAGCTCCAATGAACTCCCCACCATTGTCACTGCGGATCACCTTCACCTTGTGTCCGCATTCCCTCTGAGCTCTAGGCATCCACTCCTTAAGGACAGCCGCTGCCACCTCCCCCTTGCTGTTCAAAGGGTAAACCCACACTGCCCGAGTGTGGTCATCCACAATTGTCAAGAAATAGCGGCTGCCTGAGAGGGAAGGGGCTCTTGTGGGCCCCACCACATCCATATGCACAAGTGCAAGTGGGGTCTTGGCTGGTCCTGTAGTGCTGTTGAAGGGGAACTTGGAGAACTTGGTCTCCAAGCATGTAGGGCAGCTCCCAATCTCCTTCACTCCCCCTTTCACCTCCAAGCCCTTCAGGCTCCCATCCTTCACCAACTTCTGCAGCATAGGGAAGTTCACATGACACAGCCTCTCATGCCATGTCTCCCAATCGGCCTCTCCACTCCTTGGTGAAGCCTTAGCCCATGCCGCACTTGCATCCACACCAGCAAGCACCTCACCATGTGTCTGCTGCTGCTGCACTTTCTTGACTGCTTCCAGGACCCCATCAGTTGGTGCAGTTGCATCTCCTCCTGCTGTTGCCTTTGCCGCTGCTGCCGTTGCTGCTGTTGGAGTCTTCCCATTCCATGGGATGATGGGCAGCTGCCACAGGTCCTTGATGCAGCTGGTCTCCTCTTCCAAACTCCACAGCACCTTCTTCCCAAGCTTAGCACGGCAGCTGGTTGGTCCAAAGGTCACTTCGGCCTTACTCTTCTGCAGTCGCCGCACAGAGAGAAGGTTAGCAGACAAGCCTTTAACCAGCAGAACATTCCCAAGCCCCACAAGCTCCCCATTAGCTCCCTTAACCTTGGCATTCCCAACACCAATCACGGGGAGCAAAGCACCTGACGCTGCTGCCACATACTTAATCTTCCCAGGGGGTTTTACCTCATCAAGCAAATCTGCCCGTGGAGTCATGTGACTGGTGCAACCCGAATCAATCACCCAGTGCGTGAGAGGGTGCATCACAACCTTTCCCACAGATCCCACATCACCCTCATGCCCATGCACATCCTCAACCATAACAAACAAACCAGGATAGGCATTACCTTGTGCACCTTCACCTTGTGCACCTGAGCCTTGCACAGCGCCACCTTGTGCGCGTTCACCACTGGGCGGCTTCATGCCTGGAGGTGCCCATCCCTCCAGCCTGCTGAAGCACTTGAACCAAGGATGCCCAACCTTCTTGCAGTACCAGCACGTGCCCTCCATTCTGGTACTCCCCCTGCCACTAGAGCTCCCATGCCCCTCATTATAGTCACCTCGGCCTCTACCTCTGCCAAAGCTCCTCCCACGGCCTCGGCCTTTCCAACCCCCTCTTCCTCTGCTGCGCCCTGCAGCTCCATACCCCTCAGCAGTCTTAGTGGCAGCACCGCCTCCCACATGGCGTCTGCGGAAGTCCTCCTGCAGAATCTGCTGCCTTAGCCACTCAGGTGTCCATTGATCTTGCTGAGAGTTGAGGGTGGGGATGAGGTTGTCCCAAGAGTTGTCCAACACCGAGATGATCTTGGTGCACTGCTGCAGCTGAGATACACTGCTGCCCGCTGCTGCCATCCTTGCATAGGTGTCCTTGATCTTGTCAAGGACCGGCTTCACATCGTCCCCTGGTCGCATGGAGATGGCAGCAAGTTCCTTCTCGAGCACGATCACCATCAGGAGAGTGTTGGGCTGAACCACATCACGTAGTAGTTTCCACGCCCTTGGACCCGAATCATCCGCTTCCACAAGATCCTTGATGTGCTCGAACATCTCCTTGTTGACCGATTGAAGAATGAGGTCGAAAAGCACCGCGCTTTTCTCAATCCACCGTTCACGTGCTTCGCCTTCTTCCGGCATCTTCTCTTCCCCAACAGCAATCTTCAGGAGCTTGTAGCGTTTGAAGGCACTCCTCATCCGTCCGCTCCATTCCTCATAGTTGGAGCCATCCAAAGCTTCAACTTTTGATGGCGGCGGCTCACTTGTCTTCTCAGCTACAGCTCCTCTTCCATTAGCATCTCCTCCTCTCTCATTCATCTTCTCCTTGAGAAATGACGAATTTCAGCTCCCCTTTGCTGTCCACACTCAGCTCCCTCGATATTTTCACAAGTGTCGGCGTCCACGAAATTTCGGCAGAGTTTCCCTTAGCGGAAGACACATCCAACCTTTAGAACACCACTTAGGCACACCCACAGGCCATGGTGGGTCTAGAAGGGTCTTCACACTTCTGTAGACTCCTCTCAATGTCCTTAATATCGCTCTGATACCACTTGTTAGGATTAAGGACAGAGTCTAGGTGAACTTAGGAGCTAGAATTACTCAAAATATAAATCCGAAATTCTGGACAGAAAAGTCGTCTTCACAAGAAACGACGTCGACAAAACACTAGCCGTTGGAATGTCGCGAAACTTGGATATGTTGTAGCTCTTGATCTCAGCTACCGTTCCCAATTTGAATCACGTTGATTGATGAAGTATTCGCGACGCTATGGCTTTCGACGCACTAGGGGGTAAGCTGTAGGAGGAGAACTTAACTCAATCTCAAGAGTTCAATCAAAGTTCAAGAATCTCACAAGGAATTAGAAGGAGCAAGAGAAAGGTTGGGATAGGAAGAGAGGGATGAGAGGGAAGGTCCCAAGAGAGTCCCCAACCAAGGAAACCCCATAAGCACAAAGATTCCCTCCCTATAGGAACCCCAACTTTGACATTTGTCCCTTCCCAACCAATCCATCCAAGTTGGCCACCCTTGCCAACCTAGCTTGGTTGTTCCCAACCAATTTGCAGCTGTTACAGTAGAGTGACAAGTTTCCCCAACCCCAAAGGTCCCAACTCCATATAAAGTCACCCCACAACTTCACTTAGTAACCGCCGCAATTGTAACGCAAGCTCATGAACTTTGAATCTTCATAGCTTTCGCGTTCTTGCTCCGATTGAAGCGATTCTTGTTGCGTCGGAAAGATCTTCTCAAGATCTATTATCACAAATACCTGCTCAGACAGAATAACACAAAACACATTCCCAAACTCCAGAACACACCACACACAAATGCTTGCACATTCAAACCACACATGCAAGTTGAAAAAACATGGGATGGGAGGCAGACAGAATGTGATAGCATATGATGACATCACACAACAACGAAGGGGTCTAAGTGCGAGTTTTTTAAAGGTAGGCTAGAATTTCTAGGTCATGTCATTTCCACTAAGGGCGTTGAAGTGGACCCACGCAAAATCGAGGCAGTGCAAGCCTGGCTACCGCCTACGAACCTGCAGGAGCTGCAAAGTATTTTAAGGTTCGTCAATAATGTTCAGAGATTTATCCCAAATATGGCGGGGGTAACTGCACCGTTGACAGACTTGTTGCGGAGGGGGACTGAGTATAGGTGGGTGGAGAAAGCACAAGTTGCTTTCTCCGCGCTCAAAACTTTTATATTTTCAGCCCCTGTCCTTCGCATCACCAATCCTCACCGTCCATTTGAAGTCATCTCTGACACCGCATCACCATCAAAGCAGTACTGTTACAGGACTTCGGCGAAGGTCTGTAGCCAATCGCGTACAAGTTATGAAAGTTACACCCGCCGAGCGAAACTATCCGATATACGACAAGGAGATGCTCGCGATCATGCACATCTTCAAAGTCTGGCGGAGCTACCTAACAGGCGCGAATGTGACAGCACGGAAAGGCCATCGCAGCCTACAGTACATTCGTGCACAGCCACCGCTAATCCCACGACAGATCAGGTGATTGAATTATATGGAATCCAACTTCCACTATACTGTCACCTATACTATCACTTCCACTATACTGTTAGGGGCATCGAACATTAGAGACCCCCTTTCTCGCCCATCCGCCCACCTCAATTCAATCATCATCGCCCAAACTTTCCCCCTCTTATTAGGCCTATTTACCCAGGGGTACCAAACGGACAGATTCTTTACATCGGGAGCGTACGAACTGCTCACAACGGCTAAGAGAGTCTATTATGTAAAGACAGGGACTGACTGCATCTGGGTACCGGAGTACAGCCTATTATGGGAGTTGTTACTGCAGGAAGCCACGACAGTACAGTTCAGGACATTTCGGAGTGGAGAAAGCACAGCAACAATTGACCGGATACTATTTCTGGCCTGACATGCGAGGGGACGTGCAGCGGCATTTGGTTTCGTGCAGAACCTGCCAAACCATGAAATCGTCAAAGCAGAAGCCAGCTGGATAGTTGCAGCTGATTCCACCACCTGAGCATGCGTGGCAGCAGGTTACGATGGATTTCGTCACGGGACTGCCTGCCAAGAATGGCTACAATGACGTGATATTTGTCGTCGTCGATAAGCTGACGAAGATGGCCCACTTTGCCGCCTGCAAGAAAAGCATCTCAGCCGAAGAAACAACATGCCTTTTCATCTCGACCGTCATTCGCCTCCACGGAATTCCATCCACCATCATTTCGGATGGTGATACAAAATTCACCAGCAACTTCTGGCGCAAACTTTGGGACTAGTTTGGCACGCGCCTACAATTCTCCTCCGCCTACCACCCCGAGACTGATGGACAGGCCGAACGGGCCAATCATACGATGGAGTAGCTGATTTGCGCCACCTGTGATGACGTGGCCGACTGGGAGTAGCAACTGCCACTGATTGAGTTCGTGTATAATAACGCCCCGTCAGCCACTACCCGACAACCGCCATTCTCCCTGAATTATGGACAGAACCCTACAGTTCCTATCACGCTCAACATCGAAAATCCTATATCCGAGCCCAACAGTTCGTCGATTATTACGGAATGCCCGAGAGCGAGCAGCCGAAGCCATTAAGCGCATGAATGTTATTTCTAAGCGCAACGCCGATCTACATCGACGAGTAGTGGCTTACCAGGCTAGAGACTTAGTACTGCTCGACATCCAAATTCTTCGACTGCTCATCGTCCCAAAATTTCGCCCTTGCTATTGCGGACCATTTACAATCAGCCACATGATATCCTCCATTACAGCCCATCTACTGTTGCCAGCCACCTGGAACGTGAGCCCATCATTTCACGTGCGACCATTACGACCATACATCGCCAGCACCAGTGAATTGCCATGCCATCGGGCCAAACCGAACATCCGACCGCTCGCCGAACCTACAGTCGAACCTGCGAAGATACTCAGCCATCGGATCAAGGACCCTCGAGGGGCTCGCCTGTTTGAGTTTTTGATATCTTGGAAGGACCAGACGATCCTGGAAAACAATTGGGTGCCCCTGGCACAGATCAAGAACTACCCAGTATTACGAGTCTACCTCCAGTCACGCAATGTGCGCGACGACGACGATCTTAGCTAAGAACATACCTTGGAGGGAGGAGGGTGTAAGGAAATGGTATTTCCTTATTACAAGTTTTTTTTTAGAAAGGCATACACTGTCATAACGGGGTTGCCGCATAGCTCTGCCTCGAAATTCAAATCGCGGCACCCAAATGTCGTCTCTTGACGAACTGCAAGCATTTTGCCCGCCTTGCTGTTTCATGCCTAGATCTGGGCGCTTCGTGCCAATTTACAATCCACACGTCTCAGCTATGCCGAGCATCGACCGTGTGCTCTAGGCCTAGCTATATCCATACCCCCTGTTGTTTTGATGTTGCCTCATTGTACTGTTTCCTCGCTACTCAATCGTTCGACACACGCTCTTTGCACTTCATTACAAGAAGGAACAAAGGTTGGTACTATGGGGTATAGTATGCTTTTGTTAAAAATCAATATTGACAAAAGATAGCTATAGTTTATTTGGAGTGTGAATACTAGGGTAAGGAAATCATATTTCCCAATAGTTTAGATTGAATCAACGTGTACACTACCATAACGACGTTTTTGTGCTATTGTGCCGTGTTAATCCAGATTGTGCCACCCGAAAATGTCACAAATCCGAGTTGCATGCATGTTGTGCGCCTAGCAAGTTTCATGCTTGTCGAGTGCGCTCTGAGCCTAGTCTCATTTTGTCAAGATGATAGAAGCAAGTGACTCAAGCAAGGAGAACACAGAGGTTGTATCTAGGTGTTGTACCCTATTATCTGCACATAACTATGGTACACAGCCGCTAACCACTGTGCTACAAGGGCTAGTTAACGGGATAGCGTGCCCATAACCCCCCAGGCATAGCAGCCTGTGGCCCTTCCGATGATCTTCTAGGGTGAACCCAGTGGATCTCTCGACACCCCCCCTCCTGGAGTAGGCGGAGGACTCGACACTTCTGCAGTGCACACTGGGATTCGAACCCGAGACCTCTGGCTCTAATACCAAGTTACGAGGAGAAAATTTTGATTGGTACATGGCAACCACAAAGAGAATCTATCTAGGTTTTGTACCCTATATAAACTATACCTAGCTAGATTATACTTCATATATTCCTAACACATACACATATATATACAAACTCTAATACACCCCTTAACTTGGGTAGGGACAGAGCCTAACAGGATACAACAATTGAGGGTAGCACTATTTGTCTGGCCTCTGGAGTACGTAACAAACAGCTTAGGGCAATGCTACTAGTCTGACCACTAAGACAAGGGCCAGAAGGCCAATCAGCAAGTGTAACAAGACAACCTGTATAGAGTAGTAAGTAAAAAGTCGGTATAGCACAGATCAGGATACAAGACCGAGCTGAGTGCAGAACCGGAGCTGGAACTGGAAGTAAATGGCAACTGGAACTAGACCAACATGGGTGCAAGACCACTGATGGTCACGAGGCCCAAGGGCCTTGGTGAAGATATCAACAGTGTTGGTTTCTGAGGCCAACTGTACTACATGAGCCTGGCCGCGCCGCTGAAACTCACACAGCAGGAAGCACCGAAGCTGGATGTGCTTGGCCTTGCCCTCAAGTCGAGCCTCCTGGCGCAAGAGGATCATGGCCCTGTTATTAGCAAATAGGTTCGGGGCAAACCAAATGGAGCCACTCCAAATAGGCGTTACAAATGGAGCCGCTCTCAAATAGGCTCCATTGGTTGACGCTCCATTGGTTGGCCGCTCACCTAAGTCTGTGAGCAAGAGCGTCAACCAATGGAGCTCCTGAGCAGCCATAGCACCAGTATAGATCTCTGCCTCACAATTGGACTGAGCTGAAGACGATGACCTAGTGGACCGCCACAAGACTGCACCCGCACCAAGACTAAAGCACCCATGTGAGGACCTGAGTGTCTCCAAGTCATCAGCCCACGACGCGTCTGTATGTCCAGTGAGGACCACTGGCTCTCGCCCTCCCAGCACAAGCCCCAGTCCTAATGTACCCGCCAGATACCACAGCACCCTCTTGGCAATCGAACAGTGCTCTGGTCGGTGTCTACCAATCGCAATAAAGTGAGCAACGATATTGAGAGGGTACGCTAGATCTGGGCGAGTGCACATCATCAGGTACATGAGGCGCTCCACCAGCTCTGCGTATGGACTACTAGGTTCGACCTGCTCACCGAAAACAAGAGCTGAGAGCTTGGGATGGGGGAGTGGGAGTGGGAGTGGGATGTGCCGACGAGAATTGAAAACCGAGCCTCTGGAGGATCTGTTGCGTCATATGACATTGGGAGAGTGTGATCGTACTCGTTGCACGGTCACAAGAGATCTCCAAGTTTAGATAGCATTGCAACTCTCCCAGGTCTGTATAGGCATGTTGCCTGAGAAGCTCGGCCTTCACCAAGGCCAGTGCGACTCTATCTGGAGTAGTAAAGATAAGGTTGTCTACGTACACAAGTATGTAGAACGAAGTCTGACCAACGCGAACAAAGAGCAAGGGGTCAGCAGAGAACGAGAAGAAGTGGAGAGCCGCGCGTAGAGCATGTCGTGCCACTCACGGGGAGCCTGGTGCAGACCGTAGACAAGGCAGCGTAGACACCATTTGGTCCTAGGAGTGAAGGACCCAATGAAGCATGGTGGGCGCCGCAGGAAGATCTGCTTATGTGGACTGCCCTGCAAGAAGGTTGTGGAGAAGTCCAGAGAGTGGAGCTCGTAGTCACGCTGTGGGACAATCTAGAGAAGCACCCAAAGAGTAGTCGTCTTTGGGGTAAGGGGGAAGGTCTGGAAGAAGTTCACACCCTCTCGCTGGCTGAAGCTTCTAGCCAAATGCTGCGGTTTGAACTGCGGTGGCTCTCCAGGTGGGCGCATCACGTTATAAGTCCACATGCCATCGATTATGTTCGCCCCAGGTGGAGGAACTGCGTCGACGTAAGTGCCATTGGATCTATAAGATGCCATCTCTACCTCCATGGCCTGTATCCACTGGGCTGTCCAAGGCCCCGAGACTGCCTCGGTGTACAAGCACGGAATACGGATGTCTAGGGTGTCCAGGTTACGCTCAGGGGACACAAGCATGGCGTAGAGATGAGGTACAGCAGCCGTAAGGAGAGCTAGCTCGTACTGCCTATCCTCTAGAACGTCATTGCCAAGGGCAGGTGCACCCCCGACGGACGGAGAATAGGCAGGGTTAGAGATCGAAGCGGAGGCGTAAACAAGGCGGTGGCTTGCAGCAAAGTTAGCGACGACAACGGCGAGGGCGTGGGGGAAGAGAGGGGGGGCCGTGGGGGAAGAGAGGGGCCGCCGTGTGGGAAGAGAGGGGAAGCCGTGGGAGAAGAGAGGGGAAGCCGTAGGGGAAGAGAGGGGAAGCCATAGGGGAAGAGAGGGGGCATGTGTGTCATTAGAGAGGGAGTTGTGAGGAAAGGGAAAGGGCACGAATTCGCTTCCCCAAGGGCCGTGAGGGGGGCAGGGTGGTTCGCCCAAGAATTTTGCGTCCGAAGAGGGTGGATGAAGGGGGGGCAGGGTGTCACAGGATCGAATGTGTCGAGGAAAGGTTGCACTATCGATCGGTACAAGGCGCTTTTATACTTCCAGAGTACATCAGGTAACCAGGTTTATCTTATCCTAAGGGAATAGACCCTTCTAGAAGATAGAATCACCCTGCGTATAGCCACGTGAGGCTATTGGCTTTAAGGGATTACGGCAGGATTACGCTGGATAACGTCTCTAGTACATTCCATGCCTGGTCGGTGATATAATTATAATAAAGGAAGAGACCAAAGGATAATGGAAAATGGAAAATAGGAAACCAAATGAGATGCGGTAAAACGAGAAATGAAAAAGGGAAGGAAATAAGAAAAGGCCAAGTGGTGTAACGGGGTCGTACTCTCACACTTCCCCCCCTCAAAGCTGGGTGGTAGAAGTAACACCCTGCTTGACAAGGTAGTCATGCAGAGGACGACGGGCGTTACCCATGTCGGACTCAGGTACCCAGCTGTCCGCAGAAGGATCATAACCCTTCCAACGGATAAGAAGCTCCACGGTGCCATTCCGACGACGGCGGTGTGCGAGCACGGACTCGACCTCGTACTCAGGTTCATTCTGGACGAGGACGGGCGGTGGCGGCGGCGGTTGGCGTCCGACGAAAATTGTGTTCGGGTCCCGATAGGGCTTCAGAAGTTGGACGTGGAAGGCGTTGTGAATCTTCCAGGTAGCTGGCAGGCGTAAGCGGAAGGTAACAGGAGTGACCTGTGCTTCAACGAGGAAAGGCCCGCAGAAGCGAGGTCGAAGTTTAGATGGGAGATGGCTGATGTCCAGGTTGCGGGTGTCGAGGAGCACCTGGTCTCCCACGGAAATGGTGTGGTCGTTGCGATGGCGATCGGCCTGGCGCTTCTGTTGCTGTTGAATGTCAAGGAGGCGCTTATGGGTCCGATCCCAAAGTTGATGCATGGTTGTAATGAAATCATGTGCGGGTTGGACTGTAGGTGATGCTGTCGGTTTTTGTGGTGTGAGTGGGTGGCGTCCGTAGCAGAGGAAGAACGGCGTCTGTCCAGTAGCGGCATGTGTGGCATTGTTGTAAGCAAACTCGAGTACGGGCAGGTGCAAGTCCCATTTGGAGATGTCGTCCTTGCAGGCTGCTCGGAGGAGTTGCTCAACAATTTGGTTGAGGCGCTCGGTCTGTCCGTCTGTCTGCGGATGGTATGCGGATGACATGGCGAGTTTGGTGCCGAGCAGAGACATAAGTTCCTTCCAGAACTTGCTAGTGAACTTCTCGGTCGGAGATGAGTGTAGTTGGGATGCCATGCTGTGAGATGATGTGACGAACGAAGAGCTGTGCTGTCTCCTCGGTGCGTGCCGTCGTGTGTGTCGGGATGAAGTGTCCCATTTTGGAGAACTTGTCAATGACGACAAGGATGGCGTCATGACCGCTGGAGGTAGGTGGTAACCCGGTAATGAAGTCCAGGCTAACCACTTGCCATGGTTGTTCTGGGACAGGAAGAGGCTGCAGTAGTCCCGCCTTTTTCTGCTTGCTGCTCTTCATCCGCTGACATGTATCACACGAGGTGACGAATTTCTGGACGTCGTCTGCCATATGGGGCCAGTAGTAGTGTTTGGCGATACCGGTGAGCGTCTTGTTGCTACCGAAGTGTCCGGCGTACAGGACGTCGTGGTATTCTTCGAGTAGTAACTGGCGCAAAGGAGGGTAATTGGGTACCCAGATTTTTGTTGATCCTTTCCGGTACGCGATGTCACTGTCCCACTGTAGCAGATGTCGCTTTTCTGCCAAGGAAATTTCGGGGTCGATGGCGTACCCGTGGGTGAAGAGTCCCTTGAGTAGTGGATTCATCCCTTCGACCTGAATCGCGGCAACGTGTGCAGGCCGGCTGAGAGCGTCTGCTTTGTTCTTGTGGCCGGGCTTGTACACGATGTCGTAGTGGAAGTGTGTCTCGAGGAAGTCGATCCACCGGACCTGCCGCCTGGAAAGGTTGGGTTGTGTCTTCAAATATTTCAGGCTTCAGTGGTCGGTGTAGACGGTCGTTCTTCGTCCTTCGAGATAGCATCTCCACGCTTTGAAGGCGATGATGATAGCAAGAGCCTCTTTGTCGTGTATCGGGTAGTTGAGTTCTGCCCCGTGCAGTTTCTTGCTGAGGTAGGCAATTGGTTGCAGTCCATTCCCCTAGTCTTGCATCAAGACTGCACCCACGGCCTGATCACTGGCGTCTGCTTCAATGACGTAGTCACGTTCGAGATCTGGCAAGATGAGCACCGGTGCGGACGTTAGTGCTTGTTTCAGCTGCTCCACGGCTTCCTGGTGCTTCGTCTCCCATTTGTAGGGCGTGTTCTTCTTCAGCAGATTCGTGAGTGGTGTCGCGAGTTTCGCATACTGTGGCACGAACCTGTTGTAGTAATTAGCGAAGCCTAGGAACTGCTGCAACTCCTTCACGTTCTCGGGTGTCTTCCACGTACGTACGGCTTCGACTTTCTTGGGGTCGACGTGAACTCCTTGAGCGCTCACCAAGTGTCCTAGAAATTGGACTTTCTCCAGGGCGAATTCGCTCTTGGACAGTTTGACGTAGAATCGTTCTCGTCAAAGAATTTCGAAGACGCGTCGCAGGTGTTCGACGTGCTGCTTCATGTCGCGCGAGTAGATGAGTATGTCGTCCAGGTACACCACCACGCATTCGTCCAGAAGTGGTCGTAGAATGTGGTTCATTTCGGCTTGGAACGTTGCCGGCGCGTTAGTGAGTCCGAACGGCATGACCAAATACTCGTACGATCCGTACCGAGTTCGAAAAGCAGTTTTGTGGATAGAGTTGTCCGCCATCCGTATCTGCCAGTATCCGGACCGCAGATCCAGTTTGGAAAATACCGTAGCTCCCCGAAGCTGGTCAAGCAGGTCATCGATTCGCGGTATCGGATATTTATTCTTGATGGTCTGCTTGTTAAGAGCTCGGTAGTCGATGCACATGCGCAGGCTTCCGTCCGGTTTCGGTGTGAAGAGTACTGGGGCACCGTATGGCGAAGTAGATGGTCGGATGAGTCCTTTGGCTAGGAGATACTCGATCTGCTTCTTCATGTCGGTCAGCTCCGTAGGGCTGAGCCGGTATGGTGCTCGGAAGGTCGGCTTCGAACCCGGTTCCTCCACGATCTCGTGTTGATGCGTTCGGTATGGCGGTAGCTCGTTCGGAAGATCGTCCGGAAGAATGTCTTGGAACTCCTTCAGTAATTCCTTGATTTTTTCTGGAGTTTCCGAGGCTTTCTCTCCGTCATTCTCCACCTCTGTTGCTATCGCCAGGAACCCGGTGTCGGTCCGCTTCACATCCTTCTCGAATCGTGCGAGTGTCTCCACTGGGATATCTCCTGTATCGTCCCAGTTGGGTAGCTGTACTCTCCGTCCATTGTTGTAGATGCTAGCAGTGCGGTTCACCCAGTTGATCTCGGGGTTGATTTTTTTCAGGAAGTCTCGCCCGAAGATCAAGTCAAGCCCTTTGATGTTGGTGATGGGGAGTGCAGGTCTCCAGCGCAGTGGTCCGATTTGTAGATGTAGCACTGCTTCGCCGTGTACTGGTAACTTGCTGCCGTCCACCATCGTTGCAGAGAATCCTGAAGGCTTGTACTCTTCCCGAAGTCGGTCGATCATTGCCTTGTCGCAGACGGTGTGTGACGCTCCGCTGTCCACGAGTGCTTGGAGGCGTCGTCCTTTGCAGATGACCTCGAGCACGAGGGGCAGTCGTTGCTCGGAGTACCCAAAGATAGTTTCATTGATTGGGTCATAGGGTACATCCCAATATTCCGTACACACCTTTGTGTTGTTGTCTACTCCTGAGCTGGCAGCTGGCCAAGGCTGCTTGGAGAACGGCTCTTCTCCAGGGCCCGGAGTTTCTTTGACGACTGTGCGCGTCACTGATGCCGAAGAACTGGATGCATCCGTAGAAGGAGTTCGGGGTTTGTGCAGCTTCTTGTAGACCCCCAGCTTCCTCTTGAGCTGCTTCAGCTCCACCGACGTCTTCCCTGGGGAGCGGGTAGTCGTTGTGGGCTGGTGTCGGGAGAGGACGTTGACTCCGTGGAAAGGTCGGCTTCTTTCCACACTCCTTAATTTGGTCCCCAAGTTGTCCGGTACCGGTATAATCTCCACAGCTGTCTGCTTCTTTTGGAGTCCCTCCCGAATATTCTCCAAGGCTCTAGCCCCTCGAACATCATAAGTTTTCATTAAAGCATCTTTATAAGATAACTTTAACGAATTCTTATAATTTCTTGGGTCTTCAAGGAGTTTCCCTGTCTCGGCAGAGTCTTTTTTCGCGGAGTCGTATTTTTCCTCGGCGATTTTCCCTGGCGAAGACTGGTCGTGGGGTGGAGATTTTCCCCCATCATTTCCTCCTTCTCGCGTCGAATCAGCTTCGTCGAAGTTGATTTTTCCGGAATCCCGCGGCCGCTTTCGGATCTTTTTATTTTCGCCAGCTAGATCCGCAATCACTGGCGACTCCCGTTTTTTGTCTTCTGATTGGCCGAAAGATTTCCGCCACTGTTGCGTGCCCGATACTCTGCGCGTGCGGCCTTCATTTTGTTGCAGTCGAAGATTCGGTGGCCCGACACCCCGCAAAAATCACACGTGTAGTTGGTGTTTTTCGGACGTGGCCGCCCCTGGAATAGCGCGCGACAACAGCCTCTAGGAACTCGTGCGCAATCTTGACCGACCTTAAGCAGGGGTGCTTAGACAGGGGGAGGGCATGACTAATCGCAAGTTGTGCGACAGCGTCACGCGACAACCAGACAATACACGCAAGGGCAGCAGCGGCAGCGAACTCACGGTCAGCAGACGTGGGGTCAGCGGGTAGAGCAGCAGGGGGGTCCGGGCAGGGGAGCGTACCGTCGATGTGGATGGCCAAGGAGTGGCCGTCCTGCCGCTGACTAGTCAGGTGGTGGCGGAGGTAGACGAGCCACGAGTCGAACTCAATCGGCTGCCCCTCCACAGCAAAACGCAGGACCGAGTCCGCCATCATAGTTGCTGCAGCAGCAGAAAGGCGGTACTGAGCAGTAGGATGCGGCGGGAAGTGGTGATGTGCGGTGCAGTGCTGTACACTACGGTAGACGAAGGTGCAGTACGGTAGGGTGCGGTGCAGTGCGGTATAGAGCGGTGCAGTATGGTGCAAGGCGGTGTAGTGCGATGCAATGCAGTGCAGTGCGGTGCAGAGCGGTGCAGTGCGGCACCGGGCAGTGCAGTGCGGTACCGGGCGGTACAGTGCCATGCAGAAGGCTGATGACGGCGGCGAGGCGTCTAGGAGACGGGGCCGCGGGCGGCGAGGCGAAGGGGCTGGCTAGGCTACGGGGCCGGCTGTGCAACGGGGCCGGCTAGGCGACGGGGCCGGTGAGGCGACCGTGCCGGCTGGGTCACGGGGCCGGCTAGACGACGGGGCCAGCTAGGGGACGGGGCCGGTCGGGCGACGGGGCCAGCTAGGCGACGGGGCCGGCTGGGCGACGGGGCCGACGAGGCGACAGGGCCGGCTGGGCGACGGGGCCTGCTAGGCAACGGTGTCGGATAGGAGGCGGGGCCAGCTAGGAGACGGGGCCGGCTGGGCTACAAGGCCGGCGAGGCGACAGGGCCGACTAGGAGGCGGGGTCGACTAGGAGGCGGGGTCGGCTAGGCGACAGGGCCAGCTAGGCGACAGGGCCGATCGGACGACGGGGCCGGCTAGGCGACGGGGCCGATTGGGCGACGAGGCCAGCTAGGAGGCGGGGGCGGCTAGAAGGCGGGGTCGACTGGGCTACAGGGCCGACTGGACGAAGAGGCCGGCTAGCGACGGCGCCGATTGGGCAACGGGGCCAGCTAGGAGGCGGGGGCCGGCTAGGAGGTGGGGTCGACGGGGCTGCGGGGTTGGCTAGGAGGCGGGGCCGGCTAGGAGGCAGGGCCGGCTAGGAGGCAGGGTCGGCTAGTAGATGGGGCAGCATGTGCGAGAGGGGAACGGGGCGGCTAGGACCTATGGCGGAAGCGCTAGTGGGCGGGGGGGATTTAACCTACTCATGATACCATATGAAAGTTAACAAATAACTAGAACAATGACATACAAGGGAATATAACATAGTGGGTTGTACTCCCTAAGGCACAACCCTGATAGTCTATTACTCTTAGAACTGAGCAATGAATGAGTAGGGAACGTGGGTACAAGCATACATATCTAAGGGTTGTACTCTCTAAGAGGTGACCCTATACAGTCTATACAAACACTAGATATACTAAGGTTTGACACACCCCCTAGACTGCATAGGGGCAGTTCCTGAACAAGCAGCTCAGGGCGGCACTACTAGTCCAGCCACTGAGACAAGGGTCTAAAGACCAGTCAACAGGAGTACTCGCAAGACAAGAACAAGACCAGGGCGGCACTACTAGTCCAGCCACTAGGAGAGGACACAAGTCCAGTCTGAGTAAATATATATATAAAGGACAGTACAAAGTCAAGGCCCTAGCAAGTGAGAGGCTACAGGGACTAGACCAAGCTGTACGCAGTGCCGCTGATGATCTTTAGGCGCAAGCGCCTTCGTAAAGATATCAGCTGTGTTGGCACCGAAGGCCAAGTGTACTACGTGAGCCTAGTGGCGCTGCTGTAGCTCGCGCAGGAGGAAGTACCGCAGCTGGATGTGCTTCGCTCTGCCCTCGGGTCGAGGCTCCTGACACAAGAGGATCATGGCCCTGTTGTCAGCGTACAGGACCGGGGCAGAGCTAGGCCGCTCACCTAAGTCAGTGAGCAAGAAGGTCAGCCAGCGGAGCTCCTGTGCCGCCATGGCACCAGCGTAGATCTCGGCCTCACAGCTGGACTGGGCAACAGACGAGGAGCGGGTAGCTCTCCACGAGACGGCACCTGAACCAAGGCTGAAGCAATAGCCCTGGGAAGACCTGAGTATCTCGGCGTCGTTTGCCCCAGAAGCGTCTGTGTGTCCAGTAAGGACCACTGGCCTGCGTCCTCCTAGCACTTACCCCATGCCCGATGTACTTGCAAGATAACGCAAAACCCTCTTAGCGGCAGACCAGTGCTGCGGTCGGTGTCTATTCGTGGCCACAAAGCGAGCCAGGATGCTGAGAGGGTATGCAAGATCTGGGCGAGTGCAAGTCATCAGGTACATGAGGCAACCCACCAGCTCTGCGTAAGGGCCACTGGGCTCTACTGACTCCTCAGAAATTGGAGCGGAGAGTCTGTGGTCTACGGGCAGAGGGGTGGGCTATGCAGAAGAGAACTGAAGGCCGAACCTCTGAAGGACCTCGGAGCAGCCTCGGAGAGGAAAGCAAGCTCGAACTGGCGGTCCTCTAGGACGTCACTACCGAGGGTAGGAGCACCCCCGACAGACGGAGGACAGGCAGGGTCAGAGACCAGAGCGGTGGCGTAGTCAAGGCGGCGGGTAGAGGCGAAGTCAGCGACCGCAGCGACAAGAGCGTCAAGACATGAGACCAGAACAGACGGGTCGGTAACGAGAGAGGCGAGGACCCGAGGAACAAGAGGACGAGCGGTACGAAGGTAGTCAGACAGAGGAGGAGGCGCAACGGTAGGAGAGGACGGAGGAGGCGACGGTAGAAGGGGAGGACGAGACACGTGGGAACGGAGCAACATAGGGTGAGAGCGCGGGACAGGGGAGACAGGGGGACCAGACGTGAGACGGAGGCGTCGGGTCAGGAGACAGAGGAGGGGACACAAGGGGGGAGCGAGGGGGAAGACGAGCCGGGAACAAGTGCGGCGGAGGGAACACAGGGCCGTAGACAGGAAGAGGAGGAGACGGCAGGAGAGGAACGGACGTAGGGTCAGGGGACGGAAGGCCGAGCAGGCGAAGGGCTCACACCGGCGGGGAATTCTGCTGCGGGCACAACACCAACACCGGGACCGCAAGCTGCTCCGTGGCTACCTCCGGGACACTCCACTCTGGCACCCCCAGAAGGAACACCAGCAGTACGGTTCCGCGAAGTTCGAAGTTAGATTAGGCTTTTCGGGATTCAGGGGCGTGTTTTAAAGCTTTTATTCAGACGAACGTATTTTCAGACAAGCGCGAATCTGCACAATAAAATTTTTACGCCAGCTGTTTTTATGTGGTTGAGAGCGTTGGAACGCAAATATGAAACGGGATTACCTCCAAAAAGGGGTCCTGGGTGAAATACTTTGAAAGGTGGTGCAGAAGACTAAGTATAGAATCTGTAGACACGAGTACTTAAAGTAGAAGGTTATACTGGAAGTACCTCCAGTAACAGCCAGTATTAACAAAGTTATAACACCAGAGTCAATGGTACAGCCTTGTGATACTTCAAGACTTAAACAAGGATCTTTGCTGGAATGGTAGACTAGTAAGGCAGCGGAAGTCTTAGAACTTGTAAAGTGTTGACCAGTATTTACTGAAGAACAAGTTAACAACTGAAGTTGTACAAACTATTTTTATATCTGCTAGAATTACCTATTCGGTAATGTACCTGTTCAAAACTATTTGCGCTATGTGCTCTAACCGCTATTGAAAAGAGCGCGACTGTTCGCGTGACTGAAACGGCTTGCTGACGTAATCATCAAGACGAGCGCTATTTGCTGACATCATTCTACGGATGCTAGCTACATTGTAACTCGACAATATCTATCGGAAGTACTTGTTAAATTATATATGTTTGTATATAATTGTAGGCTTGGTAATGGTTACTGAACATTACTTTAGAGGGTACAACACCCCGCCTTGTATCCCCCCCTCTTCTTTCCTAGTCCTCTCTTCTCTCGACATTCTTGCCTACCTTCTAGATCTAGATTTCACGCCATATTAATGGCTCCTCCTATTCCTACCTAGCCTAACTTCACGACACTACTTATAGAAATGCTTAAGTACGATTTTGTCACAACACTGGGAACACGCTATTAGGGTTGCGCTGTCAAACTAGGAACTAGGACGCCATGAAAGTGGCGTGAGGTTTTAGGAGCTAGGAGAACTAGGAGAGGGAGATTTGACGAGAGAAAAGAGAGAGTGACTAGGAAGAGAGAGGGATACAAGGAGGGGTGTTGTACCCTCTACAGTAATGTTCAGTAACGTCTAACAAGCCTACAATTATATACTAACATATATAATTTAACACACCCCCTAGGCTTGGTAGCACAAGGACCCACACACCCCTACACCCCCTAACCCGTCACCCCCATTCCCATCAGCCACGTCTACTCCAGCTGGGCCAACCCCAAGGCCCTGGAGATGGCGACGACGACCGTCCCGGCAGCGGCGACAGCGACGGCGATGACGGGCGTGTGGCGGCAACAGGCCTGCGGCGACGACAGCGGCGACGGCGACGGCTTCGGCTTACGACGGCGGTAACGGCAACGGCCCCCGCCCTTCTAACGGCGTGTCCATACTCCGCGACAGGGGGACGACCGGCGAGAGTCAGGCGACGGCTGTAGCGAAGAGGAGGGGACGGAGGGAAGGGGGAAGGGGCGGGGCTTCGGATCTTCAGCGCGGCGCCATTGCAGGCGCGGCGCTTACTGGCGTGCGGGTGGGCTGCAATTCCAGCAGCGACGCAGGTCGTGCGCGACGGCAACAGGCCGACGTCACGGCCGCGACGCCACGACGATGCCACCACAGCGTGGCGTCGGAGCCGCGGCTGCTCGTCGACGCTGGGACGACAGCACACAAAGGCCGCCGCGGCATCTTGGAAAAGGTGCCACGGCGGCAGGCAGTAGGAAGGCCGCGACGGCGGCGAACAGGGAGCGAGAACGCAGCGGAAGCAAGGAGGGGAGCAGGCCTAGGACGGGCGTCCTGCTCTGATACCATGTCAAACTTGGAACTAGGACGCCATGAAAGTGGCGTGAGGTTTTAGGAGCTAGGAGAACTAGGAGAGGGAGATTTGACGTGAGAAAAGAGAGAGTGACTAAGAAGAGAGAGGGATACAAGGAGGGGTGTTGTACCCTCTACAGTAATGTTGATTAACGTCTACCAAGCCTACAATTATATAGTAACATATATAATTTAACACGCGCGGAAGAGTTTGCATGGGAAGAGGCTCGTAGGAACACTCTTAGAATGAATTTTGCGTGCTTACATCTTGCATTACTACATTTCTCATATGGCAGCCTTTGTTGTAGCATGAACCAACTTTGTGGAAAATTAGACACCATAAGGCGCCTTGATTAGGAGCTGCAGTGACCACCATTCACCCACGACTCTTGGGCAAAACTTCTACCCAATTTCTAACGGAAATAACCTATAGATTGTTCTGTCAAACATGTGTATTAGTTATGTTTGCATAGACTGTATAGGGTCACCTCTTAGAGGGTACAATACTTAGGTATATCAATCTGTACTCTCCCACTAGTCAATCATTCACTTCTCTCACTTTGATATGGTATCACGCGTAGGTTATGATCCCCCCACCTACCGCTTCCGCTCATCCCCTAGCTAGGCCCTTCCGTGCCTCCCCCCCCCCCCCTAGCCCAGTCGCGACCCACTGGGCCCCGTCGTGCCCATAGCCCTGCCGCGCCCCTCCTGGACCCCGTTGCGACCCCCTAGTCCCGTCGCGACCCCCTAGTCCCAGTCGCGACCCCCTGGGCCCCGTCGCGACCCCCTAGCCCCGTCGCGACCTCCTAGCCCCGTTGCGACCCTCCCGGGCCTTGCTGCACCCCTCGCCCCGTAGTGCCCCTCCAGGGCCCCGTAGCGCCCCTCCTGGGCCCCGTCGCGCCCCTCCTGGGCCCCTCCTGGGCCCCGTAGTGCCCCTCCTGGACCCCGTCGCGCCCCTCCTGGGCCCCTCCTGGGCCCCGTAGCGCCCCTCCTGGGCCCCGTCGCGCCCCTACTGGGCCCCTCCTGGGCCCCGTAGTGCCCCTCCTGGGCCCCGTAACGCCCCTCCTGGGCCCCGTAGCGCCCCTCCTGGGCCCCGTCAAGCCTTCAGGCCCCGTCGCGCCCTGCCCGGCCCCGTCGCACCTGCCCGGCCCCGTCGCACCCGCCCGGCCCCGTCGCACCCTGCCCGGCCCAGTCACAGCCGCCCGGCCCCGTCGCACCCGTCCGGCCCCGTCGCGCCCGCCCGGCCCCGTTGCGCCCCTCCTGGGCCCCGTAGTGCCCCTCCTGGGCCACCGTCACGCCTGCAGGCCCCGTCGCACCGGCCCGGCCCTGTCGCACCCGCCTGGCCCCGTCGCGCCCGCCCGGCCACGCTGCACTCGCCCGGCCCTGTCGCACCTGCCCGGCCCCGTCGCGCCCGCCCGGCCCCGTCGCACCCGCCCGGCCCCGTTGCACCGGCCCGGCCCCGTCGCACCCGCCCGGCCTCGTTGCGCCCTGCCCGGCCCCGCCGCGTCTGCCGGGCCCCGCTGCACCGGCCCGGCCCCTGCGCTCATCCCTGCCCCGGCCCCTTCATCCTCACTGGTACGGTTCCCCCCTCCCTGCACCGCCCTGCACCGCACTGCACTGCCCTGCACCGCACTGCACCGCCCTGCACCGCCCTGCACCGCCCCGCACCGCACTCCACTACCCTGCACCGCACTGCACCGCCCTGCACTGCCCTGCTTTGTACTGCACTTCACTGCACTGTACTGTCCCGCCCTGCACTGCCCCTGATGGCGGCGGAGCTTCGGTTCGACGCTGAAGGCCAGCCTCTGGAGTTCGAGGCGTGGCTTGCCGACCTCCGGCGCCAACTCACTGGCCAGCGGCAGGATGGTGAACCGCTGTCCGCACACCTTAACGGTACGCTCCCCTGCCCAGACCCCCGTGCTGTTCTGCCCGCTGACTCCACACCCACTGAGCGCGAATCTACTGCTGCCACTGCCCGTGCGCGCTCTGTCTGGCTTTCTCGCGATGCTGTCGCTCAGCTTGCCATTAACAACGCCCTTCCCCCGTCCGAGCGCCCTCGCTTTAGGTCCCTCACTACTGCTCAGGCTTACTTAGATGCTGTCATCAAGCGCTATTCCACCCCTCCGGCTGCCTCGGTGGGTCGCCTGAACCTCCCGATGCTCTTTCCTGACCTTGCGTCTTTCCCCACTGTCTCTGACCTCGCTGCCCACCTGCGCTCGATAGATGACACCTGGCGTGCTGCCTGCACTGACGCACAGCTTAGAGCCCACCAGCCGCCCATTACCTCTACCCTTTACCTGCTTGCCACTCGCCTCCCTAACCGCCTTGCTGTCGCCCGCGACCGCTTCCTTACCATTCACCCCGCAGACCTCACCCTCACTGACTTTGTAGACACCCTGACTGTGATTGAGACCCGCCACCGCTCCATCACCCAGGCGAGTGGTACCGTGCCGGTCCCTATCTTTCAGGGTTGTGCCCCCGCTCAGTGTATCTTCTCCGACGACTCTGCCACTGTGGCTGAGACTGCTGCTGCCGCGCAGTTTCGTTCGGGGAAGGGCCTCTGCCCCAAGGTTGGGCGCGGCGGAGGGGGCGGGGGTGCGGGAGGGGGTGGTGGTGGAGTCGGGTCGTCTGGTGCTGGAGCGGACGAGGGGACCCTGCCCAGTCCAGCTGAGCCGCCGCCCCTGCAGTCACAGCAGCAGCACCAGCCGCAGTAGCCGCCGCAGTCGCAGCAGCCGCAGCCTTCGCAGCGGCCGCAGCAGCCGCCGCAGACGAGGCAGACGAGAGTACTCCCGCCCGGGTGGCCCGGCGCTGGCGGTGGTCGGGCGCGTGGTGGTGTGCCGAGTGGTGGTTCTGGAGGCGTGCGTTGTCAGTACCAGATCCAGACCGGTCCTTGCCGCGGCTTCGTTTGCGGTAAGATCGGTCACTCCAATCCCCGCTGTTTTCGTCGCCTGGACGACCTGTTTCGTCAGCGCTTCGGCCCGTCGCCAGACCTCCCGGACTGGCACAGTTTGCTTAGTCGTAAGATTCAGATTTTTGACATGGACATGGATGCCATTGTTTCTGCTTTGCATGTGATGTATGCTGATGACTCTAGTGTGCTTCCCGCCTATTACCCAGTGTCGGCTAGTGTAGGTGTGCCTAGCTTAGCCTCCCCTGCTGCGTCAGGCGTAGGATCCTTTGCTTTGTGTAGTCTTGGTGCTTCCGCCGTCGTTCCGTTGCCAGACGCCTCTGCTTCGCTTTCCTTCACCTTGGACTCTGGCGCTTTCCGGTGTTTCTTCCGCGACTCCACCACTCTGACGCCGCTTCCTGTTCCTGCTGCCGTTTCTCTTGCTGACCCCTCCGGCGGTCCGGTAGTCGCCCGCAGTTCCACCACCCTTCCCTGTCCGGCGGTTCCTTCGGGCACTCTCACAGGTCTGCATATCCCCTCGTTCTCCACGAACCTCGTTGGTGTCGGCTGCCTCCAGGACCTTGGCGTCACCACTACGTTCCCTGGTTACGAGCGGTATGCTGTCTGTACCGAGGCCGCCACTGGTGCCCCCCTGTCCACGTTCCCCCGGGACCCGGTGTCCGGCCTGTTCACTCTAGACACCGTGACCCCCCTGGCTGGAGCGCTCCCTCAGGTGGCTGCGTCTACCCAGGTTGCTGCTGCCTGCTCCTGTTGGTCCCTCACTCACCCGACTCTCCTTTGGCACCACCGCCTAGGTCACCCTGCGCTCCCGCGTCTGCGTCACATGTCCCAGCACAGTCTTGTCCTTGGTCTCCCAGGTTCTCTCCCCACGTTTCCCTCCTCCCCAGCCCCACCTTGCACGCCTTGTGTCGAGGGTCGGCTTCGCTGTGCCCCGCACTCCTCCTCGTTTCCCCCTACCGCCGCGCCGCTGCAGACCCTGCACCTGGACGTCTGGGGCCCCGCCCCCGTCCCTGGGCCGCGTCGAGAGCGCTACTTCCTTGTGCTTGTCGACGACTTTACTCGTTACACCACAGTCTTTCGCCTGGAGCGCAAGGCCGACGTGCCTGGCGCCCTCATCCCCTGGCTTGTCTCTGCGCGTGTCCACCGCGGTCTCCCTGTCTTGCGTCTTCACTCCGACCGTGGTGGCGAGTTTGCCTCAGGTGTCCTTGGTCGCTTTTGTCGTACGGAGGGCATCACCCAGACGTTCACCCTACCGGACTCCCCACAGCAGAATGGGGTCGCTGAGCGACGCATCGGTTTGGTCATGGAGGTGGCTCGCACCTCCATGATCCATGCCGGTGCACCCCATTTTCTGTGGCCGTTCATTGTGCGCTACGCTTCTCACCAGCTTAACTTGTGGCCGCACCCTCAGCAGCCGCAGGTTTCGCCGACCCGTCTTTGGACTGGGTCTCCTGGTGAAGCGTCTGCGTTTCACGTCAGGGGCTACCTTGCTCACGTCCGTGCCTCCGGCACGGACAAGCTCACTGCCCGCACCCTTCCCTGCGTCTTCCTCGGTTTTCCCTTTGACGCGTCCGACTGGCACTTTTACCACCCGCCGTCTCACCGCTTCTTTCACTCTCGCGACGTCACCTTTGACGAGTCCGTCTCTTACTACCGTCGCTTCCCCCACCGCGGTCCCCCGGTTATCCCCCCCCTGTTCCTGGTCACTCCTTCCCCGGTAGTCCCTGCCCCTCCCCCTCCTCCTCCCCGTCCTGCTCCCTCTGGTGTGTCCCACGTCACCCCCCTCCCGTCGGTGGACCCGGTTGAGGAGTCTTCTGACTCTGGTGGCCCAGCTGCGCAGTCCTCGCCGGCCGCCCCTCCACCGGCGTCCCCTCCCCAGTCCCCTCCTCCACCGCCTCTGCCGCCGCTGCAGCCGTCGGTGTCGCTGCCGCCGCCGCCGCCGCCGTCGTAGCACCCGTTTGCTGAGTCTGGGGGTGCTGGTGTGGAGTGTGCCGGTGGTAGCCGAGGAGCAGCTTGCAGTCCCGGTGTAGCCGTTGTGCCGCCGGAGCAGCAGTCCCCGCCGGTGTCCGCCCTTCGCCTGCTCGGCCTTCCGTCCCCTGACCCTGCGGCTGTTCCTCTCCGCCCGTCTCCTCCTCTTCCCGTCTATGGCCCTGTGTTCCCTCCGCCGGACTCGTCCCCGGCCCGTCTTCCCCCTCGTTCCCCTCCTGTGTCCCCTCCCCTGTCTCCTGACCCGACTCCTCCGTCGCACGTCTGGTCTCACCGTCCCTCCCGTGCTCGTCCTGCCTCCCCTGTCTTGCGCTCCCACCCTATGTTGCTTTGTTCCCACGCGTCTCGTCCTCCCCTTCTGCCGTCGCCTCCTCCGTCCTCCCTTGTTGTTGCACCCCCCCCGCTGTCTGACTACCTTCGTGCCGCTCGTCCTCTTGTTCCCCGGGTCCTTGCCTCTCTCGTTACCGACCCGTCTGTTCCGGTGTCGTGCCTTGACGCTCTTGTAGCTGCGATCGCTGATTTCGCCTCTACCCGCCGCCTTGACTACGCCACCGCTCTGGTCTCTGACCCTGCCTGTCCTCCGTCTGTCGGGGGTGCTCCTGCCCTTGGCAGTGACGTCCTGGAGGACCGCCAGTTCGAGCTTGCTTTCCTGTCCGAGGCTGCTCCCCATCTCTGTTCCATGCTGCTAGTCCCTGAGGGTGACCCATACGCTTTTGACATCTCGACCCCTCGCACTTACGCTGAGGCGACCTCGGGACCTTGGGCCTCGCAGTAGATAGCTGCCATGGAGCAGGAGATGGCATCTTGGAGATCCACCGGCACCTTCGTCGACGCAGTTCCCCCGCCTGGGGTGAACGTAGTCGATGGCCGCTGGCTCTTCAAGGTGAAGCGCCCCTCTAGAGAGCCGCCTGTGTTCAAGGCGCGCTACGTGGCTAGAGGCTTCAGTCAGCGTGAGGGGGTGGACTTATTCCAGACCTTCACTCCAACCCCGAAGATGACTACTCTTCGGGTTCTGCTACACCTAGCTGCTCAGCGCGACTACGAGCTTCACTCCCTCGACTTCTCCACTGCCTTCCTTCAGGGCAGCCTACACGAGCAGGTGTACTTGCGTCGCCCTCAGGGCTTTACTGGCACCTTCCCTTCTGGGACCCAGTGGCTCCTGCGGCGCCCCGTCTACGGCCTGCGCCAGGCTCCCCGTGAGTGGCACGACACTCTCCGTGCTACGCTTGCTAACCTGCAGTTCTTTCCGTCTTCCGCAGACCCCTCACTCTTCGTTCGTGCTGGCCAGACTCCGTTCTACATCCTTGTTTACGTCAACGACGTGGTCTTTGCCACAGCAG